>CAWUFW010003545.1:1200000-1790269 GCA_963921515.1 Calotriton arnoldi
AAAGCACCTGCGGCAGAGTCCCTTGTGCGTCCAGTTTTCAGCAGCAATACAAATGTCAAGATAACTCTTGAGATTAATGTTCCTGCTAGAGAGAGAGATCAGAGTTTTGTCTACTGGCAGTTTTGACTCGCCATAAAGTAGTGCAGAGGGTTAATATGCCGGCTGCAAAGAACAGATCTGTATTTTATGTGTATAGCGAGTGGATAGTAAACCTAGCCTTTACCAGTGCCTTAAAACAAATGAAATGTTTGTGAGAGAGGAGCTATGGAGAGATGAGGTGCACATTTGTTGGGTGGTAGTGAGGTGATCCGAGGAGGAGGTCATGGGTGGGGGGTACCAGATAAAGTTGTTGCACCAGGCGCCACCAGCGCTAAAGCCAGCCCGAGCCGGATTGTTTCCCCCAGGATGAGAAGCAATGGACAAAACAGAGTGGTCCATGCACGGTCCGTGCACTGGGTAATTAGGACACCCCATTGCAGAGTCAAAACCTAAGAAAGATCACACATTTCAGGAAATGCTCCTTCCATCTTGAACAGGAGGGCTGCCTTCAAGCAAGAACAATAAATGGCTACGGAGGTTGAGTCCAGCCCCAGTTGGAGCCTCCAGCACAGATTTCCTGCCCTGCGATCCTTCCTCAAAGAGGTGTTTCAAGGTTCGAGAAAGGGCATTAGGGCTCTGAAGATGGGCATTATAAGGGAGGTGAAGGACCCCTGTCTGGAACTAGCTGACAGAGGGGGCAGGGTGCCAACACTTGAGAAAGCGGGTGACACTAGAGCGGAAGAGGTAGAAGCTCTCAATCAGGGAATCCTAACAATCAAAGATCAAAACATACTCTGCAAATCCACCTAGAAGACTTGGAAAACTGGTCCCACTACCAGGACATCCAAATCAGAGGGTGCCAACGGGGGCAGAGACACGAGATATTGAAGCATATGTACAATATCTGCTCAACTCCATCCTGGACAAAATGGCAGCACCTCGATCAAACTAGACAGGTCCCACAGTGTGGAGGCCCATCAGCTAGAAGTACCAGCCCAGTAGACATTATAACTTGTGTCAACAATTTCAAGCAGAAAGAGGTTATTATAAACCATGCCAGGAAGAAGGTGCCATTGATTTTGAGGAATCCAAAATATGGCTCTTGCAGGACCTCTCACAGATCAACTTGCAGAAACAGTTCTAATTTTGCCCTGTCACCAACTTTTTAAGAGACAAGATGGGGCCACCCCTTTATATTTATCTTCCAATGGGAGGGGCGCTCCTTCCTGTTGAGGTCTCTCACTAAGGCCAAAAGTGTTATACGCGTACAGCAGACTGACCCAGGTGGAGGCCCAAAATTCCGGCATTTGGTCACAGTACAGTGTAAATGGAGAAGAAATAAGCTTGGCGCCATAAGATGACACAGGAACACAGGGCCTTACTGTTGAGCCTGAGGGACGAACCGAAGGCTCTTGGAACTACACTTAATGGTCAAAAAGTGGATCCTACCTAGAATGCTGGGACTGCTAGCAACAATACTGGAGAAGCATCCACCGCCCTGGACCTGGCGGTCTTGACGGGGGCTGGGGTGTTAACAGAGACAGAGGGGAATGCATGTCCAACCCAGGCTCTGGTCTAGTGGGCCCAAAGAGGACGTAAGTGTAGTCCCAATTGGGGGGAGGGACAAGGACATATTTAGTTCTGGTTTACTTAAAACTGTTTATAAATTATTCATTCTGGTTGCACATGGGGTTACATATCTTAATGCCACAGAGGCATTACCAAACCAAAGAATTGGGGGAGGGAAACCACATGGGTGGCATGGCACTTTCACTCAATTACAACAAGATATCACTATGACTAAGCCCTTAAGAATTGTTAGTCTCAATGTTGAGACCTCAAAGCCCCAGTGAAGCAAGTGCTGATTCTATCTCTATTTCACAAGATAAAGCACGATGTCCTCTTAATCCAAGAAACCCACCTACTGGGGAGGGACAGCTTTTACTTTCGATCAAAGTAGTTTCCAGGGCAAATCTTGTCATCTGATCAGGCTAATAGGGGTGGTATAACAATCTTATTGTCTAGCTCCTTCCAGGGGAGGGTTATGGAGATGGTGTGGGGGGAGAAGGGTAGAGGGCTGGTGCTCATATTCCAGTTTGCCCCTCTTAGATTCCCTTTGGCAAATATATAGGGACCAAATGAGGGCCAGGAGACCTTTCTGAGCTGCACAATCCCAAAGGTCTTATGAATTTCCACACACGGGTGCGATTATTGGGGTGGATCTACAGATGGTAATGAACAGCACACTTAGCCCATCTGCTTTAAGGATGGTGTAAAAGGGGAGCATTTTCACAGGCAGGGAATGGTTGAATTTACTTGACATACTAGATATTTGGAGATTGCAACATCCAAGTCTGTGGACGACACCTACAATTTCACAGCACATGCCACATATGCATGCCAAGATCACATCCGGGTATCTGCTTCAGAGCAAAGATCACCAGGACCAAAATTGGCAAAATCTCACTTACTGACCATGCGCCAATGTTCCTTAATGCCGCTCTTCTGTAGAATAATCCTTGCAGCAAAACTGCTGGAGGTTCTGTAATTCTTATCTTCATTCAGCAACATAGAGTGGAGATTCAAGCAGTGATAAAGTATTATATTGCACTCAACAAAAGTAGCGGGGTCTCTCTGGCCATGTTTTGTGATGTCCTTAATAGTGTGGGGAGAGTGGTGTGCATTACCATAACAACTAAAATCGATAGCCCGGGGGGAAAGAGGGAAGAATTAACCACACAGTTGAAAGAGCTGAAACATACATAAACAGACAGGCTCTAAGAAAGCCTGGCACAAACTTATTGGCAGCCAGGGCACAGGTTAAGATGCTAAAGAAAGATTGAACGACTATACGCTCCTCGGCACTAAACAGAGATACTATACAGGAGGGAATAAAGCAGGCCATCTGCTAGCCTGCAAGTGAAGGGCCAGGATCAACAGGGATAAAGTAGCAGCAGTACTGGCAGGGCAGACTGGAAACCGAAAGCAGCTGTGGCAATTTTGTCGGACCAGCCCCCCCGGGGGAAGGCGGTGAGCTCTTGCAAGTGTGAAGCACTTTTGTTACCGGGAGGCAATATTGCAGCACTGCTGGAAATCCGGCCCCCAGTAACAAAACCAGACCCCACCACTGCAAAACCAGCCCCACCCTTCCAGCCTCCCGGGGACATGCTCAATGCCCAGTACGGCCAGTCCGGCCCTGAGTACCGGACTCCAAATTGGAAACCTACACTCAAGACAGAGACACTGCACAAGCATTCTGCGATTTTTATGCTCAGCTATAACAAGCGGAGCATAAATTGGGTCACACCATATCAACCTATCTCCAGCATCCCAAGATAACTGCACTCCCCCGGGATTATGTGGAATCCCTGGATCAGCCTATAAAAATTGAAAAAGTTCTAACTACTACATCCCACCTGAAGACCAACAAGGCAGCATGGCCTGACATTTTCAACCTGCTTATTTGTAAACTTTTCTGTCCGGATCTATCTGGCACCTATCCTAACTAGACTCTATAACAGATTTTGCTGAGACCGGCACACTTATAACTTCAGTGCTAGACACAAGGATCGCTCTCTCTCTGCCCCTATTACAGGCCTACCTGTTGATCAATGCTGAAACCAAAATCTTTACATGGATTCTGGAAAGTCCCCTTAATGCCTTCATGCCCGGCTTGATGGCCGCAGACTAGTCTGGTATCATAAGGGGCAGGAACTGTAGTGATGAAATCAAAAGACTCTTTCACATTATAGACATGGTTAACGTAGCTCACAAGAGTGGACTGCCACTCACTATGGATGCCGACAAGGCGTTCAACCATGACTTGCCCCAAAATTCAAGACATGGATCAATTGCAGTTACCAATCCAACACTGCAACACTACTGGTGAATGGAGTTCACTCCTCTAGCCTGCGTATACAGAGGGACAGGGTTGCTCGCTCTTTCCACTGTTCATTGTACTGTACATGGAGCCAATTGATGCAGCGGAAGTGGGGGGGTCATACAATATCCCACACCAACCTTTACGATACCTAAGGAAGCGTAAATACTATAATGTTGGGCCCATAAGTCATTATCCTTTCTATTAGCATTAGCAATATCAAAGGTCCTCCAATGGATCTTTGGTAGAGCTAAAAGGGACTAGTAGAGAAATCGAAGAACCATTCCTTCACGAGGACCTGTAATGAAGAAATATTTATACCATAAATACACTACCAAATGCGTTAATAATATGACAAATGTTATCCTAAAAATAAGTCATGACTCAGGAAATAACGACAGACACTATTCTTTCTAGGTACCTTTTTGGTATTATTTCAGAAAATATGAATGGTCATACACAAATACAAGTCATAAGGAAAACACTTTGTTCGCAAATATCACAGGTAAACAATCACAGCTTTCATAAACAGAGTAATTCAAAATCATCAAATTCAGGTGGGAAAAGGAAGGGGGAGAGAGAAACAGTGAACATCAGGGTAATCACAGTTTGGTTACCTCTCAGAATTTTAGAGAAAACTAATGCACAGCGTGCAATTAGTCAAGAAAACTATCTCCACGGCCGTAGGAGAATAGTGTAGGTAGCATCACCAGCCGATGATGTGCAAAGTCTCTAGAGAAAAGTTCTCCGCAGACGGGTTTGCCAGCCAGATCAGGAATCAGCACAGCACAGCATACAGCATACCACGGATGCAGGACAGGTCACCAGAATGTGAATCAGCCGATGATCATTTTCCCACCAGCGTCTTTATACTGACTTCGCAACTTTGTTCCACTAGGTTAGAAACTCTCCTAAATCCTACAAGCCACTCTCATTGGTCAGAACTAGGGGAGGAAAACAACTCCTAACGATGACTTTACAAATTTCTCTAAACAGTGTTTGTCTAAAATTGTATAACTTCCTAGAGAGGAAGAACAAAACTACAATTTACAAGTTTTGTAACTACATAGGAACAGTTTTCATTCTGAATCCTCGCCTAGACAGGAAAGAGCCATACTGTTCTCCGCTCTCCAAGGATGTAAATGTTATTCTTTACAAGGACATCGGGAAACGACATGAAAAGAAACAAAGGAACACGGAAGCACATCCCCTAACTAATACATTTGCTTAGACCTGCATGTTTTAGCAAGGAAAGACAGAGAAAAAAGAAAAATCATTTCTACATTTTCTAGGCCTACTCTACTTTCACGAAGAATAAAAGAGCATTTTCATGTTTGTGCTTGAATATTCCTGCAGTTCAGGAAACATAAGAACATTAATATTAGACATGCAAATTAATAATTTCTTCTCACTCTATTATTATTCATAACCCTACAGAGAAAACTTCCATTCTACATGTGTTATTCTGACTCTTAGAGATACATGCAGCTTTGCACTTTTTCGGTCGTACCATCTAAATCTTCACGTTTTAGTTATTTCAGTTTTTCACACGTTAGTAATTCATTAAAACACACACATGGGTGGATATTCCCGAGCAGATTTTATTAGCAAAAATCATGCTCCATCACAATGGTCCAGAGGATGAGGAACAGAGAGAGAATAAATGGAATTAAAATTGGGTCTCACATGCACACCCTCAGTATGTATGCTAAAAATGTCCCGGCAACCCTGCCAGAACTGGTGAGATCCCTGCAGGAACTTCTAAAAGAAATGCAGGCCTTTAGAGACGTGTCAGGCTTTAACCTGAATCTCCAGAAATCCGTCATCCTCAGCATCCATCTTCCAGCTGAGCAGCAGGATCACTTTCCAATGAGCCCAGGATGGAGTCACATATCTGGGATTTCGAATGGCAACTACCCTGGCAGCGACATCCAAATGAATGGCACAAACCTTATGTTGGCAATTAAAAAAGACTTGCAATCATGGCACAACATAGAACTTTCATGACTCGGCTGATTTGTGGCAATCAAAAAGATAATCTTGTCCAAGATTCTTTTCTTGTTCCAGATGCTCCCACTCCAGCCATCGCAGCAGACTCTACAGAGAGTGCAGCAAACAATAGACTGGTGCATATGGGCTGGGACAAAGCCTCGAGTGGCCAAGCAAAGAGGAATAAGACACCCAGTTAAGGAGGACTGGGAATCCCAGATCTTACTAAGTATTACCAGGTGCAAAAACAACAGTTGATGGACAGAATGCAGAACAATGTCATACATTCACCCCAGTACAGAGATCTGGGCCTAAATCCATCGTTTTTTTGCTTCACCACGCCACCCCAGTTCAGACATAGCCATATGCAAATCAGTCTTGACCCTGTGCCTCATGGGAACAGTCCAGTCCGAACTGCCAAGCCAGGTCCTCCCTGGACTGGAAACAAGCATCCTAGGACCGGTTTCGGGTTTCACCCTCTTCAGCCAGGATAGCTTGATTCCAGTGGCATGGAGAGCACGGGACCCACGTCTGGGCATACCCGTCCCACTCGGGGTGACAATTGCAAAAACAACAGTTGATGGACAGAATGCAGAACAATGTCATACATTCACCCCAGTACAGAGATCTGGGCCTAAATCCATAGTTTTTTTGCTCACCATGCCATTCCAGTTTGGACCCAGCCATATGCAAATCAGTCTTGACCCTGTGCCTCATGGGAACAGTCCAGCCCGAACTGCCAAGCCAGGTCCTCCCTGGACTGGAAACAAGCATCCTAGGACCGGTTTCGGGGTTTCACCCTCTTCAGCCAGGATAGCTTGATTCCAGTGGCATGGAGAGCACGGGACCCACGTCTGGGCATACCCGTCCCACTCGGGGTGACAATTGCAAAAACAACAGTTGATGGACAGAATGCAGAACAATGTCATACATTCACCCCAGTACAGAGATCTGGGCCTAAATCCATCGTTTTTGCTCACCATGCCATTCCAGTTTGGACCCAGCCATATGCAAATCAGTCTTGACCCTGTGCCTCATGGGAACAGTCCAGCCCGAACTGCCAAGCCAGGTCCTCCCTGGACTGGAAACAAGCATCCTAGGACCGGTTTCGGGGTTTCACCCCTCTTCAGCCAGGATAGCTTGATTCCAGTGGCATGGAGAGCACGGGACCCACGTCTGGGCATACCCGTCCCACTCGGGTGACAATTGCAAAAACAACAGTTGATGGACAGAATGCAGAACAATGTCATACATTCACCCCAGTACAGAGATCTGGGCCTAAATCCATCGTTTTTTGCTCACCATGCCATTCCAGTTTGGACCCAGCCATATGCAAATCAGTCTTGACCCTGTGCCTCATGGGGAACAGTCCAGCCCGAACTGCCAAGCCAGGTCCTCCCTGGACTGGAAACAAGCATCCTAGGACCGGTTTCGGGGTTTCACCCCTCTTCAGCCAGGATAGCTTGATTCCTGTGGCATGGAGAGCACGGGACCCACGTCTGGGCATACCCGTCCCACTCGGGGGTGACAATTACAAAATCAACAGTTGATGGACAGAATGCAGAACAATGTCATACATTCACCCCAGTACAGAGATCTGGGCCTAAATCCATCGTTTTTTTGCTCACCATGCCATTCCAGTTTGGACCCAGCCATATGCAAATCAGTCTTGACCCTGTGCCTCATGGGAACAGTCCAGCCCGAACTGCCAAGCCAGGTCCTCCCTGGACTGGAAACAAGCATCCTAGGACCGGTTTCGGGGTTTCACCCCTCTTCAGCCAGGATAGCTTGATTCCAGTGGCATGGAGAGCACGGGACCCACGTCAGGGCATACCCGTCCCACTCGGGGTGACAATTGCAAAAACAACAGTTGATGGACAGAATGCAGAACAATGTCATACATTCACCCCAGTACAGAGATCTGGGCCTAAATCCATCGTTTTTTTGCTCACCATGCCATTCCAGTTTGGACCCAGCCATATGCAAATCAGTCTTGACCCTGTGCCTCATGGGAACAGTCCAGCCCGAACTGGGGGTGAGTGTTTGATTTGCTCTAGCACTCCGTCCATCATCCCCTTTGGTATCGCTTTGTTCGCCCTAAGTTGGCAGGGTATGCCCAGACGTGGGTCCCTTGCTCACTTTGCCACTGGATTCAAGATAGCCTGGCTGATGAGGGTTTTGAACCCGAAACCGGTCCCAGGATGCTTATTTCCGGTCCAGGGAAGACATGGCTTGGCAGTTCGGGCTGGACTGTTCCCATGAGGCACAGGGTCAAACTGATTTGCATATGGCCATGTCTGAACTGGGGTGGTGGATGAGCTAAAGAATGATGATGGATTAAACCCAGATCAGTTGACTGGGGGTGAGTGTTTGATTTGCTCTAGCGCTCCGTCCATCATCCCCTTTGGTATCGCTTTGTTCGCCCTAAGTTGGCAGGGTATGCCCAGACGTGGGTCCCTTGCTCACATTGCCACTGGATTCAAGATAGCCTGGCTGATGAGGGTTTTGAACCCGAAACCGGTCCCAGGATGCTTGTTTCCGGTCCAGGGAAGACATGGCTTAGCAGTTCGGGCTGGACTGTTCCCATGGGGCACAGGGTCAAGACTGATTTGCATATGGCCATGTCTGAACTGGGGTGGTGGAGTGAGCTAAAGAATGATGATGGATTAAACCCAGATCAGTTGACTGGGGGTGAGTGTTTGATTTGCTCTAGCGCTCCGTCCATCATCCCCTTTGGTATCGCTTTGTTCGCCCTAAGTTGGCAGGGTATGCCCAGACGTGGGTCCCTTGCTCACTTTGCCACTGGATTCAAGATAGCCTGGCTGATGAGGCTTTTGAACCCGAAACCGGTCCCAGGATGCTTGTTTCCGGTCCAGGGAAGACATGGCTTGCAGTTCGGGCTGGACTGTTCCCATGAGGCACAGGGTCAGACTGATTTGCATATGGCCATGTCTGAACTGGGGTGGTGGAGTGAGCTAAAGAATGATGATGGATTAAACCCAGATCAGTTGACTGGGGGTGAGTGTTTGATTTGCTCTAGCGCTCCGTCCATCATCCCCTTTGGTATCGCTTTGTTCGCCCTAAGTTGGCAGGGTATGCCCAGACGTGGGTCCCTTGCTCACTTTGCCACTGGATTCAAGATAGCCTGGCTGATGAGGGTTTTGAACCCGAAACCGGTCCCAGGATGCTTGTTTCCGGTCCAGGGAAGACATGGCTTGGCAGTTCGGGCTGGACTGTTCCCATGAGGCACAGGGTCAGACTGATTTGCATATGGCCATGTCTGAACTGGGGTGGTGGAGTGAGCTAAAGAATGATGATGGATTAAACCCAGATCAGTTGACTGGGGGTGAGTGTTTGATTTGCTCTAGCGCTCCGTCCATCATCCCCTTTGGTATCGCTTTGTTCGCCCTAAGTTGGCAGGGTATGCCCAGACGTGGGTCCCTTGCTCACTTTGCCACTGGATTCAAGATAGCCTGGCTGATGAGGGTTTTGAACCCGAAACCGGTCCCAGGATGCTTGTTTCCAGTCCAGGGAAGACATGGCTTGGCAGTTCGGGCTGGACTGTTCCCATGAGGCACAGGGTCAGACTGATTTGCATATAGCCATGTCTGAACTGGGGTGGTGGAGTGAGCTAAAGAATGATGATGGATTAAACCCAGATCAGTTGACTGGGGGTGAGTGTTTGATTTGCTCTAGCGCTCCGTCCATCATCCCCTTTGGTATCGCAAAGTATTACCAGGCAGCACAGCTCTACTACCTGGTTGGATGGCAAAGGAGGGAGTTGGAGAAACACTGGTACTTTATCGATTAGTTTATCACCAGCATCCATATCTGGAAAGTGCCTTGGTTCCCGCTGAAACATCGCCTGTGGGGGGGGATACACTAGCAAATTGGGACAAGGTTGCAGTGCAAGTAGGGCTGACCAACTTCCTTACAATCACCCTTTACATCTGTACAGAGCAACCCAGAGTTCCCAACAGCCTCCAAAGGTTATGCAATATGGAGAGTAAGGGGCGGCACACATGTAGGAGCCCTATTTAATGAGAATGGTATTTGAAGCTAGGAACAAATTAAAAAGGAATTTAACATACCCGAAAGGGGGAAAATGCACCATTACCAGAGTTGGCACTGAGAGTTGTATTGGTAGATCAGGCCCACAGAATTGGAGAGGTCCGACCTACATGATATAGACACCATATTCGACTCATAAATTCCTAGATTCATGATCTATGTGATCTTGGGCCTGCCCAACAAACAAATATGCCGCCTGTATTCCCCCATGTGGAAATTGATGACTTCGGCCCTTTGTGCAGCAAAATGTATAACCATGGCACTCTAGGGCAGGGATACCATCCCAGATCATTGCTCCTGACTTTACACATTGTGAGAGGTATGAAGTATAGAACAAAATCATTATGGCAACAAGTGGTGGACAGGACAGTTACTAGAACATTTGGCAACTCTTCGTAGGCTTCCTCTCCGGGGAATTCGAGGAATTGAGTTCACCTGCTCCAAGTATTTGAGAGTTTGTCCAGCTGACTTTGGGGACAGGGAGACAACGGGGTGGGGGGAGGGCAAGGTTGGGGCCAGGATGAGTTAAGCTGTGGGCAGTGCTTAATTTTTAAGAAAATAAGTTCCAGGGCTCCAGTCAGGAGGCCTCTGCAGCTTGCACCACCCATTGCCACTGCCAGCATTGCCAATGACAATACCTACACACCTACTAATCAGCATAGTGCTACTAGTGTGACAATTCAGCCTACTCCAGGTCCCCAAAGCTATAAAATAGATTGGGCGGCAGGCATTAGTTGTTTTTAATGCATACTGAATTAATAAACAGTTGCTGTTCTGCACATCTCTAAAGTATACAAACAGCGTCACAATGTGGCAGCTGTCGTAAGTGCCGGTGTCGAAAATTAAGTGCTGGTGCCAACCGGATACCACTGCCTCAAATTAAGCACTGACTGTGGGACAAGAAAATAGGCACCTCTCATATTTAAAGCTAGTGAATAGAAAGTAGTAGACCCGAGGCCCCTTATAAAAAGGGAAACGAAAATGTGGTGAGCTAGTTGGATCTGTTTTGGGTTAGGGATGGAACGGGGTCAATTTGAAACTGTTATGTTGCACAATAATGTTAGGAGAACTTCTTTCATCATTAAGTGTAACCTCGTCGATCTCTGGATGTAGGCAAGAAAAAATGTCCTTTTAAAATTCAATAAAGAAGGATTGTTTCATCAAGAAGAAACAAGTCTTTTCTCCAGTGTGCCTGTAAATGAAATGTGATTGGGTAATCGTCTAATCTAAGAGCTGCTTGGGAGCTTTCAGGGTAATCACGCAGTGCCCAAGGGCCTGGTTTGATTGGTGAGTGTGTGAGCCGCGTTTCTTTCTATTTGTGGGCCTGGTTATGGTCTGGTGGGTCGGTTCTTACTGTTGATTTCCCTAATATTACCAAAAACATTATCTGTAGCATGCACAGTTGCATGCAATCTCCCATTCCTTGTAACACTACACAACGTGTCTTTACAAGTTCACAACTGCCACATTTTCAAAGGTGAGCCACTTTTTTAGTAATCTGATTCGCTAATAGGGGCCACTTTTATTTTGCTGACGGCCCTATTTTACGTCCCAGTCTGACTCTGTTGGGAGCCAGTATAGGATTTAATTGACAGAATCTGTAATTTGTCCTTTTAATAGAAACCTTTAAAAAAAAGTTTGTATAGTCAGCGTATTACTAAAAACATAACTTTAAAACCACTGTAAAGATTTAAAAACAATCTTTTTGCATGTTTTGAAACAGCCTACCTTTACTGTGTGCCACCTGTCCTTTACTGTGTGTAAAATGTAATGAATATTTTATTCTAATGACATACATATTCATTGCGCTTTTTCTCACATGCTTGGACCTCTTAGCTCTATAAATAAACATCACTATTTCCCCAGTGCACTGACCAAGATTCAAATCTCTGACCTTCGGTTACAGCCGCACACATCTTAAGTGATAGCATTAAACAACCGTGTTTCCTACCAAAAAGTGCATTTCCCATAGGAAAATTAAGTTGCATTTGTTTTTCATTTAAGGTGTGTGCATTATATTTTACATGGAATTACCTGTAGATGAAAGGCTAACAAAATAGTTACAGACTATTTCGTTCGTTTTAGCCACATCTCTGAACCCACTCCCATAGTTGATGGCCCTGCCTCCACTGTACACCAGTGCTTAATTTGTAAAAAAAAATAATAAGTGCCAGGGCCCTCCTCAGGAGGTCACTTTAGTTCACACCATCCATTGCCCCTACCAGCGCTGCCAGTGACAATACAAACACAACTACTGATCATTGCACTCCTACAAGTGTGACTATTCTAAGCCATGCCGAGAGAGGTAAAGCCGTGCCTTTTGGACTTTTTGCACCTCTGGGGGAAAAACCACACTCCCCATCATCCTGTATGCTCCTGAAACGCGCATATAAGCGCAACGCCGACCCATGGCTTGCTGTAGCCACGCCGATAGGGAGGAAGCCGTGCCTTGTGGAATTTTTGCACCGCTGGGGGAAAAACCACACTTACCATCATCCTCTACACTCCTGAAACACGCATATAAGCGCAACGCCGAACCGCGGCTTGCTGTAGCCACGCTGAGAGGGGGAAAGCCTTGTGGACTTTTTCGCCGCTGGGGGAAAAAAACACACTCCCCATCATCCTCTATGCTCTTGAAACGCGCTAATATGCTCGACCCCGACCCACGGCTTGCTGTAGCCACGCCCAGAGGTGGAAAGCTGTGCCTTGTGGTCTTTGTGCACTGCTGGGGGAAAGAACCACACTCCCCATTATCTTCTACTCTCCTGAAATGCGCATATAAGCGTGACGCCAACCCGCGGCGCCGGCTGTGTGTATGGGCGCCACCAGGCCGCGCCAGGGCGAAGCCCGGGGCAAGGACGGGCCTGTCTATGCCCATCGGAGCCAGGAGGAGGCAGGGCTGGGCCCCCCCTAACATCCTGGACTCAAGAGTACGCGCCTGAAGCCACTATGGGCAAAAAGAAGACCAAGCACCCTGAAACCGACATGGTAAATATCTCTACTCTAGACTCCTTTCTTGTTAAGGCGACAAATGTAATAACACAAGAAATTGCACTTACTGAACGAAGACTCTCATTGGGGTGGAAGGGCATGGATCAACTGCTAGCAACAGCCCTCATAGAATTGTTATATCTGAATCTCAAGAAGGCTCTCCCTAAGACTCAAATCCTTTACCACAGGTCTTAGCCGACAACCAAGTAACACCTCCTAAGGAGCTTTTAGGAAAGAGAAAAAGAGGAGCGATTAGAGTTCCACAACCCTCTAAAGCAAAAAGAGCAAGGAAAGTCCTCACACCAAAATCATCAATAGACCCCCAAAGCCACTCAGCGGTTCCATCTAATTTGAATCTGGATGATTTCTATGATAAGCTGAAAGGTCTTCTGACAACTATGGAGCAACCTTTGTTGTCCCGTTTGGAAAATATTGAACAGCGGGTCTTAGAACTAATCGAGAAGGGTGGGCAATCCCAGATTGCAGGGCCCCCCGTACCAACCCCTAATAATATTAATGTTTTGAACATGCCTCGAAACCCACATGTGCAAACCCGGGTGGTGGAATATAAATGGAAAACAGGGCCCAGCTTGATGACCGCCCAATCACCAACTGAGTTGACGGAGATGCCAGATCCAGGTGTCATTCAGCCAGGCATATCACACAGAGTGGAAAGACTAGGGGCACCCCCGATATTAACCTCTGCCACGAGGCCCATATTAAGCCATGAGCATCACAGGGCAGGTGAAATAAGACTGTGAGAGGAGAGGGTGAGCAATAGATATGATTACCAGCAAGCAGAAGGGCATTTGATCCCTTTTTTAAATCTCCCACACGCTTTGTGCCCATATATTATAACAATGGTTAACGTCCCAAAGCTAAGGCTCTCACAACAAGAGTCCACTGAGCAATTAATGGCCAAAGCCCGGGACTAGCTGACGAAGTTCACCAGAATGGGTTCGCGTGTTCAGGGAAACCTCATCATGGCAAGGAGAATATCCT
The DNA here is from genome assembly GCA_963921515.1 of Calotriton arnoldi. NCBI lineage: Eukaryota > Metazoa > Chordata > Amphibia > Caudata > Salamandridae > Calotriton > Calotriton arnoldi. Next base: position 1,213,973 of record CAWUFW010003545.1, read on the forward strand.
GGGTGGGTCCCAGCTCAAAAACAATTCCAGGGAATTGTATCATATTCAATTTTGATAACCCACATCTAGTATGTGACCTTTTAATCCAACTCCCTATGGCACCTTCTACAGGTATCCAGATATATGTTGTACCATTAGGGTATTTTTATAGACCACATGAAATTCTGAGAATACAGAAGGAGAAAGAAGGGGATGCAGCCTTTTCCAACGCTAGCTATCTGTCTCCGAGAATTGCTCCCAGAGTACAAATTAGACACCGCTTTGCCCCACTGGAGGGCCTAGAAGGGTGTGATTGACTGACCAGAATGGGATGCAAGGGGGGAAATAGGGGTACTAGTAAACAACTAGAGACAGTAGAGAATGGGAAAAAGAACATGGCAAAATCAGAGTGGAGGCTGAAATCATGAAATATCGCAGGTTACGCAAGTAAGAAAGATAATAAGGAGTGGCTAGACGAAATTATACAATTTGATGTTATATGTCTCCACAAAACATGGGAGGAGGGGTCCATCTTTCTGGGTGGCTATCGATCCTATCAAACCACGGCAGTGCCATCTAGAGCTGGTAGGGCAAAGGGAGGTATACTGACCTTAATAGCAAATATTGGTATTCTGGTCTGTAACGGGCAAGGGAACTGGGATCTAGCAATTATATATTATTATAATAATCACTTTAGCAATATGGTATTAGTGGCTGAAGAAGTCGACAGGATAGTTAATGAAATTAGTCACCAGCACTCTAAGCCCTTGAAAATCATCTGGATGGGTGACTTCAATGTTGAGTGCTGTCAGAGAGTAGAAGTCTCGATCTGCAGGGTTACAGATTGTGACAGACATCCCATTATACACTTTAGCCACAATCCTTATGGGAATGTCCTAAACAGGCTATTGGTAACATGGAGTTTATCGATTGGAAATAAAATAAATCCACAGATAGGAATAATGGATAAAATATTTGAAACGCCAGGCAGGGGTTCCACTATTGATTATATCATCAATCAATCAATCAATCACAGCATTTATAGAGCGCGCTACTCACCCGGGAGGGTCTCAAGGCGCTGGGGGAGGGGGTAAGTTACTGCTCGAACAGCCAGGTCTTGAGCTGCTTCCTGAAGGAGAGATGGTCCTGGGTTCGCCGAAGGTGAGTGGGGAGGGAGTTCCAGGTCTTGGCTGCCAGGTAGGAGAAGGATCTTCCTCCGGCGGTGGTTCTGCGGATGCGTGGTACGGTGGCGAGGGCGTGGCTGGTTGATCGTAGCTGGCGTGTGGGCGTGTAGAAGGTCATGCGGTCGTTGAGGTACTTTGGGCCCAGGTCGTGGAGGGCCTTGTGTGCGTGGGTGAGGAGTCTGAACGTGATTCTCTTGCTGACGGGGAGCCAGTGCAGGTCTTTCAGGTGTCCGGTGATGTGGCTGTGTCGGGGGATGTCCAGGATGAGTCGTGCGGAGGCGTTCTGGATGCGCTGGAGTCTTTTTTGAAGTTTGGCTGTGGTTCCGGCGTAGAGGGTGTTCCCATAGTCCAGTCGGCTGGTGACGAGTGCCTGGGTGACGGTCTTCCTGGTTTCAGTGGGGATCCATCTGAAGATCTTGCGGAGCATGCGCAGGGTGTTGAAGCATGAAGATGAGACGGCGTTGACTTGTCTGGTCATCGACAGGGAGGAGTCCAGGATGAAGCCCAGGTTGCGTGTGTGGTCCGTTGGCTTGGGCGCGGTGCCCAGGGCCGGGGGCCACCAGGAGTCGTCCCAGGCGGAGGGTGATGAGCCCAGGATGAGGACTTCCGTCTTGTCTGAGTTCAGTTTAAGACGGCTGTTCCTCATCCAGTCGGCGACGTCTCTCATCCCGTCATGTAGGTTGGCTCTGGCGGTGGTGGGGTCGTTGGTGAGGGAGAGGATCAGCTGGGTGTCGTCGGCGTAGGAGATGATGTTGAGGTTGTGTTGGCGTGCGATGGCTGCGAGGGGGCTCATGTAGACGTTGAAGAGGGTTGGGCTGAGTGAAGATCCTTGTGGAACGCCGCAGATGACTTCGGTGGCTTCGGATCTGAACGGGGGAGGCGGACTCTCTGGGTTCTTCCGGCGAGGAACGAGATGATCCATTCCAGTGCTTTCTCTCGGATTCCGATGTTGCTGAGGCGCTTCACTAGGGTGCGGTGGCAGACGGTGTCGAACGCCGCGGAGAGGTCTAAGAGGATGAGGGCAGCTGTTTCCCCGTTGTCGGTTAGGGTTCTGATGTCGTCGGTGGCTGCGATAAGGGCGGTCTCGGTGCTGTGGTTGGCCCGAAACCCGGACTGCGAGGGGTCGAGGGATCCATTCGTCTCGAGGAAGGCGGCAAGCTGTCTGTTGACGGTCTTCTCGATGACTTTGGCCGGAAACGGAAGGAGCGAGATGGGACGGTAGTTCTTGAGGTCGGTGGGGTCCGCCGTTGGTTTCTTCAGGAGGGCGGTAAGCTCGGCGTGCTTCCAGCTCTCCGGGAAGGTGGCGGTGTGGAAGGAGGAGTTGATGATGTCCCGGAGATGGGGTGCGATGGTGGCGTCGGCTTTGTTGAAGACGTGGTGTGGGCAGGGGTCGGTTGGTGATCCGGAGTGGATGGAGTTCATCGTGCGGGTGGTGTCTTCGGTGCTGATCGGGGTCCAGTTGCAGAGGGTGGTGGTGGCGGGCGTTGGTTCGGCGGTAGGGTGCGTGGTTTGTGCGTCGAAGCTGTTATGTATGTCGGTGATCTTGCGGTGGAAGAACGCGGAGAGTGAGTTGCAGAGGTCTTGCGAGGGGGTGATGTCGTTGTTTCCGGCGCTGGGGTTGGAGAACTCTTTGACGATGCTGAAAAGTTCCTTGCTGTCATGGGCGTTGTTGTCCAGTCGTTCTTTGAGTGCCGACTTCTTGGTGGCACGGATCAGCTGGTGGTGTTTGCGGGTGGCGTGCTTGAGGGCGGTCCTGTTGTCTGTGGTCTGGTCGAGTCGCCAGGTTTTCTCGAGAGTGCGGCAGTTCTTCTTGGATTCCTTGAGTTCGTTGGTGAACCAAGGGGTTTTCTTGCTTCCGGGTCTGCTGGGAGGGTTTTTAGTGGTGCGAGGTCGTCGGCGCAGGCGGTCAGCCACTTGGCGAGGTTGCTGGCTGCTTCGTTTGGGTCCGTTGTGTTGGTGGGTGTGTTCTGGCTGAGGGAGGCGGTGAGCTGCTCGGCGGTGATCTTGCTCCAGCTCCGGCGGGGAGCCTGTTGCGGGTGGTGGTGGGTCGCAGTCTTTCTGAAGCTGAAGTGGACGCAGCTGTGGTCGGTCCAGTGGAGTCCGGTGGCGTGGCTGAAGGAGATGTGCTTGCTGGACGAGAAGACGGGGTCAAGCGTGTGGCCGGCGTAGTGGGTGGGCGTGTTCACCAGTTGCTTGAGTCCGAGGTTGGCGAGGTTGTCCAGCAGGGCGGTGGTGTTTCTGTCGTTGTTGTTCTCCAGGTGGAAGTTGAGGTCCCCTAGGAGGATGTAGTCGGCGGAGGGCATGGCGTGCGGGCTGATGAAGTCCGCGATGTCTTCGCTGAATAGTGTGCGTGGTCCCGGGGTCTGTAGATGAGGGTGCCTCGGAGGGTGGTCTTGGGGTCAGTGTGTATCTGGAAGTGTAGGTGTTCGGCGGCGGTGAAGGTCTCGTCGGAGTTAGTCGAGATGCGGATGGTGTTCTTGTGTACGATGGCGATGCCTCCTCCCGTCTGGTTGACGCGGTCCCTCCGGGTGATCTTGTATCCGTCCGGGATGGCTATGGCGATGTCGGGCGCTGAGGAGGCGTTCATCCAGGTTTCGGTGAGGAAGGCGATGTCCGGTGCTGTTGCGTCGAGCAGGTCCCAGAGTTCCACGGCGTGCCTGTGGACGGAGCGGGTGTTCAACAGGATGCATTTCAGGTGGTTGCTGCTGGTGCTCGACTTGGCGGAGGTGGTGCACGTCCGGGGGCAGGTGAATCGGCAGGTTTGGCAGGTGAAGGGTCCGTGGGTGCGTCTCGGTGAGGCTCGGTAGCAGGCAGGGTTCCGGCCGGCATTGAGTGCGGTGAGTGTGGCGGCGTCGTAGGTCCGTCGAGTGGTGTTGCATCGGTGGGATCCAGGGGTTCTGGCGCTGGGCGCGGTCCAGTCGCGGACGGGCGCAGACGGGCTTGCCTTAGGCGCGCCTTCGGCGCTCAGCGGCCGCCATTTATGGGGAGGTGGGAGGGAGGAGCAGCTGGGAGGCGGGAGGCAGGGGCAGCGAATGGGCAGTCAGGGGGCGGGGCCGCAGGGACGCAGCGGCGGGAATGGCGAGAGGCAGCGGGGGCACAGAAAGGAAATGGGGGGAAAGGCAGACAAAATCACGGGCACAACGACAATGGGGCAGCGAGGGGCACAGAAGGAAAAAGGGGAGAAAGCAGACAAAATCACGGGCACAACGACAATGGGGCAGCGAGGGGCACAGAAGGAAAAAGGGGAGAAAGCAGACAAAATCACGGGCACAACGACAATGGGGCAGCGAGGGGCACAGAAGAAAAAAGGGGAGAAAGCAGACAAAATCACGGGCACAACGACAATGGGGCAGCGAGGGGCACAGAAGGAAAAAGGGGAGAAAGCAGACAAAATCACGGGCACAACGACAATGGGGCAGCGAGGGGCACAGAAGGAAAAAGGGGAGAAAGCAGACAAAATCACGGGCACAACGACAATGGGGCAGCGAGGGGCACAGAAGGAAAAAGGGGAGAAAGCAGACAAAATCACGGGCACAACGACAATGGGGCAGCGAGGGGCACAGAAGGAAAAAGGGGAGAAAGCAGACAAAATCACGGGCACAACGACAATGGGGCAGCGAGGGGCACAGAAGGAAAAAGGGGAGAAAGCAGACAAAATCACGGGCACAACGACAATGGGGCAGCGAGGGGCACAGAAGGAAAAAGGGGAGAAAGCAGACAAAATCACGGGCACAACAACAATGGGGCAGCGAGGGGCACAGAAGGAAAAAGGGGAGAAAGCAGACAAAATCACGGGCACAACGACAATGGGGCAGCGAGGGGCACAGAAGGAAAAAGGGGAGAAAGGCAGACAAAATCACGGGCACAACGACAATGGGGCAGCGAGGGGCACAGAAGGAAAAAGGGGAGAAAGCAGACAAAATCACGGGCACAACGACAATGGGGCAGCGAGGGGCACAGAAGGAAAAAGGGGAGAAAGCAGACAAAATCACGGGCACAACGACAATGGGGCAGCGAGGGCACAGAAGGAAAAAGGGGAGAAAGCAGACAAAATCACGGGCACAACGACAATGGGGCAGCGAGGGGCACAGAAGGAAAAAGGGGAGAAAGCAGACAAAATCACGGGCACAACGACAATGGGGCAGCGAGGGGCACAGAAGGAAAAAGGGGAGAAAGCAGACAAAATCACGGGCACAACGACAATGGGGCAGCGAGGGGCACAGAAGGAAAAAGGGGAGAAAAGCAGACAAAATCACGGGCACAACGACAATGGGGCAGCGAGGGGCACAGAAGGAAAAAGGGGAGAAAGGCAGACAAAATCCCGGGCACAACGACAATGGGGCAGCGAGGGGCACAGAAGGAAAAAGGGGAGAAAGGCAGACAAAATCACGGGCACAACGACAATGGGGCAGCGAGGGGCACAGAAGGAAAAAGGGGAGAAAGCAGACAAAATCACGGGCACAACGACAATGGGGCAGCGAGGGGCACAGAAGGAAAAAGGGGAGAAAGCAGACAAAATCACGGGCACAACAACAATGGGGCAGCGAGGGGCACAGAAGGAAAAAGGGGAGAAAGCAGACAAAATCACGGGCACAACGACAATGGGGCAGCGAGGGGCACAGAAGGAAAAAGGGGAGAAAGGCAGACAAAATCACGGGCACAACGACAATGGGGCAGCGAGGGGCACAGAAGGAAAAAGGGGAGAAAGCAGACAAAATCACGGGCACAACGACAATGGGGCAGCGAGGGGCACAGAAGGAAAAAGGGGAGAAAGCAGACAAAATCACGGGCACAACGACAATGGGGCAGCGAGGGGCACAGAAGGAAAAAGGGGAGAAAGCAGACAAAATCACGGGCACAACGACAATGGGGCAGCGAGGGCACAGAAGGAAAAAGGGGAGAAAGCAGACAAAATCACGGGCACAACGACAATGGGGCAGCGAGGGGCACAGAAGGAAAAAGGGGAGAAAGCAGACAAAATCACGGGCACAACGACAATGGGGCAGCGAGGGGCACAGAAGGAAAAAGGGGAGAAAAGCAGACAAAATCACGGGCACAACGACAATGGGGCAGCGAGGGGCACAGAAGGAAAAAGGGGAGAAAGGCAGACAAAATCACGGGCACAACGACAATGGGGCAGCGAGGGGCACAGAAGGAAAAAGGGGAGAAAGGCAGACAAAATCACAGGCACAACGACAATGGGGCAGCGAGGGGCACAGAAGGAAAAAGGGGAGAAAGCAGACAAAATCACGGGCACAACGACAATGGGGCAGCGAGGGGCACAGAAGGAAAAAGGGGAGAAAGGCAGACAAAATCACGGGCACAACGACAATGGGGCAGCGAGGGGCACAGAAGGAAAAAGGGGAGAAAAGCAGACAAAATCACGGGCACAACGACAATGGGGCAGCGAGGGGCACAGAAGGAAAAAGGGGAGAAAGGCAGACAAAATCACGGGCACAACGACAATGGGGCAGCGAGGGGCACAGAAAGGAAAATGGGGAGACAAGCAGACAAAATCACGGGCACAATGACAATGGGGCAGCGAGGGGCACAGAAAGGAAAATGGGGAGACAAGCAGAAAATACGGGCACCGGGGCCACAAGCGGAGGGCGATCTTACCTGCAGAAGCAGCGGGCAGACAACACAGGCGGAGCTGTGTGGTGGGGAGCGACCTACCTGGCAAGGTCAAGGGTCGCTCTCCTCACCGCGCAGCGGCCGCCAATTATGGGGAGGTGGGAGGGAGGAGCAGCTGGGAGGCGGGAGGCAGGGGCAGCGAATGGGCAGTCAGGGGGGCGGGGCCGCAGGGGACGCAGCGGCGGGAATGGCGAGAGGCAGCGGGGGCACAGAAAGGAAATGGGGGGGAAGGCAGACAAAATCACGGGCACAACGACAATGGGGCAGCGAGGGGCACAGAAGAAAAAAGGGGAGAAAGCAGACAAAATCACGGGCACAACGACAATGGGGCAGCGAGGGACACAGAAGGAAAAAGGGGAGAAAGCAGACAAAATCACGGGCACAACGACAATGGGGCAGCGAGGGGCACAGAAGGAAAAAGGGAAGAAAGCAGACAAAATCACGGGCACAACGACAATGGGGCAGCGAGGGGCACAGAAGGAAAAAGGGGAGAAAGCAGACAAAATCACGGGCACAACGACAATGGGGCAGCGAGGGGCACAGAAGGAAAAAGGGGAGAAAGCAGACAAAATCACGGGCACAACGACAATGGGGCAGCGAGGGCACAGAAGGAAAAAGGGGAGAAAGCAGACAAAATCACGGGCACAACGACAATGGGGCAGCGAGGGGCACAGAAGGAAAAAGGGGAGAAAGCAGACAAAATCACGGGCACAACGACAATGGGGCAGCGAGGGGCACAGAAGGAAAAAGGGGAGAAAGCAGACAAAATCACGGGCACAACGACAATGGGGCAGCGAGGGGCACAGAAGGAAAAAGGGGAGAAAGCAGACAAAATCACGGGCACAACGACAATGGGGCAGCGAGGGGCACAGAAGGAAAAAGGGGAGAAAAGCAGACAAAATCACGGGCACAACGACAATGGGGCAGCGAGGGGCACAGAAGGAAAAAGGGGAGAAAGGCAGACAAAATCACGGGCACAACGACAATGGGGCAGCGAGGGGCACAGAAGGAAAAAGGGGAGAAAGCAGACAAAATCACGGGCACAACGACAATGGGGCAGCGAGGGGCACAGAAGGAAAAAGGGGAGAAAGCAGACAAAATCACGGGCACAACGACAATGGGGCAGCGAGGGGCACAGAAGGAAAAAGGGGAGAAAGCAGACAAAATCACGGGCACAACGACAATGGGGCAGCGAGGGGCACAGAAGGAAAAAGGGGAGAAAGCAGACAAAATCACGGGCACAACGACAATGGGGCAGCGAGGGGCACAGAAGGAAAAAGGGGAGAAAGCAGACAAAATCACGGGCACAACGACAATGGGGCAGCGAGGGGCACAGAAGGAAAAAGGGGAGAAAGCAGACAAAATCACGGGCACAACGACAATGGGGCAGCGAGGGGCACAGAAGGAAAAAGGGGAGAAAGCAGACAAAATCACGGGCACAACGACAATGGGGCAGCGAGGGGCACAGAAGGAAAAAAGGGGAGAAAGGCAGACAAAATCACGGGCACAACGACAATGGGGCAGCGAGGGGCACAGAAGGAAAAAGGGGAGAAAGCAGACAAAATCACGGGCACAACGACAATGGGGCAGCGAGGGGCACAGAAGGAAAAAGGGGAGAAAGCAGACAAAATCACGGGCACAACGACAATGGGGCAGCGAGGGGCACAGAAGGAAAAAGGGGAGAAAGCAGACAAAATCACGGGCACAACGACAATGGGGCAGCGAGGGGCACAGAAGGAAAAAGGGGAGAAAGCAGACAAAATCACAGGCACAACGACAATGGGGCAGCGAGGGGCACAGAAGGAAAAAGGGGAGAAAGCAGACAAAATCACGGGCACAACGACAATGGGGCAGCGAGGGGCACAGAAGGAAAAAGGGGAGAAAAGCAGACAAAATCACGGGCACAACGACAATGGGGCAGCGAGGGGCACAGAAGGAAAAAGGGGAGAAAAGCAGACAAAATCACGGGCACAACGACAATGGGGCAGCGAGGGGCACAGAAGGAAAAAGGGGGAAAAGCAGACAAAATCACGGGCACAACGACAATGGGGCAGCGAGGGGCACAGAAGGAAAAAGGGGAGAAAAGCAGACAAAATCACGGGCACAACGACAATGGGGCAGCGAGGGCACAGAAGGAAAAAGGGGAGAAAAGCAGACAAAATCACGGGCACAACGACAATGGGGCAGCGAGGGGCACAGAAGGAAAAAGGGGAGAAAGGCAGACAAAATCACGGGCACAACGACAATGGGGCAGCGAGGGGCACAGAAAGGAAAATGGGGAGACAAGCAGACAAAATCACGGGCACAATGACAATGGGGCAGCGAGGGGCACAGAAAGGAAAATGGGGAGACAAGCAGAAAATACGGGCACCGGGGCCACAAGCGGAGGGCGATCTTACCTGCAGAAGCAGCGGGCAGACAACACAGGCGGAGCTGTGTGGTGGGGGAGCGACCTACCTGGCAAGGTAGGTCATCACTTCAGAAAACTTGTTATATAGCATTAAAAACATGCAAGCACGGATCACAGACTTCAGTGATCATGCCCCGCTCACTTGCGATTTAAGTTGGGCAGGGAACATTAAAACGGTGGGGAAGACGGCCCCAAAGCCTACCCCAGCCAGAAAAAATTGTGGCATCCAAAAATGGAATAGATTCAATGAGAAAAATTCAATAACTACAATCTGCACATCTAAAAATTTAGAGATTATATTGTGTTTATGATTTTGCCAACCGGACCAGGTATCGGGGGCTTTTGAGAAAAACTTAATTTGTATTAAGCAATACCTAACTTGCCCATCATCCGACAGAGAGTGCTCAAAAGCGCTCTGGTGTGTCAAAATATGTTCCAAGACATTGGGAAAATTGCACAAAGCTTTGAAGAAAGTCCCAAGAGAATCATCTGGTACGGATTTTAAGTCAACAGTATAAAGAAGCCAGAAAAAATAGGATGAAACAACTTAGAGACAAAGCATGGGAGGATTAAAGGCAAGCATCTGCAAGAAATGATAGTAAAGATTTTTGGAAAGTGGTCAATGCCCCTTTGAGGGACACAGGGGACCCATCCTTATATGTACATATTGAGGAGAAGGATTGGGTCACTCATTATCGTAAAATTTTCCAATCTAATGATGGAGTACCATCGCAGGTGGCCTGCCAGGTCTCAACCGATCATCCTCATCTTACCTTTGATATCCCGGAGATAGAACTTGCACCTGAACAGGCATCTTCCCTGAAGCCCCCAGGACCTGACAGGGTGCCTGTTGACATTTTTCTATCAAATAAGAATTTGGGAGCCCCGTTGCTAACAAATGTTTTTAATTCTATAGCCAGAGTCGGACCGCCTACTTTCTGGAAGCATTCCATAATCATACCAGTTTCTAAGAAGGGGGTGGATCTATCCCAAATAACTATAGACCCAGCTCCCTAATCGATTCTACAGCCAAGTTAATGAGCTGCCTATTACTGAATAGGCTTGAATATTGGGTAGAGGAAAATAAGACTTCTCAGATGTACAGTACGGCTTCAGGCAGGGCAAAGGAACAGTTGACCAATGTCTTAATTTAAAGATAGTGGCAGAAAAATGTTCATTGGGAAAGAAAGTCTAACTATGTATGGCCTTCATGGACCTGTCGGCTGCCTTTGATTGTGTGGCCCACAGTAAATTGTGGGCCATAATGGAGATCATGGGAGTGGAACCCCCAATAATAATATCTATAAGGCAACCATATATGGGAGCAACGTCTAGTATATAATATGGAAAGCAAGGGGAATGCTCTAAATCGCTTAACATTGAAAAGGGGGTAAGACAAGGCTGTGTCCTCACCACTGTTCCCTAGAACGTGCGCGGGTGCGCGCCCGCGCACTGAAGTCACCCCGAGCGCGCAGTGTCCCAATTGTAGCGCGCGCACACACAACACAGCCGGTAAGTCCGTTCGCGCCACCGCTTTTAAAACGCGAGAGGCGCGAAAAACGGCAATTTCCTGGTTGCACGAGGCAGAGCTGGAGACAACGGTGGAGAGGACACAGTCGGGTTTACGAGCAAGTGCGGCCTGCACTTGCTGCATTTTTTTCTTAATAGTGCACGCCAGAGGGCAGTTTGTGGGCCTTTGTGAAAGTATTCATGTTAATTGCAGCGTCGTCATGCGCTGCAATTAACATGAATACTTTACAAAGGCCCACAATCTGCCCGCAGCCGTGCACTATTAGGAAAAGTAATGCGGCAATCTAAAGCGCGACATGTTCTTTCAGATGATTCTGAAAGAACACGTCGTGTTTGACTCTGCATTCCTTTGCTAATAGTGGGCATCTGCTGGGCTGAATGTGGGCCTTTGAAATAGTTTTCATGCTAATTGCAGTGCACACGGGCGCTGCAATTAACAAGAATACTATCTCAAAGGCCCACATTCAGCCCCGCACTATCAGCAAAAGGAATGCAGAGTCATACACAACGTGTGCTTTCAGAATCATCTGAAAGCACACGTCGTATTTGACCCTGCAGTCTTTAGCTAATAGTGGGCAGCTGCGGGGCTGAATGTGGGCCTTTGAGATAGTATTCTTGTTAATTGCAGTGCACAAGGTCGCTGCAATTAACAAGCATACTATCTCAAAGGCCCACATTCAGCCCCGCACTATTAGCAAAACGAATGCAGGGTGAAACACAACTTGTGCTTTCAGAATCACATGTCGTGTTTGACCCTGCATTTCTTTTGTTAAAGTGCGTGGCTGAATGTGGGCCTTTGAGATAGTATTCTTGTTAATTGCAGTGCACACGGGCGCTGCAATTAACATGATTATTATCTCAAAGGCCCACATTCAGTCCCGCAGCTGCCCACTAGTAGGAAAAGGAATGTAGCAAATGTAACGCAGGACGTGTGCTTGCCAAGGTTTCAGATTGCCATGTGGGACATTTTCATATGTTTGTGTAATATGAGTGACATTTTAAGGATCATGAGTACATAGCTGCCAAGGTTTCAGATTGCCATGTGGGACATTTTCATATGTTTGTGTAATATGAGTGACATTTTAAGGATCATGAGTACATAGCTGCCAGGGTTTCAGATTGCTATGTGTGACATTTTCATATGTTTCAGTGTAATATGAGTGACATTTTCTCACAAGCAAAATCAACACACTAAAATTCACGGTTTAACAACCGCCACGGCAAACAGCTAAGGGGCATTAATTGGGGTGCAAGAGAGGCTGAGGGGCACACATAGCCGGGCAGCAGCGGAGTGAGCAAGGGCGCTGTATTATTGCAAGTACGTTGCACTGTTCGTGAAAACTATCGACCACTAGAAACTGTGAGGTGGACTCTTTTTCATGACATTTACAAAATCACTAAATCATAGGTCTTGACTAAGTTCCACTTCATTTCCCCTTAGAGTCAAAACACAAATTAGGTGCAAGGCGACATTATTGATGCATTCGCCTGCACAAGGCATATTTAGAAACAGGGCCGGCTTTAGCAATGGTGGCGCCCTGTGCGACAATGTTTTGTGGCGCCCCCCAATGACCACCTCCGCCACAGATTCCCACACTACCACCATTTGACAGTGCTCCTCAAGTCTCAATAACCACTGTCTCTTAGATTAATTTCGTTTTATAGCGCGACTCATACCAGTTAGTAAGGTGTCAGAACACTTTAGATCACACACACATTGCACAGAGACAATCCCATGTGTAAATGAGTGTATAGGAAATGTTACATAAGACAAAGGCCTACAAGGTGTAGGAGTATAATGTCATCCATTCTGGTAGGCAGTATAGTTTGAGTCTTTGGTCTTGAAAAATACAAATTCAGAATTTAAAAATGTTACACCAATGTTGGGGGTTTTCCTAAATAATAAGAATTGATTTCTACATAAATGAACCCTTTTTGCAATATTAGGATAACAAAAGACTGGCAAAAAACACACATAGCTCTTAACACATTCCTTGCAGTTTGCATGCAGCTCTTTGATGACAGTGAATATATTAGGATTTTAACTTATACAAGTAACAACAGGATCTCTCTGTCAAAAGCGGTAACCCATTGACCAATTTATATTTTATGCACTTTCTGATATGAATGGGACACGTTATTTGCAGCAGACATATTAACCCTCTGCACTACAAGTCAACATTTCTTAGACAAAGCTCCGGTCTCTCTCCAGGAAGAACATTAATCAGATGAGTTATCTTGAGATTTTTATTGCTGGAACCAAGAACTCGGCACCAGCTGCCTCTAAAACAATAAACATGGCACCCCCACCCCAAGTCAGCGCCCGGTGCGATGGCACCGATCGCACCGCCCCAGAGCCGGCCCTGAGTAGAAACACTCATTTTGGCATTGAAATGCCCACACATGGGAAGGCATGGCCGGCAAGATGTCGACAAGAAGTGCTTCATCCTGGACACAAAACTGTAATTTTTAATCCAACGCTGAATCCTGCAGTCCCCGCCACCTGGGTTAGGACAGAGAGCCGAAGGAGGGGGCTAACGGCAGAAACAAAGTTGTGGGAGGCCTGCAGCAAGGCACTGGTGCGGAGGCCCCTGAGGAGAAGACTCCGAAGTGGAGGCTGCGTGAAGGAGGGCTGACCCAGTGGAGGGCGGTGTCTTTTGTGGGGGTGCCCTGGGGGCTGAAGAGCCCCTGGCGAGAACCGGCTGCGCTGCGGTCAAGACAGGCGATCAGTCATAACACAGGGGCCTGCCTGGATCACCCCGAGGGGTTCTGGTAATTGCCAGCCGGGAGACGTGTTTGCAATGAGGCGGCATTGGAGGTAGCCGAAAACAGCCAGACTGCAGCATAAGAGGAGAGGGTTCCTGGAGGGGTTCTGCTGGCGCCACTGGTGGAGAAAGTGGGCTGTGGGGAGCAAGATTTGAGATATAGAAAGACAATACAATATTCACCAGTGCAGAAATAATGTTAAATACTGTTAAAGGTTGTCTCCGCTTCAGGTATAGGAATGTTACTGCAAAAGGTCAAAGGGAGCACCCTCGCATGTTAAAGTCTTTGTTCGCTCTCCACGGGAGGGGGCACAGAGTCAGTGACTGGCGGCCCTGCCCTCTGGCTCCGCCGGCGTACAACTGGGGCACTGATCACCCCACTAACCAGCTAGCTGGATCAATAAAAATCATACACTCGTGATTAGATATAGATTAGGCTGAAGTCGGGAATGTTTTCAACTCCAAGGCACGTTTTTTCTCTAAATATCATGAGCTTAAGTATGCATATTTATTAAAAGCATGCATCTTAAAAGCGAGCACACTTACCAACAAGCACTGATGCGCCTATTTTACCAGAGCTTTGCCCTCGCTCGAATCATAGAAACCAGAGTCCTCCTGGCCACAACGAATGACTCCTCAGCAAACGTGCCACCCGGGCTGCATTCAGACTCAGCAGCTGCACAGTGCGTGCTCTGGACTCCAGCGGCCGCCACAGGTCCGTGGGATTGGGTCTCGGCGGTGGCAGGGATCATTCATGATTATGCTTAAATTACTGCGCTGTGGTGGAAGCACTGCCCTGGCATTGTCACGTCCAGCGTAATGCCGCACGCAGCCATGAGGATTACTTCCTATTTTAACTAATACATTGTAGCCAGCAGCCCGCAAAGCCTACCAGGAGCAGCGCTCTCGCACAGGCCTGCTGCCACTCCAGTTTCAGCATAGCGGCGTTATGGCTTGACAGCCAAGGCTGAAATGCGTTAGTCTAACACCTGATGCGTCGTCCTTGGCAGGGCTGTGAGTAACACTTTCACGCCAGCAAAATCAAGCCATAAAGAGGAGGGAAACGTATATAGAAATTACATGCATAGCTGTCAAGGTTTCACATTGCTCTGTGTGACCTTTTCATGATTTCAGTGTAATTATTAGTGACATTTCAACAACTATGAGTGACGCTTTATTTCCAGCAAAAAACAGCTGGCAAGTTTCATTTTCCTTATGTGACATTTTCATATTTTCCTTGTGTTTGTGTGACATTTCTATTCTTATGTCTGATGCGTCTCAATATTTTGCTTCCCAACAACATTTTGATCCATAACCAATATAACAGTGAATTAATTAACATAGTCTTTAATCCCTATTAGCACTGCACCTTAAACTGTAGAACTTGTGATTTCACATCTGATTTTAGTGTGTGTTGCCTTTGTATACTTTACAAAGCTTGTATTGCATTTTATGATGTTTCCTTTTTACATATAAAATTGTTCTGAAATTAAAAAGGCATCTACATAACACTTCAAGCATACCGAATAGTAACCAATTCCTTTGCAATACAAGGTGTTGCAGGATTTTCTTTGAAAAAGACGTCTTCACATCTACCTCCAATAACCACTATTCAACTACTAACACTTGAACATGAGTGATCACTGGTACTAGGCAGCAATTAAAAGGTGTGAACCTTTTATCGCTCAGAAATGTACAGATTCAAGAAGAATCAAAATTAAGCAAAACAAACTATATGAGCAGAGAACTACATTAAATCACAATAGACTCTTTCCTTTCTGAAATCCGCCACTCTTTCAACCTTTTCCATTTTAATGGGATCAAGCACAACAAATACACTTCTCTGATAGTGACTCGGGAAAGAATTGTGTCAAAGGTAATTTACTGTATTATTGTTTGAAAGGATGTTCTATCTTTAACCAAACACTGTGTAAGGCACCTCATTGACAAGCTGGGTGATGCTGGGTCAGTCTCCTTGTAATTACTACACACTCCTTTGGCATTGCAAGCCAATGCGCGGGGCAGTATTGGAACACGGTTTTATGCAACTCCGTGTTTAAGCTCAGTAGTTTCAGGAGCCGGAAAATAAGAAAAGGTGCCGGGGTCATTGTGAGGCTAGACCCAGTGCTTGCACTTTGTGTATTTAAAGGCTTCTCCAAGCCGCCCACAGCCAGATTAATCTAGTGCCATATCCATGTGTATTGTATATCTGTGATCTTGTATAGGCTCCCAACATTTTCCCACCCTATGAACAGTGCTCGAGTTGAGGATCTTTAGTGAAATCTTAAGGTACCATCGTTGGAGTCCTATTCTTTTCTAAACCCGAAGTGTACTTGCCTGTGTAACCAATTCATGTCATGGCGTGTGTATCTAAATTGAACACCTGCCTTTAGACCCTTCATGTGGTGCTACAGGTGTGGAAATGCACCGTCCTTTCACTTTTTAAGCAAAAACTTGGAGTGATATTTGGCGCTGCACCCTTACGCGCGGTCTGGTTCCCGGCGCACATAGCCTGGGCTGCAGTGCACAGAGACCTTACACTGCCGCACACAGAGGAAAAAAATTAGAGGGAACATTGGTCCTCACCCCTTTTTTATTTGCCCTCTATACGAACCAATTAGAATATGTATTAGTTGGAAATGCAAAAGACACCCTGTATGTTGAGTCATGTCCCCTTTCTATTCTTCTTTATGCAGATGATGCAGTCCTATTGGCCAGAACGCCTTTGGCACTGCAGAGTCTCATTGAGAAGTAAATGTCCTTTCTGGCCAATTTAGATCTATTTGTTAATGAGGCCAAAACATTTGTACTTATTGCGGGGGCACACACTAAAAAATCGAAAAGATTCATCATAGGTAAGAGAAGAATAGAAGTAGTGGAGAGATTCATATATTTGGCTGTTCTGTTTGACTATATACTAAAATGGAAGGACATGGTGCTTAGTAGAGCCAACCTTATGGAAAAAAGTATAGCTGCCTTAGTCAGATTTGCAAAAAAATGAGGCTCAAAACCCATCCAAGAAATGATGAAGATTTATTTAGCCAAGGCCAAATCAATTGATACATATGGGGCTGCAATTTGGGGGATGGCAGACACTGGGGTGTTGCAGCGTATTGAAGATTTGTTTTGTAAAAGACTACTAGCGGTACCCCAAGCCTGCTCAAATTGTATTAGTCATGCGGAACTGGGGTTACCATATATTAGTGATTTTATCAAAATGGCCCCCATATTGCTATGCTATTCGATAAGGAAGAGGGATACGGTTAAATTGAACCAGTTAACAATGAGTGACAGTCTGAAGCTAGATTATGCACTTAGAATCCCTTGGTTATCTTATGTAAAGACTACCCTCAGATCCTTGGGCCTAAATGCACTATATGACACCCCTCAGCTGTGTGCTAGCTTCCCAAAGGCCAAGCTTAAAGATATCTTCTTGGCGAAGGCAAAGAAGGATGGAAGGGTTTACACATCGAAATGGGACAAGTCACTTTCAGATTCCAAGTTTTTTCAAAATTGTCCTACCATCGCGGAAACTCTAGAGCACTTTATGTTCTTCTGCCCTGTTAGAAACGGGTAGCGTGGTGCAGAGCGGGCGGGCCAAACTTCGGAGGAAATGTGTAAAGCATCTGCGCAGCACACTCACAGGCGACACACCAGGCACACTACAAAAGGAGACCACACCAGGTTAGGTGGAAAAAAACAGCATATGTATTATGCAGAACATGTTAGGATATTATCACAGGTGCAGATAACTGTGCCAACCGGCAGCGGGTAGCAGATCACAGGGGGGGACTATTTACAAGGCAGGGCCAATCGGGCCGCTGCCAGAACCATCACCAGGACAAAGAAAGAATAAATGTAAAGTCCATCAGCATTAGGACACATTGGCATCAGACCTGAAAGGAAAACATGCTTGCAGGCCATGAGGCGTCACCTGAGGCATAAAGACGCGTCCGGCATTGGGGAAAAAGCATTAATATTGAATGCAAAACCATCAGCAGTCAGCCTTAGGGGAAAAACATTATCAGTAACATAGAGCATTAGGCCGGAACAACCACAGTAGGCATAGACCTGTGAACATCACATTAAACATGCCCATTAGCATTGGCATAATCATAAGCATAGATGCAACATTAGGCAGGACTCCAATGATATAAGCCTGGGGGGGAAAACATTATCATTAGCATTAGGTATAAAAGCACACTAGGCACATCCTGAGCCTGGGGCATAAAACATGTGAACATAGGGCATAGAAAGACATTTAGCATGTGGCTCCTCCTCCGCAGGAACCCAATAGGCCTACCATCAGCACTGCAAACCTGAGGGAAAAGCTTTAAGTAGCATCCTAGGTACAAATGCATTATGCAACCATATTATGCCATAAATCATATGGGGCAATAGGCCTCGCCAGCATAACCGCAGTTTGCCCCAGTCGGGGGCACAACACTGAGACTGGCCCCAGGCCAACTGGCCTCTCTCGGGGGCTCAAATGCCCTATGTCCCACACAGTCAGGGTTGGCTGCAAGGGCGACGAAAACAAAGGTGCGCAAAGCGCTAGGGTAGGAGGGTCCCTCACTCCTCTCTCTTTCCCTTCTGGGTAATCCAATGCCCCCAATGCGTGGCAGCTGCCCCCTGTCCTGCGGGGTAGCTGGGTAAACCCAACAAGCACTGGCGCCAACAATGCAGCGATGGGAGCCCCACTCCGGACTCTAACAGGAATCTGCCCACAAGAACACTAGCACGGTGGAGCCCCGCTTCTGGGACTCTAGAATTTCCCAAAATGCCTCTGTCGTGCAGCTGAGGGAGGAAACAAGTACTGGGCACGTTGGAGCCCCCCTCCTATGGGACTCTAAACACAACCAATGCCCTCCAAAGAATACTGGCACCGGGGGCGGGCACCGACAATGTGCCCCGACACACCCCCCAACCACAGGATGACTGAGCCCCACTCACCGGCAGTCTGGGGCCCGTCTGGATGTCTCTGCAGTCTCCGGGCACCGGCAATGTGCCTCGACAGGTCCCGTTTCTGGGACCTCTCCTGGCTTCACCCTCAGCGGAGCCTTCTCCTCGTCAGCAGCGCGGAGGGGCAGGCACCGACAATGTGCCTCGGGCCCCCTCCACCGCAGGACTCCTGCTTGGCAATTTACATATAGCGCTCACGAGGCGCTAGGCGGCAGGAAAGTTCTTGGGCTGAAATTAAGTTGTAGCGCCCACAAAGCGCTAGGTCCCACACCATAAAGTGGTAGCGCTCCCCTTCACTGGCAATGTAATATAGCCCTCCCGAGGCGCTAGGAAGCAGGCAGGAAGGCACAGTCACTGGAAATATAGCGCTCTCGCAGCACAGCGCTGCAGATGTCAGCTCCTCACCTCCTGGGCAATAAGATAAAGCGCTCTTCTTCTCCAGGTGCTAGCCAGCAGGCAGGGATGGTCAGCCACTTCAAATGTAGCGCTCCTCTTCTGCTGGGCACAGTTATAGCGCTCTCGCAGCAAGCAGAGCACAGTCAATGCAAATATGGCACTCCGGCAGCCCAGCGCTGCAGGACCCACACACCTTCTTCTCCTGGGCAGGGCTGGAGGCAGCGCTCTCCTGGTGCAGGAATAAGGTTGTAGCGCTAAGTCCCACAAAATAAAGTTGCAGCGCTCCTCTTCCCCTGTGGCACAGTTATAGCGCTTTAGCAGCACAGCGCTGCAGGCATCAGCTCCTCTCTTCTCCTGGGTAGACCATGTGCTCACAGGGTGCTAGGCAGCAGGCAGCTGGCAGTAAGATATAGTGCTCACCAGGTGCTGGGCTTAGGACGGCAGGAGAGCAGGCAGGTAATACTGGGCAAGATCAGCAGGCAGTGGGTACTCATCAGAACAGGACAGCAGCTCCTAGAAGCAGTCATCTCCCATAAAGTGGCACTCCTCCTGACACAGCAGTCTTCACTCCAGTAAAGGGCTCTCACTGGCCCTGTGGACAGCGGAGGGGTGCAGATGGGCACAGGGGCCAGCACACAGGCCCAATGTGGCGGTACCTCCTGGCAGAGTGTCCCCTCTCAATCAAGTCCACGCTCCGTCTGAGCACATGGAGGCACAGCCCCCTCACCCCACCTACCAGAAAGGGCTGGAAGCTTCTGGAAGGTTCCCTGGGAAACCGGTCCCAACTGGTTTAGGGGAGGTGTAGAGCACCCTGGGTGCCAGGCTTCCCTCCAAAAGCTGGGGGTGCTGGGAAACGGACAACTAGACCGCCAACTCACCTCAGACAGGCGGCACATGTGCAGACAGGAAGGGCGTCCATTTTAAAAGTAACATTTTACAAAGGTGCATTTCTACAATGGTGGAAATAAAGGTGCGTACACCATTGCACAGCATTTATTATTTTCAGTTCAGACACACCATGTCAATAAAAAGGCTAGGGGGAAAAGTGAAAAATTTTAGGACAATAAGGGCCAAGTCCAACACAATTCTCTCCCAGCCAAAAGCCAGGGTAGACTGATCAATGCCTTGATGGGCTTCCCTGCTTAGGGCGAGAACACGTGGACGCGGGCCCGCAACTGCAGGGGCACCCACAGGTTCTCCGCCACTCTGGAACTCGGTGGTTCCCTCTCTCAAACCTCCCTGGACCAACTAAGCCACCCCACTGGTGCTCCCTAGTCGGTTGCGGCCAGGACCGGCCCCTAGGCCATCCAGATGTCTCTGGCCCTTGTTGTCTTACAGAGTGGGGGGCAGTAGCCCCAGGCCCGTAGTGCCCGTTGACCACTCTCCTCCTCCTCCGTGCAGTCCCAAACTGCCACTGGTCTTCCCACCTGGGGACCACACTCTCACACTGTCCACAAGTCAGGGGCGAGGCTCTCCTCCCCCTACCTCTCCTCCTGGGGTTCCGCACGTTCCTCCTATGCGGGGCACCCTCAGAACACCACTCTCTCCCTCGTCCAGGGCTGTGGCCCAGCATCTGATCCACCAACCCAGGGTCTAAACCCTTAGGTTGCACCGGTGCCAGAGGCGAGTCCTCCCTCCCTCTGCACCCCCTCCCAGAGTTCTGCACCCTCCCAACTGGAGTAGCACCCCTGGAAGACAACTCCGGGGGGACACTGCTTACAGACGTCCCTCCCGCCAGGTCAGGCAGTCCCTGAACCTGGCATCCCAGCCCAGGATCTAAACCCTGCGACTGAGCAGACCCCAGAACCCCTGGAGCTCGGATTACCGACGCCCCGGGTTCTCCTGACACTAGGGGCTCCCCTTCAATGGATGGCCCACCAGGACAGCCTAGGCTCCCAACCTGTGGCTCCCTTATGGAACACTCCAGGCCCTGAGACTGCGGTTGGGGCACCTCGGGACACCTCCCCGTCTCATTCCTTCTTGTAGATAGGATGTGAGGCCCTACAACCCTCTCACTACCCTGGGACCTAGCTGGGCTATTTTGCACCTCTCCCACCTCGCTGGGTTGGAAGATCCCTGCACCATTCCCTTCAGGATCACTCCCCAATGCCCTCTCAGACTCTCTGGCACCCACCCAAAGGTCTGCCTCCCGTGCAAGCTCCCTGGGGTCAGAGAACCCACACTGCAACAGGTGGTGGCGCAACCTTGGGAAACAATTCCTTAGCATGTGTTACTTGATAAGTACATGGAACAGCCCTTCCCAATCACTCACCGCGCCATCCACCACCCAATCCTCCAATGCAGTCCAACACACATCCGCATACTCCCCCCAAGACTGATGGGACAGTTTCTTGCTGCCCCTAAATTCCAACCTGCCCCCCTCCTCCTGGGGATCAGGCACCATCTTCCGGGCTCTGAGGAGTGGGACTTCCCACACTGGAATCACTCTCGCTGCCACCACTGGATCCCACCCTCACTGGTGAATCCAGACTCCTGAAACCACTCTCAGGGGACAACCTACCCTCCTGAGCTAGTCTCTCCCTGGCGAAGGCCCTCTCCGCCTCCGCCATCCTCTCCTGCGCTAGGACCCTCTCGGTCTCTAGCCTTTTTTCTTCAACCCTCAGCTGCGCTATCTCCTTGGCGTGCCCTATCCTGAGCCTCTCCAAAGCCAGATGGTGCTCCCTTTCTTCCCTCCTATCTACCCACTCTTCTGGGGACAGGGAAAGGGATGGGGCATTACCCATGGGGCTGGACCCAGCACGGGACTCCCTGTCTATGGTGTCCTCATTAGCTACTGGCGTCTCTGCCCTATCATTTTGTACCTCCTGTTCGGGATCCTTAGGGCCACCCTCCTGGCATACGGCCAGGGCCCTCTCTTGCTCATAGTGCTCCCGGTCCCACTCATCCTCTTGCCATTGGATCAGGAATCCCTGAAGGACTGGCTTGGTGTCTGACCCACTTACTATTATGTCTCTCTCCTCACAGAACCCCCTCAACTCCAACACACTGTACTTAGACAGATTGTCCAAATCAAAGGCAGATTCCATTTTGGCAAGACACCTCAACACAGTGCAAGACAAGGGACCTAGGTGCAAGAGCTGCCTACAGGAGTGCACAATTCAAAACGACACTTTCAGGGCGCAACACAATCAGGAAAAATAATCCCCAAAACCTGCGATTATTTTAAATGCTCAGTTTGCAGTGCAAACCGTTGTCGCTGTGGTACTGCGCAAACACAAGTCCTATCCCACCGCTGAGCACCAATGTTAGAAACGGGTAGCGTGGTGCAGAGCGGGCGGGCCAAACTCCGGAGGAAATGTGTAAAGCATCTGCGCAGCACACTCACAGGCGACACACCAGGCACACTACAAAAGGAGACCACACCAGGTTAGGTGGAAAAAAACAGCATATGTATTATACAGAACATGTTAGGATATTATCACAGGTGCACATAACTGTGCCAACCGGCACCGGGTAGCAGTTCACAGGGGGGACTATTTACAAGGCAGGGCAAATCGGGCCGCTGCCAGAACCATCACCAGGACAAAGAAAGAATAAATGTAAAGTCCATCAGCATTAGGACACATTGGCATCAGACCTGAAAGGAAAACATGCTTGCAGGCCATGAGGCGTCACCTGAGGCATAAAGACGTCGTCCGGCATTGGGGAAAAAGCATTAACATTGAATGCAAAACCATCAGCAATCAGCCTTAGGGGAAAAACATTATCAGTAACATAGAGCATTAGGCCGGAACAACCACAGTAGGCATAGACCTGTGATGGAGCAGTAAAAATAAAAAAATTTTTAACCCCTAACAAATTATATAATTAATTAATTAAAAATGTTCGTTTAAATGTATTAATCAACATTGTATATGTGGGAATGGTAATATGCTAATGTACGTGCTAAATAATCTACTAATGAATGTCCGTGTGTCTAATCATAACGTAAGAATAAAAAGCGTACTAAATAAAATAAATGCATGTTTGTGCTTCATAGAAATAAAATGTGTCGTTGCAAAAACAATAGTGATGGTAAGTAAGGAGCAGCTTAAATGTCGCTTTTTGCTAGGTAACAACTAATTGGGGTACGTAGACGGGAGGGAAACGAAAGGGATATTTTTCTCTATTTTAATTATGTTTTATTTGCCTCAAATTAGTGCTTCTAAAGTAGAACCGAGTGGCGAGATAAAATGGCCGCCAGTGGGAAGATGTGCGCAGGCGCAAGGGGACACGTGGTACGGGATGAGATTGAAGAAATCTGGAGCCGCGTGATGTCTCTGAGAGGCTAGGATGCAAGAAATGGTCAAGGCTGGTGTGACCTAATTGAACTGATAGTGTGCCGTGATGATCAGGAGAGAGTCCGTGGGAAAGGAGCCCAAGAGAAAGGACAATGACTGCGGAGTTCTTGAATGTGTCAAAAGAAGATACAAATGAACTGATCGAATCGGATGGAAATGTTTAAGCGTATGGGAAAGGAAATGATCCAAGGACCCTTGAATCCAAGAGAACTTGATTAAAGAATGAATAAGCTGACATGCATGGACCAATGAAAGAAAAGCGTGATATTAATGTTGCAACAGTTAGTTAGCAAAGTTAGAATTGGAGTATAAGAGGGCCTACTCTTAGTGGGAGGGGGTCAGTCGCGGTTGCAGTCACAGAGAGTTGCAGTTCGAGAGTCGTGGTTGCAGTAGAGGAGACGGGTTGCAGGTAGCTGATGCTGACGAGCTGAAGTTGCTGTTGCGGTCTTAACTTTACAGTTGAGTATGAGAATCAGGCTATTTCTAATCCCAAAGTTAGGTTAGAAATCATTAGGCTAAATTAGGAAGCTAGGCAGGTAACTAAGGTTTTTGGCTTCATGACAAAATTTCCTTTCTGCAATAAATTGATTATGCTTAATAAAATTGTGAATTTAAAATGAATAATTGAATAAAGTATTAAATCTTTTCATGCTTTTAAAATTATATAAAATTTAAGATTCTTTAAAAACCAAAATGACTCAGTGGTTATTTTCCTAATTGATTGTGACCTGAGTAATTGGTTGATTGTGATTCAGCTGGTCTTAATCACTATGAACTAATTTCTTAAATGAATGATTCATCGACAAAACAATGAGCAGGAATATCTTAAGAAATAATTAAAAGAAAGTGACAAATTAAGGTAAATAGATATCCTTGCTCTTCCAGCGGTACACAAAATGGTGTTCTCCATTTAGTTCTCATGCTTCTCCTAGGAGTACGGAATTTCATAAAGGTGTAAAAGGAAATCCAGGAGTGTATGTGTGTGTGTTTAGGCGATGTTTATGGGCCCCATCGTCATGTGGATATGAGAAATATAGTTTGCCCCTGGATGACCTATAAGTAGCCTGGGAGGAGGATAGTTTTTATTGTACGCGCTGCATCACCTGTGAACATCACATTAAACATGCCCATTAGCATTGGCATAATCATAAGCATAGATGCAACATTAGGCAGGACTCCAACGATATAAGCCTGCGGGGGAAAACATTATCATTAGCATTAGGTATAAAAGCACACTAGGCACATCCTGAGCCTGGGGCATAAAACATGTGAACATAGGGCATAGAAAGACATTTAGCATGTGGCTCCTCCTCCGCAGGAACCCAATAGGCCTACCATCAGCACTGCAAACCTGAGGGAAAAGCTTTAAGTAGCATCCTAGGTACAAATGCATTATGCAACCATATTATGCCATAAATCATATGGGGCAATAGGCCTCGCCAGCATAACCGCAGTTCGCCCCAGTCGGGGGCACAACACTGAGACTGGCCCCAGGCCAACTGGCCTCTCTCGGGGGCTCAAATGCCCTATGTCCCACACAGTCAGGGTTGGCTGCAAGGGCGACGAAAACAAAGGTGCGCAATGCGCTAGGGTAGGAGGGTCCCTCACTCCTCTCTCTTTCCCTTCTGGGTAATCCAATGCCCCCAATGCGTGGCAGCTGCCCCCTGTCCTGCGGGGTAGCTGGGTAAACCCAACAAGCACTGGCGCCAACAATGCAGCGATGGGAGCCCCACTCCGGGCTCTAACAGGAATCTGCCCACAAGAACACTGGCACGATGGAGCCCCTCTTCTGGGACTCTAGAATTTCCCAAAATGCCTCTGTCGTGCAGCTGAGGGAGGAAACAAGTACTGGGCACGTTGGAGCCCCCCTCCTATGGGACTCTAAAAACAACCAATGCCCTCCAAAGAATACTGGCACCGGGGGTGGGCACCGACAATGTGCCCCGACACACCCCCCAACCACAGGATGACTGAGCCCCACTCACCGGCAGTCTGGGGCCCGTCTGGATGTCTCTGCAGTCTCCGGGCACCGGCAATGTGCCCCGACAGGTCCCGCTTCTGGGACCTCTCCTGGCTTCACCCTCAGCGGAGCCTTCTCCTCGTCAGCAGCGCGGAGGGGCAAGCACCGACAATGTGCCTCGGGCCCCTCCGCCGCAGGACTCCTCCTTGGCAATTTACATATAGCGCTCACGAGGCGCTAGGCGGCAGGAAAGTTCTTGGGCTGAAATTAAGTTGTAGCGCCCACAAAGCGCTAGGTCCCACACCATAAAGTGGTAGCGCTCCCCTTCACTAGCAATGAAATATAGCCCTCCCGAGGCGCTACGGAGCAGGCAGGAAGGCACAGTCACTGGAAATATAGCGCTCTGGCAGCACAGCGCTGCAGATGTCAGCTCCTCACCTCCTGGGCAATAAGATAAAGCGCTCTTCTTCTCCAGGCGCTAGCCAGCAGGCAGGGATGGTCAGTCACTTCAAATGTAGCGCTCCTCTTCTGCTGGGCACAGTTATAGCGCTCTCGCAGCAAGCAGAGCACAGTCAATGCAAATATGGCACTCCGGCAGCCCAGCGATGCAGGACCCACGCACCTTCTTCTCCTGGGCAGGGCTGGAGGCAGCGCTCTCCTGGTGCAGGAATAAGGTTGTAGCGCTAAGTCCCACAAAATAAAGTTGCAGCGCTCCTCTTCCCCTGTGGCACAGTTATAGCGCTTTAGCAGCACATCGCTGCAGGCATCAGCTCCTCTCTTCTCCTGGGCAGACCACGTGCTCACAGGGTGCTAGGCAGCAGGCAGCTGGCAGTAAGATATAGTGCTCACCAGGTGCTGGGCTTAGGACGGCAGGAGAGCAGGCAGGCAATACTGGGCAAGATCAGCAGGCAGTGGGTACTCATCAGAACAGGACAGCAGCTCCTAGAAGCAGTCATCTCCCATAAAGTGGCACTCCTCCTGACACAGCAGTCTTCACTCCAGTAAAGGGCTCTCACTGGCCCTGTGGACAGAGGAGGGGTGCAGATGGGCACAGGGGCCAGCACACAGGCCCAATGTGGCGGTACCTCCTGGCAGAGTGTCCCCTCTCAATCAAGTCCACGCTCCGTCTGAGCACATGGAGGCACAGCCCCCTCACCCCACCTACCAGAAAGGGCTGGAAGCTTCTGGAAGGTTCCCTGGGAAACCGGTCCCAACTGGTTTAGGGGAGGTGTAGAGCACCCTGGGTGCCAGGCTTCCCTCCAAAAGCTGGGGGTGCTGGGAAACAGACAACTAGACCGCCAACTCACCTCAGACAGGCGGCACATGTGCAGACAGGAAGGGCGTCCATTTTAAAAGTAACATTTTACAAAGGTGCATTTCTACAATGGTGGAAATAAAGGTGCGTACACTATTGTACAGCATTTATTATTTTCAGTTCAGACACACCATGTCAGTAAAAAGGCTAGGGGAAAAGCGAAAAATTTTAGGACAATAAGGGCCAAGTCCAACATGCCCACAATATAGAAATCCACGAAAGAAATGTCTGATAGCGGCATTAAACTCTATGGGTGTGAGACACTGCAGGGAAGCACTAATGCTCCTTAAGAGCGACACTAGGGAATTACTTGCACTGGCAGTATCGCGTTACTTGCTCTGTGCCTGGAACCAGAGGAAGAAGGCCATAGGCAATTCGCTTCCCAGGATATCCAGCTCATAGTAAAAAGGCACAGAAGGCTTATGCGTTGTTCTATCACCCTATATGTCGTTCTCTACTACTGTCGGTATTGGAGACATTGCTATTTATATGGCCCGTTTATTAATTTGTTTTAACTATATATGAACTTATATTCCCATGAAGAATACCTGTCCATTAGGAAAAGTTTTCTCAGCGTTGGGACTAGTAGTGCTATTTCAATTTTAACCACAGTTGATTTTAACCTAATGTAAATAGGATGTTTGTATGATGTTTTTTTATTGAAATTGATAATGAATTATATATTTCTGTGATTGTAACTTTTTATGGCTTTTAGCCGAAATAAAAGATTTGATGATGATGATAGATGGGTTCTAAATAAAGATAAAAGCACAATAGGTGTATACCAATCCCTACCTCTTGTGATGCCCGGTGCACTTTCCCATTTGATTTTTGTAGAGAATTCACAGCACCGGTTTATTTTGTCAAGGTTTCGGATAAATTATATCCCACTTATGATATCCTGCAAACGTTCACTCAATGAAGCAGCTGTCCTCTTGCCCATGTGATGGAAAGTCCATTCAGTCTACTCTACATATTTTTGGTTTTTTTGTCCCCTGTATGATAAGCTAAGGAAAAAGCTCCTGGTTCCTTTATTACGTAAATACAACTTTAGACAGTATCTTCCAGCTTTGCCCTTGATCCAACAACTGGAAAACCCTTTTGTATTTGCACGCTTGCATCCTTTCTATGGGCAGCACTGAAAATTCGACGCACTGTATGAATAATAACGGGCCATGGATCACAGAAGCTGAAGGAATGTGTGAAGGGAACTACCCAAACCCTTTCCCTAGCAATGTTACTGTTTAATTTCTTGATTTGAAAGATTTAGAGAATAACCATCCATGGTCGGCTGTTATAGTAGACCGCTCACATATTAGCATGTTAAGTGATTGCACGTAAAACTGCACAGGGATTTAGACACTGAAGACATTTATAGATGTAGACTGGATTTTTAAAGGTTGGACATCATTATTTATTTATAAATCTGTAATTATTTACGAATTTCCAGGATTTGAGAATGCTGTTGGTTTTTAGCCCTATTTACTTATTTTTATAATTATATAATTATAATTATTTATTAATTACCCATAGCTTGAGCCTGGGAAAATTTCTAGAGACGATTTTAATATTGTGAACATTTGTTTTTGTTATTTTACTCGTCTGATGAAAGCGAATTTCAGACTTTATTTTTAATTCTACAAGAAATCCATGAGTAGTCCTTGAAAATCTCGGACAGTCTCTTGTTTCCAGGTGTCCTTACATGTGTAAGTATTTCTACATGCACAGTTGTGATTTTATTATGTTTTTATAACTCACAAGCACATTACAAGGTATCAGAGTGCCCTGACAAAGGTTCCTTAAAGTACCCTCAGCATTAATTGTCAATCCTCTTCTTTAATTGGTGAATTAAGTTGGCTAGATGATCTCTTTTCCACTGCAATATATTTGAAATTAAGTTAGAGATTCCTTTCCTCAAAGCCTGAAGCTCAATAAAAGCCTCAGGACTTTGGATCTTTGTGCCATTTTATCCTCACTTCACCTCAGTCAGAACTACACCCCGTCAAGAAAGACGCATTGACAAAATCAATAGGTTTTGGACTTTTTAATTTTAAAAGCTTTTGGCTGCGTGAACAGAAGTGCTCCGAGTCACAGAGTTCATTCCCGTTGAAATATCTCAGCGGGTTAAAACACTTGCTGCAGAGAGCTGTAAGATCACAGGCTCCAACATTAGTGAGACACTCAGTAGTTGAATGCTGCAGAAATCTCTGCATCACATGCTCTTTAAATTGTGTGATACCAGAAATGTGTGCTGGGCTTTTCAATCTTCTGCCAGTGATAAAATAAGCAGCAATGCATTTAGTAATCAATAAACCAATTAGCACAATGCCTCCAAAGGTGATATTCCCACTTTTCTCTTAGCCAGCATAAAGAGGCATAGTCAATTTACACTTTTTCCAGGAAAGCAGATATTACAAATATCCTCATTGCCACTGGAAACAGATACTACCACTTTTTACAGCGCCTTTGTGAGTAGGCATAACTAGTCTCCGTCTCACCTCTGTATGCATGTTTTGTGTCTTTTCTAGTTTTCGTATTTCCTAGGAAATTAAATGTTGCATGTCTCTACAATACCACAGAAACTAGATTTTGCCCCAAAAAAACTGATGTTGTCAATTTCCACATCGCCTCCAACACTTCTGTTACAAGTTTCCTCAAATCACAGAAAGGCAGACTTTCTCTCTATCTAACTTACCTCTATTTCCATATCTCGGCATCTCTCCTAGGTGTCTACTTCTACCTCGGAATCTGTCTCTCTTTGCCCAGTGGCATCTTAAGGGTGTTTGGGGACCTGAAAAGACAAATGTCAACTGTTTTTGTGTGAACTCAGTTTCTGAATGTTTGCTTTACATCATGTGAGCTTCAATTAGCAGGAAATATGTAATCAAATTCAAAGTTACGAGCAGGGGACTTGAAAATATGCCTTGTCTGAGGCCCCAAAAATCCATATAACTATACTGATTAAGGTGAACTTTCCAAAGATGATCACCTTCCTCACTTGTGTCTGTAAGTACATCTCTTGTTTGGTGTTTGTACAGCCTCCACTGGGGCATCTATGTTAAGGACAATACCCAAGCAAGCACATGGATGGTTGCATGATATAATATCATCTACTGTGGTATTGTCTGCCATAATACCATGTCCTAAATATCATTTGCAAAGAATTCTCCCCATTGGGTGTAGATTTCATATTATTAACTCCAATGCTGCAATATCTTTGTGCGCTTTAATTAGGACACACCAGATGAAATTCTGAAGATAATCTGGTACCATCCCACATGAAGTAATGGAGAATAGCCGCTGAATAAATCTAAGTAATCAAAATGTCATTTAACATTATATTTCATGAAATGGCAACCCTGTTTTAACGAATTCCATGATAAAATTCTGACAACAATACCCCACCTCAAACAAGTTGCCCTGGTTGCTAATAATTGACATCCGGCGTGTCAGTCGAGTTACCTATCAACATGACCATGCAATGAGTGAGCGCTCCTCTGGAGGGCGCTGGCGAGGGAAAACCATTTTAAAACAAGCATAGATGTCCTGAGCCTGCTCAGATGGCTTCAGACCCAGACATGGTTAAGAAACACCCTGTTAAGCATCTGGAGTCCAATACGAGATGGTGAGATTTCATACACGAGGTGACTGCTTTCCTATGAGCTAAGCATAATACTGTCAGCAATAGAGAGATTCTGCTGCAAACGGGACCAGACAGTTTGTGTGACTGAGCGTCCGCCTCCCTCTCCCCAAACTCCAGGTGTTCTGCATAGCCACGGTTTCTGGACATTAAGGGCATCCATTATCTCCATGGCAACCGGTTTGATCATTCTTCCTGAATCACCATTCTATTTGCTGGTACTTGAATTCCAGTGACTCAGCTTTCATGCCCCGAGCAGAGATGACAATTAGGAAAACGCCTTAATGATAACAGTGCATTTTATTCTGATCAATTCTGCTTTGAAAGCACTTAAGGCCTCTAAGAGAGCCTGTGGCTCCGAGAGGCTTCCGGGGCTACCTCGTGCCTCTTATTATAGTCATAGAAACTAAGAAACCAAGTGTGTGATAGGTGGACCAGACACTAGAGTATTATATAGAGTGTTGGCTACCCACAGGAGCCCTGTCTCGGCCTTTAAAACCCTATAGGCTATTTGAGCATGGAAAATCAATGACTAAGGGCGAAAGATACCATTTCATGCTTCTAATGTGTTTCTCGCGTCTACATTCTTGAAAAACTCGGCTAACATCTTTCCCTGCACCCAAATGCTTTGTGAGATGAAAGAGTTGCGTCGCCTTTGCACCACGCAATCAGGGTGCAAAAGCAACGCAACTCTTAAGTTTGATTTATCAAGCCACGCAATTGCTGCGTTGGGTTACTCTGCCCCAGGGAGGCGTTCTATCAGTGGAGCGTGGGTGTTCCCACGCATGCACCCATGCATTCTGACGCATTCCCAGATTTACCATTACTGGTAAACCTGGAAATGCGTCCAAATGCTACGCGTCACCAGGAGAGGCTTAACGAAGAGAAATTCTCCTTGTTACTTCCTCTCTCTTTACGTGTGCTGCAATCTGGTGCAAGAGTGCCTTCATTGGCACCAGCAGCACATTGTGCGGCAGTGCTGAAAAATGATATGAATTTGCCGTATATTGTTCAGTACGGCGCATTCCTGCCCTTTCCCTATCACGCAGAGCCGCACAGCTTCGTGATCATTTGTTGAATATGTCCCTAAATCTGCAGCCGCCCACTAGTGCAGGTGCACATTTCGGCGAAGTTGTCAGCACTGCACCTTGGTTGTTAATTAAATGTCCAACAGTTGAAGAAATGCTCAGTAGTTGGGTGACCAGATGCTCAGGCCTCAGTAGGAAGTTTACGTTTTTTTTTTATTTTTATCCATCACCAACAACCTTCCAGCGAGCTGTATTTTTAAAAAAATATCTATTCATTCACCGATTCAAACAGATATACTAGACTTTTTTGAAAGATAAGATTTAAAATAAATTTTTAATATCACAGTTGAATGTAACTTTAAAGATTGGCAAATCCTTTTGGAAGTGGTGCTTGCAAACTGGTGAACGCGGTTGGACAGATATAAATTAGCATTAGATCTAGAGAAAAAAACATTTTCCACATACAACATTCATCACCTGGCAGAAGTAAGACTGTTTAAAGTGAACAAAAACACATGTTGAATTTACAGCACAAATATAAAAGTGCAGTGGTTGTTTTCTGCTGGAAATGTATTAACTCTCTGGTTATTGTTATTCAACGAACTGAACGATTTCCAAATCCATAATTCACGTAGAACTATGTCATATTAGTGATGGATTCCTTGTAATCCTCAAACGTTATACTATTTCTGTGAATAACTAATCTCTACTTATGGGAAACCAGTACAGTGTTTGACTATAAAGCACTAAGCAACCAACAACGAAGGATTGTGGTGACTTTTTTGCAAAAATATAAATTTAGGCCTTCTGCCTCATGGTTTGCTGTTATTTTCTCCATATCCATTATTCGGCATTATAGGCTCATAAAACACTGTTACCTAACATGTATTTATTTCTGCATCACATGTCCACCTTAGGGCTTCTAGGCGTTATGAGTACTGAAAGCACATACTAGGAGACGGCTAGCTTAAAACAATTGTGCAAATTTTGTGATATGGTGAAGATCCAACAGTGGATGACCTAAAAGCTTGAAGGACATACCAGTTCACTGGCTCAATTAAAACCGGGGACCCTAAGCAGCAAATGGTCCTCTGATCTCAGGTATCTTCATGAGACGTAAAATATCAAGTTGGTGAAAAAAGGGCCAATCTTGTGAAAGGTCTTGTGCACCCTACGATACTAGGCTGGCAGCTTATGGAATTAATGGCGGACCACAGAGACATGGCCATAGCTTCTGAATCCACTTTTTGCATTACAAGCTTGTGCCTTTTTGTTTGTGTAGGGCAACAACGTTTGGTGCAGGCTGCCCCTCCTATGCATCCGAAAGGGATTTTGGAGTGTGGATAGCAGCACTCCTGTTACACTCTTTTCTTCATTCTTCCATGCCTTTGGTCCTAAAATATCCAAAATGGGAAAATTCAGAGAAAAACATATTCGGTTACTGCAAATGAAAAGGACTGTACCTTCTTTGCACTTTTAATAATAGGGAGTTGGAAGTTTCAGGACCGATTCATATGGGTGTGTAAAAGTACGTAAAAGAGTACACTTATGCTACTACTTCCCCGACTCATAAGGGCTTCCATGAATTTGCCAGTAAGGGTTAAGAGTGTTGGTGTAACAAGTGTAGTATGCACTTTCTCTTTATTGAATATATTAATGTTACAGAGCATTTTTCAATATCAAACCATGCCAGAGAATTCAAAGAAAGAAAAATGAAACTTGTACCACTTACCACACATTTCACATAAATTGCCTGATTTCAGTGTATAATTCTTAATTACTTCTTGGCAAAAGACTTTTAAGGGTTGTCAACTAGAGATTCACACTCCCAGAAATAAAGGCATGGCTCATAGTCAAATAATTCCATTTAGGTTTTTTCAACAAGATTGAAGTCTTTACTTTCCCATATCTTTTTTTCTGTTGTAAATCCTCTATTTCCACTATTGCTTCATGGTTTAAATATCCGCCTGTTAGCCGTAAAGGGTCCCTCCTTGTAGAGAAAACATGTAATTCTCTTTACCGTGTCCTCCATCTCTAACAATCACCAACTGCAGACATTCCAGAATTTTCTCTTATTTGATGATGTCTGCATGGGTTTTCACACCTACTAAGACATCATTCACCAGATGGCCACTTTAATGGCATTACATGCTTTCAGAAGGCAATAGGAATCAAAATATGGCATTGGGCGACTCAAATTATGGGCTGGAATGGCAAGCTGATGCTAGAAACACCTCTGTGGAGTCAGATATCCGAAGAGAACTGCGTGACATAGAGGGTTTTCAAAAATGGGACCTGCTTGGCATCTCTATGGTGGATGACGTGTGGCGGGATGATAAGACAATAAAGTTAACTGAACTGCAACAGCAATATGAACTGAAGGGGAGCCTGTACCTCCGATACCAACAATTAAGATATTAACTGTAGAGGCATGTGGAGTTGCTGCATGTGATGCCGGACGAGACACTGCTAGAGTACAGGGTGGTGGGGTCCCTCAGGACCAGCCACGCTGTGTCGCAAATATACTCTACACTCTTACATAACAGTCTTCCCCCACTGGATAGCCTCAGGGATAAGTAGGAAAAAGACCTCAGCAGATTGGAGGATGATGACTGGGGAGCAGCATGCCGTTAGCTACAGGAGGCGGCCATATAGAGCTGGGTTCCATTTGATTCAGCTAAAACTACTCCACAGAGTGTACGTTACAAGGACCCACCTATAATAAATGAGTAGGATTGACAATGATCTTTGTCAAAGGGGCTGCCAGCAGAGGGGAACTTTTATGGACATGCTCTAGAGCTGTCCCAAGATTTAGGGCTTCTGGTGTATCAGTCACGAGGGTGCTCACAAAAGTTTTAGAAGTTATGGGGCCTTAGGAGAGTCGCTGAACATGGAGTCCGCTAATGGCTTTGGGGCGGCCAGGGAAGCAGACAGAGGGCGGTGGCTGGGGACATCATGGGTGCTGTGCAAGACCTACACATGTATAACTATGGCTGAGGGGCCTGTGAGCCACCCAATCTGTGAATATTGCAACTGGCTTGGCAAAGGTATTGTTTGAATCAGAGCAGTATGCCTCAAAACCTGCATGCAGGTGATAGCTGTTATGGTACTTGTTTCTGTACTGAAAACTCAATAAAAATATCTTTGAAAAAAAAACTCTTTGATAACTGTCAGTGGTGCCCCTGCCTAGCTAACAAATATGCAAATTAGCCCCTGTGGGGCATTATGGTGTGCTCCTCCAGGCCGCTTTATTAATCTTTGATGGGCGGCCCAGAAAAAGGATGAGGCGGCTTCACGTCACATTTTCTTTTTGTTTTAGCGGTGCCCTGGTACCATCCAGAGCACTCCAAGCAGATTATTTATGGTGAGGGCTGTGAGAAGAGTCAAGGCCCCTGTGCCTCTGGCAGCACCCCAGGCACAATCGCCATTGCTGTGCTCCATGTGTGAACCGGCATAGTTTCTGGTCTGCTCCTGTCTGGCGGGAGTAGTTTTGTTTTGCAGTCCACTGCCCGTGAGAAGCGTGGGCAGGACGAGTAGCGGCCGACATGACCAGCCCGGCCGGTCACGGGTATTGGACAGGCAAGGTGCCTAGGAGGGCTTCTTACTTCTTTGTCCCTTTCCAAGGGGATTGGGTCCCTGGAACAGTCTTGCATCAGGCCCCGGGGGATGGAGTCCTCTGGGCCAAAAAAGGCTCTGGAGAGGGGGCACCATACACGCCCCCTTCAAATTTAAACATCATCATTGGATCTTTCAAACCCACAGGCTTAGCCCTGGAATTCAGAGGCATTAGGGCAGAGCGCCACATGTTAGTTTTATTTTATTTTGGGTTTTAAAAGGTCGAATCTTTACAGTGGCATAGCTCTGACCGTAGGGCTCATTTTCCTCATCTTTGGTTTGTTTTGCATCTAATGGCCAGCCCAAGCCACCAGTAAAATGTTCTTTAGGCCTCCTGTCATCTACAATGCACGTTTTCTGGACAGCTGGATGTTCTGGTTCCTTGTGCAAGACCTGTCCCCTGCTTGGCTACTGTTGCTATTCTCCTGTGGATGGGGACATTTTGCACATCCCCTCCACAACCATCAAAACATCCTCCTTGCCACACTCACTGGTCCCAGAGCATCTAAGCTTATTGACAGGCATCAATGTGTCTGTGAAGTCCAAGACTAGTCCAAATAAGTCTAAAGGGATCCATTCATGGTTCCCTGATGGTCCGTTCCCCCATCTGTTCCTCATGGGACATAATGGGGGCCAGTGCCATTGGCACTCAAAGAACCGTCCTAGTCCTAGGTGTCACCTGGAAACAAAACACTTAGTCCATCTTCGCACAACCTCAAGTGGCTTCTCCTTCCAGTTGAGTATCCTTTCGCCATTGTCGCTCCCAGGTCCAGGGTTTCCTCTTTAGTCTCTCCCAAGTAGTAGAATAGGCTGCCGTATGTACCAGGTATGATCCTACCGACATTACAGTGTTCTATTTTCCGCCTTCTCTTTCTTTTTTCTTGCTCTCTTCTTTAGCGCTACGACACCCCCAGGTATGTGCGCGCTTTATAAAATTATTTTCATTCATTCCATTGTGGAGGAGTTATTGTGTGTGGGTGAAATGTTTTAGGGGCCAGGTACCCTTGCCCTATCGTAGGATGCCACATCACCCCTCCAGCCCTGTCCTAAACCTCATGGATAGCATTCTGGGTCAATCCAGAATGGCAACTTTAAGTTGTCTCTCTAAGATTTCCCCTCAGAGTCTCAGCTTTGCCACTAGCTAACACAACTGCCTGATCCATATGCACCAAAACGT
The DNA here is from genome assembly GCA_963921515.1 of Calotriton arnoldi. Classification (NCBI taxonomy): domain Eukaryota; kingdom Metazoa; phylum Chordata; class Amphibia; order Caudata; family Salamandridae; genus Calotriton; species Calotriton arnoldi. The sequence continues at coordinate 1,249,869 of CAWUFW010003545.1, forward strand.
CAAAGTCGAGAACCTTATGTGTTGGCTCTGGCGGTCTGGACTTTCTCCTTTGTTCCAGTGAGCCTGGGTTGTCCCAGCCCAGGTGCTGTGTGAGAAGCTAATAATAAGATGCAGATTACCTCCCCACCCCTGTCCTTTCCCAGGAAGCATTGTTAATTGCTCTATAGTGTAGAGAAGCCATTGATCCTCTGATAGGGAGCAGAGTAATGAACTTGTCCCAGTTGGAGTGACAAAGGCCTGGAATTGTATTCTGAGCTGATAAAGGGAAATATGATACATTTTAAAGTGAAATAAGGTGTGCATGAGGAATGTTGAGGACTGAAAATTCATACTTGGGTGCGTATTTTACACCAGATTGATACCTCACTGGACCTTGTAGGCTTAAGTAGCAAAAAATTGTATTTTTCAGCAGAGTTTGCCTATAATGTGTAATACAGGAAAAAGACCATAGATCACTCACTACAAATGCCCACTCACATTATACAGCCGTCGCTGGTCAGCACCAATCCCTGAAGAATCCCTTCTGCAACAACCTACCTATGCGCTGATAACATGCTGCGCAAGGCGGTAGTCTCACATGTGCAACTTGCACACATGTGCACATGAATGTACACATGTGTTCACATTCAACCCACCCAAAGCCTCTTACCCAAGCTGTGCTACAGCGGCTTTATCTTAAAAGGTGAATACTATTGGTTCAATTATCTTGAATTTACCATGAGTGAGACTAAGGTAGTGAGACTCACTCACAATAAGAGTTAAAAAAACGCTAGTCATTTGCAAAAATACTTGTGGACTAAAAGGGAGGAACCCATTAGTTACAAATGTATTTTCAATATTGAGATTTTGTTAACAATTCTGTTTTCATACACAGCTGCAAAATAACAGGATCTTTTTTGGAAAATACCATTCAAAAAAGATCTGCTCAATATTTGTGCTTTTACCACAACTTCTCTGTGCTAATCGAAGATTTTAAAGGCCCTCTTCCCCTAAACATTAAAGGATTTCATTGAAGAAACAAAGGGATAAACTCAAAACAGAATAAAGTAGATGTTTAAATACCCAGACACAAGATTTTTATTAGCCATAACTGTCATATTTCAAATTGGCCTGGGGAATTTTATTTATGCCAGCAGAATTCAGAAATGTTACCAAACATGAAATTTACAAGATTTCGCATTATGCGATTTTGAGTAATTTTCAGCCACGTAAAACTGATTTTTAAAAAAAAAAGTGTATCCATTCAAGAGAATTTTCTGTTCAAACCAGCGTCCTCCTTCTATTTCGCTTGACCTTTTTGCCAAGATATTTCCTCATGAGAAATCTTCCCTCAATATACCAGCAAACCAAGTTTTACATAACTCCATGTAATTTCACATGTATTTTCACATAATTTTCCCTAAATTTGGTGAAATTTCATGAAAAAATCTGCTGGATTTCACACATCCCTAATTTTAAAGCAATACCATAAAGAAAGAGAATAGTGGGAGACATAAATAGTCTAAGGTAGTCTTGGAAGTGACCAATTAGGTGATGTGAGGTGGAAAGTAAAGGGAGCAAAACACAACAATGCTAAAGTGTTGAGGCTTTACTGATGAGTGTTAAACAACGGTCCCTCTTAACTCCATCCCACATCTAGTCCCAAAAAACCCATTTTTATATTTTTTTAAATAAAAAGTGTGTTCTTTTTTAGTACTATATTTGAAAGGTAAACGAACTACAGCTTTGCTACATTTGCTTTAACCAATACTCACCTTTTTAAAAGTGGTCAAATGTTAGATAATAAGGTAATGCCTTGGCTTAGCTTTGAGAAAAAGTGAAATGGTGGTTTGTTTGGTGGGGGGCATATTTCTTTTCTTAAGGTCACTTACATCAAAGGTAGCCAGAATCCTGTACATTCTTATTGACAAATATATGTGACTAAAGTGTGTCACTTTTATTTACACATTTTATGAGAAGTCCTGTCTGAACTACCACCACCCTGCCAATTAGATGTACAAGAGCTTTATCAATAGCTTTATAAAATAGATTGACATATGAATATATTGAAAAAATGTTCCCTTTACCACAAAATAGCAGATTAGTAAATATAGCACTGACAGGCTGCTATGCTTATACCTGAAACTTTATGGTCATAGATTCAACTTTTATTATTATGTGATTGCTTGACTATTGATACTCAAAAGAAGAAGGTAGTCAGGTTCATGAATGGCGCTAACTGGATATTCAGGACCAAGTAATCTGTTACTCAATTAGTAGAATGGTGCTACAAGGACAAAGGTTGGGTACCATACAACCTCAACACAAGAACCCCAATTGGAGTAAATGTGAATATGAACAAGCAGAGTCCTGAGCACTCAATTTAATCAATCATCAGTTTACAAAAGTGTCCAAAGTTGAGATATTCTTTAGGTTTTCTTATTTCATAAACATTCTGTAGACCAGGTTATGTCGATACAAGGTACAAACAACCACGCACAAACAGCCAACACATGTTTCGTCGTCTGCCGAATATGCCTGTCAACTTCCTCAGGGCTGCGTTAAATAGCTGCATTGCATAATCCAAAATTAGACAAATCACCAATTGTCCAAACACATCCTGTTTCTGTAATCATATAATGGTCTGCGTATCAGTATCTCAGAACGGAAATCTTTTTTATTCCATTCTCGTATCTAAAAACACCCCGACAGCGAGTATAATTGCCAGTGATGTTTGAAGGTCTATGAACCAGAGTACTCCGCCTCAGGAATAAGGTGCTAATGGTCGGGGTGCGCACCTCCTATTTGGATACGAGATGGCACTGGCATACTGGTAAGTAAGTAATATTTATTGTATTTTGATTAATTAAAACCATTACAAAAAGTATACCTTAAAAAGATTTTTGCTTATTAAGACAAGAGAAATACGTTTCTAAAAACTTAACAATCTCTAGTATAAAAGCACCTACTTCGGCTTGTTCTGAAAAGGTTCAAGTGTCTGTGCTAAAAGTTTTCAGTTGTGTGAGTTAAAACTTCCTTGTGCGCTTTTTGCATTTACACGGGGCGCAGCTCTTCCTTGCTTGGATTCTAACAGTGACAGGAATTTCACTAGCTTCCCATTTAGCTGCGGGACCTTGGAGTCGAAGCATGCAATCACAGCCTGTCTCTGAGTTCGAATCCCTCGTTCGTTAAAGTGCGCTTTGAGTAATCCTACCCTTTCCTCCTTTAAGTTGGTGCAGGAGCAGATTAGGTGTTCCATATCTTCAGTACCATTCCCACGTAGACTGCATGTGTTGCCACATTTCTCCCTCTGCCAAGGTGGAAGATGCGGAATGGCTGGCAGTATTCCTAGCCTGTGTTTTAAGAATTGTTCTTTGGTCTTCCTGGAATACCCCAAACGTAAGTATGCCTGTGGCCCAAGTGATTTATAGCCGCTCAGTGTCATCCAGGCATGGCTCCTGCGGGCAAGGGAAGCTTTATCTGAACAAGGGAATTTTCTTAATTACTTTTTTTACTGCTTGCTTAAAGAGCGAATGGGTAGTCTGAGTTTCCCATAGATTGGCTAGCCCGGTAGTGACAAGTGAGTCCTCTAAGTACTTTCTGGCCCGCGAGTTGGATATGTTACAAAGTTCTTGCCAGAGCTGATGATTCAATGTACTCTGGGGCGAGTTCTTAATTTTGTGCCAACACGTTATATAGAAGCCTTGCCTTGCCAGAAGTTGTTTGGTTAGGCTGAACTCTAATCGAATCTGTGCTGGTAAAACGTAAGTTGGAAGATTAAACATAACTCTATAGGCCCTGGCCATGGTGGTGTCCAGCCGTTTTGCATCCCTGCCCCTCAGGGCTTCACTGCCATAGGTAATGGAGGATAGAATTTTAGCTTGTGCTACCCGGAGGAGGGGTGAAAGGGTGGGCCCTGTAAGTTTTGTTTTTAGCTGCCTTAGTGTTGTTGCTATTGCCATCCCCTTCCTCCTAATTGCCTCAAGTTGATTAGCGAATTGGCCACCCTCGTCGATGGTTACCCCTAAGTATTTGTAGGCATGGGTGTTCGCGATTGGAGTTTTTTCCAAGTACCAAGAGTGAGACCGTCGTTTGCTGTTGATTGTCAAGGTTTTTGTTTTGTTGGTGTTCACTTCTAGGTGATTTTCTACTGCGTACTCGTGCATTTTTTTGAGTAAACGTTGCAAGCCAACTTGAGTGTGGAATGTGCTAGGAGACCTGTAGCACATTAACTTAAGGGCATTAAATGGAAGATTTATTGATGACTCCCCCTGGCCGCCTCATTCTACTCGGATACTGCAAACACCACGATAGACTATACTCTAGTCTCCCTTTCACTTTTTCAACATGTCTCAGGATTTTGCTTAGGCGACAAAGGGGACAGTGATCATCGGCCACAGGAAGTTTAAATCCAAGCAATTCCACATAAACCGATGCTTAATCCAGTCGGCAGGCATGCATGCCACACAGTAAACTTAAAAAGAATCAAGTCGTCCCTAGTAAATTCCGGGGAGGTTCTCCTGGTTGCAAAAACACTGCTACATGATTACAGCAATTCCCCTGACACCCCGATTAGCACATGGGAAACCTTTACAGTCACGCTTGCAAGTTCTTTTTCAACTATAGCCAGATATACCCCTGCCTATGATCCAATGGTCGTGGGGAGCGCCACAAGTGCACATCGTACCGAATTGAAATTACTTAAAAAATCTGTAAACAAACTTCTCAGATCACTGAGGCTTTACCCCGGAGACAAGAACTCCGCCAAAGGAAAGGCCTAGTCAAAAAACTCAAGTGGGACATCACCAGGTCCAACGAAACTGTATTTTGGCAAAACTCTACCACGACTCCCAAGCAACTAACAGTGCACGCTTTTGGGCCACCGTCAACAGAATTCTACACCCGGCACGGGGAGGCTTAACATCACACATCACAGTGGATTCATGGACAACCTTTTTAGAAATCCACTTTAATCAGCAAACATCTGGTTTGCAAGCAAACCTCGATAATCAACCGATCTATCCCACCCAAATTTATTGGAACATAGAGAAAGAGGAAAACGGAACTGAGACAATAACAATTAAGAACCAAATTTCAAGAGGAAGGAGAGAAGGGGTCCCGGGGCCAAATGGGATTCCACCAGCTCTTTTCAATCAAGATCCTGAGTACTGGTCAGAAATACTGGCCCCCTCTTCCATACCGTCAGACAGTCCGGGCTCCTACCTGCTTCATGGAAGGGCTCTATAATTTCCCCGATTTATAAGGCTGGCGACAAAACCTCACCAAAAAATTATCGTCTAATTGCACTACTAGACATAGAGGCAAAATATTTTGCCTGCACCTTACTGACAGAGCTCCAGGTGGGCAAAAGAGAAGGAAATAATCCCCCTCATCAAACAGGGTTTTGTAAAAACACAGGAACATCAACCACCAAACTAACCATGTCATTGCTTATTGACAAGGTGAAATCGACCAAACAGGCGATTCACTTTTGTTTCATCGACTTTAAGGCAGCCTTTGACAAAATTAACCGAGCAAGATTGTGGAGTAAACTGGCACTCTGGGGAATCCCGCCACCTCTCTTGAACATCCTAATACACCTCCACACCAACGCATGCATACAGGTAAAATTAGGTAATGGCACCCATCTCTTGAGGCGCATACCAACTACCAAAGGGCTCAAACAGGGATGTGTGCTTGCACCAACACTGTTCAACCTGTACACAGCAGATATGACATCAGCACTCGGCGCCTGCAATGCACATGCACGCCGACTTGGTGGCAATGCCATCTCCGGTCTCACGGGCATACTGGTTCGTTGGCCTTCAAACGCCACAGGTGATTATACGATAAGAATAAACAATATCTCAACTTTGGACACTTTTGGAAACTGATGATTTAATATATTGAGTGCTCAGGACTCTGCTTGCTTGACTATTGACTCAGGGCACCTATCCAACTTATCAGTGATGTAGGTCAGAGGAATATAGAGCATCGCTTCTCAGGCTGCTTGATTGGGCAATTCTGACTTCAGAGGGCCTGTGATTCTCCAGATGTCCACCCAGGGGTCAGGTGAGGAGGCGTTTTTATTCCTTTTCGGCCACTGAGGCATTGCAGGTGGCGAGGCTCCTTCTGTTGAGGGTTCATGAGAACTCTTAAGTGATATTAAACACTCTGTTAGACTGAAATACATAATGCCAATAAAACCCTCTCTCTGCTTATCTTACATTGTAAACAAACGTTGCAGGGTTTCCCGGCCGTGCACTTGTAGTGACAATCAAGGACTATCAGAGACAGAAGTACTGGTGTTCACCTTAACCAAGAGCTGATGTTGGTCCACATGGCTTCTATGACTCTCCAGGCGAATGTATACTTGCAGTCAATGCCTACTTCACATGAGATGATGAAGAGCGAGTCTAGGTACAGCACAGCACAAAAATCAAAAGTTCAAAATCTCAATTGTTTTTGAAGGACAAATTCAGTGAAGGAGTCAGGAAATAACCTATACGATTATTACAAATTTCTCTGTGAAACACGCAACAAATATTAATAAAATAGTGTACTTTAATCGACGTGTATTTTTGGCATCATTTGATGTTTCTTGATATTTTCGTCTACAGTCAGGCCCTGTACACAGAAACTAGATTGTGATTCAAAAGCAACACATATTTTGAACCTTTTAGCAATAACCACACATGCATTAAAGATGGAAATATCCAAACAGAACACATCAATAATATCTCAGAATAGTTCAATCTATTTACAGTACAGAATAGGAATAGAAAATAGTAGAAAGTATATAATGGACAATGAAAATGGTATTGTAAAGCAACACCATGAAAAAATATCAGTCAGTACTACATACTATGTACGCTCACAGAGGCGTAATCCTGGAGGAGAAAACAGAGCACAAAAACAATGCAGCTGTGAGAATGGTGGAACGATTCATCGATGCTTATAACCATATACACGGCTGAACTGTGAAACCTGGAGTTGACCTGGCAGAAATGCTCAAACCAACCCCTCTTCCTTTGCCTCCTCATGCAATCTCTCTCTTTCCATCCATCTGTACATTCTCTATCTCTTCCTCCTTCTCCCCCTCTTCTCCCTCTCTGGTCGCTGTCTCTCTACCTTTCCCCTCCCTCTCCCTCTCCATCTCTCTCTCTTGAAGCCTCCCTGTGCTTGTTGTAATTACCTCAGGGAGCTGGGGAAAGTGACAGAGGCATGACTTTCAAAACTGTCTCCAAAGGCTTCAGCCCTTGAATAAAAGGCCTGTGTGGCTCTGAACATATACTGTCTGCTATCAGTAACTGATCATAATCACAACACTAAGATAGAGAATTGCTTCGCTCCTGCCAAAGCTGAAATACTTTTTTTTTTAACTTGAAAACCCTTAATGCTCACTGCTATAGTGTGCACGAAAACCTGAAAACAAACACAATGGTTGTCAACAATACAAAGACTCTAATGAGGAGTAGAAAAAACCTGTGAGGCACTGTGTCCATGACTCAGCACCCCTTGGGATGGCAGGGGGCTTCAAGTAAGCAAGGCCAGCAGCAGGGCAGGTCAGTAGACCTTCAGCAGGGACTTTCAGGGTTGCTTCCAGCAGCAGGACACAGACAGCACTCGGCTTCACAATTTGAAAGCAGCAACAGCAGAAGGGTCCACGCAGGTCTGTGTTCAAGAAATGTTCAACAAGCAAGAGGGAAGATCTAGATTGCACATCCAAGTTCACGGAGCTGGGAAACACATTAATAGCAATGAAACCAGTGCATTTTACAGAATCAATGGATACAGGCAGGAGAACAGTTTCTTTTGTTGAAGATTTCTTCTGGAAGACCCTCTTTGCAGCATGTATTTCAATGATCACTGTTTAGATGACCAGATACACCTTCCATGAGCTACTCTATTGGGAAACCTTGTGTTCTGCATCCAGACAGCCCCCCCATACGAAGGAAAAGAACCGAAAGAAAAAGTGGGGCACCAGGCTGTCACCTTTTCCCCTGTCTCACAGTCTTGCATCACCATTCTTGCAAATAAATGTTTGAAAACAGCAAACAACAGGTGCACAGCTAGTATTCCTGTCGAATTTCCCATGTGCATACAAAGCATGCACATACAAACAAATGCTCATACAGGGCCGGACTGGGAACACAAATCAGCCCTGGCAGTGCAGCTGGACCGGCCCCAGGGGTGGTGCAGGTTTGGGTGCTAATGAGAAGCACCGCTGCTGGCCACTTTAGCAGTGCTGCAGCTTTTGTTACAGGGGGCCGATATTGCAGCACCCTGCCCCTACCCTGTTGCGGCCCCCTGTAACGAAATCGGCCTCCACCGCTCAATAACCGCCCACCCCCCCTTCCGGTCCACCAGGAAAACGCCCGGTGCCTCCTACGGCCAGTCGGGCCCTGGACTCATACAACCATGATCAGAATTGCCAAAGGTATGCTTGTTACTTGTACAAAATATCCTGCACAAACAAAAAATCTAAACACAAACGGGCCCGGTCTTGGGTGCAGGTACTGCATCCCAAAAATATATATTTTGCTGTCCTCAGAAAATACTTGCTCAGAGGGGGTCAATGGGGCTATACCCCATTGGGAGTACAGAGTGGGGAGACCAATTGTAGGTCTCCCCAACCAGGGCACATTAATTGGGTGGTGTATCTTGAGGGTCACCAGCTTTCAATTTGAAAGGGCTGTCAGGATCAGGGGCTCCACAAACTATACCAAAAAGGTATTGACAAAGGAAAAGGGCGAGGTGATACAGCTGTATACATTGTTAGGGACATTTAACCCATGAAAAGGAAATTAGCAAATATTAAAATAGAATGCTGTTGAGAGAGAGAGAGCATTGTTTGGCAATTCTCTGACCTTGATGTGAAAGTGATTGGCAAAGTCCAAAATATGTTCTGGTTTCTTGTTTCAAAAGGTACCAGGCACACACAGAGATGCCAATTTACAAAAGGCTACGAACATTTTTTGTAGCTTACTCAAGTGGTTTACGCCTACGTTTTGCGTACCATAAAGAATGTCAGCTGTAGTTTTAGAAAGTTGCGACTGTCACAGATTTCCACGTGTACTTGCACGCTTACTCATTTCTGCATACAGAAATGCTTGGGTGTGCTTATCTCCTGGTGTAAATGGAAAGCCAAGGTGTATTTGCATATGAAACTTTGTTTTTGCCTGAATTTGTTTGAATGGGGAAAATATTTTTGCATACACACCCTTAAAATGGGGATGTTCCTTCTCCATTCTCACCTTAAAAATAGATTTGTAAATCTCTGAAAGTGTTCTGGTGGTGAAACTGCCTGCAAAACACCAACAAACATGCAAGTTGGTAGTGTTCGCCAATCTTTGGAGGAGGGCCCACAATGGAACACCTAAAAAACTGTCATTAAACATGCCAGAGGGTAATTCTGTGCATGGAATTCCTATTTACTAGGCAAAATCCAAGTATTCCTGACTGTGCTGTAGGAATGTGATTTTGCCCTTATACTGCAGTTATCTGAGGATAATAATATATTATTAGTATAATATTATATAATAATTAATAATGAAATAATATTATAATATTCACACAGGTGCACTCATGACTTAGTTAATCAAGTTCACTGTTTCATGACTTTCTCTGCAGAAGTCAGATAATGGTCAACACATGTTAAAAAACACTTCAAGTTGTGATCCTTTCAGTGATTATTGCACAGCAGATGACGTTTTGGCCTACAATAATCAGGTGGCCGAACAAAGGAAGCCTTCAGCATCACCTTGTCCTACAAGACTCTCTTATGACCTACTTACAGCCAATCTTTTATCATGGACTTGAACACTAACATTGTTTTGCGGTGTAGGCTTATGTCGTAATGCAGTGATGTTCTTCATTCAATGAAGAAGTACAGTGAAAAGAAAAACTCAACTGGTTTGTGACTATTTCCCTTGACTGCAAAACAAACATGTCACGTTGAGTGGTTACAAAAAATGTACATCTTTATAAGAACACAGGAATCAACTTTAGTGCCAGTAGAGTGGGCAATGTCATAGAGATGAGCATTTTACTTATTGGCAAAAGAATGTAGATGCTACCATTTTGTGGGGTAATTTATTGATGAAATTGCCTCATTAAAAAGGCAGGTGCGGCTTACTATGGAGCAAATTAGCAATGTTAGGGGTTAAACCATTCCATAATAAACTTGATTTGATCCCCCCATACTAACTTTTGGAAGAGGATTATTATATCATAAATTGCCTCATCTAAGTTCACTTAGGTAGCTACTTTCTATTTTTTAGTGTTCCTTATCAAATTTATCAGCCAGGGACTAGTACTGGTTTGTATTTAGCTTGAGTGCTCTACCTATGGTCTTTGTTTTACAGAGTACTTTGTTGAATATTGTCCTCACCTCATCTTGGCGAAAGGAAACCCCTTACGGGAGCAACCTGTGGAAAAACTAATAGATATATTCAGTGCCCCAGGCTTATCCTAGACGTGCTCCTATGAAGTGAAGTGGGAGAAGCTAGGAGGACTTTCTTTGTCTGTGAGCTGAGTTTTATTACTGAGTAGATTGCATTGTCCACTAAACAGTGGTGCCCTAATCAATTCAGCTGCTTTGCTTCATGCCTCTCTTATTCCAGCGGTCTTCTCTAGGTAGACCCAATGGGTCTAAAAATAAAATATTGTTTTTAATAATGTGCTACGTGCCACAGATCAATAAATATAGCTGGTCATCTTAGACGCATTTTGAGCTCTTAAAGACAACAAGTACAGTGATCACTAGGGTAAGGGGTTGGGGTCAAGACGCAAAACAGCGGAATTTTGTACAATCTTTAGGAAATCCTGCTAACCCCTTCACTCAGTTTATGGGAGTCTTTAAAATTGTATGCAATAGATATGTTATTTCACTTTTGTGGTAAGGGCGAGGAGTAAGTATTTTATCTTAAGGAGATGTTTGTCATATATATGGTTTATGGTAGATATCCTGCAGCTTATTGTTTACCAGATCCAGACCTTGTGTTTAGACTTATGTTGCTTGGCTCATATTGCTTCTATAATATTGTCAAATGTATGTTGTGTTCAAACTAGCTAATTAACCATTTTGATTTATGTGCTTACATTTGAACAGCTCCAATTATGATTTATGGATAACTAATATAGAGTAAAGAGCCCTTGAACAGAAGTAACAATGCACACTCATTTTGGCTGCCCATGCTGCCTTGAAGAAAATGCATATTTTGAGCAGTGTTCATTTTACATTAGCTGCACATTGTGAGCATTCAATTCATCCAAAATAGTTCACGGTCCCACTAACCCTAAGGAAAATTGTATTTAGAAATACCTAAATGCAACAATTAACATTTAATGCACTTCAAAAGAAAAGTTCACATTCAAGACATGCTTAAGCTACGATCTATGTTTGTGTGCAGTTCAGTGCAGTGGAATTGTAGGTCACTGCACGGATGTGCCTCTTTGTGCTCAGACTATCCATGCACGTAGTGCGCGAGATCAATGTGCTGTATTATTTTTTCCTAATTTATGTTTTTGTACAAGGCACAAGGAGGCAAATTTAATAATTTCTAGTGCAACGCAATGCAGCATCCAGAGTTGCCGTGTTGCATTGCACTGGCAGGAGAGAGCATCACAGATGCCATATCTACTAAAATATGCTCCTGCTACTTTCTTCCCCAGTGCTGGCGCACACATATGCAGGCTAGTGCCACTCACATATCTTAAGATCATTGTGCAGAGGTGTGTGTATGATGTCTAGCATAGGTTTGTACGGGAGGTACCCTAATGGCACAAAAAAACACTGCTAAGACATACTATAAAACCTTTCAAACATTGTATTTGCTCTATACAGTGCAACACACATGCAAAGTTTGGAGAAATACAAACTGTTCACTAGTTAACGCCTACCTCAAGGAGGCATTATTTTTGGGTGCAAAGCCTGTCTACCAATTGTATTAGATAGGACTTTACATTAAAACAATTGGTGGAGGTATGGGAATGCCCACGTACCACCCATGGGGCACCACCTTGGCCAAAGTAACAGAAAGCTTTTTTGCCTTACTTTTAGGAAACCTTTTAGTGAAAAAGGGGTTTGCTCTGGAAATAGAAAACAAATCAACACTTTACACTGGTTTTTGTCACGTTTGGTGAACTTATACCAGCGCAAAGTGTTGATATATATGCTCCCAGATGTTAAAGTCAACAGGCCCATGATTGGCAGGCTTGTGGCATTTGTTTATAGTGAAGAGTCCATTTTAATATCTGTTTTACGGCAGCTGAGGTCCGGCTGCCTAGTTTCTGGGATAAAAAAGCTCTGTCTCTACCTGCCCAGCAGAGATACGTTCTTCTAAATCTGGTAGGGGACCTGTGAACATGACATCTGCTGTTTTTTGACACATGCGTTGCTTCCACCTGTACCCAAGTGACCCTGTTAGGTTTAATTTGAAAGCCTAATTAGAATCACAGTCAATGTGGTAATACCACATTCCTGATGTTCACCCGCTAAATGTAGATGAAATTTCTTGATAGGACACACATGGAAAATAAGGAAATATCAAGGCAATCAGCTTTGGTTAATTACACGTTTTTCAGGTTATCCCCAGAGCTAAATTGATAATACCAGACTATTCCCACAACCTGAAATTACTGATACCAGTGGAATTGGCTATTCCAAGTGCAGGAGTGCTAGGTGCATTCTGACACTACCAGGTCTGAATGTTGGCCTTATATACTGTTTTCTAAAATAAATAAAAATAGGTTGGACTAGTCCGTTGAAGTTTGCAATTGTGCTTGCTACCGAATGAGATTTTGGTGTGAACAAATTATAAAGCTGAACTAAAGATATACACACAATATTAAAAATGACCACTTCTACTGATTAAAAAGAGGTCCTTATGACAAGGACTAGAGTGGGGTCCTAAGAAAATTGTGACAGAATTGAAAGAAAGAAAAATGGCACAGAAAATGTCATTTGTAACAGAAAGTGCCATAATAATTCTCCTTGTGAACAAAGTGAAATAAAATAAAAAAGGATAAAAATTGAAAAATATAGAAAGTGGTTACTGAAAATATATAACCATTGTAGTGGTCTATTAAAACTCCACATGAACTGAAGAATCCATTTAAAAAAATGTTCTCTTAAGTCCATTATTTGGACCTTTTATGTTCATATTACTGGATCACCAATGTCCCAGTGCAAAATTTGGAATTTAGCCTGAATAGAGTTATACAAAGTGAGGGCCTGCTGAGAGGCTGGACCGTAACCCAACACTGACATCTGACCAAATGCTGTTCCTGAATCCCTGCCCAAGGCATGGTGAAATGTAGGGTGGTAGTTGTGGGGGTAGTTTTCTTGGAAACATGATCACTTTCTTTACAAGAGTGACTAATGTTGACATAGGAACCACAAGAATATAAATCTATAGGTCCTACACAATCCTGTATAATGAACTCATATAAAGTTGCATATGTCCACACCCTCGCAATTATTGATGACATTACAGCACTAAAGCAGCTAATGATGCACCCCTAAGCAGCATAAATACACCATTATAAATATGCTGGATACATGATTGAACCTATGTACAGTACACTAGACATCAGAGCAGTCAACAGACTATGCATGTTTGTTCATGAGATGTGGCTATCAAGGCCAGGCCATTTTACCATTTGGATTTCAATGCCTTTCAGAAAAAGTACTATCCTTAGAGCAGAGGTCTTCAACCTTTTTTGCTGTGAAGTCACCTAAGCAAAATGTTTTGAAGTTGCCCCCCTCCCCAAAGCATGATATGGCAAGTATTGGAGCAGCACGAGGTACAGGCTAAGCCCAGGGGGTGGGTATTGTGAGATTATTTCAGGGGTGCTTTTTCTGTCAATCCAACTCCACACTAAGGGGCCGATTACGATGCCAGACGGACCCGAGTCCGTCCGGCATCATTCTGGAACTGGAACCAAACGACCTCCAGTCATCGGCTCCAGCCCAGGAATTAGGATGTGACCGAACCCTGTTCGGTCGCAATCCAATACTTTGCTATGAGAGCATGCATTCCAAGTGGAATGCATGCTCTCATAGCTAAGAGCAGTGGTGCAGTTCATCCTTGCACCCCGTGGCAGGCACCTCAAGGTGCCTGCCACCTGGTGCAGGGATCAACAGGAGGCCCCTAGGCTGCCATTCGGCGGCCTTGCACCCATGGGGGCCCTGCTGGGGGCCCCCAAAGCTGTTTCCCAATGCCTTTTTGTGCCGGAAAGGCTGGCACAAAAAGGCAGTGGGAAACAGTCATCGTAATCCCTCAGCCATAAAGAGCCGGCCGGGGGACTACTGTGGGCCTGCCGAATGGCTTACGATGGGCTTCGGAAGACTGATTCGGATTCCCTTCCGACCGAGCCCATCGAAATGGCTCGGTCGGAAGGGAATCCGAATCGGTGATTACGATGCGGGCAGGAGGGCTCCGACCGATGGTCGGAGCCCTTCCTGCCCGCATGGTAATCAGGCCCTAAATGTGAGACTTATAAAAGAGCACATGCATCAAACAAAACCAGAAATTGACCAAAAACACTGCCACAGAAATGGGGTGTTGTGTGCCACAGTGCAACTGTACCTACTGCACTAATGATAGATTCTGCCCTGTGTAGCAGGCTGTCTCCTCTGTCTCTTTTACAACTTCCCCACCATGATTGACCAATGCTCTAATTTTGAAACAGGCTCTCTGGCCCTTTCGGAAAAAAATGACCTCCTACATGTTGCACCCCCCCCCCCCTTTGCACCAAGGGTACCTTCAGCCCTAATGCTAGCAAGTTAAATGAGCCCCAATGCACTTTTTGGTAAAGACAGCCATAACTGTGATGCAGTGGGCACTACAAAAGTTTCACTAATGATAGCTACTGCTGTGCAAAGTGGGTTGTCCACCCTGCCCTTTAATAAAAACACAAGCCCCCATTTTTCCCAAACTGCTTCCTTCATTTCTCCGAGGCCCAACCTATGGTGACTCCTATGCTTCAATTTTCCCCACCTTTGGGCCATTGTTTTAAGGCCCCAAGCAACACTGACACGGCAAAGGTGCACTGAGCCCTAATGCAAGCAAGGAAGGAAAATAAAACAGCCATAATCAGCATTTAGTTGGCCCCTCACTGCCCTGGGCCCCATTGCCACTGCATCTGCAGCACCAATGTTGTCCACAGCCCTGCGGTCTCCTCTGCTCTTTCCACTGGGCCATCATTCTTAGGCCTGATGCTAAGAGAAGGATATATGCCCCTTTGTGTAAAATAAAAAGCCCACATCTCAGCCCCCTACCCCTTCGTTGCTTGGGCCCTGTACACTGCATATCAAACATGACCTCGTCCCTAATGCTAGCAAGCAAAATGAGTGCCCATTCTCCTTTTTGATTGTGAGACATCCATACATGTTTTACAGTGGCCCCTCATACCCCTGACCCCAATACCACTGCTTGTCCTGCACTAATGGTAGCCCTGGCCCTATAAAAGAAAATCAAAGAAAATATTTCCCCTTGGGGAAACTCACAGACCAACTTTCAAACATCCATCCCAAGGACCAACCAATATCACCAAAAATAAAAACCTAAAGTGTGTATATAAACAGCTATTTATTTCTATAAAAAGATTTGTATTACATTGATTAAAACAGAATATATGCAATTTTATATTGTCACAAGCATATTGAACATCCAAGAAAAATTACAGTAATTATTTCATAAATACATAAAAAACAGTCAGAAGGACAAAAACATTAAAAACATTCATCAATACAGCATTAAAACGTAACAGGAGAATATATTAGACAATTGATTTTGTCATTAAAAGAACACCAATCACATATAAATCATTGATTGCACCAAACCCTTATAAAAAAATGAGGTTCTTCTATTCTTTATCCTTAGTTCAATCAAATGTTTAGGTGATCTAGTGTATAGATTCTCATAGCATCGACGCGTTTCAGTGGATTCATTAGTTTGTCAACCACCTTCCTCAGGAAAACACGATATCTCCCACCAACGTTATTCTTTAATCTTTATATAGACTCTTGTCCAAAAGTTAAGGAGTAGTGATTTTCCACTCGTGGGACCAGTCAATGCTGGTATATATCTCTATATGTTATACCACTGGTTCTGCCCGTCAGATACGTGGGATTCGTCTAAAAAGAATAAATATAAAGTGCTTTAAATGGGATTGCAAATCTCCACTTCTTGCTGGTATATGGACTTACACCGCCATCCAATAGAGTAGGTCCAAGAAGCCCAAGAAGCCTCTCAATAGTGCTTCTTCTCGGGGACATACACGTGGAGGGGAAATAATTTCTTTGACTTACTGTTGGGTTGGTGCCCTGCCCTGTTGGGATTCTTTGTTTGGATCCATAAAAGAAAAGCCCCCTTTTTTTGTCCACTACTCGGGCGCCTTTCTGAGGAAGCTTTCTCTGTCCATTTCTAAACCAAAAATAGCCTCCGCACACCTCTCCTCTGAGCCACCTCATTTAAAAAAAAATCTTTTATTAGGTTTTAGCAAAATAAACACATAAACATTGTAACCATCTCTCTAGTATACACAGGTTCAGGCATTCTAGTTATACATGGTGCAGGTTCTCACATGTCTGTATCGCTTGCCGCTCTCTTGTACATAATCTGAGCTGTGTTCTATTCAGCGTCCCTACTCCCATCTGTGGCCTCACCAGGTCTGTGATCATCAGGGTGTTTCTAAATTCTATTAATTGTCTTACCCCATTTCTCAAGGTTCTCTTCCACCTTATTATCTTGTCTCATTCTTCTCTGGACCACCTCTTTGAAGCTATCCATGGATTTTTCTCCAGGGCCAATACTTTAAGGCCCTATGTGTCCAGACGATCAGATCCAGGTTCCGTATCTGAATGAGACCCTGCCACCCCCTAACTCACCTGAAAGGACATCTGAATGTAAACAGAGGTAAAAGTCGGTGGGATCTATGGTGAATGACATGCCCAAACGTTTTTAATTTTACAAAAACAGTTCCCATTAGAATGCAACCATCCCTGTTTGGTTAATGTCAACCTTGAGGTGCCTCTAGCTGAAAGCGACTGTGTGGGGTGAGAGGTTCTTCTGTGTTGTGAAGCAGAGGTAGAACAGAGAGCTAAAGAAGAAATAGGCCTGCTCTCTATGCTACCTGTTACCTCAAAGAAATGTAAATGTGCACAATCGGTTAAACAGCAAATGTAAAGGCTGCTTGGGAGCCAGAATAGTATGTAAATGATGAAGTCACTTGAAGATTCCATTGAAGACTAACGGCAGAGATTTATTCTTTTTGAGAAATAATGCAAGGATGTTATCTGCTGAGTTTTGAAGTGCATCTTTTAAATGGACACTTACAAACATATGTCTGCACTAGGTACAATCTGAATAAATATTACTAAAATATGTATTTTGAAAGCACTCGTTTTATCTTAAATACTAAGGGCCTAACTTACGACTTTCGGTATTCACAAAGGGCATTTAGGAGTAGTAAAGTTAGGATTTTGTCTCAGTTAAACTTAAGTTTTGGTCTTAAGTTAAACGTAAGACCAAAACTTAAGGTTGATCTTAAGTTTTGGTCTTAAGTTAAACTTAAGACCAAAACTTAAGTTTTGGTCTTAAGTTTAACTTAAGACCAAAACTTAAGTTTAACTGAGACAAAATCCTAGCTTTACTACTCCTAAATGCCCTTTGTGAATACTGAAAGTCGTAAAGTTAGGATTTTGTCTCAGATTACTTTTGTGAATCGGGCCCTAAATCATTTTGTGGCAGCCGAACTTATACTGTGTGTAATACCATTTAAAAAAATAACTTGCATTTTCATGGTGCTTTCTGTAGGCATCTGGGACCACATATCACTATAAATGATTCTGCAGTGATTACATTAACCAACTGAGATTTTATAATGTAAAAGAGTACATTCCGACTGATTAGCTTAACTTGCATTTATTTGTCATTTGATCTGTGCGTTAGTTTATATGCAGTTACATGCAGGTGAAAAAAACTTCAAAGAAGCTACAATATTTTGTTCTTTTAAGCCACCTCTAAGACCCTGCCACCAAACTCACTGACCCTGACCTCATGGCGTTCATCATTACAGTTCCCATACTTTTTTATGCACTTCAACTAAATGAAGATAGCCTCCAAACACACCAAATATATCAATGACACTTTTATGCCGTCTTTATTTACAAGTACCTGCTTAGGGATTTGATCCCCCCTTGGGAATACAGCCATGGACCCACAGGGGTGTGTGCCTCCCAGTTTGAAGACCTCTGTCTTAGAGTTACTTAAACTACAGTGTTGTATGAATTTTACCATTTCAAGGAAGCTGTAGGCATCTTCATGTTCTAACAAACTCTTCATTTCCCCAAAATTTAATAGTCATTAAATGCTTTTTCTGTCAAAAACAATAGCATTTGTTTTTTCATTTTGTAAGTTTTAATGTCAGCTTCTAACATGTTGTATTCTTTTTTCATGTCCCAGATACTGATCTGTGGCATCTTCTGGCCATGAAGATCTCTTCAAGACTTCTTCAGTTCGTGACTAGCTGCTAATTTTGGCATTCCCTCTCCCTCTTATGCCAACAGAGAATCATGCAGCAGAATTCTTGTTGTCTCCTCCATCTCTCCCATGTGGTTGCGGTCAGTTACGGATGAGCAGACTCAAGACCCACCTTACCTGCACCCCCTAAACCAAGAAAGGGAACCAATCATATGCAAGAAAAGAAAGTGGAGGAGTCCGAAGAAAATCTTCAATAAAGAAAACTCTTGTTAGAACAGCGGGCTGCCATCAAGGTATCCAGTGTACATGGATTGGAATGAGATTTCAAAACAATACTTCAAGGGAACAACAGGACACCATGTTCATGGCACGTAAAGTACTTGGTATCTGTCAAATTTTCAGTCAAGACTCCCAAGATTCAGAACATCTTGTTGTTTCAAGATGGAAGGTGGCTTTTTCATGAGACTGAACCCTACCTCCTGGGACAATCGGCTTCTCTAAGTAAGAAAAAGAGTTTTGGAGACATCTTTAGGCTAAGAAAGCAAATTTACCTCAAGCCTTGCCCATGCCCTTGCCCTAAGGAAAACAAAAAACATAATATCTAGTGATAGCATGAATGACAGGGAAGGTGGATCCTTACTGTGAAAGCATGGCCGACAGCCTCAACCACACTGATGTTCCTTGCTGGAGACCTGTAGTCTACAATGTTTTGATTGGTCTTCTTCTTGTACTTATTATCTTCATCACCGTCTGTGGCAATGTGGTGGTTTGCCTCGCTGTGCGTTTTGATCGTAAGCTACGGAGCCTGACCAACTGCTTCATTGTCTCATTGGCCATCACTGACCTCCTGCTCGGTGTTTTGGTGCTACCTTTTTCAGCAGTTGACCTGCTGTATGGAGAATGGCCATTTGGCGCCACCTTCTGTAACATCTACACTAGCTTAGATGTCATGCTCTGCACAGCCTCCATCCTCAATCTCTTCATGATTAGCCTAGACCGCTACTACGGCGTCACAGCCCCACTTCGTTACTCTATGTTGGTCACTCCCTGCCGGGTTGCCATAGCAATGCTTGTCATATGGGTAGTGTCACTTATGGTGTCATTCCTTCCAATTCACATGGGATGGAACACAAAAGACAAAAACGTTCAGAACCTTCGGGACTCAGATAACAAGAGTGAATGCCAGTTTGAGCTCAATCGGGAATATGTGCTGGTGGATGGCCTGTTGACATTTTATCTACCTTTGGTTATTATGTGTATGATGTACTATAAAATATTCAAAATTGCCCGGGAACAAGCCAAAAGGATAAACCATGCAAATTGTTGTAATGCTTTAAGCCCTGCGCTGCCCACTGTCAGAGAACACAAAGCCACAGTGACGCTAGCAGCAGTCATGGGGGCCTTCATCATCTGCTGGTTCCCTTATTTCACTGTGTTCACCTACCAGGGGGTGAATGACACTCTAGTCGATGAAACAGCCTTCTTTATTGTCCTGTGGTTAGGTTACGCCAACTCAGCCCTGAACCCTATTCTGTACGCAGCTTTGAACAGGGACTTCAGAACCGCATATCAGCGTCTGATGCGCTGCCGGCGGGTAGGGCCCACCAGCAGAGAGCCCCCTTTGACACCTGTTCCTCATCGCTGTGGGGACAGGGCCCATCAAGAGATGGAGGAGAAGATGGCAGAGACACCACTGACAATGGAGATGCGGAATGGGAAGGAGGGCTCTTTCAGCAGCGGAACGACCGTAGAGAGGTAACGCATCTTTTAACTTTTGACAGTCATTTTTCAAGCAACTTGAAATTGTACTCTGCATCCTTATCCTCTTTTAAAAGGGCCTATGTCACATTTTCTTGATTTTGAATTTTTTTTACTTTAGATTATATAGTCAAGTTACCTAAGGTATGGCCTTATCATATTAATATGTAAAAATATTACTAATCATAATCTTACTGAATGCCTTGTGTGCGCCACACTGCTCTGCTCTATGATGACCAAGTATTTTTCCTCCTAAGGATCACCGACTATGTTAGTCGTAGGGCAAAATATGATTGGCAAAAATATTATGTCAGAAACATTGTGTCCTATATACCCCTACAAAAATATGCATAGTTTTTCTATCATTTGATTCAATGATGTGATATTTTTGTAAAGTGAATTTACGGAATAGTATTTCAGTCAGATGATATTTAGATTATGGTACAACACCACTGCTTCAGTACTGAAACATGCCACCCTTTTGTTACCGTGGGATATTTGTTGAAAGCTCATTAATCCGCTGAGCTGACTGAAAGACAAAATGTGTGTGGAGTTCTCCTTATGGCAACAATGTTACTTACATATTTTTAAAAAGTGTTTTTGTATCCATTATTGTGTCTTTTTCCTCTCCATTGTGAACAATCCTGGGAAGAGGATGTAGCCTTACGGCTAGAGCGATCGACCTCGAAGCTGGGGAACCGGGTTTTGAGTCTCGGCAACAACGCTCAACATCCTGTGATTCTGGGCAACTCACTTAA
Source organism: Calotriton arnoldi (assembly GCA_963921515.1). NCBI lineage: Eukaryota > Metazoa > Chordata > Amphibia > Caudata > Salamandridae > Calotriton > Calotriton arnoldi. Next base: position 1,270,855 of record CAWUFW010003545.1, read on the forward strand.
TCTCCCCATGCCTAACAAAAAAAAAATGAATGTGTCAATCTGTAACGAAACTGGTGCTCATGTAAAGCGCTCTGATACCTGATATCTTCGGGTCTAGTTTGCGCTATATAAAACTCTAAAAAGAAAAATTATAATAATGTCAGCCTGGATGGCATCCACCCCCTACCCCTATGTTATAACGTTAGAGTAATAGCAAGGTGACCAAACTGATATCCTTGACCAGTAGGGGAAGGCCAGTGTGTTTTCACTGAATGTTACTCTTTCCGCTATGATGGAAGTACCAAGCCACTTCTAGTAATTCCATCAGAATTCCATCTAGTGAAAGCCAATGGCTGTCGACATCAAAATCTTGTGGAATAGAGTAGCATTATCCTTGTCACCACAAATTATTTCCAGTGTTTTCTGATAAAAGCCGAAAAAAGCAATCATACTGTGGGGCAATGCGTTCACTGCTGAAGGCGCTAGAGCTGTTTTGAGCATCCACTCCTAAGTGTAAGTTCTGGTTGGTCTTGTGAAAGGAATATTGACAGTTTTTAACAACTTGTTATGTTTACATTTATAAAGCTCCCATTCTGCATTTGGCTTTCAGCAGTCTGGTGACTTTCCACTTGATTCGCCACTGCAGACCCAAGCCTGATTCAGCTTGTGATATTCCAGCTGATGAGGTCGGGTCATACGCTCAGTCAAGCGGGGGTGTTTTATCGATTGCGCTGTGGGTGTATGATTTTAGTGAATAATGGTTATGAATTGAAGGATGCACCTATTGCTTGAGTGTCTTCTTAGTCAATAAACATGTCCATTAGCTTCAGAAGATGAGTGTTTGGTTTTTCTTGGTGGCAGGTGTTTTATGGTACTTTAAAATCTGACTTCAGGGTGGAGCACCAAGTAAATCCGTGGAGCCTGTGTGTTTCACTTGGAAATGTCCAGGTGTCATACCTTAATTACTGATTCTCCCAGTAATTCCTCATTCCCATTTATAATCCCTGTTAAATTTAACCCCTCCCCACAAAGTCACCATTGTCGGTCGTGTCAGTAATTCTGGGGGATGATAGGGAGCAGCGATAGCGGGAGGGGTACTTTGTCATTCATAGCGAGGCTCTACATGGTGCCTCTGGGTCATGTTGAATGTATATTACTACTTCTTTCCAATGTATTTTGTTAGACGTTAGTAAGTGCCCTATCATAGGTGTAAGTAAGCGTTGTTGTGGGCACGGTGATAGCCAACTATATACTGTGTTGGGTGTACCAAAGGTGCTCTGTTTAATGCGTCCTGTTAAAGGTTTGTTGTGTTGTTAGCCATGTTCGAAGTGTGGGACTTGGTCTACCACTATGTCTGTTGGATAATGGACCTCCGTGTTTTTGCCGTGCAGACGGGACATATTTTATGTAGCTTGGTGCTGAGATTGCTATCATTGTTATGATGTGTCTTGAGGGAAGACACCTAAATATGGTGCCTGCATTCTGTATGGCTTTTGGGTCTACGATGGTTGCGTGAAAGAGAGGAGTACTCAACTAGTGCTCTAGAAATTCATATTAGCACGTGTTTGCACTGGGATCCGAATTTAGCCCTTAACTCGTAATGAGGCCCTTAACAGTGAAGGGGTCAAGGTCTTTTAAACTCCTAGATTTACTTCTGCCCTTTCATTTGGCCCTGAAACCTCCTTCAGCCAGGGCAGTCTTTTGCTGTCAGAAGGACGTTAAAAGGTCACAGAGTAAACCTAGGCACTCCAGGTTTGCTGTTCAATGGTAAGCTTGTTGCACGCTTAGAGTATGTCTTCCAGCACACTTAAGCCCATTTGCCAATGGATCAAATGAGGTCGCAGGACTGGAGCAATGGCGTAACGAAAATGGAGGAGCCCCCCTGCAAAGTACATGGAGGGGCCCCCCTCCGGACTCACTCAGGAGCTCTCAGGCCAAGGTACTGTGCTGAGGGGGCCCCTGGAGCTCAGCCCCCCCCTCACACTGCAGGGGCTGCCTTTGTTACGCCACTGGACTGGAGTTGAGCACTCTTGATGCCAGATATTGTCGGCAGTGCTGTTTCGTGCCACCAGCTCCCACGATAATTTCTCAATACTCTGTTAGGAGAGCGAGCATTGGTCAGTCTGTTGTGGCTACCTTGGGAAAAGTTTAACCTTGGCAGGCTCTTTCACCAACCTAGGGAAGACGAAGATGAGAGATATGAGATATGAGATGGAAGGCATGCAGTTCAGATATGTGGGCAAGAATCAACGAATATTGCGTTTGTTTATCTCCTTGGTGCAAGGGGTGGCTTTCCTGCTGCAATCCGACCTAATGCTCCTACCTGATAAGCCCCAATCCAAGTTTCCACTTCATATCTTGTTCTTTGTCTGGTCGGCTCATTCTTGGAGAGGGAACAAACGAAAGAGCTTGTGTTGTGAAGTCTGCTGACGTCTGAAATCAGAATGCCGGATTCCTCACCTATAACCTGTGCGCATGTACCGGGGTTGCTTCGTTGGTGCTGTGCTGGAAACAAAGGGGGGGGTTGAAAAATTCCAAAATGCTTTTCTCTGAAGATACAGGTGGTATTTACTAGATATCCTTTCTTTAAATTAGAGATAAGGGATTGTATTGGACATCACTAGGGTCATAACATAGGTCCCTCTGTCCTCATGGACCTCGCCCCGCCAATCCCCCTCCCCCACAGAGCCACCAATGCTTACGCGTGAGCTAAGAGTTGCACTCCCTGGGTTCTGGCAAGCTACTACTCAAAATATGACATTTTGAGACGCACTATAGAGTGTTTCTCTTCGAAATGTGTATAGTTTAGAACTCCCTGTTTCCCAAAAGACCACGGGGCATATTAGCAAGAACGGCGTTAAAATTATCGCCGCTTTAGCGGCAGGAAACTGCCGCTAAAGCGGCGATAATGGGCTTGATAATATGCCCTTGAGAATTCCAATAGAAGCCCAGGATCACAGCAGAACATGGGCTTCTATTGGTATTCTCAAGGGCATATTATCAAGCCCATTATCGCCGCTTTAGCGGCAGTTTCCTGCCGCTAAAGCAGCGATAATTTTAACGCCGTTCTTGCTAATATGCCCCCATATTATTTCTGATAAACGAGGAATACTATTGAAGAACTCAAAAAGTGTAGATATGAATGAATTCGTTTTTGAGACCATAGCAGTCCTTCTTCGGGTCTAACTTTTGTTTTAGATAATTCTTTATTAGCTTAAAGATTTTGACTTGGAAAATAAGAGAAAAATCCACTTGGGGCTGCATTATAGCACTTAAACCTGCTGCCGAGGTATTCAATACTGAGAATTAGGGATTTCAGCTCCTACTATGGGAGTTATATGGAGGAAAAGATCCAAGCCCCCTAAATAGAGACCGAAAACTGAAGGGCACAAGAGTTCGAAAATTCAACAGGCTACAGGCTGACCCCCAGAGCACCCCATTGGACTTGAGGAAGTTAGATCCTGTATAGTTATCTCAAGTAGGAAAACCTGTTTGGCCTCCTTTTCCACAAAGCATTCTGTGGGCCTCTCACCCCTGTTCTGACTAGGCTTTTTAACTCGTTTGTAGAATAACACATGACAGCGAAACCTATGCTGGAGGAGATGGTGACGTAACTCCTCAAAACAAGGGAAAGACCACAGCCTTTGCAGCTTGTACTGTGCAAACTTGTAATTAAATACAGACGCGAAGCTCTTCACGGGTATCCTAGCAACCAAATGGGGCCTAATCATGCCAGGCTTAAAAGATCAAGACCAATCAAGCTTCATAGAAGGACAAAACTGTGTGGACACTACAAAACAAATAACACATATTGTAGACAATAGAAAAAAAGCAATATTACTGTCATTAGACATTCAGAAAGCAGGCAGGAATGCAGCTTTTCCCCCTCTCCTGTTTTGCAGGTAGAGCAGAGATGCTAGCAGAGAGAGTTTGCACCAACACAGATATAAGGAAGTAAGGACAGGCAACAGGACAGACAAAGTTGCAGTGTACATGGGTGACATCTTGATTGATTGCAGCCATGGAGCCGTCTAACTCTCTTCGAAGGTTGATGCAGGAATTGGGCAAATCCGGCGAAGTCTCAGGGTACCCGATACTTGAAAAGACATTTCATCTCACACCAAAGATTCTGTGCTGTGGTCAGGATCATGTCATTACAGGTCTGACCCGACTCTCTAAAAGAACTTTCCATAGGAGCATCTTATTCTTTTTTTGGCTGCTACTTACATTCTGAGTAGTCCATTTGTGATTTGTAATATAAAAATTATTTTGCTTCGCGAGGAAGTTATTTACTTAATAAAAAAGCTTTCTTGTCATGGGCACTTTGTCATTTCTTAAGTAAACTTAATTAAGCCCTAAAAAAGTTTTCTCTGACGAAACACGTGTCGGCTGTTGCTACGACTGCACAAGTTGTGCTCTCTGTTCATCTTCATAAACTCGAGCTTCTGATTAATCCATCTATGAGTTTCCGCCTGCCTTTGCCTCAATCCTTTACTTGCTGTTGTTTATCATATTTTGTTAATACGTGGACATGAATTGTTTGTATTTTTGTATTTAAAATATCCATTAAATATTTTTTTTATTCTGCATTCTTATAATTCTGTGATGCACTACTTAGGGACTTTCTCTGGAGGTGTGCGCGGCATCTTTTACAAGTCTTTATTGAGTGTGGCTTTTATAGTCTGTGTGCATCTAATGGGTGGCAATAGTGCATTCTGTGCAGCACCCTTGCCTTTACAAATTGTGTCAATGGGTTAATTTTGTGCATAGCTGTACTGAGCCTATACATTGTTCGTGGATGTGCGGTTGGTTTATCCACTGGTACCATATGTAGCATCAAAAGGAAATTCAACATGCCCGAATAGGACAGTTTTCACTACTAACCAAATCAAATTGAATGCATGCCAGACACTTGACAAATTTTTAAAGATGGCTAGGGGACAAGTCTCAGGCATATACAACTTATTTTTAGGAGCCAAAACAGCAAGGAAATCGCCAGGATAAATGCAGTGCAAAAACAACTGGGCCAGATCATCTCCAGAAAAGAATTGGAGCAAATATACACCAGACATTAAAATACAAGTAGTTCGACAGCTAGAGAAGCATCAGTATATGATGGTGGAATTGTGGAGCCAAGAGTACCATAGCTTATTTTCATTGTATTGTATTGCATTGCAACATTTATATAGTGCTTACTGCGCCTACGTTGGGCGCTGAAATGCTTGCCAACATGTATAGTGTAGGAAATTGTGTTACTAGTTGAGGGGGGTGAAACCCTAATCCAGCAGCAACCACAATTCCTCTCATGGTGAAACACGAGCAAACCCTAAATTCACTTGCACTTAACCCTCTGGTAGCTTGACTCAAAAGCAATCAGGCTTAACTTAGAGGTAATGTGTAATGCGTTTGTGCAGCACTTCAAACAGTAATAAAGTGAAGACACAATACAAGAAAAATCCCAGGCCAATCTAGAAAAATAGAATAACATTTAATAAATTATTTGAGACCAATACAACAAAAATTCAATTGGTCGAACCGGAGATATGCAATTTCAAAGATTTAAGTAAAAATAGTGCTTAGAAGCACAAAGCAGCAACTGTACTTATCTGGTCGCACCGAAATGTGACAAAGTCACAGGTTCAGGCCGAATGCGATGGAGCATGGACCAAGTTAGGCCTGCTGAACATATTACCCTAAACCCTGGTTTGTGTAGCGTTGCGAGATCCCGCTTACAGGATGCATTGCACATAGGCGGTTCAGAGGAAGATGCGACGCTGCAATGCAGAGTTCTGTGTCGTCGTAGAGGATGCTGTCGACGAGGGGTTTGAGAATGCGAAGGCCTGCATTGATGAGGCTGTCAAAGCACCTTCAGGCCCACTTCCAAGGGTCCAGGACTGGGGTGGAACCACTTGGGGTGAAGAATTCACAGCAGACTGAGTCCAGCTGCTGGGTTCAAGACAGGGCCAGACTGGGAACCCACACAGCTCTGGCAATTTTCTCAGACCAGCCCCTGGGGAAGCACTGCCTGGCCCGGGGAGGCTGGAAACGCTTGCTTGCTGCTTTTGCTACTGAGGGTTGATATTGCAGCACTACAGCAAAACCGGCCCCCAGTAACAAAACCGGCTCCCACCACTACAAAACCGGCCCCCACCCTTCCAGCCTCCCGGGGGAACGCCCTATGCCTGCTACGGCCAGTCCGGCCCTGGTTCAAGATGGTTGGAGCCTTTTCTGTCCCTGAGGTTCTGATCAGGAGTCCAGACAACTAGCCCTTGGAGCCACTCTGGTGGTCCTGGGTTCAAGATGCAGGTCCAATCATTTCACTCAGGCAGGGCAACAGAGTAGCAGTCCTTCTTGCAGTCAGCACAGCAGTCCTTCTGAGTCTTTCACAGGTCCAGAAATGTACTGAAGAGTTGGGTCTGAAGGTTCATTAGTTTTACCTGTTGCCCACTTTGAAGTCGGAGTTCTGGAGGTTTCCACCCCCAAAAGGTGCTTGGAATTTCTTGCCACCCTGCCCCGCCCCCAGCTTGTCTGGAGTCATAAAAGACTAATACCAAAACCTTTGTGAGTGTGCTCAGGCAGAGCCTTTGTGATGTGCAAGTGTGGGAGGTGACAGCTTCCCCCCCTCATCAAGTCAGAGATGGCCCATCCTGCCAACACCTGTTCCTCCTTGGTTTTACTGTCTGGGAGCAAAACCCAAAGACCGGCTGCCAGCTACATCTAGTCATGTGACCCAGGATACAGGCTGCAAGTACCAAATGGTTGGCACAAGAAAATGCCAACTTTCTAAAAGTGGCATTTTCACAATTGTGACTTAAAATCTGGGGGCATATTAGCAAGACCGGCGATAAAATTATCGCCGTTTTAGTGGCAGGAAACTGCCGCTAAAACGGCGATAATGGGCTTGCTAATATACGTTATAGAATTCAATAGAAGCCCAGGTTAGATGTGCAGGACATCTAACCTGGGCTTCTATTGAATTCTATAACGCATATTAGCAAGCCCATTATCGCCGTTTTAGCGGCAGTTTCCTGCCGCTAAAACGACGATAATTTTATCGCCGGTCTTGCTAATATGCCCCCTGATTTTACCATTAAAGAGGGTTCTAAATTACAATTCTTTAGACACTAAACTTGACATTCTTACCTGCTCCCAATTGGAAGTTATCACTTATTAAATGTAATAAGTTAACCCAATGTTATCCTATGGGAAAGGCAGGCTGTGTAGTAGTGAAAAATGAATTTAAGAGTTTTTCACTACCAGGACATGTAAAATTTAAAAGTACATATCCAACTTTTTAAATTCACTGCACAAAGTCGTATGGGCTATTCAGCGCCTACTGTAGGGGTGACTTATGTGTATTAAAAAGGTAAGTTTAGGCATGGCAAAAGGTTTATTTTGCCAGGTCGAAATGGCAGTTCAAAACTACACACACAGGCTGCAATGTCAGGCCTGAGGCGTGTTTAAGTGGCTACTTAAGTGGATGGCACAATCATTGCTGCAGGACCACTAGCAAAATATCAGAAAGAACTGTGGTTCTTATTGGAAGAATAAATGTATATCTGATGCATAAATAGGCACAATGAGACTGTTGAAAGATTTAGATAGAGAAGGTAACACAAAATAGCCAAACACTGGTTGCGATAAAACGAAAAATAACCTGAATTTGTCTAAGCAAAGCATATGGGGCATAATGTCCCATGTGAAACGGAACAAGGAAAAAACAGGAGGAATAATACAATTATATATACAATAAAAAAGAAAGACAGGTTTCCAAAATGCCCTTTTATCAATGAAAGAGGTCAGATAATTTGTTTGTTTTGCAAAATGTCTACAACGTTATAACCCCCTTTGCAATGTGGGGTCTCATCAGGACCAATTGATATAGGGGCACCTGATGGAAAAATGGAGAAAAACATGGAGGGAGCACACCAAACAATGTTCTAAATAAAGGGAAGGAGTGCTCACATGGGGGTCGAGAATTTGCATCCCCTAGCGTGATTTTCAGGCACTACAACGCCTCCCAGCAAGATTTCTCAATGCGGGTAGTCACGGCAGGTCAGGACTGTTTGTGTTGAGAAAGCTGACGCTCAAGTAGAAAATCTACTCAAGCAGCAGACAGAAGCAGTGCCCTTTGGTGCACTGTGTGGTGCCATTTGCGCTGATATTACAGTGCAGAACAAGCTCCCTGTGCTAAAAATCAGCACGAGCAGCACAACGTGCCAAATTCCGCTGGCTCGCGGAGCTCCTTGGAATCTCGCTGAGTTTTTGTGTAACTCCACGGAATTCTGCCTAGTGGAACTCTGTGAGTTCCGCCCAACCCTAGTCTAAACTGAGATTTTGTGTATACTTGTGGTGCTGAGCTGGCATTGTTGGAGGGAGAGAGAAGTGGAGAGATCTGTTCGGATGGGCATTTTATTATCATTCTATATCAGAGTGTCTTTGTAAGATGTAAAGTAGCGGTCAGATTGTATAGGTATTTGGGACCTGCAGTGGTGGAATATATTGAAGTTCTCCAGCAATGTGTGACAGATTTCTTCAGTTATTCCATGCCTGTTCATCTGGTGATGTCTGTTTTTTTGGGCTGTACAGTGCTAGTGATGGACAACCCTCATTGTAGAAATATTTTATGAGAATTTAAAAGGTTTAAGTTATAATTGGCTGCTGATCCCTGCGTATTATGGTTTTAGTGTTTTAGTGTTACTGTGGGATAGCTGTTATATATGCAAGCACATAACTATATAATGTCACGGAAAACCATAGGTCAGCCCTTCTTAGCTTACCTACATATCACAACCAGTTTGCTGGTTGAGGTGCTTGCAATTCGTGGGTATGAAGCTGAAGATTGCGCTTCAGGGTGCAATTGTTTCCTGAGCTCTGTTGCCGGGATGTGGGTGGTTCAGTTAGCTGGAAGCTGAAGGTCCTCACTGTTCCTTATTCCAGCATAAAAGCAATTTTGAGGAAACAGGCCACATTCATCTCAAGGAAAGTTGACTTAGCAATTGTACACTCCATCACTTACGCCATCCCAATTATAGAATCATACAGGGAAATAAAAATGCAACCGTATTTAAAGTCAGCATTAACCAAGAAGATCAGGCACTGCATCCTTAGTGTGCAAATTATGGTTCTTCCAATTATTGAATTTCGATTAGAGTGGGCAGGAACATCGGGGAGCAGGCCCTGCAGATTCTGCGAGTACAGAAGAGAGTCCATGATTCACCTACTATGTTGTTGTCCAGAGTTTTTAACTGTACGCCGCACTTTACTTAAACCAATGTTTAGGTTAAATGGGGTCTCCTCCTCCAACGATGAACTGGAATTTTGCATGACTTCCACTATTCCTATGTACTTGCCATGCTTTGGGAAATTTGTTAATTCGATCTATACTGCTATCAGGCAGCGAAGGATTGGTAAGCGTTGGTTACTGACACTGTTGCAGAATCAGTATTTTAAAATCATATTTATTTTGTAATGGAATAGTATTTTATAGTCTTGCTCGAGTTTCGAACTGGTGTTCAGATATTCTTAACTAATTTTACCTTCATTTTGTAGCGATTCATTGAAATTAATTGTATCAATTTTAATTAGTTGACACAAATAAACATATTTATTAATCCATGGTGCAGTTATCTAGGAAATAGCCCTATTTTCAACTGTCTTTGGAAGTGTATATGCTCCTGGGTGCTTCTAATATTGGCTGGTTGTGAGCTCCAGAGCTTGGCGGCTTATACTGAGCAAGAAGTGCCTCCTATGGATTTCTTATGGTAAGGTAGTACAATAAGTGGTGCATGCCTGGAGCGAAGTATTCTGTTTGGTTTGTATTGCTTGAGTTTTGCATGTATTTATAGTGGTCCTTTTCCTTGAGAGGTTCTGTGGCCAATGCAGAGTGTCTTAAACACTGCTTCTCTAGCTTTAGGTAGCCAGTGGAGTGATTGAAGGACTGGTGCTATGCATTTTCTTGCGTGAAGGAGGATAAGCCCTGCAGCAGCATTTTGGATGAGTTGCATTTTGCATATAATGGATGCTGGTTCACCAAGGTATAGGATGTTAGCTTGAAGATTACAGGTGTGAGGTGGCTTGCAATTTATGCTGATGTATAAGGTATGGGAAGATGCGACATAGTGTTTTCATAGTGTTGAAGCACTCATTGTGACATTGTTATCATGCATCCTCAAGGAAAGGTCTGAATCCATAGTCATCCCTTGGTTTCTAACTTATCTTGATGTTATTGGAGGGACTTAAAATTCCTTAGGGCATATGGTGGTACATTTGCCATTGTCTGCAGACCATAATCTCTGTCTTTGTGGCATTGAGCTTTAGATGGGTATTCATCATCAATGTGTTTATAGCATGAAGTTAGTCATCAAGTTGTGATTTGTAGAGGACTTTGGGGCTATCCAGTTTTAAAATGCACAGTTCTAGTAGATGAGATTGTATGGCTTAATCAGATTAGGTAAGAGGTTAGGTAGATGTTAAATAACAGAGGGGGTAAGATGGACCTCAGAGGACTGCCACTGTGTTGTGTGTGAGGAGGTAGTATCAAAAGTAGACTACACTCTGTCTGTCTGTGAGATAAGAAGCAATCCATTCTGGAGCATTTACACAGATTCCGAGATTGGGTGACTTTGCAGTAGTGTGTAGTGGTGGACAGTCTCAAAAGCAGCTGATAAATCCAGAAGCAACAAGTTAGCTACTCTGTTTTTGCCCTCTATGGGTTTTAGATCAACCCAGGTGGATATAATGGCTGACTCTGTGCCTTTGCATGTTCTGAAACCAGACTGTTGGTCTGACAGAAAGTCATAATGTTCCGTAGAGTTAGAGAGTTGTGTAAACACTGCTCTCTCAAAATGTTTTCCCAAGAATGGTCCATTTGCTATGAACTTGTAGGTTGCTGGGTCGGATGTGCTGAGGTATTTTGTTTTTTTGAGGAAAGCTCTAATGGAAGAGGCTTTCAGCTCAGGTGGGAATGAACCTAGTTCCAGGGCCTTATTGAATATGTATCTGGCTTCTTCCCCTGCACAGGTTGAGCAAAGGATATCTTTGTTGTAATGTCTGTTTATTAAAGAGAAAAAAAACAATCGAGCAAATTAGGGACTCATGTCCCGAGGAGATTATCCATAGCATAATATCACATTCAAGGCTATACCTTATAACAATAAAGAAGCGGCAACCCACCGGGAATACAGGCCAGGCTGTGTAAAAAGAAAAGAAAAAAGAAAAAGAAAAACAAGGATATCTTTAAGGATTTTTAGTGATGCTGGGTCTGAAGTTGATTCTGATGGCCTGGCTGCAATGACAAAATCTATGAAATCATTTTGTGACAGTGTATTGAAAGTATGCATTGATGGATGATTATTTTTGTCTCTTTCTATGGTGGTTGGTCATGTGTTTTTTGTCTTTTGTTCGATTTCTCCTTAAGGTAATTTTCTATCTTTTTCATTTTTAAGATCAATTCATTGCAAAAGTTGTCACAGAAGTCTTGTGATTATGGTGTTTCTGAGTGTAAGGCACTCTGGATTGTGGAATTCTGTTAGACGTTTTTAGACTTCTGTAGAGGGGCAGTGTATTTTAGTTATGCCCATTGAGTAGTGGTATCTTTTTGTGGTTCTAATGGCTCTTTTGTATTCGGTTATAGTGTTTTAGCATGCTTTTGTCTGTTTCATCTATTGAGTTTCTCCATTTGCATTGTAGTATGTTGAGTTGTGTTTTCATTCTTTCGATGTTGTCATTAACCCATGTGGGGTTCTTTGGTGGTCAACCCTGGACGTGCTTTTTGTTGGTATCTGTTTGTCCAGTGCAGTGGAGATCCAGTTGTAGAAGGTGTGCATGTCTTTCGGCCACATGTTTATTGGGGTTCTTTTAAAGTGGGTGTTGAGTTGCTAGATGTTTAGCTTTTTCCATTGTATGTATGAGTGTTTGTTTTTAGTTTTTGTTGTCTTTGAAGTAATATTATAGACAGGTGTGTTGATACTGAAAGTGAAGATGTTGTGGTCTCTCCAGCTTACGGGTGAGTTGCCTGTAACTGTGGCATGTACTAGGGGCGCAAATATGACATCTAGAGTGTGTCCTAGCAATGAGTTGGGGTTGAAATAATTTGTTGTAGTTTGAAGTTTTCAAGGCTGGTTATGATAGCTGTGGTTAGATTCTTCTTGTAAAACCCTATGTTGAGGTCTCCTAGAAATGATAGGTTTGGGTGGTCCACATGGGTGTTGGTTACTGTATTTGTCTATATATTACTGGTAAGGAATAAGTTATATTTGTAGTGGGGTGGCATATTATCATCAAGTATTCATAGCCGTCCATGATAGGTTTTCAATTATTGTTATTTGTGGTATTTTTTATGGATGCATTGAGGCCACATCCAATTTGGTCAATACAATTTTTGTTTATGATTTAAAAATCAGGAGGGATGGCTTTGTAGCATGTGGATTTTCACTAAGCCATGTTTCTGTAATGAAGGTGAGGCCTGATGTTATTCTGAGAGTAGGTCAAAGATGTTAAAGCAATTTTTGTTCATGGATCTTGGGTTGAAGAGTAAGCATTTGCTTGCAGCTTTTGGTGGAGGTGGAAGGGAGGTTGTTTGGTTAGAGAAATTAAAATTTCGAGATATGTTTGTGTGTGAAGGGGGCTTTTTGTGGTGGTAATGATTTAACTGCTTTGTTGTCTCATAATCTGTGTAGAGTGTTGGGAGTTGTGGCAGGAAGGTACAATTAGGGAACCATGTGATCATATGTTCCTGCCTTCGTATGATTTTTAATTTCCTTCTGGCAAGTTGTAGTGTGTTTGCAGGTTATATGGGATGTAGTTATTGAATTGTTGCATTATTTGTCACCACCAAGATGTGGTGTCTTGGTTGTTTTTGTTTTGAAAAAGTTAGATACTTGAAGTGGAGATTTATTAGTAGTTAACATCACTCAGTGTTTGTATATGAGGAGTGTGTATTTAGTACAGGTGCAATTTTAGGGAGTATTAATTGATAAAGATTTTGTAAGTATGTAGTGGCTTACCTGAAATTTTTATGGTGGAGATGCAGGGTTTCTGGCCCTAGGCCCTTTCCTAATGGGTAACACCCTTAACCTGTCACTCTTTATCTGGACTTCCTGTGCTCTACGGTTTAATAGCGCTAGTGATCAAGTGACCTTGGACAAATAGGAAACCTAGCTCTAACCCTAACCAATCAGAACCCTGGACCTAGACCCTAGGTCCAATGGGAGACCTAGCCCTAGGAATCAATCACATCCTTAGCCCTATCAACCAATCAGAACCCAAGCCCTTAGTCTTAGGTCCAATAGAAACCCTAGCCCTGAGAGCAAATCAGATCCCAAGCCTTATCAACCAACTAGAACCCAAGCAGTAAGCCCTAGGTCTAATGGAATCTTAGCTAAGAGAGCCAATCAGAACCCTAGGTATATCAACTTATCAGAACCAAGTCCTAAGCCGTAGAGCCAATAGAAGCCCTAGCCACTGGGCCAATCAATAAGCATGTGTAAAATCCAATAAAAACCTATTCTAAGAACATATGGCCATAAGCATAGGGGAATGGGCAAAGTGTGCGGGAGGAGGAAGGCCTACTCTGGTGACTCTGGGCTCAGGCCCAATCACTTAGCTTGAAACTGGTGTGTAGAGGTGGAAGAGGAGTGGCTGTTCAGCTCACAATCTCCTTGGCTGCAGTCTGGCCCAATAAACACTTGGCAGTTCCTGTTCCTTGTAGGTAACACCAATTGTAAATCCACTAAATAATGTTTTTCACACACTTAGAAAACCTTCTCTTACCACCCCAAAATGAGTATTAAATACAGCCAAAACACATTTAAATCACAAAAAACAGATAAAGCAGTCTCTACACACTCAGGTTAGGGTCTGGGTTTTGTTTTTTGCCTTTTTGATTTGACTTTGGTGGGGGGCAGGCCTGGCTTTTAGTAACCTTAGTATAGTTTAGGTAAAGCAAGGAAAGAAATGTTCACAGTCACATATATAGCACATAAAAAACATTAGATTTAGAGTGAAATTGAACAGTAGAACGTGCCTGCTCTTACCACCTTACCTTTTGCCTTGCTTTTTATGCTGCCTAGGGCTTACAGAGGCTTGGGGCTCAAAATGGAGATGGATAGCTTCGGGTTCACTTTCCAAATTTAAGGGCTGTGCAAGGGGTGAAGGAAGAAGCATGGCCTGCTCATGTGACTCTGAGCCCAGCCCCAATCACTTATCCTGAAACTGGTGTGTAGAATTGATCATGTCAAATCACAGCTCTGCCTGGGCACTCCAGGACCATCCCTACACTGCACACCAGCTGTCCATTGCTAGAAGGCACATCCTACCAAAGGGAATTGAGGATGGGCATGTTGGGTGTATGCATATAACAGGTCTGGTTCAGTTTACGAGGTCCACCATGAAGATGTAATGCATTTTCTATAACAGACGTCCTGATATAATGCACAATACATGAGTAGCGCCACAGGTGGAGAAGATAGTGTTGCTGAGAACCATGATACAAGCCTAAATATGCGGAGCGCATCCTTGCCCAACTAAGATTCCAGCCTCAACGAAGCTAGTAGAGGTTGCCAAGGGCATGCAATGATGCCCAAGTAGCTACCATGTAAATCTCAGCGATGGTAACATTTTTGTGGAAAGTCAAGAATAGTGTTCTATGCTGTAGCTCATGTAGAAGTTGTGGAGAAAAGAGTGTGTTATGAGCAATGCCATCAATGCTAAGTTGTTTTTCTATCACACTACACCTCACTCTGCTACCGGTGTGTCACCATTTGAATTGTTGAGGGGATGGGAAGCTGCCACACGTTTTTTTCCAGCACGGATGATGAAATGGGTTAAGGAAAACATTCTGTTTCTGAAAAGATAGATGAAAAGTAGAAGCAACTCAAAGCAAGCAGAAAGACTATTATGATGAAAGAAAAAGGGAGAAGTAGTTTGAAATTGATGTTGGAGATTTAGTACGTGTCTTAAAAGCAACTCATGTACAGAAAGGTGAATTGAAATATGGCCCTCCTGTTAAAGTGGTAAAAGTGATGAGAAGTGGTGTTAAAGTGAAAGGAGGTCAGTGGTGGAACAGTGAACGTGTGCTAAAAGGCAGAAGTGGGAGGTGTGATGGAGAAAGTGAATATGTTGACTCGTCTAGAAGTCCTAACTTAGAAAAGTCTAAGTTGAAATCAAAAGCTTAAATTGCCAGGATTTGGATGACAAAAGAAAATGTAAGTAGATTGTTTGATATGAGCTTTTCAGCTCTGAGGGAAATGTTTTCTAGTTCCCAGAATTTAATTTGCTTCTTAGGAAGACACTTCAACGCAGTACCTGGAATGATGTTCTGTTGTATCTTCATGTGAGCATTTGGTTTTACCCAAAAAAAAGTAGGCGTGCCCGTGGAAACAGTCAGAGGCATGCTCAGGGCTGCCTCGCAGGACTATATGTCAGGAATACCATTGCTGCTGTTGTTTTTGCCATACTTTGATTTGAGCAAAATGGCAACATAAGAAAGTTATTTTTGTAGACAATATTTTTGACACAATATTCATGTCAGTTGATATAGCTGGAATATAAATGTTTGTATTGAGATAGTTTTGGTGAGGCTTCAGTTCTGCCAGCAGCTTGTTGTGATTTCTAATAAACTCATCTGCTTGTACGTCATCTCCTGTGCCTTTGGATTTGGAAATCACCACATCATTGTTGACGACGAGCGTACAGGCTGCTGACACGGACCCATGTGTAGTCAGAAAATGTACAATTACAATTGCACAATTTACAAATATAGTGCAAAATAACAGATTTGCATTTCACGTAATTACACGTAATTCCATGTAATTCTGCTGAAATTTCATGAATTTCACACACCCCTAAGGTGAATGTGTCACAACTCACATGGGGTATTACTTTGTGATATGTCCAGAGGTTATTCCTTTATTATTGCTTCCAGAGGCCATTTTGAGGTTATTGTGGCCATACAGCTCTTAGGAGAAGTTCTTTTTCACTAGAAGTTAAGGGATGCTGCTTTCCCACAACTCTTGTGCCAAGCTGATGTACCATATCATCTATCTGGCACACATTTGTCACACCTCCTACTGCACATTGATTATTCAAAGCTCTCACTGGCCCTTCCTTCACAAGAGATATGAAGATACAATGATCTGTCTAAGATTCATTGGTTACATCTCTCTGTGGCGGCTCCTTCGTCACACCCTTCAGGACATGTCCCGTTGCTAAAACTGCACATTAATGTTGCAGAGGCATGGCTACCGAGAACCATTCCTGTATTAGAGCTCACATGGAAAAATCCTCAGTCACAGCTTTCAATTGTTGCACCTTGGTTACAGTATAAGAGCAAGTTCCTTTGTCACAATCTGTACTTAATTTAAGACACTGGTTGCAGGCAGGGGCCATCGACACTCATTTATGGAGACCAGGACTTATTTTTCAGGATTAGATATTTTGACACAGAACAAGAGAGAGAGGCTGTAAAGGGGCAGAGAAGGAGGAAGAGAAAAACTGAAAAACACCGTCGAAGGGACACTGTCAGTGAGAGACAGCAGGGCTGATAAATAAATAAATAAATAAATCAATAAGGGTGAGATAAAGGGTCAGGGAGTATAGGTGGTGGATGACAGAGGCATGAGGTGGGATCAAACCTAGATAGCCTTATTATTCAGCAACCCTGACATTTGATGCCGACGGGCTTCTGAGAAAAACGTTAGGCCTCAGAACTTCTTCGTTTTATAAACTAAGCACCAGTCATAATTCCCTTGAAAGTCTTTGTCACAAATATCTCTGGACGTTCTTTGGTCACGGTTAGCTGAAGACACTCTTTGCTGCATTTGTAAGGGAATATTCATCTGTCATCTGTCAACAATACCATTGATGGTTCTTTCAAAAATATCCATTATACCTTGGGCAATGCCTTTGACATGGGTGTCACAAGGCATTCATTTTAAACAGTTGTTAGGGACGTTCCTTTGCTGCAAGTACAGGGCGGAGAATGTTTTATTTGTGATGGAAGTGTCTGGGCATTCCATTTACACTCTTGGGAAACTTCTATGATTACGTCTACTACTGGGTGACTCTTTTTCACAAACAGCAGAGGGCATTCCTTTCTCAACCCCTACACTAACCATGAGGCTTGCCTTTGCCAGACCTACAGTGAGACCTTGCCTATTCCTATTCTTTTGTGGTGCATGGATTTGTTAACCTTCCATTAGGGCATGGCTGTGAGTACTTTTGCCAACAATACGATGCAACATTCGTTTCCTAACACTGCCATGGAGTGTGCCTTTACCAACACTGACATGGGGCATACCTTTTCCAACACTACTAAGAGCTTGCCTCTGACAACTCATCCCTCGAGAGCTCATCACACGTCATTGGTTCCAAGTACCAGCCTGATGCTTTTCCAAGACTGGGTTTCTTATATGAGAACTCCGCACCTAGGCACTCTGACATTCATAGAGGCAATCTCTCAACCTAGGGAAATTTCAGAGACCTTTGTAACAAAGCGATTCTCTACCTGGAAATCCCACCTCCAAAAGACAACAGGTCCTGAATCAATCTCTAACTGGTGGTGCCTCAAAGTCATGGAAGGAGAACCACTCTGGTGTGTGTTTTGTTCCAACTCGCTACATATTTCTGAAAGAGCTGAATTCTTTGCTATTCAAACATGATTTCTTCCTAAGATGTAGCTCAACTCCCCAACTGTCCCCACCAGACCAAGGAAGTCAAGTAATATGGTTAAGTGGCCGCTCATATGTTTTTGTTTCAGTACTGACTTGTTCAGAACCAATCTGTGTACTTAACCACCCTCCACCTGCTCATACATTTATTTGCAGACCTTAAACTTTGCCCCAGTGGTCATTGCTTTGTGTTGTACCTTCGAATAATTTATTGTTTAACTGTATGCATCCAACTCGCCACACTTTAGTATCCTATTCCGAGAGGCCGAAATGATATTGTTTCTAGAAGTTCCGTAAAATGAGGGTACTTACTCCCAAGCCCCTCATTCCTACTGTGGTAATTCCCCTCTTCCCTTTACCCATTTGCAGCTGCGGCCCGTGCAGGTAAGAATGGTGGGGCCGGGGGGATTTCGACAGACAAGGACGTGGGAAAATTAATTAGTTATTTAATTTTCCCTCGTGGTTGTCTGCCAAATTCCTCCCCAACCCGGCCCCACTGCTCTTACCTGCCCATTTGACCCTTATTCGTAGCATCTCCATCTTCTCCAATAAGGTTTTCTTCATTTAGTGTACATTGTGAGCCAAGTTACTTTTCCTAACACTCCCTTGCATTCAACCTCTAATGTTGTTGACATGATTGCCAGCGGCAACTCGCGCCTTCGAACACCGCTATGGTGCCAACTTCCTCTCCACATGCTGCTCAACTGTTTGCACGAATCTTCTAGTCTCTAGAATAACAGCCCGAAAATCAATGCCTATTGAATGGTTACAAAATAAATCCATGTGCTCCATTGCAGTGCATTGTCCTTCTGACCTAAAGCAGCCTTTTAGGCCAGCAGTGAGATTAATTTTTAAAAAAACAGCCATAACCAGATTTAGAGAAAATGGAAGAAGCACAATCTTTTGGAGTATGATTCAGACTGACAGTCTTTGAAAATGCTGTTGTTTTGCTGCGACCTTTAATAGCTTATTTTAGGATATTGGTAATATTTCAGAAACGTGTCTAGGACGGATGGAAGGGGAGTGGGGGCACTCCCAAAATAAACCCAGCCCTTGTAGCTAGGGGACAAGTAACAGTTAAAAAGGCATTTCAAGTGCTCCTGGTGGGAAAAGACATTTATCAACGGGGCAGGCTGCCAGGGGTTCCATTATAGGACACATTTGTTATTTGTTCAGTTTCTTATTAACACAACATACATCGCTGGTCACGATTCTGCCGCACTCTCATGGGTTGGAATTAGGCGCGGTCCCCGCGGACTGGCGAGAACGCTCTTTTGAAAACCGCTGGAAACCAGCAATTGTGTGTACCCATAATTCCCGGGCTCTCCCAGCATGCTCCGCGCTCCCAAAGTGGCAGAAATAAAAGGAACGATTGACGCCCTGCAGAAAATGAAGGAGCCCAAGTGGGAGCAATGCTGTTGGTAAAATTGGCTCTTGAGGGCATTTCTACTTACAGAACCTGTAGGGCGCCCAAAACGAGGAAACGGCGGGCTTTCACACACATATGCTGGAATCTTTTCAAGCTAGAGTGGAGCGCAGTGTCATTTCCATGTGTCCAGGGACATCTTTGGGGGGGCCCCTGTTCGGAAAAGCTTGGAATTTATGATCCAATTTCAGCTCTTTCATGCCCTCTTTGGCCAGGTCACTGACAGGGCACAGGCATGCTAGTCCAAATTCTAAATGTGTTTGCATTTAATATTCAGGGATAGTGACCTGTGTTTTTTAATATTGTAACACAGCAGCAACTCGCTAAAATTACTGCAAATAATCTTTGTGACCCCCTCCCATTTCTCTTATGTGAGGTCCTGTTTCGATCTAAAAGAAACTTTTTTATGGATGTTGCATGAAACATAAACTTAACATTTCTCAGCAAAATGTCTGTAATAGACTCTCACACATCAATCACATTTAAAAGAAATCAGTGCAAACAGTACTTAAAACAATCTGTTTAAGAATTATTGAAGGTCATCAGGGCGAGACTCTCTGCAGAACAGAGCTGGCTCTATGGGGGCCCCCTGAACGGCGGGGGCCCTGGACTAGAGCCCACTTTGCCCATGCCTTAAAACGTCTCTGCATGTGTCATGTTGATACCAATACTTCAGGCGGAGTCCTAGAGGGCATGCCCTTTACTGTAGCAAATAGAGATGTGGAGAGCCCATAAAATAACAGGGGGAGCCGAGCCAGAGCCGAGCCAAAGGTCTTGCTGGGCTCTCAGAGCCCATGCTCGAGACGAGCACTGAAAATGTTTGGCACCTGAACTGCAACAAGCACCATATAAAAATATGCTAAAGTCTCACCAGAATTAAAAAAAGTTCATTTATTTAGCACTCAGAAGTGCTTCAATTTGGTATATTAGATTATTTTACTGCATAGAGAGGATCATTTATTAAAAGTGACAGTTTTTAAACATGAACTTAAAAATATTCATGTCCACCCAATCACTCGTCATGACAGCGATGTCATTAATGAATTATGAGGCAAGTCAGTTGTCATGCGCACCCTGTAAGCGGCCTAGATTCTTACATGGAGAAACATTATAATCTTTATAAATCAGACACAATACTCCCATAACACACATTCTAATCATACGTAATTTAAAGTGCTCTTAAATGTTATAAGGAAAAAGAAATCAGGATGAAATAAAAGATTTGCCTAGGATCACACAATTTGGTCGAACCCAGAAAAGTCCGAGGTTTTCTGATTCCTCATTGGGGTATTTAGCCTCTAGATGGGTATTTATTTCCCTGTCCTGTTTTACATCAAAGGTTATTGTTTTTGTTATTTAATTGCTGGCATATAGGTTAGGGTGTGTGTTAGAAATGGGATTTCTGGTTGGCTAGGGCATGAGCCTAAGCCAGGCAGAAACCACCACTCTAGTCAGGGCAAGGGAATACACCGAAGATAACCCCTGCTCACCCCCTTGGTAGCTTGGCAGAGCAGTCAGGCTTATCCCAGAGGCAATGTGTAAAGCGTTTGCGCAACAAACTCACACAGCAGCGACACACTAGGCACACCACAAAAGAAACTCCACACAAGGTTATGTAAAAATAGCCTTTGTGTTACTCATAAAACACATTAGAATGTAATCACATATATACACTGTGCCACCTGGCACTTGGTATCACTTTACAAGGATAATATACACTACAGGGCCAATCGAGCCACTGTCATCACCATCATAATTCACAGGTAGTGAAAACTACCAGTAACTACTGGCAATAGTGCACTTAGCAAAAACACCTTAGGCATACATCCTAATCATCAGCATTTCATAGAAGAGCATATTACACATATACCGCCTCAATGCACCATAGTAAACATGGGTCACAGTGCACCTCTCATGAGCACATCTCAGGCGTAAACGTAACTGCTCATAGGGTGCGCACATTGCCACAACGGCATCAGCACATTATGCCAAGACTTTGCAGGACAAAAAGAAACAAGGAGACCCTAGAGGTCAGAGGGGACCAAGGGTTGATTTATGCTACGTAGACCAGTGGTCCCATGCAAGTTTAAGATTTAAGAAAATATCACAATTTTTGTAATCAAAATCGGATTTACAAATGTATAAATGAAAAAATAAGGTATTTTAATAAACAAGTCAAAATAAAGCGCAAACTTGATATATATGAAAAGATGAGTGAGCAAACCGTGACAGGGCAGAGGGAAATCAGCCGATTTCCTTACCACAGGCAAGTGACTTAAAAAAGTGACTTTTCAGTAAGCGAAAATATAGATAAACAAAAGTCACACTTTGAGTTACATCTCATACTTCACAATAAAATACAAATATTGGTATAGAGTTGAAGATGTATGTGTCGACTACGTTTCAATCCCAGTATGGATATCGGGATCTCATCAGGACTAACTGATAGATCAAGTGCCTGAGAAGTTGCCTGGATAAGTGTAAGGGGAGGGAAGGGGGAAGAAGGAGGAAGAAGTAAAATAATTAGTTAGGGTTAAAAAAATAAAATAAATTGAGTGGAGAGGGGGTGGAGGGGCAACATAGGATAGACAAACAGGTTGAGTGTACGCTGATACATAGTGAGGGAAAGGTGGTATCACCCGCAGAGAAAGGGTGCCGAAGACCCTGAAAAATTATTAGGAGGGGTAACCAGTGAGAACTGTGGATAAATGACCTATACATGATTACGGTAGAAGGCAGCGTCGGATTGGTAACGCGGGCACTCGGGCAATGCCCGAGGGGCCGGTATCCGAATTCCAGCTATGGGCTGCTTTTTTGAGCAGCCTGGGGGGCTGATTTGGGCGGTTTCTGCGTTGTTCGATGCCGCCAGCGGCCCAGTTGGTGCCTGAGTGGCCTTTCTGGAGGTAGATGGGCGGAGGTATCACTCTCTTTTATCAACCGCAGAGGTGTCACTCCCTTTCTCTCGCTGGGCCGGCCAATTAATATATGCATATTGAGCGGGGGCAGGGGACCTGAGCAGAAGTGGTCTCACTTGTTTTCAGGTGTGTTTAACCAGTGTAAACTAATCCGTGCATTTTTTTAAACCCCCCCCCCCCTTTTTTTATAAAATTTCGCCGAAGCAGTGTTTCGCAGAAAGGCAATATACAAATGTGGGTCACTTTTTTTTAGCGTGCCCGGGCCGATTTTTTATCCCAATCCGGCTCTGGTAGAAGGGTCTATGCAGGGTAGAAGGTAGACCTGAGAATTGGTTTTAGAGTGAGGGGTAACCAATAAGAATGGTGAAGGAATGATCTGTATAAGGTAAAGGTGGAGGTGTGATGGTGCGAGAGATCAAATTATGAGGGGATACTAACCAATGGGGAAAAGGAGAGAAGCGTTATGGCAGCGCTGGAGAATACAGGCTTCAAAAAATCATCAGATGCAGAGCTGGAGACCGGGTTATACGCCGTGCTGCGTGTAATCTGAGAGTGGGGAGACCATAAAGTGTTAGGGGTTAAATTAGCGCCATGAAGAGAAAAAAAGCCGGGCAAGTGGCGGCCACAGTCTTACCAGAATGCGAGGGAATCTGGAGAGGCCTCGGCCGGAATGGGGTCAGAGGCAGATGAAATATGGAGAGGCTCCCGTCCGGGAACCCTGGGAGAAGGCAGTCAATGGCCACAATACTGCACCTTCCACGCGCCAAGGGACAATCTATGGAAAGGGTGAGGAACAACTGTAAGGCGGGGAGATCGTATCACAGGGTCTGGGTGGTCTAAGCGGTCGTGGAACTCAAGCGCTTACCTAGAGAGGAGGTGAATGCGGGATGCCGGTGATTCCTGGGAAATGGTAGCTCCGCGATCGGGCGGTGTTAGAACTGGGGGTCTCTAGTTGGCAGAGGTAGGTACCTTTGACCAAATAGGGACCCTTGCTTCTAGTCAGGGTAAGGGGGTACACTCCTGAAATAACCCCTGCTCACCCTCTTGGTAGCTTGGCACGAGCAGACAGGCTTAGTTCAGAGGCAGTGTGTAAAGCATTTGTGAACACATACAGTAATCTAGTGACAACACTACAAATGGACACCACACAGGTTGTATTATAAAAATAAGTATCTTTTATATAGATTTACCACAAGACCATAAATGACATAAATAATCCACAATACTGTACTTTAAAGATGGTAGAATTAGCTTGAGTCTCTTAAAATAGCAATGCGACACTTTGAGTTCAATGTACCTGAGATGCGTAACGCAGGGCAACGAAAAGTGTTGCAGGGAAGGTGATGCGGTAGTCCCTTACACGCAAGGACGGTGATGCGTTGAAGATCTGGTGCAAAAAGAAACAAAGAGGCGTCTTCTTGAGGTTGCGACAACGAAGAGGTGATGCGTGCACGCCCGACGGCCGTGCGGCGATTTCTGATGCGACGTCGACACTCTTCTCCGGTGATGCGATACTCAGCGGCTGCGGCGACACGCTTCTTCGTGTTGAGTCGCGCTTCCAGCTCCCGGAGACACGCAAGTGTGTCAGAAGGTCCAATTTCCCAGCAAGGGAACACAGGGGGAGCTGGTGGGTGAAGTCTGTTGTCCCTGAGACTTCAGCAGGAGGCAAGCTCTAAAATCAAGCCCTTGGAGATCCTTCACAAGTTGATGAAAGTACACACAAAGTTCCTCTCTCCTTTCTTTGGCAGTTAGGCAACCACTGCAGGTCAATCCCCCAAGCAGCACTTCAGCTTAGGGAAAGTCACTCCTCAGTTTCTTCTTGGTTCCGCTCCTCAGCAAAGGTTTCTTCTTGTTTCCCAAAAGTGATCTAATATCCTAGGGGTCTGGGTCCCCTTTTATACACCTTTTCTCTTTGTTCTCTGAAGGCAGAGAGGCCTTTGCCTAGTCCAAAACCAGTTCTGGTCAGTCCTGGAGCACTTTGTTTACAGGACTCCTTCTTTCCTTTCAGAATGTGGGGCAGAGTGCTCAGCCGCCCGGCAGGAGGTGGAGCCAGCATTGTGGAAGGCAGGCACAGCCCTATTCAGACCCAGGTGCAACTCCTCCCTCCACTCTGGATGCAGATCTCTCTATTCAGCCCTGTGCTGACTCACCCTGTCTCCTGGAGCCACCCCCAGCCCCTGTCACTCACAAACCAGACAAGGAATACACAACCTAGCAGAGGCAGGCTTGGAAGTTTAGGCAAGAAAATACCCACTTTCTAAAAGTGGTATTTTCAAACACAGAATGTTAAAACCAACTTCACTAAAAGATGCATTTTATCATTCTGAGTTCAGGCATACTAAATTCGTTTTTCTACCATGTTCCCTGGGTCAGTTAGGATTATCAGGTGTAATAATCAGAACTGCCCATTCTGGCCTATGGGGAGCAGGTAGCCTTGCAATAGTGAAAACGAAAATGGCTGTAATTCACTATTAGGACATGCCACACACACCAGGGCATGTCCTACCTTATACTTACAATGCACCCTGCCCTAGGGCCTACTTTAGGGGTGACCAACATGCAGTAAAGGGAAGGTTTAGGGCCTGGTAAGTGGGTGCACTCACCAAGGTGACATGGCAGCCCTAGGCTGCACACAGGCTCTGCAATGGCAGGCCTGAGACACACTTTACAAGCTGCTCCTGTGGGTGGCACAACCAGTGCTGCAAGCCCACCAGCGGCATTGGATTTACAAGCCCTGGGCACACTCAGTGCACTGTACTAGGGACTGACAAGTAAACCAATCATCCAATCATGGAGTCACTAATACATACATCAATTTACAATAGGGAGCACTTGCACTGTGGCACTGAATAGCAGTGGCACAGTGCCCAAAGCACCTAAACCAGCAAAAAAAGATCAATAACATTGGAGGCATCATCAAAAAATGGAAGGGAGACCCACGCCAAGGATGCCAGGTCTAACAGGCGGTCAATGCACGTCTGCTCTGCTGGGCTCGAAGAGTCTAAGTGAAGACATGAGCGCGGATGGGCTCTGATGAAGGGGGGGCGAGCGGTAATGACGTCATGTTGTAGCGCGAGTAGGAAAGGCAGGATTGGTTATGAGAAGGTGAAGCACGGTGGCCATCTTGGAAGGGAGTAGAGCCCTGGGTAGAGTATAGTAAAGCGATAGAACTAGGAAGGGGAGAAGTGCAATGAAACTAAAGTGAAGGAATTAAGGGGAGGGAATATAGAAATAAGGAGCGGTGTGTTGGGTATGGAAGAGAGAGAGTGTGCATAGAGCAATATTTGAGGAAGGGTAAAGGTAAAAACGGGAGGAGTTGCATAACACGTGAATATTAGCAAGGCAGCCAGTGAGTACGAGAGAGATGGGGATAATAAAACCATAACACAACACAAGACCAAAAACGGACAATAGGGTCAATACAATTTACATCATTAATAAAGTTATCCTTCCGAAGTACATGTGTGCAATTGGTAGGTAGTCCAATGGGACGAGGCAAAGATAAAAGAGAGAGAACAGAGTACAGGTACAAGAAGACCAGTTACCCAAGGAGGCATATTGCCTAGTATGGTTAAAGCAAGTTGGACCAGTCCTCAAGGCGATTAAGTCCTGTGTGGAGACTGTCCGTACGAATGATCCATTTTAACTCCTCCTTGTTAAGGATGCCTGCAATGTTCGTACTTCTTGGGGGTTGGTGAATCACTGTTATCACTTGCCACCTCATTTCATCTTCCGTGTGGTTAAGGGCAGAAAAATGTTCAACAAGGGGTGCATTGGGTGTTCTGCACCGTATCCGGCTTCTGTGCTGGCATATCCGGATCCTGATTTTTTGTGTCGTTTGGCCAACATAAATTAAGATACATGGACAAAAAATTGCGTATATAACATTGACAGTATTACAATTGGAGAAGTTTGATAGAGTAACGTCAATATTAGCATGCAAAAATGTCTTTGTATCTGTCGTGAGGTGACAAATGCTGCAACCACCACATTTGAAGTGACCTAGTACGGGCGGTAATCCCCAAACCTCTCTAAGTGTAGGGTTACTGTTGGAGCTCGGGAGGGCTGCCCTTACAAGATGATCTTTTATGCTTTTGGTTTTTTTTTACGCGAATAAAGGACGTTCTAAGTTAAGGCTTCCTGCATTGAGCGTGGGCCAATGTTTAAGGATGTATTTCCTGACTGAGTTGGAGACGGGTGAAAATGTCGTGACACAAACTAATTTGTCACTATTATTTCTTTCTTTAGGGCTCAGAAGAGTGTCTCTAGGGCAATACCACGCGCGTTTCAGGGCTGTTTTAACTAATTTGCGTGGGTAGCCTCTGGTTGTCACTTTTTAGATAAGATTTTAGCCTCCATAAAATAGTCCTAGCGATGGCAATTGCGGCGTAACCGGAGGAATTGTGAGTATGGAAGGGAGTCACGTAAGGCTCTAGGGTGATGACTGCTATATGACAACAGTGTATTTTTCTCGGTAGGTTTACGGTATAGCGTGGTGTAGAGTATCCCATCATGTGCTATGATCATCAGATCAGGAAGGCAATCTCCTGTTTACTCATGTTGATGGTAAAGTTAAGGCCATTGCAGTGTGTGTTGAGCCAGTCTTTAAAGTCTAACAGATTCTCATCTGTGCCTTTCCAAATGAGGAAGATGTCGTCTATATAACGCTTCCATTCAAGAATGTTAATTCTGAACGGATTGCGAGGGGATAGTATTCTCTGTGTCTCGAGCCAGTCCATATAAAGTATGGC
Organism: Calotriton arnoldi; assembly: GCA_963921515.1. NCBI lineage: Eukaryota > Metazoa > Chordata > Amphibia > Caudata > Salamandridae > Calotriton > Calotriton arnoldi. Next base: position 1,297,595 of record CAWUFW010003545.1, read on the forward strand.
AAAATTCGGAGCGAAGACTGCGCCCATGCTAGTACCTTTGACCTGCTGGTATAAATTACCATTGAATAGGAAAAAAGTACGAGTAAGGCAGATTTTCAGTAGATGAAGAAGAAAAGAAGTGGGGACTGCGTTTGGGTGGGGTCTGCGATTGAGAAACATCTCGATAACTTCAATGCCCTCGTCTTGGGGGATGTTAGTGTACAGTGACTCCATGTCAAGGGTACAGAGGAGGCATTGATCGGGATCAAAGGGAAGGTCTTCTACAAGGTTAATCATGGCCATGGTATCTTTGATGTAACAAAGGGTATCTGGTACAAAGTCTTTAATAAAATGATCAATATATCTGCCAAGAGGCTCAAGGATTGAGCCGCATCCAGATACAATGGGCCGTCCAGGTGGTGTCGCTGCATTTTTGTGTATTTTAGGTAGGGTATAAATCACTGGAGTACGGGGTGATTTCGTGTTAAGGTAAAGAAATTCATTTTTACTAAGGAACCCCTTCACCATCCCTTCCTCCTTAATGTCATAAATGAGTTTCTGGATCTCCTTAGTAGGGTCAGAAGGAAGCTTACGGTAGTGGTCTGCTCTGGAGAGTTGCCTGAGGATTTCCTGAGTGTAGGTGTCAATCCCCTGGAGAACAATACCACCACCCTTATCCGCTGGTTTGATAATTAAATTATCAATTTGTTTCAGTTCATGTAGGGCATTTTTCTCAGATAATGTGAGGTTGTACGGAATGTATCTATGTGATTGTTCCTGGTCTGTAATGTCTTTAAGCACTAGTTTTTCAAAAGTGAGAATCTCAGCTGGTATGCTGTGTTGAGGAGGAGAAAAGGTAGATGGCGGGTGAAATGCAGTGAAGCGTAACAGTTCAATCTGGAGTTGGAGAAAATCAGGTTTAACAGTGGGGACAAACGAAAGTCATTTACTAAGTAGTGTAATTTCTTTCTCGGACAGTTGGTGATTCAAGAGATTAAAAATGGGGATGGTGTCAATGTCAGTCATGATGTCTATGTTAGTGTTGGTTGTAGAGTCAAAATGAGGTAACCGGTGTCTTACCATTGGTAGTACCTCTGGCATGTTTGCCTGTCTCCTGGCGCGCTGTACCAGCGTGGGGGCCGTGGCGTCCCCCGGTTGGTCTGACGGCCCTGATCCTGTCCTAAAAAATTTGGGTTGTTGCCCCTGTTCCTAGATGTGCTAGGTCCTTCAGCAGTATCTGAGTTATCGGATGATTCAGCTGAGGGCTGGATTGAAACGTCATCGACACATACATCTTCAACTCTATACCAATATTTGTATTTTATTGTGGAGTATGAGATGTAACTCAAAGTGTGACTTTTGTTTATCTAAATTTTCGCTTACTGAAAAGTCACCTTTTTAAGTCACTTGCCTGTGGTAAGGAAATCGGCTGATTTCCCTCTGCCCTGTCACGGTTTGCTCACTCATCTTTTCTTATATATCAAGTTCGCGCTTTATTTTGACTTGTTTATTAAAATACCTTATTTTTTCATTTATACATTTGTAAATCCGATTTTGATTACAAAAATTGTGACATTTTCTTAAATCTTAAACTTGCATGGGACCACTGTTCTACGTAGCAAGACTTTGCAGGAGGCACAAATCACCTCCCTCTGTGTCACTGTCCCCAAGTCAGTGTTTCCAAGTGGGGGCCCCGTCCTGGGCTCGCCCCGCAATGCCACCTTAGAGCAAAATTGTCCCCGATATCTAGGGAGCGCAGGAGGCCCAAATCACCCCCCTCCATGTCAAAAATACATGTGGGAGACCTCTCCCGGTCTCAGGTGCCCGGGGGGGGGGGGAAGCCGACCCTAGCTCAGAATGGGCAACGCCCCTGCCCTCACGGCGACCGGAGCTCAATACCGGAAAGCTCAGCCCCACTCACCATTACTTGGGGGCTGAGCGGTTCTGCTCACAACCTTTGGCTGTGACACACGGGCGCCGGGAGGATTCCTACCTCTCGTCGGCTCCGCTCTCAGGGGAGTGCCTCTCCGTCGGGCCACTCGCGCGAGAAAGGCGGGAAGTGGCAGAAGGGAGCCCGCGAGGCTCCGGTCCTTCTTCTGCTTGTCCAGTGAGCCTGCGAGGCTCTGTCTCCTTCCTAGAATGCGGCCACGCCTTCGACCACGCTTGGCAATCACGCCGGGCTCTCCTCTTCTCACGGGGAGCCCCGCCCACAACCAGGCGTCCTTCGCCTGACTTCCTGTACTGCTCTGTGTCTTGCTCGTGGGACCTGCCCACAATCAGGCCCAAACGCTGCCTGACTTCCTTCTCAGCCGCAGCGCTCGTTATGAGCATAGTTGGAGCCCCCTTCTCGGGCTCATGCAAGCAATAAAATTTAAAAGCACCCACCACGTGCTCCTGGTGCGCGGGCACAGCGCTGAGGGGCACAGTAAGGACAAAGTGCTCCTCACGCTCCAGGGTGGTGCACCAAGCACAGCACTCACCACGCGCTGCTGCAGTATGAGCCCACGCCAGGGGCTCAACACCTAGGACTCCTGCAACACCCCAAGTCCCAAAAGCACACAGGGTAGAGCTGGGCCCAAGCAGGCCAGCTCACAGGGCCCTTCAGCAGAGTTCCTCCAGGCGCTCAGCAGTCATTCGGCTCCAAGTAAGCCCAACAGCACAACTTTACATGGGGTCACAGCCCCAATATTTATACCACTGCCAGTCTTTGTTCTGCCCTGGCACAGGGAACTGGACCTAGTCCAAACCAGTTCTGGGGGGCACTTAACAAGTGCACAACAGTCCCCATTGTTAGTGTAGGCTCTGGCCCCAGACACACCACAGGGGGGCGGAGCCAGCATTGTGGAAGGCATGGTATCAGAGAAAATTAACCTCTCCAACCATAAATTAAACAATACTCAATTTTCAACAGGAGTCCCTTTTATTTACTCTGAGCTTATAGTAATCGCTTTTTTTGAATTTTGAATTATTTTTAGGAATATTTTTCCCTTTTTTTTTAAAGATTAAAAAAACATACGGCTACATCACAGTTTACACAAATATAAATTCATGAAAAAAACACGCATCACCATTTACAACAACATCAAGACAAAAATAAGAATATTTACAACAAATCACATTGACGACATATTGAAAAATCGAGAAATACTTAAAGAAGAAACACATACAATGTGCAAATATTGGTGAAAAAAACTTATAATATATCCTACAGTCTTATAAATTGCATTTGCTGGGACTTTAAGGACTGAGTCATCCAGACTGGTATATATACAAGGTCCTAGATGGGCCAGAGAAATTATTCAAGCTTCTATGTTTGTGCTTCATAAATCGAGCTCAAACCTTGGATAAAGTTTGTTTTATTTTCAAAAAAGTTAACTCTTGGCCTCTGCATTGTGGAAGGCAGGCACAGTCCTATTCAGGGTCAGGTGCTACTCCTCCCACTACTCCAAATTCAGATCAGCCTATTCAGCCTAGCGCTGACTCACCCAGCCCCTCTGGAGCCACTGCACCTCCCAAGCCCCTGTCATCCAGAGCCAGACATGCAATACACAACAGGCAGGCACAAAGACATATAGCACCCAGAAATGGCCACTTCTAAAAGTGGCATTTCTAAAATAGTGATAATAAATCTGCGAACACCATTACGCAGCATTTATTACCACTATTCCAAACATACCAAACTTGATCACGCCACCCCTCTCATATCAGGAATTACCACTGAAACACATATCAGGGAATCCCCAATGCGTTCCTATGAGAGGGCAGCCTCACAGCGGTGAGAATCCAAATAGGCTGTTTGTCACTACCAGGACATGCCACACAGTTAAGGCACATGTCCTGCTTTTGACCTACATTGCACCCTGCCCATAGGGCTAGCTAGGGCCTATCTTAGGGGTGACTGATATGTAGTAAAAGGGGAATCACAGACGTGGCACCCGCTTTATGTTCCACGTCACAGCGGCAGTAAACTGCACACGCAGGCCCTGCAATGGCAGAGGCCTGAGACAGGTTTGAAAGGCTACTATGGTGGGTGGCACAAGCAGCGCTGCAAGCCCACTAGTAGCATTTAATTAAGTGGCCCGGGTATAAGACATACCACTTTATAGGGGACTGATAGGTAAATTAAATATGCCAAACCGGTGTAGACAAATCTTACCACGTTTACCATAGAGAGCACATGCACTTTACCACTGGACAGCAGTGATAAAGTGCCCAGAGTCCTAAAACTACCAACACCAGGTCAGAAAAAATACCAGGAGGAAGGAAAAAAGTTCAGGGATGACCCTGCACAAAGGGCCAAGTCTAACAGTGTGGATGGCAGGCAAAATCCACATTAAAGCTCAACTTGTTTCGTGCTCGAGGATCCAGGAGGACCTCCAGCTGAGCCAGATCCAGGCACCTGGTTCGAGGCTGGCTTGAGCGTTCAGTGGCTCGCCCACCTCTCGGTGCTGGTAATAGGGTCCATACAATGCCACCCTCTCCTGGGCCGAGCTATAGCCAGGGCCACTGGAATTATGCAATTCTGCGGCCACCACGTTTTCTGCATAGTTACAGATTTGCCACATAATCCACAATCTTTTTACAGACATTATTATTGTCTGTAAACATGACAAACTGATGAAGTAATGCTGTCACAAAATGTGCTGCATTACGCCATAATATTTGCCTTTTCTTGCTGCATAATGTAGTAATCCTGACGCATAATTTGATTAGAAAGCCAATTTCCACACTTTATCGTTTGTGCCACATATACTTTCAGCAGTGAAGCTGCCTGTTCAATTAATATTTTGTGGCCTTTTCAATATCCCATTCCAATGTAAAAATAGCTCTCTGTAAATGGTAGTACCTTACCAAGCCATGATTTAGTTATATGTGTGATGACAATGTGCTCCAAAATGCACCGCTGAACACACATTACTTCCCCACAATTTTCCTTCCGAATGCCCATGGTTCATTTGCTACACTTGTTCTTTTTTAAAATACTTTCATTTTTCACAACCCTATTTTTCCAGCAACATAACATTGATGGCAGCATCCCCACTCGTAAAATTGTTCCAGCGCCACTGGCCTTTGCTGGCTCTGGGACCAAGAAGGCCTCAATTTAAACCACATGAATTCTTCCATTGCATGTAATTCAGAAGCTTTGAAGTGCCTTTCGAGACTCCACATGGCTCTTTAGGTCCTGTCTCTTACTTATGATCATACTCAGTGAGAGGTGTTCCTTCTTTTTCTTTATTAAGTACTGTATGTTTCATTCTGTGCGGCTCTTTAAAGCTTGAATTGTTATGGAGGTTTTGTGTGGCATCCAATAAATTGATTCAGATGCAAATACACAAGTTAATGTATTCCACTGTACATAATGCAGACTTGCATAAGTACAGTGCAGAGTCTCATAATGCAGAAACATATGTTTATTACAATAAACACATTTGAATCCTCATTAGGAACAAGGATTTGCATTTCACTGGAGCGATCATAGATTCTTTGCTTCCAAATTAAACTATGCCAGCGGGTAGCCATTACAATAAAAAAGGGCACACCATTTACATGCGGACATCTGATGAGTGATCCAAATGGCCATTTTCTAGCAGTCAGTAGAGTATTAGAAAAGACACCTATCGCAATAATTAATATGTACGCCCCAATTCAGACCTGTCTACCTTTGTCCATGACTTAACAGACGAGGTGCAACGGGTCCCACTGGGTCTGCTATTTTGGGCAGGCAATTTCAAACTTGTCGTAGATTCTTAAATAGATAGGACATCTAACACCAAGCACTCAATGCCTCTAGTTGCTTGTGCACTGAATAAACAAATAATACAGCTCCAACTTATAGATAGCTGGTGATATTACAACCCTTTAGGCTGCAAAAATACACCATATGCCACACTATACTGGCTATACTACTGATTCTCCTCAAAAGGCACTTGCACATAGGCAGTAGATATCAAACTACTAGCCAGGCGTTTGTCTGACCATCCACCTCAACTACTCACACTAGCTATTTCCACTGTGTACAGCAGGCTTAGACAATGGTGCTTCCCCTCAAAGGCCTTAGTGGTTCTATTTTTCCCAACTAGCTGAGAATACGCATAGTTGAATATTTCTGGAATAACAGAAAATTGATGGTTAGCCCAGGTGGTGTTTGGACAGAATATCGAAAAAAAATATTGTGATACAAAAATTTTTAAACATTTATCCAACTTTTTAATAATATTTCCTATTTATTTCTATGGGGAGATAGTCTTATTTTTAGTTTCAGTGGGCGGCCATTTTTTTTTACTGCTACCTTCTATCTTGTAATCTATTTGTGCTATTTCAGTCTAGTTTCCTGGCACCAGGTCGTGGTAAGGTGCTGCTGTTCTTCAGGACGGGTTTGCCCTTTTTTAAGGATTTTTTAAGGGTTTTGAGGGTAGGGGGTGTTTAGGAGGGACGTTTTAAAGTTAGTTATAGTGTTATTTGTTGGTTTGTGGTATATTTAGATCTATTGCTGTTACTATTTTACACTAGTTTGCATTTTTTACACTGTTGTAATAATGTATTGCTATTTTATGTTAATTTGTGTGGTGTTAGTTATATTTTGATGATTTACTGTTATGTATATATACTTTTCGGAAAGCAATGTGTTTTGCAGGTGGGTTTTGTCAATTTCTTTTACAGGGTTTTGTTAACAAACATGTTCTATGGGCATTTGGAGTTGTGATTTTTTTTTTTAAAGGAAATCAGTTTGGTTAATAATAAAACAATGGTTTTTACTTTGATTTCCTTTTTTTCGGGTTTCCTTGAGCAGTTCTTTTTTAAAACAGTTTTTTTTTTTTATTGGGCCTTGATACTCAGGATTACTTTGAGGGATTTCAATTGGTATCATTATATTTTTCCATTCTTTGTGGGGATTTTTGGATTCATTTATCTTATCTTTGGTGGATTACTTATTTTTTGTTACGTGCAGTCAGAGAAAGATCTGCAGCTACAGAACAGTAAGATTTAATTCTTTCATTTATTTTGAGTGCAAAATGTGACATTACATTGTTTATATTAAATATATGTGATTGTTATGTGGAATTCTTTGGATTTCGCGTTGTTATTATTTTATGTGATGGATTGAATTTTATTTTATCTATTTTGGTTGGTGATAGTTGCATTTTTTCAAACTAATTTATATATAATTGGTTTCATCAGCCTTTATTAATATTGTTATTTTAAACAGTTGTTAAACTGATCTAATAAAAATATTTATTATTTAAAATTTGGTATTATGGTGTACAGTTTGTTGTACTTCTTGAGGACTTTGGTAGCTTAAGATTTATTTTATAGTATGCTTTTGGCTATCATTTCTAAGTATTGAAGTCCTTTTTGATTCATGAAGTGTTTGACTTTAAATTATAGCATGTTGTGTCATTCTTTTGGTTTGTTTGTTAAGTTTAGGGCCAATTTGAATACATTTGTGTAGTGCAGGTTGAGTTCTGCCTAGTGTGGATTGGAAGGCATTGTGCCATCCTTCCACTGCGTTTTTTGTTTTGGCTTCCTGTGCCAAGGTGCTTTCATAGACATTTCACCATGGTATTTGGAATTTGGGTTGGTGTCTGTGTCCGGAGCGATGTCGTCTGCCAACCCAAGTGTTTTCAAAATAGTCCAAGACTGTTTGGCCTAGACTTAGGGCCATATTTATAACCTGGTTTGTGTCACTCTTGTACCGCGCAACTTAATGCAAGAGCGACGCAAACCTTAAGTCAGATATTTGAAACCATGCAAAGACATTTTGCGTGGCTTTGAGTGGCTCCAAAAATTTGAAGTAATGCAACGCTGCGCAAATGGATGTGTTGCGTTACTCTGACCTGGTTAGGCTTTTCATGGGCTTTGCGTGTGTGTTCCCACACAACTCCCATGGTTTTTAAGACATTCCTAGATTTACTTTGTAAACCTGAGAATGCACCAAACAGATATGCTTCCCCAAGAAAGGCATGACGAGGAGAAATATCTTTATTTCTCCTCGTTACTTCCGCTTTCTATGTGTGCTGCATTTTGCAGCACAAATAGAAAGAGGAAAAAGCCACTCAGGATTGTTTTTGTGGAGGAAGGTGCGCCTTCCTGCACAAAAACAATCCTGCCTACAACACAGGCACCCTTGCACCATGATGGGTGCGTTGGTGCTAGGCTGCCAAAACAGCACCAGCACAATTAATTGGATAAATACAGCACATTCCTGCCCTTTCCCTGTGACACAGGGCCCCATTACGATGCCAGTTGAACGAGCATCCAACCGGCATCGTAGCGGAAACAGGACCGCCCAACAAGGAGTTGGCGGTCCCGCTACCATGATTTGGATGCAACCGGAAAGTGTATTTCTCCTATTGCGGCTTGTGCTGTGGTCCGCAGCACAAGCCGCAATAGGAAAAATACACTTTTGAAACAACCGTGCACCGTGTAGCAAGGACCATGCGGTACCTGCCACCAGATACGTGGATGTTTAGGGGGGCACCAAAGGTGCACCCCAGGGCCCATTGCGGAGGACCACGTGGAGCAGGGGCACCGCTATGGGCCCAAAAGAACCTTTCCACCAGCCTTTTCATGGCAGAAGAACCGACATGAAAAGGCTGTAGGAAAGGTGAATCGTAATCCCCACAGTGGTGCCTGAGCAGGCACCGCCTCCATTTTGGGGATTACAATCCACCCGCCACCCAGACGGGCTCCTGGAGCCTGTCAGAGGCGGAGCGGATTACCCCGCAGGCATCGGTCAGACCGCCTGTATCTTAATACGGCAGTCTGACAGATGCCTAAAATGGCGGGCAGACAGCCACCGACGAGCTGTCGGAAGGCCTTCTGCACAACATCGTAATGAGGCCCTTAGTTCAGATTTTGGGAGATGTCTCCATATACATTGATTGAAATTATAGTAACAGCTTTGTATAGCTGTGTAGGGGTATATTATTAGAATTGTTTGAATCATGGCTTGTTCAAATCTATGATAATTTTTTGGAGGTAGTGGTTATTTGTTGCATGTTTTATATGGATTAAGAGCTTAAAATAAGTGGTGCTTTGCTTATATGGTAGTAGGGCATATATAAAAGGGAAATTTGTGTTTTTGATATTCACCATGTATGGTGTATATCTGAGTAAATCGTTTGGGACACAATTTAAAGGACTCCATCCATCATCCAGGTTTGACACTGGCTGAGTTTCATTAAGTTGTTTGCTGTAGAGAGGATTAGAATTTGTTTCTCATTATTTAGATTGCCATGTATAAGGAAAGGTTTCTCACTATGTGTAATTGTTAATTGTGCAGATATGTCTCTGTCTTGGTATTTTCTAGGGGCACATAGGGTATCGCTGGTGGCTTATTTAGTTTTTGCAATTAATCTTTTTAAAGTGGGGATAAGCGGCAGTTGGGCTGTTATGTGTTTAGGGACTCCAGGTAAAATATCCTTCAAGATTTTGCTTGTGGGTTCCTGGGAGCTAGTGCTTGCCTGTCTTATATCTTGCAATATTTCCCACACTTCTATTTCAGCCACATGTGGGAGTGGTTGTGCTCTCTTACATTAATTACTACATCATATTTTGTAGTTGCACTCCAATAGCATGCATTAGTATAATATTTAGTATATTTCCAATTTATAATTTCTGATGATGCACTTTCTTGGCTGTAGGTGTAGAACACATGATTTAGTAAATGCTATCCTTTCTGTGATGTGACAAACTTGCCAGCCTCTGTAGTTGTATCTATAAATATTGTAATAGTATAAATATATAATATACTTAAACTTTTGCAGATTTGTAATTAACATGTTTAAAAATGCATTTACTTCTATTTTGCACACTTTCATGTATGTTCTGGTGAGATATTTCACCTGGTTTTGTAGCTTTTCCCTTGGAGGTGTTTATGGGCCTCATTACGAGTCTGGCGGACCACGGACCACCAGAATCGCGGGGGCGCAGTGGTGGCAGTCTTCCGACCACACTATTACGGCCAGGGTGGTCGGGACTCCTTGGGACCACTGCAACCGCCAGGGATCAAAGATCCCGGGCAGTTGCGCGGCAGTCTTTAGGCCACAATATGCTTGGTGGGGCTGCTGCAGCCTCGCCAAGCATATTACGAGTTTCCTCACTGCCACACTTTTATGGCGGTGCGACCGCCATTAAAAGTGTAGCTTGAAGAGACGAAGGCCTTGTGCCTCTGCGCCATGGGGTGCATGCAGGGGGACAGACACATGTCGTGCTCCCCTGTCTTCATGCACTCCAGTAACTGCACGGCATGGACTGCAGCAGTCCATGCCGTGCAGGTACTGATATTAACGTTCCCATTGCGGTGCCTATTTTATAGGCACCGCTGTGGGAATGCCAAAGAACCAACCGCTAAACAGGAGAAAAGTCCTAATCTGGTGGGCAGTTCAACCACTGTTTTGGCAGTGCGGGGCGGTCCCGCTGCCGCACCACCAAACTCGTAATGATGCCCTATATGTGCAGCAGGTGCCTTTGTTTCTGGTGATTGAAAAATAAAAATGTAAATTGCATTTTAAATGGTACTTTGTTGATAATTTGTAGAGGTTGAGGTTGTTAGGTTTGTTTAAGTTTGCTATTTGGATGAATTTATCATTGGTTACTTATTTATGTATACTTACTTTCTTATTTCTTTTTGCAGGCTTGTGATAGTTCATGTTTTCTGGTAGTTAATTGGTTTTCAAGTTGTAGATTTTTTGTTTTGGGAGGTCTGTGTAAAAAAGATAAAAGTTGGAAAGTGTGTTAATATTTATTTGCTTTTTTATATTTTTAAGTTTGTTAACGCGTTTAAGTTTAAATATAAGTGTTACTTACTAGGTTATGTAGTTGTTGAGATGTATATTTTTCTTCTTTAATGGTTTGTAGAAAGATTTTGTCAGAGTTTCCTTGTCTTGCAGCGTCTGTCATTTCTGAAGTTTTTAGTTGTTTTAATTAATGACCCATTTTTATTGTTGTTTTAATCATTTGTTTTATTTTATTAGTTAAAGTTGTTTATAGTTGAATTTTATTGGTTGATTTATATTCTTCTATGGTTAATGCTAATTTGTGTTTTACTATTTATGTATAATATATAGTTCCATATTTTTGTTTATAAAGTTAATCGTATATGTATATTTAGTAATTTTTAGGTTGGTGTTACTTGTTTTTAGTTAATGGTAATGTTTTTGGGGGTTTTATGTATGTATTATAGATGTGTACATTTTTGGGGTGAATGGTAAATATTTTGATGATATAATATATTTTTATTTAAATTCAATATGTGTAAAACAGATTTGGGTTTTATTTAGAGTAATTGTTTAGGTGAAAAGTGTTTTTTTAGTGTTTTATTAATGATTATTTAACTATTTTGGTGAGAATATAAATATTTTACCCAATATTGTGTGGATCGATATTTTTGATATAGTCTGTTTATTTAAAAGGTAATAATATTTTTGTTTTTGATATATGTAAAAATTTATATTTTTAATAACAACATTTGTGTTCTCGATATTTGTGCTTTTGATACTTAAGTATACAGGTTCAATATTTTTGCTATTGTTATTTAATTTTTGATATTTTTGTGTTTCTATATTTGTTGGATCAATATTATGCCAGTGATCCACCCAGGCACCGTCTGGGAGGTCTTTAAGGCTGTATATACAAGTCCTCTGCCATTCTCAAATCCATATGAGGTAAGCTAGCTGCACTCAAAAGTAAGATGTTTAAACTTAAATCAGAGACCAAAGAGGAAGGGAATGGACTGACATGTAGGGAACTGATGCATGTTGTTCATGAATACCAGACTGAAATAGACAGAGAGATAGATGTTCCGAAAAAAATTCTTCATGGTTCATAGATATGGGGAGGGTGAGCACCCTGCTAAATCATTAGCAGCCTTGATTCACAAGCCTTTGCCAGCACTAAGAATTACAGAAATCTGCACCTTAGAGGATGTGGTTACTAGAGCATCCCATGCTATTCTGCTGACGTTTAAGAGGTTCTATGAGTCATTCTATCAATCAACAAATGAAAACCCTCAATCTGAAATTGATAACTATCTTGATGAAGTTATTCTAAGGTGGCTAACTAATGGTCACCGAGAATACCTCTTCCGCCCCATAACTGAGGAGGAAATTATAACCACAATCCTTAGCATGACTAATGGCACAGCACCTAGCAGTGACAACTGACTATCAAATTTTATAAAGAATATGGCACAATTTTTGGCCCACATCTCATTAAATTCTTTCAGCAGGCATTCAATGTGGGACACCTCTCTGGCACTTTGAGGGAAGCTCTTCTGATCACTCTGCTCAAGCCTGGCAAAGACCCCACTAGTTGTGATTACTATAGTCCATTGTCTTTAACACTGATAAAATACTAGCAAAACCACTGTCCGATAGACTGCTCCCTTTGGTGCCCGCTATTGTGTTGTCTGAGCAATCGGGCGTGTACCAGAGAAATCCGTGCCTTACAACCTGCGTACAGCCTTTGACATCATGCACAAACTGATCCCAAAATGCAAGTGAAACAGTGTTTCTTGATACTACTAAAGCCTTTGATATATAGAGGAGTGATACTTGACCCTCAATTGACTAGGCCTTTGTCTGGTCTTTAGAAAGTGAGTGTGTCTACTATACGCCCTCCCCACAATGGTATTGAGGGTCAACAATATGCTCTCTTCACCTAACAGTCTTCAACGAGGTATGAGACAGGGGTGCCTCATCTCTCCACTACTATTTGTCATTGCACAGAACCCATTGCTTGCATATTATGGCAACACCAGGCACATGGAGGTTTAAGTTTTAAAGCTTGCCACATTTTTGTATAACTATGCACAGATGATGTCATCCTCTTTACTAAAAATACTGGTAAGAACGTTTCTCCCTTAACCAGAATGCTTAAAAGATTTGGCGCTATCTTGGGAGTTAACTGGATCAAATCCACTATATTTCCCCTGACAGAAAATACCCCAAAATTTACATTATATAATACCCATTGGAGTGGTCACTACCTTTGGTAAAAAAAGAATATATGACGGTACATCGCATTCCATCACATCGCATGCCATTACAACGCGGTTGTAACAACACAAGTGCTGTTAAAACACGTTACCATTACAACGCACACTTTTACCACGCATACGCCTTTACCACGCATGCCATTACAATGCAAAGACATGCGTGGTAAAGGCATAGACTTGGTACAAGTGGTTAAGGTAAGTAATGGTATATATGTGTGTGTGTGTTTTTAATACCCCTAAAACCCAAAAATTACCCTTAGCACCCCAATAACCATACCCCCTAAAATCCTAAAATTACCCTTATCACCCCAATACCCATACCCCTAAACCCAAAAATTACCCTTCCCACCCCAAAACCCATACCCACCCTGAACCCTAAATTTACCCTTAGCACCCCAAAACTCATACCCACCCTGAACCCTAAATTTACCATTAGCACCCCAAAACCCTTCCCCACCCTGAACCCTAAAATTACCCTTAGCACCCCAAAACCCATACCCACCCTTAACCCTAAAATTACCCTTGGCACCCCAAAACCCAAACCCACCCTGAACCCTAAAATTACGTTCGTCACTCCAAAACACAAACCTACCTTGAACCCTAAAATTACCCTTTGCACCCCAGAATCCAAATCTACCCTGAACCCTAAAATTACCCTTGGCACCCCAAAATCCAAATCTACCCTGAACCCTAAAATTACCCTTGGCACCCCAAAACCCATCCCCACCCTGAACCCTAAAATTACTCTTGGCACCCCAAAACCTATATCCAACATGAACCCTAAAATTACCCCTATACCCCAAAACCCAAACCCACCCTAAACCCTTTCCTTACCTTATACTTACATGTAAAACACATATGCCTTTACTATTCATGCCTTTATAACAAAATTCGTTTTAAAGGTTATGCATGGTAAAGGCATATGCGGTGTAATGCCATGCGTTGTAATGGCATTGCGATGTGATGGTACTTGCGTTGTGATGGCATGCGTTCTAATGGCATGTGTTGTAGTAGTTTCGTTGTAATGGGTGTTTCCTGTAAAAAAAATTGATATCCACATATATCCAATGGCTGAAAAGTTGTAAGAGAAAACTAAGGCAAAGCTGTTGCCAGTTTTCTGGACAGGTGACCAATAGGTAAAACTACAGCTGACCATGGTTGGGAAGATGGTTGTCATGCACAAATTCTTATACCTCTTTAACAATATCCTTATACGTCCAACTATACATTTTTTCAACTCACTCCAGATATTGTTGACCAGGTTAATTTGGGCAGTTAAACAACCCCAGATAAAATGGAACACATTAATCTTCCAGCTCCATGATGGAGCAATCAATGTGCCAGACCCAGTTCTCTATTGCAACTGTGCACAAGCACAACTTACATACCATTGGTGCCGCCCTGCACTACCCACTCACCATACGGTTGGGGAGTTGGACATGGCTAATCCCACACCCTTACACACAATGATTTGCCAGAAGGTGCCTTGCTCTCCAAAGGAAATCAACCCAGTTATTGGCACAGTCTATATATGACATTTTTGGTGAAATAATCTGACTTTTGAATGCCATACTCCCCATACTTAACTCCACTAGATAATTTGTTGCTACGCCTCGCAACTGAACCCAAAGCTGGACATCAGCTCAAAGCCAATGTATATACAATTTTGGGGAGGCTTTTTCATAATGGAACTTTCTTAACCTTGGTAGGATTTTGTGGGACAGCTTGGGGAGGGCCCTGAATGTGTTTACCATAAATTAACGCTACCAATGAAGAAGAAGTTGAGAGAATTCCCTCATGAACCCCCTGAGATGCCCCAACTGTCATTCCTCATAGTAGCTCCTGAGACAAAACAAATAGTTTTGAAACTCTATCATATGTTGGTGATGACAAATCCCAAAACACCACTCAAGGTTAAAGAAAATGGCAGAAAAGCTTCAAAAGAAAGATAACCGCAGCACAGTAGAAATATTGCTGCTAATGTCTTAATGAGTAGCCGACACAGAACAATCCATTATTACTTTTTATATATGGTGTACTACACACCAACTAAACTTCAGAGTCTACAACTTCATGAAGATGCAAATTGCGAGCACTAAATGCAGACAGTGAGGCAGTCTGCATGGGTACAATAACCAAGCAGATTAATACACTTCATTGGACGTGAGGTTGATGTTGCTGTACCGAGGCGGGGAGATATTTTAGTAAAAAACCATAAAATGTGCACAATTATTGATTACGGAGATTTGTGTAATTCTAGGGCTACTGGTTTTCAGTTAAAATTAGTATGACCAATAAACAACAACTGAGTATAAAATTTGCTTTTAATTGGAAACCCCAAAGCACTGAAATTTTCTGCACATATATTGCTGTGGTGTAAAAGCAATATAAATGCAGCTCCTACCTCAAAGCATGTTTCATCGATGGTTGCTTCCGCTATTGACCTTCTAGGCCTCTGTAAGCCAGTTAACATGCCCTTCTGACCATCTGCAAGGTCACTGGACACACTTGGCCTTGACCTTGACCTACCTCAGCTCCCAGGTGGGAGAATGGCTCACCTCATTTGGATTTTGCTTACTGTTCTCTGCAAACTGCTGTGCAGTGAACACATGGGGCCGTATTACAATAAGTGCCCTGGGGGAGCAAAAGGCGTTTGCGCCCGCTTTGTGTACCCCCGGGGCACTTTGGTATTACAGAAGGGGGCACAGATGCTTGTGCTGCCCCTTCTGTAATACTGATAGCGCTGGCGCACTTAAAGCGCCAGCGCTACATTCAGGGGGCGTTCCCTCATTTGCATAGGGGTGTGCTCTATGCAAATGAAGGAATTCCTTTGCCTCTGCTCCCGCGCCATATTACAGACTTGGGCGCAGAGGCAAAGAAGCTCTCAGGGGGCACACTCACGGTGCACCACCTTGTAGGTGGCGCACTGCGAGTGGGCCCCCTGACAGCAGCCCTCTGGAGGTGAGAAAGGGGGTCCTATGGACCCCCCAGACATCCCCTTGCAGGCGGGTGCAGTCACTGACTGCACCCGCCTGCAAGGGGATCTTTAATCCCCTTTAAAAGTAGTTGCCGCCTGCACTATGAAAACACGAAGCAGCTGCCAGCAGCCGCTCCGTGTTTTCACATGAATGCGCTGCCCATAGTGCAGCACAAGTTCGTGGGTGCCCTGGGGGCAGCGCATACATCGCAATAGGGTGCATTGTCATTGTTTGCGCCAGGCGCACCTTTTAAAAGGTGCCCCCAGTGCAAACAATGACAATGCGTAATCTGGCCCCAGGAGTACAGCGTAACTCTGGGCCTGGTCTGAGCCCAGGGCAAGTGGCATCACCATGATCTCATCCTTCTTTGCTGACAGGGGGCTAGAGCTTCAACTTCTGAATCCTCAAGAGTTGGCAAAAATGGTCGCTGTGCATACATGTGCCTCTGGAATCAAAACAAGGCAGTGCAACACTGGTTTGTGATACTATGAATCCCCCCTGAGCACTCAAAGGTAAGTAATGATCTGTTCAACAGTAAGGCAAAAAAAGTCTCTTGTTAGCTCTTTTGTTCCAATTATTTATTTGGGTACTCAGCGTCCGACATTCAGCAGTATAATGTTTCCAAAACACAGCTTCCAAAAGATGTTGAGGTACAGATGAGCAATTTACAGCCAACATGTGTTTTGTCGTGTGGTATAGCACACAATGACTTCTTCAGGGCTGATTCTGTAGCCAGCTAAATCCCCAATCCGGTTGAAAAAATACGCCAATCCAATAAAATATTATCCTTATGGCCCGCAATCCCGAGCCAGCCAGGTCAGTATAGATATCTCAGTCAGTACAGTAATTTCCACGGATGCAAAATCGTCCATTAACTAGAATTTACGATAAAGCAACATAAGATACGAGTCCAGATAAACTATGAAGGTGAAATATGATCACGAGTCCATGACATATTAAGAGATCTCCGGAGCCGGAAAGTCCTCCGTATGGCGTGCACCGTGGTTTGTACTATTAACACAGCACCGCATTCAATAATATATATCTCATGCCCTAAATAAAAAAATCATCATTCTGCCAATTGTTGCCATTTGACTGAAGAACAGAGTAGCAAGAAGGTGTTTGAAATGCCCACATTAAAACTTTATAAGATACAAACATATCTCCTTCCACTCTCATCCTTGACATGGAATGAGACTGGACGGCTGAAGAGTAATTTGAATGTTGGAAAACAAGTCAGGCAGGGACGCAAACGAAACAGTGAAAACTTATTTGAAAGACCAAATCCAAGTACAGGGTAGAAAGAAGGGATTGATGAGCAGTTTGTATGTTTTTATAAAGAGTAAAAAAGACTAAGCACTGATTACCACTGATTTTTGTAATTTTTCACAACGTTGGAAAATACTGACAAAAGCCCACCACAATTCACAACAACTTGAAACTGAAAACAGGAGAGCCTATGTATTTCACATACGTTTTAAATAGTTTTAGTATTTATTCTGTTTTGCATAATTTTCTCCAGTCAGAGAAAGCAAAAATTTGGAGGTTTCTCCAATCCCCCTTGTGCGGACACTTAGTGAAAGTCAGAGAAATTTGCAAATCTCAGTACAATTTTTCTGAGTAGCCAGGGGGGCAAAGCTAATAACTGGGCAACATAATTGATTCTTTAAGACAAGTGTGTAGTTATGTTGGTGCTTACCACAAAATAAATTGTTGCTGCCTACTGTTTGTGATTTAGTTTGTTTTTAGGTCTGGGTACTGACAACATATTAGGTGTGGGGAACTGACAGCTTGGTTGTCAAACAGATCTATTATTAATAATATACATAGAGTGGGTCTAGGTCAGACTTTTTGAGCTGTTGGCTTTCTTCAACCAGGCTCTTTCAGCTATTGGCTTGAGACGCGATCAATCACTTCTTGGCTCAGCAGTGGAATATTCATCTCTCCCTTAATCCTATTCATAGGTTGTGTGTATCCTTTTGCCTCCACTTGAAGGCTTGAATAGAACTGCATGAGGGACCACTTAACAACTGTAATTCTGTCAGCACCTGCTGACAATGCCAGGTGTCTTGCTCCAGGGTGCTAACGCTACATGCATTAGCCCATCAAACCCAGACCTAAGGGCTTTGCCAATGCTTCCTTCTATGCTCATGCCTTGCTTATTTTGGAGGACTGAGGAAGTTGATGTGCCTTACTACATATCCCTGCACAATCCAGACCAGCCATGGCCTTGCCACAGAAAGGTGTAAAAGGCCGCCTACAGACAGTTTCTCTTGAAGTCCCCTCTATGCTAAAATTGTGGTAATTGCAGCGAGGATGGAAGAGCATTCTGTATGAATGGAAGAGAGGCAGAGACACCCAACTGAAAAGAAAAATCCAATTGTATTTTGACAGCAAAGGACTGCTACACAAAGTTTGTAACAGACCTGTCTGAAATAAATTCGATTGTATTCATGCTTAAGCAGCAATCCTATTAGAAATAATGCATTGTGAGCAAACCTGCCCTTGGGGCCTCTGCCCTAATGCCACTTACAGCATGGTGAGGCATGTTTAACAGACGTAATGGCAAAAACAGAATTCACTGCAAACATGGGCCAAATTGTGAAATTGACATCTAAGATTAAAAGGGAAAATTTGACTGCAAATAAAGACTGTTATTTAAATCAAAAGCATTGATTTCTCTTCCTATATTTACCTCAACAATTTGTTTAGTTTTAGCTTTCATTTTGCTTCATTCATGAGCTCAGTGCTGAGAGGGCCGTTGTTACCATCACTCTCCTGTCAATAGACATTTGTAGTTGCCTGAGAGGTAAAAGGGAGTTAACATCACATTAAATGTCACATTTACAGTGTAATCTTTTGACTATACAATGAGAGTCCAAATTAATAAGTAGGATTAAAAGGGGTTTATTACAAACTCAAAGCCAGACTGATATAAATGAGTCTCAGAAAAATGTTGTAGAAATACAGAATCACCAATGCAAATCCGAATCATCTGATTAAATTAAGTCTCAATAATTAGACGTATACAAGAAATTCAGTAGCAGCAATACAAAAGAGGACATCTAAAGTTCATCTAATTAATCCTATCCTAAACTAAGGATCGGGAAAGTCCTAATTAGATCAGAGGTGCAAGAAAGGTGTCAGTATAGTGGAGACTTCAGTACCAGTTTTCCAAATCATAGGGAAAGCGTAGCATAAAGCCACTCAATAGGAAATACAGCAAGAGGTATGTACCTCTCAAAGTCTAAGGGGCATCTGCTGCCTAACTAACAATGTGAACACCAAGTAACACACACAAATCTACGTCATTGTCTCCGATTTCACCTTCTCACAGAAGAAATTGGCTACATCCTTCATTTCTCCCACCTTCCAGTTGGAACATCAGGGTGTCCTTGAGCGTTCTTTCCAGGCATGGAAGTCAGTCTCCTACTTCGTTAATACGCCTCCTTATTGCCAAAAGTTTCCTCCTACACCTCATTATCTTCACAACACACAATATGCCTTTCTCTAACTAGCAAAGCCTTGAAACTGCACCTGCAGAGAAGAGAACATGCAAAGCGAGCAAATCTGTCATGTTGAAGT
Organism: Calotriton arnoldi; assembly: GCA_963921515.1. NCBI lineage: Eukaryota > Metazoa > Chordata > Amphibia > Caudata > Salamandridae > Calotriton > Calotriton arnoldi. The sequence goes on from CAWUFW010003545.1 coordinate 1,317,134, forward strand.
TTAAACATTGAAGCCCAAAGGCTTAAAGCCTTTTGTCAAGCTAACTTTAGTAAAACAAAATGTGCAACCGGAAATACAGATACATGTGCACAAACAGTCACACAATCAATGGAATTATATAAAGGTAACTTTAAGTAAGAATCATGGTTACATATGTGATGACATTTTGAACAAATGTTGAAACATACACATAACTATATATAAGAACTAAATCTTCCTTGTAAACCTAGACATTAATATGGACATGTTTATAAATCTCTAACACTCTACAATGAAGCTTTTCAAAAGTACAATCAAATACTCCACTTTGATTAGCGACATTAGGGCACATTGAACATATAGAATGATGAATGCACATGAGTATATTACGATTCTGTGACATGTAAGGGTAAAGACTAAAATTACGCTGCTCCTATCCCCCCTCTGATGGCGAATCAAGCTATTACATCATGATAACGATCTCTTGTCAGATGAACTTGATTAAAAAACGAGTGTTCTTCATCATTTTTCATCTATATTCCTCCAAACTTTTCATGTCGTCATAATATTTGCTCACTCTCCTCCAACTCTACATTCGCTCTCTTTCTTTTCATTCCCTTACTCACCTTTCTCCTTCGGTAAACCTTAAAGAGCACAATTATAGATATTGCACAAAGAGCAATAATCACAAGAGGCTTCAAGATAGAACCCACTATTCCACTTCCCAAGTTTCCAAACCATTTGACTACTTCACTGAATCCATTTCCGATGGCTTCCCATACTCCTGTCACTACCAAACCATTTAAATCTTTCTGAAAATCAGTAATATTCTCAATATATTTTTGCAAATCCTTACTGCTGTCAGGAATGTAAGTACAACACTGTTGAACTTTCAACATTCAGCAGACTCCGCCCTTCTTTGCAAGAAGAATGTCTAATGCAAGTCTGTCCTGCAAAACCATGGACCTAATAGCAACCATTTTAGTATCTATAAGTAGCAAAGCTACTAGTAGATAGCTTGTCAACCACAGTCAACAATTTTCTAATCTCAGTGTCATTCAATATTACTCCTACAGATAGGATTGTAGCACCAAAAATGTCCCCCACCATTTCTCCAGAACTAGCTCCTCATTTAGGCCTAGACCTCTGTTTCCACACAGGATCATCAAAACTTTTCACATGATTTTGGGGAAAACGATACCAAGATAGCATGTACCATACCACTTCTTGAGTAACTTTAAATAAGCTTACTTTCCACAAATAAAATAAACTCCAGGAATCACAGGATCCTCTCCATCTAAATATAATTCCGACCTGGCTCTAGCTTCAAACGTATGGTCACATTCGCTCTTTTTCCCACAAATACAGTGTCTAATTTGTTCTTGTTATTCTACACACACAATTTCCCCTAATGTTGCCAATCCAAGGTAAACGCTCCTGTATTCCCTGCTATCTGATGATCCATTTCTTTCTGTGACCATTTAGGTATCTTCGTTAAACCAGTGGCATTTGCTATCAATGCTCTGTATCTATCCTCCACTAGGTTCAAAAATTTCTTCTCAACGTCTGATAATAGGCAAGTTAAGTTATGTCTATGGGCATAAGTAGTGTTTAATGTTTTAACAGGGACAAAATATCTTTTATCTGTGTCACTTATTTGGGAATAGCCATTTTTATTGAGATGTTTGAACATAGGAACTACTGAGAGGATCAAGTCATAGTTCGAATAATAATACTCGAAATGACCCTGTCTATAGAAAAGACACAACAGGAGACTACAAGAGACTCCATACGCTAAAGGTATATGGTGGAAAGTTATACCCTCCGCCACTGATGCAGGCAACTGCATACAGACATAGCAGTCCCGTACTTCCATAGTATCTACATATTCATAAAGCAATCTAGGAATAATCTCATCTGGCTAAATCCATGTGTAGCTTTTGGTCATCAAGTGAATAACGATTACTTTCAGTAACATGCAATGATTTGGATTTGTGTTTAGTCTTGCCCTTTGCTATATTATATTTAGGCGAATATAGCCTTATAAGCAACCCAATTAGTACTATTACTACAACTAGTAATGTGCCTCCTATTATGTACCTGCATCTACTATAATAAAGGTTCGTTTTCATTACTTCTCTAAGTGTCAGACCAGTGCATTGAGAATAGCAGCAGTAGAGTCTTCCCGGTCAATCTCCACCTGTGTGAACGGCAAAACCAAAGCTCATAAGATATGCAGTAACTTGAGTATTTACAAATCTTTGTGAGTCTTCCCTAGCCCTATTCCATGTTCTTCTAAGGGAAAGCCTTACGTGCCTTCAGATACTTGGGCCTCTGTAGTCTTCTCACTTCTCCCACAAAGTCTATTTAAATGTCTCTGATAAGAAATGGTTTAAGTTCATTGACAACCAGTTCCAGAATAAAATGTTTCAGTTCATCTATTAGCACAGGGAATTCACTTGCATCCAGGAAAGAAAATTCAGCCACATCCAGGATAATGTGCCTCAAGGCACTTAATCTTGTCAACAAAGGGAGTTCAAATTGAAGATCAAGTTCCCGAAGTTTCAGTTGAATCTTCACGTTATCCCAGAATTCTCTCTCTTTATCATTTGCTATGAAATAAGTCCATTCAAGGTGAAGAATACCTTCAACAGGGTACTCTAGCTTGTTTTGATCTTCTTTGGAGTACAGTCACTTCACTGCCCTCGTCACTCAGATCAGACTCTTCATATCTCTCCGGAATGGTTTGGAGTTCACTCTCTACTGGCAAATTCAGTCTCCCTCTTTCTTGCTTTCTCAGCCAGCGTTCTCTAGCTACCGCTCATGGTCTACAGCACTAGGCCCTTCATCAGGGTCCGACTCTGGCTCATTCACCACCACAAGGTAAGGCTCTCCTTCTTCAGCTCCAACTGTTGATTCATCCAGACTCCCTCTCAGGCCAAACAAGTGCTGTTTCAGACTCTGGCTGGTCCTCTGCAGCTTGACTAACCTGCTCCTTTGGTCTTTCAACCACCACTGGCTGAGAGAGGGGCTGTTACATCATCAACAGGACACTAAACTCTGCGAGTATAGACAGCATGCACCCAGTTTGGGAGACCTCCACACTTCACAGCAGTCGTGGTGATGAGAATCACCTGGTAAGGGCCATGCTAGGGAGGCTCCAAACAACTCTTCTTCACATATTTCTCCAACAAGACCCAGTCACTGGGACTAAGGTCATGGTACACTGATGAGGTGGGGCTGTGGCCACTTCAACCTGATAAGACACAGAATGCACCACATCAGCCAGTCCTTTGCAGTGATCATGTCATCTGTAATATTCATAAGTGCTTTCGCAGGCACAGCTGGCATTCTCATAGCCCTCCCCATGATGATCTCATGAGGGGACAGTCCTGTCTTCCAATCAGAAACACTGCGAAGACTCATCAGCACAAGAGGCAAAGCATCAGGCCACTTTAGGGATGTAGAAGCACACACTTTAGTCAATCTGGATTTCAAGGTGCCATTGACCTGCTTTACTATTCCGGAAGCCTCAGGTTGATAACTGCAATGTAGTCTCTGCTCCACTTTCAATGCTGCACACAGCATTCCTAGGACCTCATTATTAAAATGAGTTCCTCGGTCTGATTCTAGAGAAGTTGGAAATCTGAACTTAGGTATGAGTTCACTCAACAATAATTTAGCCACTGTAATACTGTCATTCCTTCTGGTCGTGTAAGCTTCAAACCAATGGGAAAAGATGCACACAATCACCAGGACGTATCTTAACCTATTACACACAGGCATTTCAATAAAGCCCAATTGCATCTGATTAAATGGGCCTCCTCATCTTCCTATGTGACTCAATTTTACTGCAGTATGCTTACCTACATTCATCTGTGGGCACACAACAGAACTGTGACACAACGCTTCAGCCATCAATATGAATCTAGGGTTAAACCATGTCTGGCGGAACAACCGAAGCATGGCATTCCTCCCCACATGAGTCAGGACATGATAATGCCTAGCCATGGGTGGCAACAAACTGTTTGTTAACACAGGTCTTCTATCTTCTGAAACCCAAATGTAATCATCTCTCTTAACACATCCTGCTCTGATCCAACTTTGCTGTTCCTCCTCTGAAACTCTTTCCTGCAGTCGCTTAATTTCCTCCCAAGTATCAGCAGAGGTTACCCTAATGTTGTAGTCAGTTTCATCTGTTCATTCATTAGTATATTTCTTATTAAATGTACAAACATTATAGGCACAGTACCTGGCAACTTCATCGGCATATCTGTTGCCAACTGTCACAGTTATTTCCCTTACAGTGTGTCGAACATTTCACGACTACAAACTGCGCAGGCATTTGCAAAGCTTCCAGAAGTTTTCTCAATTGTTTACTGTTGCGAATGGGAGACCCCGATGAGGTCATGAGTTCATACATCCCCTCTGGGACCATAACTGTCCAAAGTCATGCATGACACCAAAGCCATACTGACTATCAGAGAAAATGGTCTGAAACACAGCATATTCTAGTAAGAGCAAGAAATTCGGCTACTTGTGCAGAGAATACTCCTTGAAGCCAAGCAACTTCCACTACTCCTGAAATGGTACAAACTGCATGAGCAGATTTCAAATTTCCCTCATGATCTTGTAAACACGAGCCATCCACAAACAGTGCGTAATCAGATTCAGGTAGTGGCTCATCCTGTATGTCTGGTCTCGGCTTGGTTCATAGTTCAGTGACATAGACAGAGTCATGCTCCGCCTCATCAGTATCATTCTCAGGAAGGAGCAACATAGTAGCAGGGTTTAGAACAGCACAACGCTTCAACACTACATTTTCAGCCACAAGAATGACCTGATCATTCTTCGTGAAGTACTGTTCGTCAGGTGCTATGTACGTGTTCTGGTCATCAAAATTTCAAAGGGACATAAACAGTTAAGGGATGACCCTTCAAAATACTCTCACACCTCTCTATGCTGACATCTGTCGCTGCCACAGATCTGACACATCCAGGCAGAATGTGGCTGTAAAGTAAGCAACTGTTCTGCGGGCACCTCCATGATTCTGTGTAAGCACTGAGAGAGCACAGCCCACCGTCTCCCTGTACAAAAGCAAAAATGCTTTATTATAATCAGGCATTCCTAGTGCCGGGGCATGCATAGACTTTCTCTCAACTCTAGGAAGGCAGTCAAACAATCGTTATTCCAGGGTACTGGATCAGACACATCATTTTGTGTGAGCCTCTTTAAGGGCTTAGTCACTAGGGAAAAATTGGTTACCCACTGGTGACAGTGGCCCACCATTCCCAGAAACATCCTGACTTCCTTCTGTGTCGTTGGCAGGTTCATTTGCATGATCACTGAGATTCTTTCCTGTGACACTTTCCTTGCACCTTTCTCAATGTGGTGTCCAAGGTATAGGACTTCTCTCATAACAATACTGCAACTTTTTGGGAGACACTTTATGTCCATTCTCAGCCAAGTGGTTAAACAAGGCAATGGTATTAGTCTTGCAAGCTTCTTGAGTGTCTAACGCAGCCAGCAGGTTGTCAATGTGCCGGACCAACACTGAATTACAGGGCATGATCAGGGACACAAGATTATTTTTAAGGATCTGATTAAAGATAGATGAACTCTCCATAAACCATTGTGGGACTGGGCGCCATGCCAAAACACGGTTGCCGAACCAAAATGCAAAGAGTAGCTGACTTCTCATGCGACGGTATGGAAAAGAATGCCTGGCAAAGGTCAATGACAGTGAACCACTGAGCCTCAAATGGAATCTGAAATAAAATCACACCTGGATTCGGTACCAAGGGACAATAGTGTTTATCTTTCGAAGGTCCTGGACTATGCAGTACTTACCGCTTGGCCTCTGCAAGCCAATAATAGGTGAGTTACATGGGCTCCCCATAATTTCCTTCAAAATACCTTGTTGGATAATTGTCTCAATCACCGGAGTGATCCCAGCAATCGGATCAGGGGTCCAATTATATTGTGCTGTCTCGGGTACTCAACATTTGGCTTAACATGTATACGGACAGGCTCACCTCTTTTAATGGGTCCAATGTCTTTCTCTGAAAAATCCTAGACTTCTGACCTCACCGTATCTCTGAGATCTGGAGGTAATTCATCATTCATCATCATTGGAAACAGTTCAAATATTACATTCGTATTGGCCAATTTTAAGGTAGCATCCTCATCATGAGTCTGGAACTCTATACCTTACGGAGTGCAATAGATGGTAAAATTTAACTTCCACCACAAGTCACGTCCCAAAAGACTCGCTGGACTAGAATCACATACCACAAATTGACGATTCTCCTAAAAAGACTCTTCGGGCCTGATTCACAGAACTAACTTACGTCAAAAACGTAAAGTTAGTACTTTTTGGTATTCACAGAATACACTTTCTCATTTTGGTATTCACAGAATGAACTTACTCATTTCAGTATTCACAGAAGTTAGTAGTCCTAACTTTAGGACTCCTAAATGCCTTCTGTGAATACCGAAAGTCTTAAAGTTAGGATTTTTGTCAGTTTAGGAGTAGTAAAGTTAACTTTACTACTTAAAGTTAGGATTTTTGTCAGTTTAGGAGTAGTAAAGTTAACTTTAACTACTCCTAAACTGAGAAAAATCCTAACTTTAAGACTTTCGGTATTCACAGAAGGCATTTAGGAGTCCTAAAGTTAGGACTACTAACTTCTGTGAATACCGAAATGAGTAAGTTCATTCTGTGAATACCAAAATGAGTAAGTGTATTCTGTGAATACCAAAAAGTACTAACTTTACGTTTTTGACGTAAGTTAGTTCTGTGAATCAGGCCCTATCTTCACAGGTACTTCCTCAGTAATGGGGCTAGTCATTTTCTTGTTCGCAACTCCTACACCTTGGATTCTTCTTTCCGAGAGGGGTAGGTCTGGAACTTTCACTGTTCATACAGTGGAACAAGTAGCACCAGTATCAACCAAAAATTATACATGGTGGCCATTCACCTCAACATTTACGAATGGGCCACTTTGGTCTACCTCCAACACTGCGCCAAGCATGCAATCTTCCTTCCCCCCTCATGCACCAGGGGGACTGATCGGTGCCATAAGGATGAACTGTCTCAAACATGAGGTATGGTTGGAAAGGATTATTATTCTGGAAAGCATTCTGGTTCACATTTGGAGCCTGATTCGAAGTGAACCTAGGGTCATTAGCAGCTTGCTGTGGCATTGGGGGTTGTGGAACCTGCATTAACATTTGAGATCTTGGTCTTGGCACATTTTGTGACTGCAAAGGATTATTATTCTGATGCTGTGCAGTCCCTGGAGTTTTACCTTGATTTGCAGGATTAAGATGACATTCCCGCTTCCAGTGCCCCAACCTATTCCAATAATGACAAGGGTTGGACTTTTTCAACATGGCCACATTGATCCCTGTACTTGGATCTATCAGAACACCACAACCTCTACCTTGTTGTTGAACTCCAACCCCACCTTACATTGCAGGAACTCCCTGCTGATACACTTTCTGCATAGGAGGAATATTCCCTACAAAAGACTGATTATGACTTCCTCTCTGAGCAACCTTCATTTGTGCCACCATCAGTTTCACCTTCAATTTCTTTTGCCCCATATCTATTTTGTCATTACAGTATTTTGCATATCTCAAACTCTCATCAAACTGACTTATTCTGCCAACAGATCAGATGCTTCTGAATCATCGTGCTAATTTCAGGCCTCAATCCTGTCACACATCCAGGCACAAAATGTCCTATGTCCTTAGGCTCCAATGTTTCCATTCCACTATACTGTTTGAATGCCTGCAACATCCTCTCATAATATGCATGAATCATCTCTTTAGATTCCTGGGTTTTTCGATCAATCTTGACCCAGTCAATATCTTGGGGCGAGACTTTAGACTTCAACTGCGTCATCACACGGTTGTACTTTCTCATCACTATCGGTGATGGACCATTACTTAATGGGTCTGTTACTGGTTCTCTCTCTGTAGCTATTTTACATGCTGTCCACAAATCACTTGGAACCACAATATATATTAAAGTATTCAAATCAGTCAACAAATCTTTTGAGATTTTCACAAATAGCTCAACTTGCTTATACCATTCTACAGGTTTCTCTCTTAATCTGCGGAAGTCATTAGTGAATCACTCCTACTCCAAGGTGCATGAACATAACCTCCACTAGGCACATCTCGCACAGGAAAACTTGTAGCTCTCCCTCCCCCCTCCAGGGAGGAGGCGGTTCCCCCATTGATCTCTTAGGACCTTATTTTTTCATCCATTTACCTTTCTATTTGTCTAAAGCACTCCAAGTCTGAATGCTTTGTATTAATTCCAGGATTTGCATTTTCATCCCTGGTATCCTCATACACTCTATGTCCTTATCACTAAAGCAGAGCTGGTGGCTTTTCTGTAGAGCCTTTAGTCCAATCCAATTCAACTTCAAATTTCTGAGCTGTCTCAGATAATTTAACATAGAATTTATCATAGACTTGACTCGCTCACCTGGTAACATCCTTAAGTTCATTTTCTTGAGTATCTATTCATACCAATTCAAGACTCCCACTTATCATTTCATCTAAGTCCAGTTTCAATTTGCCAACATCCACCAGTTTTACCCTCAGAGATGACTGAATTGTTCCCTGACTCAATTCTGTGCTTTCAATCCCATTCGATGTAGCATTTAGAGCTTTCATCTGCTTATCTAAATCCTAAGCATTTAGACTAAGTTGCACCTCAGGGGCTTTAGATACTGCCTTCTTTCTGGGTCTGGGTGTGGTACTATATGCATTCAGGGGTGGCTCCCATGTGAGCGTACCCAGATCTGGCAATCCCTGAAATTACCTTAATGGTCCAAATCCAGTTTGATTCATCATTGGATCTGCACACACACCATATGGAGAATGGGATTAAAGCAACAAATCCTCCAGTTCTTGAACCTATATGGGTGCTTTCCGAAGCTGTTTGTTTAGCAGGGGCAACCAATTTGTGTGTCTTGTTTCCTGTAGAACTAGGGTTGTCTATAGGAACTACTGGGACAATGATGACCGGAACGGTAAGAGCATCTGGGGCATTAAGGGCTGTGGAGGGGCTAGGGGCACACATCCCCGAACTTCCTCCAATCAAATTCTGGTTCATATTCACAGGGGTGGCCCCCATTGCATTAGGGCTAACATTTACTGGTGCAGTAGCCAATCCAGCATTTCTGTTTGCACTCTCCCCCCCTACGGTTTGGGTCTCATTATATGGAGGTGGGCGATCTGACAACAACACATCTAGGAGACTATCACTAGTTTCACTATAACCGTCTGTGTTTTTCTCTCTTGATGCCTTTGTCTTGTCCTTCTTCTCCTTCCTTCTCACCTCATATAGAATCCTTCTCAAATTTTCAATGATTCTCACATTGAATGTACCTGAGCATGAGAACCCCAGTGCACCATCTTTCTCAGTGATCTTGTGCCTTTGTTTAATTAAGCCAGATACATGTATGGAGCCCTACATTTATCGCCATATAATGACCTGCAGTTTCTTCGGGTGGTGCCTCTTCTCTCTCTCTGACATGTATTGGCACATCTCCCCTCACCAAATCTCTTGCAATTTTACAACACTTAATATCTCCAACACATCTGTCAACGATTATAATCTGAATTTGCGCCGAACCAGGAAATAATCCTTTACCCACAATTCTCATTTCAAATCACTGACCAATACCAGCGTGGCACCTGATGACGTGAACAACAAATAACAGTGTCGCTTTACACCAACCGAACAATCCCAGTGTGGCACACCATGATGCCAATCTCACTCCTCACAGCAGCTCACCCTCCTTTACAGTCGTTACAAGCGCAATCTTCTCAGCACTAAGCAGGCACTACTAAACGCAAAGCAACTTTAACAAACAACTTTGTCTGCTCTTCTAAACTTTTACAAGATTCAAACATACAAGTTCCGACCCACTCAGACATATACTTGAATGAAATCTTGACCTGTGGGGAATCACTCTGATTAGTACATCTTCCCCCCTGCACAAAGGTCCACCATACTGCTCATCTCACTCTCACACAGAATAAGTGTCCCTGTCTCAACCGTGCCTTTGACGACGTCTCACAATAAGCACCACAAAACTCAGCAGACAATTACAATATAATGTCTTCTACACTGTTTAGTATTATACTGGGATCTTAGGACACGTAGGACCGGATTACAACTTCACCTTCTCTGCATTAAGCGCCACATTAACACAAAACATCACATAAAACATCCTGCAAAACACCACAGTCTAATTGCAAGCCACTGCAACACAGGACCCTATTAATACTCAATCCTCAGCTGTTACAACTCTCTCCCGAAATGCTGGAGCTCCGCAGATCTTCCAAGCATAAGCATGGGGACTAGGGACTGGGGTTGGGTCTAGACTAATCTAGAATAAGATTTCCCAACCCCCTCTGCTTCAGGAACTAACCATTCTTGCTCTGCTACCATCGGAGAAGGCACTGGGCCGTTCTTACCATCACTCTCCTGTCGATAGACCTTTGTAGTTGCCTTAGAGGTAAAAGGGAGTTAACATCAAATCAAATGTCGAATTTACAGTGTAATATTCCGTGATAGTCCAAACTAATCTGTAGGATGAAAAGAGATTCATTACAAACTCAAAGCCAGACTGATAAATATGAGTCTCAGAAACTCTTTGTATAATTACAGAATCACCAATGAAAATCTGAATTGTCTGACTAAATTAAGTCTCAATAATAAGACGCATACTTCCCGCACAGCTATCCCATCAATAATTTCACTGCAAATGTTGCAGTGATTCAATCAATGATGTCATAGAAGATGTCATGAGTGATGTAATATGTGGGGTAATTGACACTACATGGCGAGGGTGCGAGTTGTAGTTACCTTAGGGCACGAGTTATAGTTACTGGAGATAACTGTAACTACTGAATTTCTATGGTTATCTGTGTGTAAAATCTGAAGCTAACTATAATGTCCCTGTAACCTTTGGTTTTTTTCAGTGAATTTCTATGTTTTTAGTGCTATTTCCTAACTATAATGTCCCTGTGACCTTACGTTTTTTAGTGAATTTCACATTTTAAAAAAATATATAAATTGTACAATGATTTGACCCATATGTTCAATTTACTAATATACTTGTTCACAAGTTTATTAATACATTTTATTCACACATCCATTCTAAATCTATATTTAAAAAAAAAAAAAAAATTAAATTAAGGTAAGGCAACTTATGTAGTCTTTCTATAAGTGCAATGCACCAAGTCTTTCCTGTTTTTTTTTAAATTAATTTTATGGAACCCTGGATCCACTGCAAAACATTGGAAAAATATGGGGTCTGCTGGTTATATTGCACACATTCAATAGTAAACAACAACACATTTAATACAAACATATGCTATTGTATTTTCTATAAGTGTATCACTGCCTGTGTGTGTGAGGGGCTATGTGAGTGACTGTGTGGGTTTGTGAGTGGCTATGTAGGTGTGGGAGTGGCTGTATGGGTGTGTAAGTGGGCGTGGCTGTGTGGGTGTGTGAGTGGCTGTGTGGGTGTGTGAGTGATATTGTGGATCTGTGAGTGGGTGTGTGAGTGGCTGTATGGGTGTGTGGGTGTGTAAGTGGGTGTGTGAGTGGGTGTGTGAGTGGGTGTGCAGGTCTATGAGTGGTTTTGTGGGTCTGTGAGTAGGTTTGCGAGTGGTTATGTGGGTCCATAAGTGAGTGAGTGAGTGTATGTGTGGGTGTATTAGTGACTGTGTGGGCCTTTGAGTGGGTGTGTGAGTGGTTCTGTGGGTGTGTGAGTGACTGTTGGGTGTGTGTGGGTGTATGGATGTGTGGGTGTGTGTGAGTGGTTATGTGGATGTGTGGGTATGTGAGTTGCTGTGTGGATCTGTGAGTTGGTGTGTGAGTGGTTTTGTGGGTCTGTGGGTCTCTGAGTGGCTGTGTAAGTGGCTGTATGGGTGTGTGGATGTGCAAGTGGTTTGTGGGTGTGTAAGCGGTGTGTGAGTGGCTGTGTGATTGGCTGTTTGAGTGAATTTGTAGGTCTGTGAGTGGGTGTGTGAGTGGTTTTGTGGGTGTGTGAGTGGCCCCACCATGCACAGTTTTCTCGTCAATAATTTTCCAGCAACTGTCGCAGTGATATTATCAATGATGTCATAGAAGATGATATGAGTGATGTAATATGTGTGGTAATTTGCAGTGCATGGTGAGGGTGTGTGTTTTAGTTACCATAGGGTATGAGTTATAGTTATTGAGATAACTCTAACTATAACTGCTGAATTTCTATGTGGTTCTGTGTGTAAATTCTGAACCTAACTATAACATCCCTGTAATCTTAGTTTTTTTGTGAATTTCTAAAGTTTTTTAAATTCTATTTCCTAACTATAACCCTATAACCTTTGTTTTTTCATGAATTTCTATGAGTTTTTTAACACAGCGAGGGCTGGCCTGGCCCTGCGGCCAACTCCTGCATGCAGCCAACCCCATGCGCCAAACGGAATTGGTGCCATTAGACAGGAGAAGTGAATCAAGCTTTGTAAATGAAATTAAATGAAATAAGAAACTTGTAGGCACGGATTAGTGAACACAGGCTCACAACTCAAAATGCGTGCAGCCACAGCAATACATCATTGCCCAGCCAAATATTCACTTTATAACAAAACAGAAGTATTTTATTTCAAATGCTCCACCCAAAGGAAGAATACGACATGCATACACAATTTACACAAGTTTCCTCTGATGTCGGGGCTCTAGTGTCTCTCTGGTGGTTTTCTTGTCCCACTCACTTCTTCTATTAGCAATCGTGGGTATTCCCTATTCACAATTGGTTTCATCCGGAGTATGCCTCACTAGTAGTCCTAGTCTTGAGAGTCCACTTCAACTCTGATTTGCAGTCAATAGTGTTCCAGCACACTTGCCGTTGATCTTTACTGCAAGCTCCCTTGGGGCTGTCAGGCCTGAACAAGTCTTACCCACTCTGGCAGATGTGAATTGTTTGGAGTCATGGAGTGCACCCCATCCCCAGGTGCTTGCAGTGGCTCTAGTCCCACTCAGGTGAGATGCTCGCAGACTAGGCAGCTGCACTCTGCAGGTGCAGGCTCTTTCCCTCTGGGTCGCTCTCCTGCAATGAACGGAGGTTTCCTGTGTCTTTCTTCTGCAGGGTAAGTGTTCACACGCTTTCGATATTGCGGGGTAGACTATGATGATCCTGTTCGTGGTCCCACTTCGGTGACGGTGCTCCTACGACATCCTCACTCATCCAACAGGACCAAACCAATCACAGACCTTGTTTCTTCCGGTGACCTACGGGTCACCGCTGCTCACTATCCACGGGCTCCGACCTGATCCACTCGGCAAAGTTATCCATGGAAGGTCCTCCCGACATGCTGGGCAGCTGCACCATTGCCACTCAAGAATTTGGTCCATACCACTCAGCAGTCTTTCACCTCAGTGGCCCCTCCTTGCATACGGGGTCATCGACTCAGTCCTGCACACAAGCAATGGCCTGATTGGTGCAGCAGCTGTTTCTTCACACCTCGCACAGGGAGTCCACTTAACAGGGCTTCCCACTCGACCTCGCTCCATCCAATGCTCTGCTCTTCCTTACTGGGCACACTGGTCTTGGCAAGCAGACACGTGCTGGTGCTCCAGGATCCAGGGCAGGTGGGCTTGGATTTCCTGGGTGATGTCCCCTCAGCCAGCAGGGTGAGGGGACCCTGAAGGCTCGACCCTCAGTCCTGGCCACAGAGCTTCCCCTACTCACACAGCCTGTCAGATAAAAATGTTTGGGGTCTTAACCTCCCCAGATAGTCCATTTCCAGACACCAAATGTGACTTAGGGTCTGCATCTTTGTAGTTTTACATTGGGGTTCTGCTTCTTTGAAGTGCATACTCCTATGCTTTTGAAAAGAATTCTGTCACAGCAGGGATGTCTGTGAAGCTGATAGTGCCACAACATAGGCCATAGGAATGACTAGAGTTCACACCTGTATGTAAGCCACAGTGATATGTGCAACTAAACGGTTATTCCAAGGGTCCCAGCCCTAATCTTTATGATTCTCTTATCAGCCCCATCTCTTTCCTGGGATTTGCCCAGGCTCCTTCCTTGTGACCTCTCACTGAATTTTAGAGCATCCATTGAAGTGTACAAGGGAGGCCTGGTCCTCCCCTCCCCACTGTGTGTCTCACCCAGCTTACGGGAATGCAGCAATCCATAAATTTTCCTGGGGGAATCTTTCTAACTACACTCCATGTTTCACCATGCAGGCCTGGGTCTCTCGAAATGGAACCCAGAACCCTCCATTTATTGTACCATCCACAGGTCCACATACACCCAGTGTATGTATACAGCATACACACAATGCAAAGTACTGTACCCTCAATGTACTGTACCATTCAGAGGCACACATACATCCAGCACTTGCATTTAAAAGGGGTGCACTGCCCAGCACTGCGTCCTTTATGTACTGTACCACTCAAGTCACTCATACACCCAGCAATGCACTCATCATACACACACTGCACACTTCATGTATTGTACCACTCACAGGTACACATAGATCCAGCACATGCACGTATCCTGCATGCACAGCACAGCACTACTTCCTTCAGGTACTCTACCACTCTCCCCAGGTACATATAAGCCCAGCGCAGATACACAACTTCTGTGCTGCACAGCACTTCACACCATTCTGATGTAGTCAAGGGTGAACTGAGCACACAACAGATGAACTTTTAAAAACTAAGTGAATCAGTAGGCCTCACCTCAGTGACACAGATTAAAAAGGACCTGTTCACTCCTACTCATCACATACACCATATGTTCCACCACAACACTCTTGCTGCTTGATCCTGGTGAAGGCAGTATCCTTCCACCACTATGAGAGTAGCACTTTGGACGCCCTTTTGGACCAACAAGACCGCAATCTGTGAGACAGGCCTATGTCATGGTGCACACGCATGAACCTTGTTTACCTATGACAACAAAAATCAGCATTAGTACAGTTGTACACTCAGGGCAGGGGTGCATGTTTATTACCATACAGAGGAGTTTTCCATCCCAACATGCAATGTGTCAAGAAAATATTTTTTTAAATGTTATCCATAGATGCTGCATTTTTACAGAGAACGAGGAGTAATACTCGAATAATTGCACAGTTCACTTTGCTGTGAATCATATTGTCATAATCACAATATAATGATTAGTTAATCAACAAATTAGTATTTCTGCCCAAATGGGCAAAACAGGCATCTGATTTTAATGTGTGTTGTGTTTTATTGAACCAGTGGCATAACAAAACCTTGGGTGGGGGCCATGCAAGAATGGAGAGGGGTTTCCTACAATGTCCATGGTCTCGCAGTCACCAACCACCCTGTAGAAGTACTTCACCTTTGCCCCCTGCATCCACATGACATCAGCAGGAGTTTCCATGATATGTTTAGCGTCAAAGAGAAAAACGTTATCCTTCTGGGAAGAGCATGCTCTACATACATGCACTGAAAAACTGAATTGTGTTCATATTTTTCATTATAATATTATTATAATAATTTTTTTAACAAAATTTAACTTTGGGGCTGAGTGTATGTTCTTCTCACTGACGCTTAAATAAGGGAGTAGGTTTGTAAGGGATGTTCAGATGAAAATTAAATCTAGCCACCAAAAGGTGAAGAATAAGCGGGTCATTTATATTATGGCATACCATAAATTTGCAGACTTCCTGTTCTACAAGACTGGCAGCTCCCCTTTCCATTTAATGCCTTATACAGCACCTGGTAATTCTGGTAATTCCACATCCCAGAGTTACTAATACAAGCATTACCAGTCACTCAGAGCGGCAAAGTTAATGGTTACTAAAAGTTGAGCCCTAGCCTGCTGGCAGTCTATCATAGCTGGTGGTCTATCCACCACAGGGTCCCGTCATCAGTGCATCTGAAAGGTCTGCCCTATTTTAGGTGGGTTTCCTGATGCAGGCACTGCCAAAGACTGCCATGCCAGGCAGGGAAAATCACCATTGGCCTCCACTTTCAGGAAACAAAACTACTTTTGTGTGCTGGTCATTTTTTGGAGGGGGGGGGGGCTTTCAGAAGCAAGTGGATGTCTATTTTAGTCACTCGCTGGGGCGGGCTCATCCACCATTGATGACGTCCTATACTGAGTGGGAAAGGGTGAAGTTAAAGAGAGGTCATTATTTATGATTGATCTAGAGCTGCCAATTTTTCCTTTACAGAGGAGACAGGAGGAATAGACAAGACACATTATAATTTTAATTTTGCCTTAAATTGGTCCTGCAATAATTAACATTTTATTTATAATATGATATCCACAAATGTCCATACATATAATTGTGTTTGAAAAAAAAAGTAAGGGTATATCTCAATTATATGATAGTTCATAATACAAACAATGAAATAATATAAGGCCCCAGTGGGCTAATATTGCACTCTCCAGACATATCTGTGAAATATAAAGAAAACAATCACTAAATGACACATTCATAAAATCAAGTTCAATTCATTGTCTTTATTCGATCTTCCAAAGGCAGATCATAAAAGATACGCACAATAAAAGTTCATACTATATAATGCACACATATTTAAAAACACCCACAGTTAAAAAGAAGAAATCATTTGTTAGTTTACATTTGATAAAATGACAATGCTTAAATTTTTATTCCAAAAGCATCAAATCGAATATAACAGTATAGTAAATGAATAAAGAATAAAAAGATCAATATTCGCTTTACGGTGCAAAGCCAGCAGTTCTTTTAAAAAAGGAAGTATAAACATTTTTATCAAAACAGCATTATCCTTCTTTTAGCTAAAATGCACTTAAAAAAACTAGCAACTGTGTAGCATAAGTTACAATCGTTAAGTTGCAGCAGGTAAAATAGGGCGGCTTTGCACTTGGAAAATTTGTGTCTGCGTAACCAAGGTAATAAAAACTTCTTTGTGGATGGCAAATAAAATTGACAGAAGAAGACAAAGTGTAATATGGTATGGCTAGATTGCTCATCACATGGCCAAGTGCCAATGGTAGCTGAGGAGTACTGGCCTAAAGGGAAGCATATTAACCAGCGTAAGGAGCCTAACCTAAATCTTGCCAACAGAGTTCTCTCGTACACGTTAGTCACGTATAATAAATATGGAGCAATCGTTGGCACCGTTTGGATGATACAATAATCTCTAACTAAAGGTTTGGCTACTCCCGTTAATTCCCTAGTAGACTGTCTATGCTTACGGAAACTGTCCTGAACCCAGTATTTACCCTTTTTTTGGATGGACTCAGAGTGCTCGAACAGGTGGGCACAACCAAGAGCTAGAAAACAATCTTTAATATATTTTAGCCATGGGATGGCTAGACCGTGAGCACAGGATAGGCAATCTCTAATAACTGCCCGATTAAGTTTGGCTTCTTTACTGTACGAAATTGGGCACCAAAGAACCAAAGTGGCAGCATTGATGGTGTCTTGGACATACTACATACCTAGCTCCAGGTGCAGGGGAAAATGCGGGGTTGAGGGAGGAATGCCTAATAACCGGCCGACGGAATCTATTCTCAACCATCTGCATCGCGTGAACATCCCTGCATCCTCAGATACCCATTCCATACGTTACAATTGGCAGGCATTTGCGGTTATATATGTCTAAAATCGGGGGATATGTTTTTTGCCAATAGACATGACGAGCGAGGAAGTGGTACCTACAGCTTGAGTATAGCAATATATCCTATTTGTAGTACAAGTTGACCAAGTACATCCATCATCAAACTCCAAGCCCAAGTAAGGAATAGAGCTAACCCTGTCTAGAATTTTGGCATAAATATTTAGGGTCCGGGTTTTCCTGTTTCTGGGACCACATACCATAGTAAATGGTGCAGTTCTCGCATGAAACTAACATAACTGAAAATAAGTCTCTTGAGGCCGTTGGCCGTCCTTGCCAGAAGGACCGCATCGTCAGCATATAAAAGCGCGGGTACAGCCTTTTTCTCCACATACGGAACATCTGCCCCGACAGATACCAGTGTTTTCTCCAAATCATTCATATAGAGGAGAAAAAGGACTGTGGCAAGGACACATCCTTGGCGCACCCCACGCTTGATACTGAAACGCTCTGTGCATTCGCCCGCGCTACCATACCTAACTGTTGCTGTGAGGTGATGATGAAAGAGTCTTAAAAATGAAACCAACCCCGCATCAACACCCATACTCTCTAAAATGGTCCACAGCTTAGATCTGGATATATAGTCAAAAGCACTCGACAAATCCATAAATGCCAAATGGGTAGAGACTCCCTTGGCATATTTGTATTTTGCCACAATAAAATGGAGGTTGAGGCACTGTTCAATAGTCCCAAGCCTCCTTTCTGAACCCATACTGACTTGGGGCAAGTATACTATTTTATTAGTCCAGTCTAGTAGGCGGTCCAAAACTACTCTCCCAATGATTTTAGCTGTGGAATCTATAAGGGATATCGGGCGATAGCACTTTGCGTTGTGCACATTACCTTTTTTAAAATGGGGACAATTATTGATGTGCGCCACGACCTGGGCATACCCAGGCTACAGACGGAGTTAAATACAGAAGTGAGTACAGGAGTCCAAAACCCTGGGTCCTCCCTAAATAGATCAAGCGGGACACCATCCGGTGCCTTCTTACACCTACTATCTGCAATCGCTTTGAAAACCTCTTCCTCACTGAACTCAAGATTTGGGCACAATGGGACCAACAACTGAAGTGCATCGTCGGCCCTGCTTTCAATAGCATACATCTCAGAGAAATGCGCCAGCCAGGCCTCAGCCAGAATATGAACTGTTACTTTATCTTGAGGTATTAGGGGTAATAGAACAGACCACACAGCTTTCCAGAAGGATTGTGGTTCTTTTAGTTGAGAAGCTCTAACAATGGATTTCCATTTCTCCTCTTTCATGGCCAATTTCCTTCTCTTTTACTGCTTGTTGATAGATCTTTCCGCTGGCTATAATGGCACTCTGGTCTCTAGGGGATTGCTTTAAGGCCCTGCGTAGGGATACATTTGCCGCTCTACATTCTTTATCAAACCATGATTTAGCATGGAGGCGTGGCTGGGCAATGGATCTAGATAACATCTCTTTTATCCACAATAAGAAGTTACTGAAAATATTTAATATAAGGGCCGGATTGCGAGTTATCAAATTGCAGCTGTTCACCAATGCTGTACTGTTGCAGACTACCTGGGACATAATGTGCCTCAAATTTGCAGTTTGCCACACCACTCTGCGCCCTGCATCCTTCCTGATTAAAACTTGGGGAGGCATTAGCTTAGACTTATGTTGCGCAAGGGGGGGTCATTAATTGTGCAGTAATGGGATTATGGTCACTGTAGATCTGAGTGAGGACCTCGCTGTTTTTAATAATTGGAAACATACTCCAGGAGGTAAAAATATAATCTATAGTGCTCCCAGCACCCCTCCTTGTAAAAGTTGGAATATCACAACCAGTAGAGTTAGGGACCTTATTGGCCAGACCCCGTTCAGCCACTAGGGAAAAAAGGACCCGCCCACTAGTGTCCATCACGTTGCAGTCAGCTTCTTGAACAAATGGTTCAAAAGATGTTGATGATAGAGAGGGCAGATGCCCTAGTTTGGTGTTAAAATCACCTGCCACCATCAAGTTAAGGGGGCGTTCAACCCGAGCCTCCTTTTCCACAAGCATGTCAATTACAGCAAACTGACCCTGAAAATTACAGTCGCTCTTACTAGAGAAGTTATTATTATAAAAGTTCACCATGGGGATCTTAAAGTTATCGTTCTAGCTAAGCCAAAAAACCTGCACCTCCCTCTGATCCAGAAGAAGAGGAGAAATAGAACAACCAATATTTAATTTAAACCAAGCAGTCAACCCGCTCGACCCACTAGAGACGGTACCGCTGGCAGACTAAAGCACGTAAATCCATCAAATGCTATCTCTTTCAGTTCCCAGGTTTACTGCATAAAAACGATGTCGTAATTTAAAATAAAGGATTGCCAGCCTTCAATCCAGATTTTGGAAGCTAGGCCTGCAACATTCCAGCTTCAAAAATTAATACATGCATGGTATACACCGCCTTCTACCGTGGATTCTCTCGCTTCTGGCCCTTTAGGAGAATAATTCTGGGCTGGATTGGTAGACAATTGAACAACAGGGGTTTTACTAAAAGGTTCACCTCCCTTTTCCAAAGCACCAGAGCAATCATGCTCCTCGCTAAACTGTCAGTCATTATCCTTCAACCCAGCCAGGACTGTGAATCTATTTTTCAGGAGTACTATCAGTTGAAAAGGAGGTCTGGAGAGGACATACTTTAAGGCAATTCTCCCGTCAGTATTACGGGGTGGAGTAGCAAGATGCTTGTAGAAAAAGCCAAGTGGCAATATCTTAACAAGACTATGTTTTACCATTCCTGCCCTTGCTTGACACAGTATTTCCTTTACAACCATGGGGTTGCAGAGATTAACTATAATATAATCACCATTGTACCCTTTTCCCATCCGCCAATCCCGCCCACACGTCTTGCCAACAGGATCTCTTTAGATATGTCCCAGTGGCCACTCACGTTAGTATTCAGCCAATGGATAGTTTTGTTCATGAGGCCCCTTGTAGTTTCCATACTTCCAGCTGGGAGACTGGGAACATTTGCCAGGACAATAACATAGGGAGCAGACGCGGGCGGTAGATCGATCACAGGAAGGGTAACCAAGCTTGAATCGCATACATCTATTTGCTTAGCAGCTTGTTTATCCATTGTGGATGCACTTCATTAATCCGAGCAGCTGTATGTAAAACTAGACCAATGTCTGGTGCGGAGGTTTGACTGTCAGCAACCCCTCCACAATTAGAGATATGGTTTTGGGGGGGGGGGTGATAAGGGTGCACTGGATCTCCTGAGAACAAGTAATAACCCTGGAGGCAGATGGCTTTACTAGTTTAGCTTCAATTTGTACTAGGCGATCAATGATGGGATGCAATTTAGAATCCAATAAGTCGCCTATACAACTACTCAGTTGATTCCAGGTAACTTCAGAAGCAGCAGCAGGTGTTGGCGCTGACACGTCCTCATTACAGGGCTTATTGCAGAGAGCCATTTTACCCTTTGCTGCAGGATATTTGTTTTTCGAAGATGTAATGGTTTTCCTCCTGCGCTTGAGTTTTGGACCACTCTCTGAATCAGAGTCACGAAGTTGGTCACCGCCCACTAAAAAAATAGAGCTATGCCCAATTTCCTCTCCTGTTACTAGTAAGAGTGGCACATCCACCGGACTGGCCATCATCACGTAGGTAATTTGACCTCTCTCCCCTGGATGAACATAGCCAGTTGAGCCAGCAGATGGACTTAATACTGGGGCGCTAGATGAACTCAACAGAGGGGGCTCAAGAGGGCCAAGGTGGTTAGCCTTCATAGAGGTTGTTGCTAGAGCATGTTCCTCTGAGGTGAGTGAAAGACGTCACTCCACCAATCTAATTTCATTTGTAACCATATCCACGACCCTAGTTAAGTAGTTGTCAATTGTAGAGCGAGTACTAGGTGGTGGTAGCGCACTAGGGGCTTCGGGAATTCCCTTCCTTTTCCCATACTCAAGCACTGCAGGAAAACGAGTCAGTGTAAAAGGCCCAACAGAGTCCTCAGGCCTAAAAACGGGTAGAGCGCAAAAAAGGAAACACACAGTACCTCTGGTTGAAGATGTATCTTTATGTGCCCTCACTACGGAGGCAGGTCTCAGGAGGGTGGCCCAGCCCAGCCTCTTCTGGGCTATGACGGGCTAAGATGGGCCCGTCTTGGCCCGGTGTTAGCCCGGGCCGAGCCCGGGCACGCCCCGCGCGCATCCAGCATCGCGTTGCGGTCCCTCCTCCAGCCGAGAATAGCAAGGAGCTGGCAGTGCAGTGGGTATAATAATTCTCACACAAGGGGTCACCAGGAAGGATAAGCTACAAAATAGAAATCTATCCTACACTACTTCCAACAATATACAACTCACAAAGAGTATAGGGTAGCAAGGTGCTCCAAAAAAGAAGAACAAAAAACGGAGCAGGGGCTGTGATAGGTGGGGGCACAACAGGTGTTTGGACGAGAACCCTCACTCACTCGAGGGTGACATGCTTCATCATTGGGTTCCTCCACACACTGGGACCGCAAGGTACCCAGTATGGGCTACAACTTCACCGTAGGAAAAGAGCAGGAGAGTTTTGTGGAGTACGTCAATGTTTCAAAACCTCTTAGGTAAACGTGAGGGGCAGAGTGCAACAAAAAAGTGTGTATTAAAACTACCTCAGTAGGGACAACAGACTTTATTATTATGTCCTAGAGGGTAGGGGTTAAAAGCAACGTGAGACAGGGTTATGGATGTATACCCTGTGGTGTGGTCAACATGTTTCTGCCCTAGTGACAACAGATGTTCCAGGCATTCTTCAGGACCATGATATTCAGTCCCTCTGCTATACAATTGTGTGCAAATAATATAGATTTAGAGAAAAAATTAGATGCTGGGGCCCATACTCTTGACCAAGCATGCACAGTGGCAGCAATTTGTTGGGTAGGTCAGGTAGCCCTGAAATAAAGCAACAAAACACATATCAAATAATATATCAAACACCAGTGTGCACCACCACCATGTTCAAGTGTATCCTTATTTACATAATGAGTTCATGGTAACCTTACCTATGAACAATGTATGTAGTCCGACTCTACCATCTACAGAGTCTCTCCACACACAGATTCCTCTAATAAGAGGTACAACGACATATGTCACAAGCAACATAAGCACATTTCTCTACACTAATGGCACAGTATTGGTTAAACAATTGCATATAATTCTCCAAAATGCGATGTGCTAGTGTTAGATGTGCATTGGTAGCACTACAGGGTAATATTACGTGCAGGATTCAGAAAGAGAGAGCACGCCCATGTTCAAACGTTACCTCTACCATCCAATACTAGCGCAAAATGGCACTTGATTACAGTATCCATAGAGAGAGGCATAGTTGACTATATTCCGTAGTCAAAACAATGGTATCCAGTGTTTATTCTCTAAGGAACCAACCCCATTGTCATGCGTGTGGGAACAGAAACGGCATTTATAGGCAATGTCTGTCAACTATATAAAATGTGGGACCTGGTGTGTGGGAGGCGTGACTCCACGAACTTGTACACGTATAAGCAAATGTGGTAGCCACTAGGCAAGAACTGCTTCCGTGTGTATTTTTTTTTTAAAAAGGAAGAAGGAGACGCCTTCACGCAGTAACGCTGTCTTACTCAGGGCATGAACAAACAAATGTAGTCATATATTTAGGTATGGTTTATACGCTACCTTGCCTGTCTTGCCCTCGCTTTATGCTTAGAGACTCTGTTACGGTTAACTAATAGCTGTAATCACTATATATGACTACATTTGTTTGTTCATGCCCTGAGTAAGACAGTGTTACTGTGTGAAGGTGTCTCCTTCTTCCTTTATTAAAAAAAATACACACGGAAGCAGTTCTTGCCTGGTGGCTACTACATTTGCTTATACGTGTACAAGTTCGTGGAGTCACGCCTACCACACACCAGGGATCACTTTTTATCTAGTCTGCAGACATTGCATATAAATGCCATTTCTGTTCCCACACGCATGACAATGGGGTTGGTTCCTTAGAGACTAAACACTGGATACCATTGTTTTGACTACCGAATATAGTCAACTATGCCTCCCTCTATGGATACTGTAATTAAGTGCCATTTTGCGCTAGTATTGGATGGTAGAGGTAACATTTGAACATGGGCGCTCTCTCTCTCTTTTTGAATCCTGCACGTAATATTACCCTGTAGTGCTACCAATGCACATCTAACACTAGCACATCGCATTTTAGAGAATTATATGCAATTGTTTAACCAATACTGTGCCATTAGTGTAGAGAAATGTGCTTATGTTGCTTGTAGCATATGTCGTTGTACCTCTTCTTAGAGGAATCTGCGTGTGGAGAGACTCTGTAGATGGTAGAGTCGGACTACATACATTGTTCATAGGTAAGGTTACCATGAACTCATTATGTAAATAAGGATACACTTGAACATGGTGGTGGTGCACATTGGTGTTTGATATATTATTTGATATGTGTTTTGTTGCTTTATTTCAGGGCTACCTGACCTATCCAACAAATTGCTGCCACTGTGCACGCTTGGTCAAGAGTATGGGCCCGAGCATCTAATTTTTTCTCTAAATTTATATTATTTGCACACAGTTGTATAGCAGAGTGACTGAATATCTTGGTCCTGAAGAATGCCTGGAACATCTGTTGTCACTAGGGCAGAAACATGTGGACCACACCACAGGGTATACATCCATAACCCTGTCTCACATTGCTTTTAACCCCTAACCTCTATGACATAATAATAAAGTCTGTTGTCCCTACTGAGGTAGTTTTAATACACACTTTTTTGTTGCACTCTGCCCCTCACATCTACCTAAGAGGTTTTGAAACATTGACGTACTCCACAAAACACTCCTGCTCCTTTCCTACGGGGAAGTTGTAGCCCATACTGGATACCTTGTGGTCCCAGTGTGTGGAGGAACCCAATGGTGAAGCATGTCACCCTCGGGTGAGTAAGGGTTCTCGTCCAAACACCTGTTGTGCCCCCACCTATCACAGCCCCTGCTCTGTTTTTTGTTCGTCTATTTTTTTGGAGCACCTTGCTACCCTATACTCTGTGTGAGTTGTACAGCATCACGTTGCTGCCCCCCCTCCAGCCAAGAATAGCAAGGAGCTGGCGGTGCAGTGGGTAAAGTTAAAACAACTTGATAATACATGTGCAGCCAGAAAGAGGGTCTGCCTTGCTGGTCTTGAGGTTCAGTCTTTGTTGGCATCATGTGGCGCTTCAGGGGGGACTGCAGAGCTACAGTGGTGTGTCGAAGGTGGCTGCTTTACAGCCCTTGTCTTTGAGCATCTGCCCGTGCTACCCCCAGTGCGATCCTCACTTGCTGATTTGCCCTGCTGACTAATGGGGCTGCTGCTGCAACCACACAACCTTAGCAGTTTGTGTCAGCCCATGGTGGGTTCTAACTCCCCGGGTTGCTAAAGTGTAGGCCCCCTAGGTGGTGGCCCCACCAGATTCTTCAAAACAAAGCTGGGAAATAGTGGTTGCGGCTATGGTGCTGTTTTTTCCACCCTTTTTCTACCATTTAAAAATCCTTAACAATTTGTAATTCCAAGAGGCCTTTCAGTACTCGAGCATTAAAGTTTACTTCCGCGTTAACTTTAACGGACTTATTGGCCCTTTAACAAAAGATGACTATCAAACAATTATGTGGAAGAATTATAATGGTTAAATTGTCTGCCTATAACGGTAACAAATGTCCAAAGGCTGTCCCTGAAAAGGTGCATGGTTCTACCACTAAAATGCGTTGCAAAAATACAAAACCATCATGCCTTTCTTAACTAGCAGAATTCCATTTCCGAGTAACAATAGCAATGAGTTAACATTAACTGCTGAAATTGAACCTTATTATAGCTCCTCTGTCTTGAAAACTCTGCCTATCATGGGCACCTCTAATCACTTAACTAATTGTTTGCAGACATTGTGTGCATTATTGAGCCTCCTTTAAAAGTGGTTTCTAACAAGTTTTGTTCTTATGACTTTACACTACCTAATATTTCTCTTCACCTGTGTAATTGTAATCCCCTATGGATTTTAAGCGCAGTAAACCCTTAAAGTCTACCCATCAATGAACCCTAAAACCCCTTTCTGCCCCTATTATCTATTCATCCCTAAAAACCCTTTACTACCCCTAAACACTACCAGTCCCGGAACCCTACGCCACGTACCACCCCTAAGATCTACCTATACCTAAACCCTAAAAACCTTTTGCTACCCCTAAACACTACCCATCCCAGAGCCTTAAAAACCCTTACTACCCTGAACACTTCTCATCCCTAATTCTTTAAAAACCCTTACTACTCCTTCACTCCACCCATCCCTGACCCCATAACCCTCTGACAACCTCTAACCATTACCCATCCCTTAACCCTAAAACCCCTTAATACTTGAATGGATGCATGCATGTGAAGCTGAGTGGGTCTGTGACTGGGCGGGCAAGTGTCTGGGTGGGTCTGTGAGTGCATGCATTCGTCTTTTGAGTGGGTGCATGTATATCTGAGTGAGTCTGTGAGTGGCTGTGTGAGTCTCTGACTGTATGAGTGAGTGAGTGCCTAATTCTCTAAGAGGGTCTGTGACTAGTGTGTGAAGGACTATATCGGTGTGTGAGTGGGTGTCTGAGTGGATCTTTGAGTGGGTGTATGAGTGTCTCAATGGGTCTGTCAGGGTGTGTGTGAGGGTCTCAGGGGATCTGTGAGTACATATGTTCATGTGTTAGTGGGTCTGTAAGAGGTGCGTGACTCTCTGAGTGAGTCTGTAAGTGGGTGCATGAGTATCTGAGTGGGTCTGTGAGTGGGTGCATGAGTGCCCAGGTGGGTCTGTGAGTGGGTGTAAGAGTCTCTAAGTAGGTATGAGACTGTGCGCATGAGTCTATGAGTGGGTCTCTAAGCAGGTGCGTGAGTCTCTGGGTGGATCTGTACATGGGTGCATCACTCTCCAAGTGAGTCTGTAAGTGGGTGCATGAGTACCTGAATGGGTATGTGAGTGGGTGCATGAGTATGTATGTGACTGAATGTATAAGTGTGTGAGTAGGTAGGTAATGGGTGTATAAGTGGCTGAGTGAGTTTGTGAGTGCATACATGAGTCTGACAGTGACCGGCAAGTGTGCACAAATATATATACTTTTTTATATTTTCACCAATATTCGCTATAATGTTGCAATATTCGCGATGTCCCCATGATGGTACACGTTGGGGCCACACTCGTGGTCACAGCGTCATCGCGAATATCGCGCATGAACAAAAAAATAAACTTTGGACACAACTTCTGTCACTAACACCCCCATTTCTCAAATATGGGGTTTGAGTATCTCCACCCTAAGCCCTTATGTTAGCTTTGACACAAATTTCCAGCCCTGGGAACTCTTCCCAACCGATAAAATGGCAGCCGCAAATTTCTCTTCAGGTTGCGTCCAGCCAAGCAGAGCATTCCTGTTGCACGCGCATTCACGATTTACCACGACATCGTCACAAAATATCTGCGACCATCGCAAAACTTCTGTGAAAAAAACGCAACCAAAGATATCACTATATTGTTCTGTTTTAATTTCACAAAAACTACCAAACGGATTAGCACCAAATAACAGAAAGCACAATCAGAAAATGCTTTTCCTATGAAAACTAGGTCCTACCTATAACTACCTACGGGCAACCTGATATTCCTCTTCACCTGTGTAATTGTAATCCCCTGTGGGATTTTAAGCACAGTAAACCCTTAAAGTCTACCCATCAATGAACCCTAAAAACTCCTTACTGCCCCTATTATCTATTCATCCCTAAACCCTAAACACCCTTTACTATCCCTAAAGACTACTGGCCCGGGACCCTACACCCCTTACCACCCCTAAGGTCTACCTATACCTAAACCCTAAAAACCTTTTACTACCCCTAAACACTACCCATCCCAGAACCTTAAAAACCCTAACACCTTATGTTAGCTTTGAAACAAATTTCCAGCCCTAGGAACCATTCTGATCGATAAAATGGCAGCCGCAACTTGCTGTTCAAGTTGCGTCTAGCCAATCAGAGCATTCCCGTTGGCGCGCACATTCATGATTTACCACGGTATCGTCACAAAATATCCGCGACCATCGCGAAACCGCTGCTAAAAAAACGTGACCAAAGATCTCACTATAGTGTTTGGTTTTAAATTCACAAAAACTACCAAACGGATTTGCACCAAATAACAGAAAGCACAATCAAAAAATGCTTTTCCTATGGAAACTTGGTCCTAACTATAACTACGTACTGGCAACCTAATATTCCCCTTCACCTGTGTAATTGTAATCCCCTGTGGGATTTTAAGCACACTAAACCCTTAAAGTCTACCCATCAATGAACCCTAAAAACCCCTTACTGCCGCTATTATTTATTCATCCCTAAACCCCCTTTACTACCTCTAAACACTACCGGTCCCGGAACCCTACACCCCTTACCACCCCTAAGGTCTACCTATACCTAATCCCTAAAAACCTTTTACTACAGCTAAACACTACCCATCCCAGAACCCTAAAAACCCTTACTACCCTAAACACTTCCCCTCCCTAATTCTTAAAAAACCCTTACTACTCCTTAGCTCCACCCATCCCTGACCCCATAACCCCTTAAAACCTCTAACCATCACCCATCGCTTAACCCTAAAACCCCCTAATACCCATAGAAACTACCTCTCAACTCCAAAAATACCTAACTACCACTTAACTCTACCTATCCATGAACCCTCAAAACCCTTACTACCCCAAAACAGTACCCAGCCCTGAACTCTGAAAACTCATTACTATCTCCAAACACTTACCATCCCTCGACCCTCAAACCCACTACTATCCCTAAACTCTACCATCTCTGAACCATAAAAGCTCCTTCCTACACGTAATTCTATTGCAACCATGTACCCCACAAAAACTCACTTACACTTTAACAAATCAATTGTCAAAAATGAAAATAATGTTAACTTTCTAATTAACTACATTTAATTTAAATGTAAATTAATTTAGACCATTATCACAAATTTAAGACACTAAACCTTAAATATATATATGTGTATATGTCTATACACAAACACACACACAACACACATATATATGTATGGATATATATATATATATCCATACACTGTTTTCCACCTGGAGCCGCCGAACACACGGCGGGTGCAGCCGGATGAGCAGGGGTGGAACCCGCTTATGTTACAAAACAACTGCCAAAAAGAGGTTGGTGCACTCACGGGGTGTAACAAGAGCTTTTATTGTCCGCAGTTGCGTTTCAGCGATTGCCTTCTTCAGTGCGGTAAAAGCCGTATATACGGAGACACAGTGAATGTTCTTTTTAAACCAATGCGTGACATGATTGGTGATTCCGTGGCCAATGGGAGGACTCCAATTCCTCCAGGAGCTGGTAGTGGAGAGCTGACATCCTCAATGTAATTGATTGTATTACGGGTTTCAATGCCCCTTTGTAAATAATGTCTGATGTCCTCTTTGGTGCCAAAGCGCTCTCACCCACATCAGTCCTGCCACCAATGTCACTGTGCCTGGGACACCTCTCGCCTGCCGCTGGGTGTAAACAAGGGCTTGCTGCGGGTGTATGTCGTATGGCTGGACATCCCTAGCTTTGTATAAGCCACCCCCTTCGTTGATCGACAGAGCCTGTCGGCGGCGGTTCTGGCAGCCCAAATTGAATCCATACACTGTTTTCCACCTGGAGCCGCCGAACACACAGCGGGTGCAGCCGGATGAGTGGGGGTGGAACCCGCTTATGTTACACAACAACTGCCAAAAAGAGGTCGGTGCACTCACGGGGTGTAACAAGAGCTTTTATTGTCCGCAGACGCGTTTCAGCGATTGCCTTCTTCAGTGCGGTAATAGCCGTATATACGGAGACACAGTGAATGTTCTTTTTAAACCAATGCGTGACATGATTGGTGATTCCGTGGCCAATGGGAGGACTCCAATTCCTCCAAGAGCTGGTAGTGGAGTGCTGACATCCTCAATGTAATTGATTGTATTACAGGTTTCAATGCCCCTTTGTAAATAATGTCTGATGTCCTCTTTGGTGCCAAAGCGCTCTCACCCACATCAGTCCTGCCACCAATGTCACTGTGCCTGGGACACCTCTCGCCTGCCGCTGGGTGTAAACAAGGGCTTGCTGCGGGTGTATGTCGTATGGCTGGACATCCCTAGCTTTGTATAAGCCACCCCCTTCGTTGATCGACAGAGCCTGTCGGCGGCGGTTCTGGCAGCCCAAATTGAATCCATACACTGTTTTCCACCTGGAGCCGCCAAACACACGGTGGGTGCAGCCAGATGAGTGGGGGTGGAACCCCCTTATGTTACACAACAACTGCCAAAAAGAGTTTGGTGCACTCACGGGGTGTAACAAGAGCTTTTATTGTCCGCAGACGCGTTTCAGCAATTGCCTTCTTCAGTGCGGTAAAAGCCGTATATACGGAGACACAGTGAATGTTCTTTTTAAACCAATGCGTGACATGATTGGTGATTCCGTGGCCAATGGGAGGACTCCAATTCCTCCAGGAGCTGGTAGTGGAGCACTGACATCCTCAATGTAATTGATTGTATTACGGGTTTCAATGCCCCTTTGTAAATAATGTCTGATTTCCTCTTTGGTGCCAAAGCGCTCTCACCCACATCGGTCCTGCCACCAATGTCACTGTGCCTGAGACACCTCTCGCCTGCCACTGGGTGTATACAAGGGCTTGCTGTGGGTGTCCGTAGTATGGCTGGACATCCCTAGCTTTGTATAAGCCATGACCTTCGATGATCGACAGAGCCTGTCGGCGGTGGTTCTGGCAGCTCAAATTGAATGCATACACTGTTTTCCACCTGGAGCCGCCGAACACATGGCGGGTGCAGCCGGATGAGCGGGGTGGAACCCGCTTATGTTACACAACAACTGCCAAAAAGAGGTCGGTGCACTCACGGGGTGTAACAAGAGCTTTTATTGTCCGCAGACGCGTTTCAGCGATTGCCTTCTTCAGTGCGGTAAAAGCTGTATATACAGAGAAACAGTGAATGTTCTTTTTAAACCAATGCATGACATGATTGGTGATTCCGTGGCCAATGGGAGGACTCCAATTCCTCCAGGAGCTGGTAGTGGAACGCTGACATCCTCAATGTAATTGATTGTATTACGGGTTTCAATATATATATATATATAACCATAGAAATTCAACAATTATAGTTACCTGAGCTAACTATAACTTACGCCCCTGCAATGCACTGCTAATGACTTCACAAATTACATCACTCATAACATGGTCAGTGACATCACTGATGACATCTCAAAGGATATCATTGATGACATCACTGATGATATCATCCATGAGTGTGTTTTCTAAGAATATATGAGTGCTAAACATATATACTAATGTACTACAAACATATAATTTGTATACTAGGTGTACTACTAATGAGTGAGAATGAGCGGTACTACTTTTAACGTATAATATGTGAGTGACTGTGTGTTTCCGTGTGTGAGTCAGTGTTTGAGTGGCTATATAGGCATGTGAGTGGGTTTGTGAGTGGCTATATGGGTGTATAAGTGGGTGTGAGTAGCTGTGTGAGTGGCTGAATTGGTGAGTGGCTTGGTGTGTCAGTGACTGCATGGGTGTGTGAGTGACTATGGGTGAGCCAGGGGGTGTCTGAATGGCTGTATGAGTGAGTGACTGGGTGTGTAAGTGTACTGTATGGGTGAGGGAGTGGCTCTTTGAGTGGTAGTTTGGTTAAGGGAGTTGGAGTGTGAGTGGCTGTATTAGATAGTGGTGTCTGTGTGAATGGCTGTATGGGTGAGTTAGTAGATGTATGAGTACTTGTGTGGATGTGTGAATGGGTATGTAAGTGGTTGTGTGGGTGTGTGAGTGAGTGTGTGTGGTTGTATGGGTGAGTGAGTGACTTTGTTGAGAGGCTGAATGAGTGAGTGACAGGCTGTATAGGTGAATAAGTAGGTGTGTACTAGTTGTATGGGTGAGTGTGTGGCTGTGTGAGCGGCTGTATGGGTCAGTTACTAGTTGTATGAGTAGCTGTATGGGTGAGTGAGTGGTTGTGTGAGTGGTTGTATGAGTGAGTGAGTGTGTGTGTATGTGGCTCAATGGATGAGTAAGTGGATGTATGAGTACTTGTATGGGTCTGTGAATGGGTATGTTAAGGTTTTGTGGGTGTGTGAGTGGGCATATAAGAGGTTGCATAGGGGTGTGAGTGGTTCTGTGGATGATGTCATCAGTGATGTAATTTGAGATGCAATCAGTGATCTCATTAGTAATGTCACTGACCATGTCATGAGTAATGTAATATGGGAGGTTATAAGCAGTGCATTGCGGAGTCGTAAGTTATAGTTAGCTCAGGTAACTATAAGTGGTGAATGTCTATGGTTTTTATGAGTGAAATCTGAGCCTAACTATAAATGTCCCTGTAACCTTTGAGTTATTTCAGTTTTCCAAGGTTTTTTTAATTCTATTTGCTAACTATAAAGTCCCTGTAACCTTTGTTTTTTTTAAGTGAATTTCTAAGGTTTGTTTTATATTCTATTTCCTAACTATAACGTCTCATTAACCTTTGGTTTTTTAAGTGAATTTCTATGGTTTTGTAGCTAGTAGGTGCTTTTGCGGAGTGGTGGAGAAAGGGGGTGGAGCCTCCAACCAGCTCACAGCAATCCCGCTTTGTGGGACCCTCAGCTTCCAAGGGGACTTTATCCCCCAACCAGTAGAGCACCAGGAGGCACATTTACAGAGTGGTGAAGAAAGGGGGCGGGGTCACCATCCAGCTCTCAGCAATGGGGCCCGGCCTCCATTGTGGGTGCTCTGGTCCCATCCAGTCATGTCTGTTGGGGACCACGGAGGGAGCCTCAAGGCCACTGTGTTCCCTGCCGGCTCCCCACCTCCTGCTGGAGCCGGCGTAGCTTTCAGACATAGGGAGCTACTAAACATGCATCTCCCTGTGTCTGGAAGCAATTCTGCTCCACTTCCAGCAAGCGAGAGCATTTTCAATGCACTCGCTTGCTCGAAGCGGAGCTTTTGCTGTGACTTGGCAGGAGCGATAAAGCGAGTGATATTGTAGTACTTTCAAACAGGTCAGAATTAATACGTAGAAACAGTATTCACTGCTTGCAGCTAGTGATTTTCCATGGTTTATCATTACAAAGCTGCTGAAATTTCAAGAATAATCGTTTGTTGAATAGTCACTAAGATTCCATACCAATTAGCAGGACCATCCCTTAAGGAAAACCTAAAAAAAAAAAGAGAATTTCAGTTTAAGGTCTTTAAGTGGCCTACTCTTCCACTACTCATGGTATGATACATGAAATCACAGATGATATTAAACCTAGCTTAGTGATAGGCAATATGCAAAATAGCAAACCTGCTGATAGACTTAAGCTATCAAGATAAAGGGCAGCTTAATTGCAATTTGGCCAGTCCCAACAGAAACCAGCTGAATCAAAATGCAATTGATGTAGAAAACTAGTAAAAACATGTTGGAATAGTAACACCAAATTCCTGGTTATTAGCCATTTATCAGGGCCCGCCTTGTAATGGCCCTGTAATTCCACATTCCAGAATTACCAATGCCCCTGATATCAGCAATTCCTGGTGGAGATAACTACATTTGTAATCTAATGCTCTTGCAATACCTATTACATCTTAATCATCTTACACCATTCTTCACTACATACAATCTACTAAACCCCTTTCACTCAAGATTCAGGGTGCTTCAATCCACAGAAACCACCCTGACTCACATATCTGATGTCATAATCTGTGCCCACCACACTCACTTATTTTATGTTTTCATACTCCAAGACCTCTCTGTGGCTTTTGCTACTGTTGATTATACCACTCTATCTAACCACCCTAACCAAATTTGGGATCCTCTGTCAACTGGCTCTTGTTGTGTCTCTCTGATTTATCAATCTCAGTCACTTGCTGCTCATGACTCTCACTCCTACACTTTTGCCGGTCCAGTTCCCACAAGACTCAGTCCTGGATCTGCTCCTCTTTTCACTCAACACCTCATCTCTTAATATGCTATGGATGAAACCCAAACCTTTCACTTATTTCCTGCTTTCCCTCCTCACATCCACACACACATCACAAAATGCGTCATAGCAATCCAGGAGGCAGTTCTATCAGCGATGCGTAATTTGCAAAATGGAAATTAATTTACTTTGCAGTTACTTTTGCAAATGTTCCTCTCCTCTATCCTATCAATTTCCCACATGAGATTATGACAACAACAAACTCAATCAGAAACCTAGAGATACATTTGAACCCTTCAATGGATCTATCTATCATAACTAGTATGGCCACAGCAGGCCCTTTCAATTACTCAGTACGCGCAAAATACGCTCTAACCTTTCTTTTCACATAGTCAATCTTCACTTCAGTTGTCCTTGGCAAACTTGGCTACTGTAACTCGTTACTAGTAGCTCTTTCCTATATTATTTTACTAACCTGGATAAAGATCTATAAAGATCTACATTTTCTTACAAGCACACTCTTCAATCTCCCAAAATACCCACCTGCCTCATAGTCAAGCCAGCAGAATTTCAGATAAAAGCAGGGCTCTGTGCAAGCTACCAATCCTGGTCTTCAAAGCTATAAATGGATCCTCTGCCAGCCGCCGCTCTGTAATCCTGTATCGGTGTGCATTTATTCATAATCTATGCCCGGTCAACAAAATCTCCTGCTCGCAACCTAAATTCCATGTGCATTGTGAAGGTTTCATTCCTTTCAGTTACAGGAACTACGAGAAGAGCAGATGATGCCTTTTAACTTGATGACCATTGAGTTGACGCCTAGCCTGGTATCTGGTGTTCTGCACCTGTACATTTAACTTTCCACGTTATGAGATCCTTTTTATGGCTTTATATAGAATTCTTATTAAGATCTTTTGTCCATTTTATCTGTGAAATTCTTTTATGGATATTTTTATCCAAATAAAGATTCTTTTGATTTGATTTGAGAAGAACAGTGGGGTGAGGTAGAAGCAGATCATTGTAATTTAAAACATTGTTCAGCATTTACAGCTCTATTGTCTTGAGATGATAAAACAAGATTGTTAGGGAGATTCTGATAATACATCCTGCGGAACATAATGAAGACATTTGGAAACTTTGAGAGGATATGTAAGCAATCTACTAAACCCTTCACTGCTATGGCTCCCTCATGGGTAATTTTTTAGGCTTATTATATCCCCTTCAGAATGTGATGGAAAATAATCAAAGAACACTTCATAGACACACAAAGGTGATATTGGTCACCATGAAAGCTAAATATAAAAAGAGTGGGTTTCAGGGACCAAAGTAATGGCATTTAACCCCTTCCGTGCTTCCGTCGGCCAACGGCCGTCGCGAGCACTACCTCGCTAGTGCTGCGCACGTCCGTTGGCCGACGCGGCCCCGCCCACTCTTTTAAACTGCCGCACCGCGGCGGAATTCGCGCCGCGGTTAAGTGGTTAAGGTGAGCTGGGTCTGGTGCCTCAATGGACTAAATCATGCACTTGAAAAACCTCTGTTTGACCTCATGGCCACAAGTTCAAACCCTAGTGAGACCAGTTAGCCTTTCATCCTTCTGAGGTTGATAAAATGAGTACCATTGAGCTGGGTAACAATAAATACCTATTATTCAGTGTCAAGCTAATGCAAGGGGTGAATGTGTGCTTGACAAATCTGTGTGTTATGACCGGTGCTAGCATGGTTATCACAATTTTACACCCATCTTTGATTAAGTAGAGCAGGTTGGATGACACTAGGAGGTGGCAGCATTTCTTGTGCAATGAGAAGGTCTTTTTAAGCACTATTTGACTGATGTTCATTGTATTGTATGACTTTATGTACTGAAGCAGCACCCGATGTGAAACGGAGCAAAGTCCATCCCTTCAATGTTACAATCCCAGCATGCCCCCTCTGTTATGTACCACAGAGAAGCTTAATCTGATTACAAGGGACTGGGAGCCCAGTTCATGGCCTCATTGTAAATCCTGTGGAAATCCCAATACACCCAGTGACAGGAGTTAACAGGCACATCGAGATTACGAGGTTCCCTGTAACCCCGCAAATTGAAAGTATAAAAGATGGATGGTTGGATGGATGGATGGATTAGGCAATTTGTTCTAGAGAAATACTGAGCAAAAACGTAAAATTGGTAAATCTCCTTGTGGAGTATTATCTGCCAGTAGAGCACATTCTAAATGAAGTCATAAATTGCATTATCACCACGGATTTTGTCCTGGATAACAGGGGCAGTTTAGCTAAGCAAGGGAATGCGGGAGCAATGGGTTCATAGGCTGCGTGTGGCAGGTAGTGCTTAATTTGTGCCTGTGCTTGCAGGTGGAGAAAACTGGAACTCATTTTGAGGACCAAGACCTACTTTTCTTCGTCAGACTCTAACGCAGATTAACAGAGAGAAAAGCAGGAAAAAGTAAAAAGGAGGAAAAGAAAGTTGGCTCATCAACAGTGACAAAGAGCGAAAAGAGGGGTGAAACGCTTGCAAGAGTGATGTAAAAAGAGAGGAAGTGTATGGTGGAGGAACAAAGCGGCATGAGGTGAAGCCAAGACCGTACAGACTTGGCATTCAGCACCTGTGGGATTCAGCAGTGCCGGCTGCAGGTGCTCAAGAAAAATCAAATTAAGCGCTGCACAGGTGTGTGGAAAAAGTGGCCCAAACTATCAAACTAACCAGAAAGTAGGGGATTTTGGGAAAAGGAAACAATCTCGCTAGGGCATGATGAGACTGGAGCTTTCCAAATCGCACATTGTAATGGGTAATATAACGCGGCTCCCGCCTGACAGGGGGGGCTCATGTTCGGACGGTTACCGGATGAAACCACGGGGAGACGCGGGAAAGCCTGCTGGGATCCAGCCTGCTCACGCGCCAGCAAATTTACGGGGGCTCTGATGGAAGCCGCCGCTCCTCTGCTTTCCGAGCCCAAAACATGTAAATACAGATATATATTTATATATTAAGGAGGGGAAAAATATGAGCGCGTGCTGGCTGAGGTCGATATCGGATGGATTCGGCTGCCTGATAATTTTGTGAAATATTAAATTTGCTCGTAAATCCCTGAGCCTGTTAGATAGGAGTCTTCTGGAAATGAGTGCGCGTCATTTCCGACTTCATCAGACTGCAAGGGGGGCGGGGGGGGGGGGAGGTGGGAAGATCAGAAGTTGGAATAAAAAGAAGCGTGAGAAGGGGTTGGGGGGATTATACATGTGTGAACACAATGAGAAAACGGCTCGGGAAAGGCGTAGAGATGAGTGGGAGCCGGACATTTCCCTGTGGGATGGGGCCCTGGAGGCCAATTTGGAAAGCCGGACCGCTGCTGGTGCCTTTTATCACTTTTCCCAGCTCCCAAAGGAAAATTGCAGCAGACGTGGGGAGGAGAGGGAGAGAGGCTGAAGTTAGAGAGAAAGTGATCAGAGAGGGAGAAGAGAGAGAAGAGATGAGGAGAGAGAGAATGGATGGATGGACAGGGAGAGATAGACCGAGGGGACAAAGGGTGCGGGGCAGGTTTGAGCACTTTGGGGCCGTTTTTGGTACCCCAGTCCTGCCCTCGGGATAATTAAGGGAGAAGAATAAAAGGAAAGATGCAACCAGGAATTAAGGACAGGAAAAGAACCAGAATACAAAATGCAAAGGGGTAAAAATGGGAAGCAGACAGAACTATAAACAGGGCCAGTGGAAAGTAAAATAGATGGAAGTGAAAAATACAAAGATACAGAGATTTGGAGGTTAAGACATGAAGGAAGGTAAAGTACATGATAGGGTAGAGGAGGGGTGGTAGTCCAAAACGGTTGGTAGATGTGCGAAAGGAGGTGAAACAACCTAGAAGCTAAGAAAGGGTAATTGAGAAAAGACAATAAAGAGGCAAAAAGTAGGAAAGGGTAAGGATCACAAAAAACATGAAATTCAGAGAAAAAGAGGATTTTTGATACAAGCCCAAACCATCCAACTGCCTAAACAAGGAGAGATAAGTCTGAACGTATAGGATGGGGGTCCACTCCAAGCCCTTCACTGCAACACCAGTCTCAAGACCCTGGTGCATTATGTGAATGTTGAGTAGAGGCAGTAGGTTTAGATCTGACAGTCCTTTATGGATTGAATATTCACATCAGAAGGATCACTGCTTTTCTCACTGACCACCTCTAGGACACGTGTAATATTTTTTCTCGCACACGTACTAAACCGCTAGGCCTGGCATTTTAAAGCGCCTGTACATGTAAGAGAGGAAAGCAAACAGCAAACCTTTAAGACAGCGTGATAATAGAGACCAATGTAAGTAAAACAAAAAGTTCCTCTGTTAGAACGTGTTCCTTTTTATTCATGCTTCTTTTCACACATAGGCAGAGAAATGCGCAGCCAACGTATTTCGCCAACTTATGGCTTCTTCAAGACATCCAGGACCTATCAATGCTCAATCGTTCAGGTATCTGTAAACACTCTTGCGATAGAAAACACTAGTGGTCAATTACGTCACTCTCTCATCGACGTTCACAAATGGGCCCCTTCAACACCCTTCAAGACCCTATTACGACTGTTCGTTGGATACTAGCAGGTACTTCACAACTATGTGGGTGCTTGTTTGATTCGGAAAAGTAGAGTACCTCAACCGTACGTGCTTGGATCAGTAGCCAGGTTCTATGTGCAGTCAGGTTTAAGCGCCTGCTGCAACTGGCGACCACTCTTGACATCTTAATATTACAGCATTAAGGGATAGATTCTGCATGATTTGCATTTTTGGTGAGTCATGTTGTCCAGCCCAAATCCTGAAACCTTACATTCCCAGCTGTCTCATAGTGATGTTTGATTTCTTTAACATAAAACAATTATGAAATTAAACCGTTATAGTTCATTTGGATGCACGTCAAGCTCATCACACTCGCCAGTTTAAGATTTATGGGCAAAACACAGTTTTTCATTCTTGGCATGTGGGCCACCATGACCATGAAGACCATGATTAAATGATGTGTTTTTAGAGGCATTTGCACTAGCTTCTGTTGTACTCTGCAAATGTATATGTGGCGTTTTCTTAAAGTAACCTCTGTAAAGTATTTCGGACGAGATTCTCACCCCAAAAAATTATAAAAATGTCTAGTTTTTTTTAGAACACACCCAGATGATACCTGATAACAATGGTAACTAACAGGTATGATGGAGACGAGCTAGATGGAGGAAAATCATTGTGTTGCTAGTGTGATATTCAGCCGCGGCCGCAGCAGGTAAGAGCTTTAGGGCCGGCTGGGGGGGATTTCGAGAGACGACCACAGGGGAAAATTAAATAAATAATTAATTTTCCCTCGTGGTTGCCTCTCAAAATCCCCCCCAGCCGGCCCCACCGCCCCACCACTCTTACCTGCAGCGGCCACGGCTGGTGATATTCCCTGTTATGGAGAGAAAGGAGAGACTGGCCCAAATGCTTCTTCAGACCCATTTTAAATATTGCTTGGCCTAGGCGGGGGGGGGGGGGGAGGTCTGCGTTCAACAGTTCACCTGCTGGCCCGAGGCTACTTTAGAGACAGGACGAGTCGACACAAGGTTATGAAGGAAATATTCTCATTATCTAAGTATTGTTTTCTAAAGTCAACACAATTTGTATCTAATATGTATTACTTCTTTGTCTGGCACCTTTAAAGATTTGACAACAGGACGTCTAAAAGTGTATACAAGTCACCAGTGGTGGCATGCAAAACATTAGCTGTGTTCACAAACAGGTAGATAAAACAACCGACTGATCCGTGTGAAATCCACACGAAATTTCGCAAGAATCAATTTAACATTGTAGGTATGTGGTATCTGTACAGTGCAAACATAGTGAAAGGTAGAGGAGTGCTGTATGAAGTTAAAGGCAGAGAGCTGAACAGAAACACAAGCTAGGCGGTGGGGGCCTTCTCGGTTCTGGGAGGGGGATGTGGGGCATTTACTGTGTCCTCTCACCATGTGGTCCTCCACTTTTAAGGGTGTGCCTTCAGCTCTTTCTAAATTAACGCAGGGTGGAAGGGCTCTTGATGGATCCAGGGATGCTGGTACACATCCTGGGCGCATAGACAGAGAAGGACTGGTGCCTTTGTTTCTTGCACTTACACGTCTCCAGTCTGATGGAGTCCAGGATGTGGATGTGCTGAGACCACCCAGAGATGGTGGGCTTTTCATTTAC
Organism: Calotriton arnoldi; assembly: GCA_963921515.1. Lineage (NCBI taxonomy): Eukaryota > Metazoa > Chordata > Amphibia > Caudata > Salamandridae > Calotriton > Calotriton arnoldi. Next base: position 1,356,907 of record CAWUFW010003545.1, read on the forward strand.
ATCGGCAGGGGGCGATCCTGATGGTTTTGTAGGAGATGTAGCTAGCCTTGAATGTGTTGTTGCATGGCAAGAAGAGCAAGTGAAGTTCCACCAGAGTTGAAAAGATGCGGTTATATTTCCTCAAGACCTGATGAGGGCCTGTAACAATGTATGACTATATACTTAATTAGAACATTGGAATGTTGAGCGCTCTATTGAAAACAATGGACTGCTCCGCGCTTCTAATGGCTGGTAGAAGCCCAGACAAGGCCGGACTGAGAGCCAAAAGCAGCTCTGGCAAATTTTCTCAGACCAGCCCCCTCACTGAATAGTAGGTCTCAGGCAGCTCTGTTCGGCTACACTGAGGCTTGTATTTTCATCGTATTTCGTTGCAGGAATTACTGTGACCTGTCCAAGCCTTTAGCAAGAGAGGCCCTGATAGGTGAAAATCAGCCCCCTGGCCTCCAGCCCACCGGGGAAATGCCCGATGCCCAGTATAGCCAATCAGGCCCAGAGCATCAACATTCCAATGTTTGCTCATAGCAACAGCTGTGAACAAAGGCCTCACGGAATTTCAACCCCCTCAGGCTCCATGAGGACTTTGTTTTACATATTAAAACATTCTGTCCTCTAGGGATGGAATAGTCTAATAGCCTCAGAGACCTCTGTAGCGGGCTGTACAGGCCATTAATGGCCCGCTCCCTTGTCAAAGGCACTGGAGCGGGCCTTTAATGGCCAGTAGAGCCCGCTACGGCGGGCTCTATGGCTATATAGTTTACTTGTACGTCCTTACTCACATCTCACACCTTATCCACTAAGTGAGCATACCAGGTGACTCCATATCATGGTGCACATAATATTGCAGCAGACCTGTCAACACATAGTGCCACCGTGTGTCACATAGTACCTGCACAGGTCACACAGGGACCTGTAGAAGAGACTAGATCACACCAAAAGCCGAAAACCTTTATGCAGAGTATGGTTAAAGTTCTTGTATGAAAGCTGTCACTATCCTTACCCATTGCAGGTTTCCACCCTACCCAGGACTTGTTACAATCCTGCTTTTTTGAAAATAATGTAATAATCTATTAATTTGATTCAATGGTTTCATTTGAGGTCCACCAGGACTGCCTGATCATGACATGGAGTCACCTGATAATTTTCGTCTGAATATGTCTTCATTTCACCATGCATAAACCTGTCTATTTCCCTCTCTCACACAGACCGTTTCAGAGGTCCAGTGAGTAATAGCATTCACCAATGACCAAGAGCAATCATTTAAGGTTAGCAAATTGCAAAACGTCAACAAGCGTCTAAATCTAAGCCCCTATTTAAGTTTAAAAACAAGCTAAATTGCTTTTGCGTCCCGCCCCCTGTGGCCTTTGTAGCACTTTCTCCTTTTCCATTTCATTGTCTTTTTCGTTCACAACACAATTAATCACCCTCTTTCTATTTTAGCTCAGACAACGGGCGGGGGTGGTGTACAGAGAGACAAGGCACAGTATTACTGCTCCTCAGGATTTCCAACTTCCAAAAATGTATATATAATAGGTGCTGGAAAAGAGAGGGCGCAAAAGAGCTTTGAAGGTGACAGACATCATAATGTAGCACTGAAATAACTCCAGGAACAAGAAGTTTTTATTTTGGAAGGAGAAATAAGCACTGGCAAAGCCAGTCTGTCTCGACTTTTGGGTTGCCAATGCAGACGTATTGGCTTTTACAATGGTTTTTGCCGATGCTGTCCAGCATTTGCAAAAAGGCAAAAAACTGGTTTTGCCAATGCGGAACAGCATCGGAAACAAATATAATGACACTACGGAAGCCACTGAGAGAAAACCTGTATGGGTGCAAGTGTGTCCAAGAATATGCGTACATTTATCATGACACGGTGGCCTTTTTTTTTTTTTAACTTCCCATTCCATGGTAGCAGACGTCAATCTTGGAGTGAGGAATTAAATTAAACGATGCTCAGTAACACATAAAAAGGATGGAGCAACCCGATAGCAAGCTGCAGCTGTATGGGATGTCAAAAAAATAAATAAATAAATAAATATATATATATATATATATATTATTTATTAAAGAAAGACAACAAGGGACAGGTAAGCAATGAAGGAGCAGGTTATTACTGTAGAAAGAAGTCAATGTTGTTGAGCAGCAGTAGCAGAGGGGTAGCAGAAGGCAGGGGGTAAAAATGTCTTTACAAATCTGACGGCAAGAGTAATGGAAAGGTTTTGGGGAGAGCAACATGGATAGCATAGTTGGGATTTGAAGGGGGATCAGCACTTGATGGAGCGAGAATGAAAATGCATGCACTGCCATGGAGTGCTAGAATTAAAAGTTTAAAGTAGCAGTGGCGGCTCCTCCGCTAAGGTGAAGGAGCGTCGCCCCACTGCTTTGAAGCAGTGAAGGAAAGGAGAAATAAAATAATAATAACGTAATGCTATTATCATTTTATTTTGCCCTGCTGCGACAGCTTTGCGTGATAAGGTGGGGCTGCTCTGCTCGTGAGGAGTGGTAGCGCCCTCCTAAGTGCGCAATGACTGTTTGGCTGGCCCTTTTGGCCGGCCAAAAAGTCACGAGCACTTAGCATGTTCTCGATGGAGGCTGCATTACAGCCTGCGTGGACTACTAGTAGCAGATTCAGAGGTGCTTCTTTTGTCAACCTAAAAAGGGTGAAAGGTCAAGTGGGCCCTTTTTGAGTTGGAACCTTTTATTTGTAGGTTACACGCCTACCTCATCACCAGACACACTAAACCTTGGCCTCACTAATTATGATCGTACTTTGTGATTTGAGGATGCATACGTGTTTCTGTAGCAGGCAGTTTTATCTCCTTGGACTATGATGATGCTGGGGTTAGAGTCTTTCACGTGCACTGTGCACACAGCCTCTGCAGCAGGTGCATCAACCATGAAGCACATCACTGGCATTGACATCTGGAGCCTGTGGGCTCCACGGAGATGTCTAAAGCAGGCAAGGAACATCTCACCTTATCTTTATGGGATAGGGGCCTGCCAGCTACACCGAGGTTTCTACAGCAGAAGCCTATACCCACTGAGCTGTCTTTTTTGGAATGAAAACATCTGATCTTTAGATTCATCAAGTATTTTTGCAGTGGGAACGCAACTCCCTCTAGTAACTTAATGAGTTTTGAATCTGTGACCTCCAAGTACCACCCACTTTTATGCAGCATGCGCTCAACTTACTGTGCCAACTAAGCAGCATCCAAGGCCGGCTCTTGGGCGGTGTGACCGGTGCCACCGCACCCTTCAGCGGGCGCCGAGTTTGCAAGTTTATTTTGGTTTTAAAAGCACCTGCTGCTGCGCTCCTTGCCTCCAGCAATTTCAATGCAACAATAAAAATGTCAAGAGAACTCCAATGATTAATGTTCTTCCTGGAGAGAGATGGAGTTTTGTCTGGTTGCGGTTTTAACTGATCATAAAATGGTACATGCCTGCTGCTCAGGTATTCGCAATTAGATATTAACAATTTGATGCATGCAGCCCTTAGTTACTTGCAGTGTATAAGTTAAAATCCTAATATGGAACAGTATATCATGTATTAACTGCCATCAAAGAACTGCATGCACACTGCAAAGTATAGATTAGAGCATAGATTAATGTTGCAAAAAGGGTTAATTTGGGTAGAAATCAATTCTTAATATTAAATAGAACTCCGAACTATGGTGTTTCATTTTCAATTCTGAGTTTGTGCTTCTTCAGACCAAGCACTCAAACTATATTGCCTACCAGTATGGATAACATGTCACTCCTACACCTTGTGGTCCTCTGGGCTATGTAACATTTGCTATACACTGATTTACACACGTATGATTGATTGTCTCTGTGTAGTGTGTGTGATGCAAACTGCTCTGACACTCTACACTGGTATGAGTGGCGCTATTTAATTAATTAAATGCATCTGAAAGAGAGTGGTTCTGGAGCCTTGAGGGGCACTGTTAGAAGGTGGTGGTGAGAGAATTCATGGTGGAGGTGGTCACCACCTCCACCATGGATGGGGGGCACCAACAAACGTTGTCACACCGGGCGCAACCAGTGCTAAAGCCGGCCCTGGCAGCACCTCTTTGACTCTTATACAGCTCCCGCAGAGCTGTAGATGACTTCTTTTTACCCCAATCTACACATGGTTTCTCCTAAGCACCTACAGCTGGATTTCATAAGATTCCGGCAAGGGACTTATTTTTATCAAGCTGCTATTTAACATCATACCTGTTATTGCAACAGCAGAGCTCAGTTACCCCCCTGATGATTCTCGGAAATACACATATTTTATTTGTTCTGAGTGGAATTTGTGTTTTGTAGCAAGTAAGTTGGGATGGCGTCAGACAAAGGGTAATTCAATGATTATTTGTTAATTCTCCGGAAGCCGAATATTCCCTTGTCGATATGTTTGAGATTGGAAGGGATGAGCATGAACATGACAAAACATTAATGAAGAAGACGTTTTGTCTTAATTAGGAATGCCACCGTTTTAATCACAGTTTGTACGAGTTTTTGGAGTGGGCGGATGGAAAATGTGAATGACACAACAACAGATAAATGGTTGACGAGGGATTACTTAAAGGCCCTACAAGTATATTATACATACATTTTTAGTCAAATCAAAAGGTCGTTGCCAACGTCAGACCTAAACACATCATATGACTGAAAAGAGATAATTGGTTGGTACCTTTTAGTCTATTGCCCAGAGAGACTAGTGTCAGCGAGTGAGGCCTCTAAATGTCAAACAATGGAATTAGTAGATAATAGTGGATATTTTTGCAAAGTGCGAAAATAGGCTCAGTTTTACAAATTGAGTTACTTTGCGAGTCGCAAAATGCAATGTACAACAGTGTCACAGATACTGTTAGCGATTCCCAATGGGGTCGCAAATTGCATGCCTCATCAATATTCATGAGGCAAGCGCAATTTGCGACCCCATTGGGAATGGCTAGCACTCCCAGGGATGGTGGCCTGCTGGGGTCAGCAGACCACCATGTCTGGGACTGCTTTTTACATAAAGCAGTTTTTCTTTTTTAAATGCAGCCTGTTTTCCTTAAAGGAAAACGGGATGCATTTAAAAAAGAAAAATGAAACTTTTTAGTTTCATTTTTTAAGGGCAGGCAGGGGTCCCTGGGACCACTGCCTGCTCTTAAAAAATATTTTTGCACCCATTCACAAAGGGGAAAGGGTCCCCTGGGGACCCCTTCCCGTTGGCGAATGGTTTACTACCTACTTGAAGTAGGTAGTAAACTGCAAGTGTTTTGCCACCGCACATGCGGTTGCAAAAAAATGGTACATTCCATTTGAACTCGCTATTAGGAAGGGACGCCCTTGGTTGCCCCTTCCTAATAGCGAAGTACGTAAATGCTATTTTGCGAGTCTGTGACTCGCAAAATAGTGGTGGTACATACCACCATCGTTTTTTGCAGTCGCAAAAGGGTTGAATACCCTTTTGCTACCGCAAAAAACAGTCGTACATCTGGCCCCAAGTGCCTGCATAGTTCTGCGCTCTATGCAGTCTTGTGAACTCTTCTTCCGACCGGCTGCAAGACATTAAGCAGAGCCACGTGCAGTGGATGACAGTGACAACTATTTCAACATGGTTCTCCTTGTGGGATAAAAGACAAGGTCGTTCTGTAATCTATTCAGAAGGCAGTCTTGTGTGAGTTACTGACTGAAGAATTGAAAGAAAAGGATTTTGCTATTGAAAACTAAAAGCAGATTTGTGTGGCATTTATTAAAAAGAGAATGAGCACCGAACCACACTAAAGGAAGAGGAAAAACTTGAAAGGGGACTTGAGTATGTTTTGAGGGATTTTTGATTAAGAGACACTATGTTTGGGAAATGGTTTACCCAAAGGCTGTGATTCGTTTTTCCTTCTGTTAGTTTTATGAAGAAGCAAGTTGGTGATGATGATGTCTGTGCCGATGGTAGGGTAGTGATGGTGATGAGGGTGATGAGGGTGATGGTCAACACAATGATGGTAGGAGGCTAATGGTGCTCACACTAGTGATGTTGGTAGTGGTGGTGATGGTTGTGAAAGCAGTTGTGATAATAGTGGTTATGGCGTTAATGGTAGAGGTGGAAAGGTAGTGATGGTGGTAGCTGTAGTAGTGGTGATAGTGGTAGTAGTTGTGGTGATAATGGTGGTGGTTAACGGGGGTTGTAATGGTGGTGATTATAATGGTAATTGTGATAATGTTTGTGGTGGTAACGGTTGTGCTAATGGCAGTGTAATGGTGGTGTTTGTTGTGGTTATGGTAAAGGTAGTTTTAATGATGGTGGTAGTGGTAATTGTTCAAGACGGTGGTGGTGGCGATGATGGAGGTGGTCGTAATGGGGTCGTAGTGGCGGCAATGGTATGGTGGCAGTAGTGGCAGATATGGTGGTAATGATGAGTTATGATAATGGTGGTGGTAATTGTTGTGGTGGCGGCAATGGTGATGGTGGCAATGGTAATTGTGATGGTTCATATATGTTTACTGACAGTCTAGCCTGATACACCCAAGCTGTGGAGGTTGCATGTGAAAAACTCGACTTCATTGCATTAAAACTGTTACGCCTTTATGAAATTTAAAGTGAGACATATTTTATACCAGTTTCTAGCTGATAATAATAATAATACCAGTGTTTGTAAAGCACGAACAATTACCCGAGGGTGTCAAGGCGCTGGGGGCTGTCGGGAAGATTAAGCGAGCTATTGCCCAGAGTCACATGGTGCTCGGCTAACCTGCCGCCGGCGATCGAACCGTGAGCCCCCGTGTTCTGGAGTCAGCCGCCCTGGCCGCTGCGCCACACCTCTTCCTGATAGCTGATCTGCACAATCTCTGACAGCTAACTGATTACCTATGTCTATATAGTGGTGGTTTCGGCTATAGGTATATATGGTAGTTGTGTCCGCCATGTGAAGGATGGAAGAAAGCATGGCCATAACTCTGCACATCTGTAAAACAAATTTACTGAAGGGTTGAACTGTACTCTTGTAAACAAAAAGGATTGTCCTTTTCTCCATTGCTTGTTTAACATCACTAACTGGGTGCAGCAGTAAAGCCATTACAATAATTAAATTCGTTTACAGGTGTCATATCAGCAGGTTTCTATTTTATCTATGTCTGTGAATCCCCTTTCAGGTGCACAACAGTTGTAGCATTTACCGTCCTGCTTCTCGGAATCATGAGACTGAAAGAGCCCTAATGGCAATCTTCTCGGCACTGACGCAAAATGATTGAACTAACAAGCATATCACAGGAGTTGCAGTGCGCTCAGACACATATCAGTTATAAAGAAGAGTGGATTCAAGAAGGTGCAGGAAAGTAGAAACAAAGATCTGTCGGGAGCTGCTATAAAGCACTCAAAAGAAGCCTTGCCAAAGTAATGTGCACTAGCCTTTTGGCTTTGGCAATTCCGGTTTTCTTCTGTCATGGTTTTTGCACAACTTCATTGTTGGGGAAGCTGCTGGGCATTCATCAATCTAAAAAAATGTATTGACTAAAGATAAAAATAATTTTGGGGCTCCAAAAAGCAGGCATTACCATAGTTGTCACTGGCATCGAAGGGAGCTGCTTTGTGTGTGGGTGTGCTCCTTTTGAAAGGGCAGCATGCTGCAACTCACAGTGAACTCAGCCAATGGCTGAAGTGGGCTGACACATTGCCCTATGATGCTGGAGTGGGTGGAACAAAAACGTGAATGGCACAACAACAAACTAATGGAGGAAGTCTGGCTGAAACCCCATGCATCTAACTATATTATGCACATAATTCTATTAAAATCATAAGGTATTGGCAAACAGCAGACTTAAAGAAGCCCAGTGGTCTGGCGCTGGCGGCCAGCGTCCTGCCTTTGCTAATGCTTTCTTTGGAATGTTTTTGTAACTATTTATTACAAATAGTTAAAGAGGGTTTAAAAGGTATAGAAATAGAGTGTCTTGCAAAGACAGCTAGATAGCGTTTTATAGATCAACAGTGTTAGACAGACAGATAGATAGATAGATAGATAGATAGATATATAGATAGATAGATTTTTACATTAAATGTAACTTTTAGATATCACGAGTTGTATTACAAAACTATCAACATGTGTCGACCCTTACATAATACCTTAAGCAATCATCAGGTTGAAACTGTGACTACTTGTAGCTTAAGATGGTTAATGGAAGATGTAATGCCTGAAGGTTTTGTTTCACTATCGGTGGTTGGTTGGGTCAGCCATAGGTATGCATTTCTAGTATAACTAACTTTTTCATGGAGTCTTATAAAGTACACCTCACACACACACGTGTGTGTGTGTGTATATAAATAAATATACCCCACTCTACTCTTGCTGTTCCATGTGCACCTTCATCAGATGATAATGCTGAACAGACAAAAAGGAAAGATGCAACTGCAGACTGCATGCACCCTGAGAAGAGTATTTCTTGTGCTTAACCTGCACATAGATGCAGGTAAACACAAAAAATAAAAACATGAAAGGGCTGTGTTTTACGCTCTTAGAATCAGACTCTTAAGGAACATTCTGTTTCATCTGTGCCAAATGTTTTGGGGATGGAAGGGCATTAGGTTGACAGCTCAGTGGGCTTTTGTCTGCTGCATTGGGTGTAGGACAGAGAATCCCAGTAGGATCAAACCTTCCTTTCATCTCTGAAGTGTGTGAAAGTTGATCAAAAGTCACTATATGAAATTCCACATGTAACTTTGCTACCCAATCTGCATTATAGCACTTTGAAGCTGCCAGGAAGCATCAGCAAACACAAGTCAAAACCACAAAATAAATACTTTGCATATATATAGCCATTGTGCAGTTATTTAACGATAACACCTGCTATGTAGCTGCCAAGAAACACCCCAGCATGTGATACTAGAGTAATAGGAAAAGCTTTTTTCTTCAATGCAAGTAAATGACTACTTCAAACAGGGTCTTCAGTTCAGTGACATACAGACCTCAATAACATTATGTGTCTATGCAATATAATAATATTATCCAGTCTTAAGTATCAGTCCTTGTGCCAGTCTACAGCTATCATCATCATGCTTGATGCACAAAAAGTTTTCAGAATGTGAAGAAACAGAAGCGGAAGCACAATTTAACACCTGATTTACAGCTTCCTACTGTGTCTGCATCACGGTACGTTCCAGAATGTGAGTCCTAGCAAAGATTAGGATATCTCGAGATGCTTAGTCCCTAAAATGTCCATCGTATGCAGCAGCTTTGGTTAAATGTATACCAGTGTTTTTTTACTTTCAGGGAACTCCCAGGTAATGTGCACAGAACAAACAGCATAAAATGAACACAAGTAAAAACAGCATTTAAAAAAAAAACCAATTGTTGGCCAACTATATATATAACGTCAGCTTAACCATCGATTAAAGTGACGTTATAGTTATGTCTGGTAATACTATCTTCTCTTAAGCTAAAGATAAACCTCAGAAATTGCCTGAAAAAACATAGGTTAAAGTAACCTAATAGGTGAAAATGTCAGTTGAAGGTTAAGTTGTGCCCCCTGCCGTGCACTGCTTATGACCTCACATATTACATCACTCATGGCAAATTAAATGACATCATTGAAGATATCACTGATGACATCTCAGATGACATCACAGATTACACCATTGTCATATGCAGCATTGAGGCCAAAATTTGAAAAAGAATTTGAGGGGGAGTCCACAGATCCACAGCGAGCCTTGTGCGGCCCCTTTGAGAATTGCAGTGGAGGTGAGTCACAATTTTTTTTAAAGAAAAGGGGGCTAGACACCTAACCCCAGTGTGCACTTGGTGAAAGGCCATGCGTGGTATGGGGTTGGGCACCCGCAGGAGATTGGCTGCAGGGCCTGGCAGCAGGCCAACCCCATGAACGCAAAGGTTAAAGGGACATTATAGTTAGGAATTGTAATAATATCTTTGCTTTTAAAAACAAACCTTAGAAATTCACTGATGATGCCAATAGTTAAAAGAATGGTAAAGTTAGGTAATAATTGCAGTTATAACATAATGTTTTAAACTAACAAAACCACTGAATTTCACCAGTTATAGATATCTCAAGTAACTATAACTTGTGCTCTAAAGTATCTATAACTCGCGCCCTCATCATACACTGCTTATACCCTCATACCTTCACATATTACATCACTCATGGCATAGTGAATGACTGCATTGATACGATCCCTAATCACATCTGAAATTACATCATTGATAACAATGTGTATGGTGAGGGTGTGATTTATAGTTACTTTAGGACATGAGTTATATTTACTTGAGATTGTATTGTATTGTAATTGCATTTATATAGCTCTTTCTACCCCTGATGAGGTGTCGAAGCACTTTTTCAGCGAGTAGTACGCTACTCAGGAAGCCATAAAGGATTAGTGGTGAATTAGTATAGTGAAATATGAAACTAACTTGAGTGGTAGATATGTTAGTCAGTTATTTGGATTGAGAAGGATAGTGGAGGGATAGAAGAGGGAAAAGGTTTCCATTTATATAGTGCTTGCTACCCCTGATGAGGTGTTGAATCGCTTTTTCAGCAAGTAGCACGCTACTCTGGAACCTATAAAGGATTAGTGGTGAAGTAGTATAGTGAAATATGAAATCCATTTGAGTGGTGGTTATGTTAGTCACTTATTTGGATTGAGAAGGATAGTGGAGGGATAGAAGAGATAACTATACATGGTGAATTTCAGTGGTTTTATGTTTTAACTAAAATCTTCACCTACGCAGAAAGTTCCTTTTAACCTGATGCAATTGATTGTTAATGTGAACTAGGCTACCCACGAAGTGTATGGTATAGGGTCAATGTTAAACATGACACATGCTTGCTACACCTAAGGGAGTTGTATCTCTGATGACATTAATAATGCTTTATATTATTCTGAGCTATTTTGTACCTACTTTCAGGCCTCTAATGCCATACTAGTTTATGGAGTAATGTGTACAAAAGAAGCCCGGATTATGTCATTAGTGATGTCATTTGAGATGCCATCAGTGATGTCAAAAATTATGTCATAGAACAATTCATGAGTGATGTAATATGTGTGGTCATACGCAGTGCATGGGGGTGCAAGTTATAGTTAGCTGTGCTAACTATAACTGGCGAATTTCTGTTTTTTTTTAGTTTGAAACTTTAATAGTTGTCATTGACATATGTTGTAACTGACATTACTTTAACCTTTGTTTTTTTTAAACAAAAACAGATCTTTTTTTTTAAACACATAACTATATCGTTACTTTAATCTGTGTTTTTTTCAGTGAATTTCAAGGGTTATTTTAACTTAAAGTAACATTTCATTACCATAGGTAAAGCCAACCTCCACTGCCTGGCCTGAGGCCAGGCCCTGCGACAACCCCCCAACGAGCAACCAACTTCACGCTCCACACTACCTTGGCCATGCACAGCACAGGGTCGGCCAGGCCCTGTGGCCAACCCACCGAGAGGCAGCCAATCTCCCCACAGGTAACCAACCCCCATGCTGCGCACAGTCTTTGGCTGTCACAGTGGGGGGGTTTGGCCTGCCACACGGTCCTGTGGCCAAACCCCCAGAAGGCAGTCAAACCCACACCGCGCACTGCCTTTGGCGTGCGAGGCATAGAGATTGCCTTCGGGCCCAGAGGACCCCATCTGCTGGGGTAAAAAATTATATATTAATGGGCGGGGCATGCAGACCCTCCCTGACACTGAATTGGCCCCAGGGACCCCATCCTTCAGGGCCAATTCAAATAAAAAAGGGAGGGGGCACATGGCTCCCCAAACGTTAAAAGGCCCTAGGAACCCTATCGTTTGGGGCGAAATACAGTTAAACAGGGAAGGAGGGAGTGCAGCCGCCTCCCTGAGCCTTAATAGGCCCAGTGACCACATCCCCTTGGGCCTAATACAATAAAAAAGGGTAGAGGGACAGTGTGCCCTACCCAAGTCTTATTTAGTCCTAGGGACCCCATCCCTGGGGCCAATATCTAAGGGGAGGGGGGCATGCAACCCCCTCGCTGAGCCTTATTAGACCCCGGGACACCATCCCCCAGGGTCAAATATAACAAAAAGGGGGAGGGGGCCATGCGACCCCCCTCCCAGAGCCATATTAGTCCCTCTGATACCATCCCCAGGCATATTCCAATATAAAAGGGGAGGTGGCCATGTGGCCCCCCTCCCCAAGCCTTCATAGGTCCCGGGGACCCCATCCCTGGGCCTTTTTTTATTTGAAAGGGGAGGGGGGGCTGTGCAGCTCCCTCCCTGAGCCTTATCAGGCACGGAGACCCCATCACTCGGGCCAAAGGCAATTAAAAAGGGGAGGGGACATGGAGCACCCCCTCCATGAGCCTTTGTGGGCTCCGGGGACCCCATCCCAGGGCCAAATTTAATTAAAAGGGGAGGGGTGTGCGGTTACCCTCCGCAAGCCCTATTAGGCTCCCTGGGTCTGGGTAATTAATAAAGGGAGGGGAATGCCTGGCCCCCCTCCCTAGGCCTAAATAGGACCATGGGACCCCGGGCTGAAATTTAAATAAAAGGGAATGGGGGCCGCAAGGTCATCCTCTCCTATCCTTTATAGGCCCTGGGGACCCAATCCCTTGGTGCCATGCCTTTTTTAAAAGGGGAGGGGAGCTGGGCTCCACTCCTCACCAAGCCTATTTTGTCCCCAGGGAACCCATCTCCCTGGGCTCGCATTAGTTATTGGTGGGTGCCCAGATCCCCCCTCTCGGGCACCCACCAATTGATCCCCGCCACCCTAGCTGGTTCCGAGCATGGTGCGGGAGCAGGCATTGCTCCCACCCGGAGGGAGTAGCTGCATTTATGCTCCTCCCTCCGGGCAAGAGCAAGATATGTTTTGTTTTCCTGCCTGCATCAGCGCAGACAGGGAAACAGAATAAAAGTCTGCTCCCAGCCACTGGGAGCATTTTTGATACTCCTGCTTGCTGGGAGCAGACTTAGTGTTTGCTCCCACTTGGTCAGAGATTTGAAAATATTCTCGCCAGATGGGAGAAAACACATGTTATCCTGCCCGCAGTAATGCAGGCAGGTAAACTATTATCTCCCTGGGGTGGGCTCCCCAGAACACTGTAAGTAAAAGGGCCCAGGGTGATGGGATCCCAGGGGCCATTAAAGGTTCAGGGGGCCACGGCCCCCTCCCTTTTCATTAAACTGACAACCCGTGGCGAAGGGGTTCCCTGGGGCCAAAAATGGCTTAAGGAGGGGTGGTTGTGTTCCCCTCCCCTTAAGAAATGCATTGGACCCCAAGGTATGGGGTTCTCAGGGCCAAAAACTGCTTTGGGAGGGGGGCCATGTGCCCCCTCCCCTTAAATATACCCATCCCAGGTGATGGGGTCCCTGGGGACCTAAATGAGTTGGGAAGGGGGCCCTTCTGATGCCCCCCTTCCCATATATACATATTATTAAATGGTGGCCACCATTCTGGGGATTTGTTCTGCGATTCCGCATGAATCTCGCTGAATCACTAGAAAATTTGAAGATTTTTTTTTTATTTGGCCTCATGAAGTGTCCCCTCCATGGAGTCTGGGGGGCTTAGGGTATCCTTACCCTGCCCCCTTTTATCATTATTTATTTTAAACTTCAGGACAGAGGACTAAGTGCCCGAGCCCTGTAATGGCTGCCAGCAACATTTTTCTCATGCTGCTTGTAGACAATCAGACCACTTGCTCCTGCGGAAGTCTGACTCCCATGGCCCAAGGGAACAAAAGGTCCCTGGACCTATCAGAATGCTCTATTTTTAAATTGGTTCTCCCGCAAGACTCTTGAAAGACTCCAGATATACAAATATTTTTGAACCTTAATTTCTCAAAAACTACTGAACGGATTTACACGAACACAAAAAACACAATCTGTGGACCAAGATCTAGCTTCCTCCCAAATTTGGTCTAATTCCGCTCAGCAGTTTTTGTGGTAGAGCTTCTTAAAGAAGTCCATGGAAAATGCATAGAGATTTTGTATTTTGGGACACTCTTTTTCTCAGCCCCTGCTTGACAGATCACCCTGAAACTTTCCATGCACAAACTAGACAAAAAAGCACATTTTTTGAAAGTTTAGTGGAGATTCGCTAAACGGTGCCAAGTTGCAACACAAAAAATGCATTTTTGATGAAAACTCTGACCTAACTATAATTACCCAGTGGCAACTTTATAAGTATATGTCTATATATATATTCACTGAAAAAACCATAGGTTTCAGGGACGTTATAGTTACAAATTAGCATTTAAAAAACCTTTGAAATTCACTGAAAAAACCATAGGTTTTAGGGACAGTTATAGTTAGTTGGACATTGCACTCGTACAAAACCCGTGAAATTCCCCTGTTATAGTTAGTCCAGCTAACTATAACTCGCGCCCATAATGCACTGCTGATGACGTCACATATTACATCACTCATGACATGGTCAGTGACATCACTGATGACATCACTGATGACATCTCAAATGACATCACTGATGACATCACTGATGACATCATCCAGTGACTGTGTGTTTCTGTAAAGTTTATATATTTTTAATATATATAGGAAAAGACGTATTGAAGAATGAGTGGGTGTGTAAGTGTCTGTATGGATGATTTAGTAGGTGCGTGACTGACTCTATAAGTGAGTGATTTAACGTATCTTACTGAATGCATGGGTTAGTGACTAAACTGGGTGAATGTCTGTATCCGTCTGTCTGTTGCTGTGTAAGTGGCTGCATGTGTTTGTGAATAGCTACATGAGTGTCTATATGAGTTATTGAATGCTTGTCTGAGTATCTGTATGGGTGCCTGAGTGTTTGTGTGGGAGGGGTGTGTGCAACTCTGTGCATAGATGTGAGTCGGTGATTCGCTGGGTGGATGGTTTCAAGAGTGCAACTGTGATAGACTGTATGGGTGGGTAAGTGTGTGTATGAGTGTGTTAGTGAGTGAATGTATGTCCCAGTGGTACATGTGTGAGTAACTACATATGTGAAAGGCAGTATATATGTGTGTTGGAGTATATAAATAGCTATAAGCGAGAGTGAGTGATTGTGATAGTGGCTGTATGGATGAGTGTGTGCTTGTATCAGTGATTGTATAAGAGCGTAAGAATGTGCTACTATTTGTATGAGTAAGTGAGCTGGTGTGTGTATAACTGTATAGGTGAGTAAATGGTAGTGTGTTTAATTATTTGCATGACTGACTAGGTGTGTGAGTACCTCTATGGATGAGTGGCGGTGTTTGAGTGTCTATATAGGAGTATGAGTGCATATGATAGTCCTGTACTGAGTGACCGTAAGTATGAGTGACTGTACGGGTGAGTGAGTGGATGTGTGCGTAGACCTAAGAATCAGTGAGTGGGTATGTAGTTATTGGTGTTGGAGTGTCTATGGTTTTGCAAATGGCAGTCTGTAATTTAGAGTGGGTGTATCAAAGGTTATATTAGGGTGTGAGGAGGTGCATCAGATTATCACGTGGATGATGTCATCAGTGATGTCATTTGAGATGTCATCAGTGATGTCATCAGTGATGTCACTGACCATGTCATGAGTGATGTAATATGTGACGTCATCAGCAGTGCATTGCGGGGCGCGAGTTATAGTTAGCTGGACTAACTATAACGGGGAATTTCACGGGTTTTGTACGAGTGCAATGTCCAACTAACTATAACTGTCCCTAAAACCTATGGTTTTTTCAGTGAATTTCAAAGGTTTTTTAAATGCTAATTTGTAACTATAACGTCCCTGAAACCTATGGTTTTTTCAGTGAATTTCAAAGGTTTTTAAATGCTAATTTGTAACTATAACATGTCTGAAACCTACAGTTTTTTCAGTGAATTTCAAAGGTTTTGTAAATGACAATTTTTAAATGTATTAATTGTTATATACATTTTTTTCATACTGATTTCCAATTTTTTTAGAAACAATTTTTTTTACATATTTTATTTTTTAAATTACATTGTAATTACATTATACATTACATTACAAAAATACTTTCTCAGAATCAATTACTTTAGTTTAATTACTTTGCACATAGGCAATAGACTTTTAAGTACAGTAGTTACAGTTGTTGCAATGGGCAACACATTTTCAAACACAATGCAACATTCAGCTCAATGTGAATTTCTAGTTAAATGCAATTAGTTACTTTATGGATTACTTTTCTAACCACATTACTGGATCCTAGATTCAGTCCTGGGACATCTCCTGTAAACAGTTGAGTAAAAGCGTTTTGGTTACAGTCGTGATTTTTAAGGAATATTATTGTACTTTAAAAGTTCACACTTAGAAACTTTTTCTCATAGAATCACCAATGTTATCCTATGGAAGGAAATTCACTTAGAAGTTAAAAACTGTTATCGTTACTTTTTCTTACTCAGTGTTGGATCCTGGATCCAGCACTGGTGCATCTCCTGTAAACAGTTGAAAGAATGCGTTTAAGTCATACAGGCGATTTTTTAGGAATATTTGTAGTTTGTGAAAATCGACACTGAAACTTTTCTGCTGAAAACCAGACAATGGATTCCTATGGAAGGAAATTCAAATTACTGGTAAGTACGGTTAAAATTACTTTTCAGGATCAGTACTGGGCTGAAAGATGCAACACTGAGGTCTCTCCTGATAACAGGTGAGTAAATCGAAATTCGTATTTCGGCTGATTTTAGAGGAATATTTTAAAGTTCCAAAACTCCACACTTAGAAGAATTTCCAAGTGAAACCAGTCAATGTTAGCCTATGGAAGGAAATTCAAGTTACTGGTAAGTACGGTTAAAATTACTTTTCAGGACCAGTACTGGGCTGAAAGATGCAGCACTGAGGTCTCTCCTGATAACAGGTGAGTAAATCGGAATTCGTATTTCGGCTGATTTTAGAGGAATATTTTAAAGTTCCAAAACTCCACACTTAGAAGAATTTCCAAGTGAAACCAGTCAATGTTAGCCTATGAAGGAAATTCAAGTTACCGGTAAGTACGGTTAAAATTACTTTTGAGGATCAGTACTGGGCTGAAAGATGCAGCACTGAGGTCTCTCCTGATAACAGGTGAGTAAATCGGAATTCGTATTTCGGCTGATTTTAGAGGAATATTTTAAAGTTCCAAAACTCCACACTTAGAAGAATTTCCAAGTGAAACCAGTCAATGTTAGCCTATGAAGGAAATTCAAGTTACCGGTAAGTACGGTTAAAATTACTTTTCAGGACCAGTACTGGGCTGAAAGATGCAGCACTGAGGTCTCTCCTGATAACAGGTGAGTAAATCGGAATTCGTATTTCGGCTGATTTTAGAGGAATATTTTAAAGTTCCAAAACTCCACACTTAGAAGAATTTCCAAGTGAAACCAGTCAATGTTAGCCTATGAAGGAAATTCAAGTTACCGGTAAGTACGGTTAAAATTACTTTTCAGGACCAGTACTGGGCTGAAAGATGCAGCACTGAGGTCTCTCCTGATAACAGGTGAGTAAATCGGAATTCGTATTTCGGCTGATTTTAGAGGAATATTTTAAAGTTCCAAAACTCCACACTTAGAAGAATTTCCAAGTGAAACCAGTCAATGTTAGCCTATGAAGGAAATTCAAGTTACCGGTAAGTACGGTTAAAATTACTTTTCAGGACCAGTACTGGGCTGAAAGATGCAGCACTGAGGTCTCTCCTGATAACAGGTGAGTAAATCGGAATTCGTATTTCGGCTGATTTTAGAGGAATATTTTAAAGTTCCAAAACTCCACACTTAGAAGAATTTCCAAGTGAAACCAGTCAATGTTAGCCTATGGAAGGAAATTCAAGTTACTGGTAAGTACGGTTAAAATTCCTTTTCAGGATTAGTACTGGGCTGAAAGATGCAGCACTGAGGTCTCTCCTGATAACAGGTGAGTAAATCAGAATTCGTATTTCGGCTGATTTTAGAGGAATATTTGCACAATGGTGAAGGGAGGGGGCGGGGCCTGAGGTGACATCTATGCAAACGCGCCCCATGGCGCGTTTTAAGTTGGGGGATTAAGTCCCCTTGAATCATGAGGGTCCCTACGGGCCAACTAGCCCACCAGGAACCTCCAGTATGCGCCAGGGGCTGCGTTGCAGAGACATGTACAGAGGCCACACCCCTTTTACACCTCTCTGCAACGCAGCTCTGTGGCGCTTTCTGGACGTACCTGTTGGGCTAGTTGGCCCTCAGGGACCCTCAGGATTGAAGAGGATTTAATTCCCCATCTTAAAACGCGCCACGGGGCCTGTTTGCACACATGTCACCTGAAGCCCCGCCCCTCCCTTCACCACTGTGCAAACGCGCCCGTGGCGCGTTTTAAGTCGGGGATTAACTCCCCTTGAATCCTGAGGGTCCATGGGGTGCAACTAGCCCACCATATACCTCCAAAAGCGCCATAGAGCTGCGTTGCAGAGAGGTGTAAAAGGGGCGTGGCCTCTGTACACCTCTCTGCAAGGCAGCCTCTGGCGCATACTGGAGGTTCCTGGTGGGCTAGTTGGCCCCAGGGACCCCCAGTATTCAAGGGGATTGTTCCCCTCTGCAAACGCTCCAGGGGGCGCGTTTGCAGAGTGGTGAAGGAAGGGGCGGGGCCTACGAGCCCGATCGTTTTTTTTTTGTTTGTTTTTTTTCCCCCTGAAGGGGAGCTGTGTAGCCCCCTTCCTTTTTCCTATTTTTAGGCCCTGGGGACCCCATCCCCCAGGGCCTTACCCCTTTTTAAAATTAAAATAAAAAAAAAACGGGAAGGGGCCGCGTGGCCCCCTTCCCTGGGCCTGTATTGGCCCCGGGGACCCCATCCCCCGGGGCATGGCCTCTTTTTTTTATTTGGAGGGGGGCTGCGTGGCCCCCTCCTCAGGCCATTTAAGGCCCCGGGGACCCCATCCCCGGGCCGGCCTTGCACTTTTTAAAAAAAATTCCCATTTTTTACTTTGGGGAGGGGGCTGCGTGGCCCCCTCCGTGGCCACTTATGGCCCCGGGGACCCCATCCCCCGGGGCCTGGCCTCTCGTTGGGGACTGTGGGGGGTCCCCAAGCCCCCACAGTCCCGCCGGCTCCCCGTGTCCTACGGGAGCCGGCATTGCTACACATGGGGAGCAGCTAACATGCTGCTCCCCATGTGGAAAAGCAATTGTCTTTGGATATTGGAAGAGAGAGCAGGTTTCCTGCTCTCTCTTCCAATATCCAAAGCAAGTTTGCAATGACAGGACGGGAGCCGCGAGGCTCCCGTCCTGTCATTGCAAACAGCAGTGTCCCGGGGTAGGCACCCCGGGACACTGCAGGAGCCGGCCCTGGGGGTGGCGGTCCCCAGGGCCATCAAGGGCTCCTGGAGGGGGCCGCGCGGCCCCCTCCCTACATTTTGAAAGCCCCGGGAGGTGGTGGTCCCCGGGGCTTGGGGGTCCAAAACGGACCCCCATTTAAATTTTTCTTAGTGCCCCGGGAGGTGGTGGTCCCGGGCGTGTGGGGCTGGAGCCCCCACACAGGTTTCTTTTAAATAAAAAGAAGCCCCGGGAGGTGGCTGTCCCGGGGCTGCGGGAGGGCTCAGAGCCCTCCCGCACCATTATACATAAAGCCCCGGGGGTGGTGGTCCCCGGGCTTGGGGGCCCTAGAGGCCCCCACACATAAAATTAACCCCCCAGCATGCCCCCGGGACTTGGCCCACCCGGGGCCAATTAGCATCGAAGCGCGGAGACCGCGCTTCGATTTTTTTCCGGCAGGGTTCGCGCTCCCTGAGCGCATCCTGCCGATTTTTTAAAAAAAAGAAAAAAACTTTTGCCCAGGGGGTCCTTGTGGGACCCCTGAGCAGACCTAGGGGGTCAGGGTGTTTCTACCCTGCCCCCTTTGTGCGCTTTGCGCACTTGTTTCTGTCCCTCGGTTCTACCGAGGGACAAAATGGCTGCCAACACTTCCTGGTTTGGAGTGTTGACAGCCAATTAACATAAAGCTCGTGCTCGGGAGGATCCGCGGCCCTAGATATCACTATCTTTTTACTTTTGATTTTCTCAGCAACTACTGAACGGATTTACACCATTTAACAAAAGGGTTCTTTCTGAACCAAGAACTACCTCTTTGCCAAATTTGGTGTAATTCCGTTCAGCAGTTCGGGCTGTAGCCGTGTCTAAAGTTTCCTATGGAAAATTGCATGGGGAAAACGCGTTTTGGGACCCCCCTTTTTCTCGGCCCCTGCTTGACGAATCCCCCGAGACTTTCAGGGTAGGAGCGGACCGGAGCGGGCCATAAAGTTTGAAAATTTTGCGAAGATACGTCAACCGGCAAGAGAGTTATTTCAAATAGAATGTCGCGGATTTCCTATGGATAATAGGTTGTAACTATAACTATCTACTGGCGACCGCCAGTAGATAATATATATATATTTATGTGTGTGTGTATGTATATATATGTGATCAAGACCGGGGAAACTCGGTCGAAACGCGTCATGCTGCTGACATCCACAATAAAGCACAGCAATATTTAATTTACTCGGTGGTCCGTACCTGATTTCCCGTTTGATGAGGATGTTACATCAGGATTGTGGTTTTCGATATATATTATCTTCTGGCGGTCGCCAGTAGATAGTTATAGTTAGGACCTTTATCCATAGGAAATCCGCAACATTCTATTCCCAATAAGTTTGGCGTCGCAAAATTTTCAAAACTAGTGGGGCGCTCCGGTCCGCTCCTGTCTTGAAAGTTTCAGGTTGATTCATCAAGCGGCGGCCGAGAAAAAAGGGGGGTCCCAAAACGCGTTTTCTCCGTTTTCTCCATGTTAATTCCCATAGGAAATTTTAGCCACGGCTACAGCCCGAACTGCTGAACGGAATTACACCAAATTTTGCAAAAAGGTAGCGCTTGGTTCAGAAAGCGACCTTTTTTTTAAATGCTGTAAATCCGTTCAGTAGTTGCGGAGAAATTCAAAAAATAAGAGTGAAAAAATCGATTTCCCGTAGGAAACTTTATGCAAGGCTACAGCAAAACTGCTGAACGGAATTACACCAAATTTGGCAAAAAGGTAGTGCTTGGTTCAGAAAGCACCCTTTTAAAAATGGTGTAAATCCGTTCAGTAGTTGCTGAGAAAATCCAAAATAAAAGTTTTGATATTTAGAGGCACGGAGGATCCGCGCACCCTCCCGACCACGAGCTGCATGCTAATTGGCTGTCAACACTCCAAATCAGGAAGTGTTGGCAGCCATCTTGTTCCTCGGTAGAACCGAGGAACAAGAAAGCAGTAAAAAAGTGCGCAATACGCAAAAAGGGGGCAGGGTAGAAACACCCTAACCCCCTAGGCCTGCTCAGGGGGTCCTACAAGGACCCCCAGGGCCCAAAAAATATATATATATATTTTTAAATTGCAGGATGCGCTTAGGGTGCGCGGATCCTGCCGATTAAAAAAAAAAAAAAAAACGAAGCGCGGTCTCCCGCGCTTCTTTGGTAATTGGCCCCCGGGTGGGCCAAGTCCCGGGGGCATGCGAGGGTTAAGTCTTGTGTGTGGGGGGCCTCTAAGGCCCCCCAAGCCCCGGGGACCGCCACCCCCCGGGGCTTTAATAAAAAAAATGGTGCGGGAGGGCTCTCTGCCCTCCCGCAGCCACGGGGACCGCCACACCCGGGGCTTCTTTTTTTTTGTTGTTGAAATTACCTGTGTGGGGGGGGGGGCTCGAGCCCCCCCACATGCCCCGGGGACCGCCACCTCCCCGGGGCACTAACATGTAAATTAGGGGGTCCGTTAAGGACCCCCGAGCCCCGGGGACCACCACCTCCCCGGGGCTGTGCATTTGGATGGGAGGGGGGCCGCGCGGCCCCCCTCCTGGAGCCTGTGGTGGCCCTGGGGACCACCACCCCCAGGGCCGGCTCCTGCAGTGTCCCGGGGTGCCTACCCCCGGGACACTGTAGTTTGCAATGACAGGACGGGATCCTCGCGGCTCCCGTCCTGCCATTGCAAACTGCTTTGCTTCATTGAAGCGAGAGCAGGGAAACCTGCTCTCACTTCAATGAAGCAAAGCAGATTGCTTTTCCACATGGGGAGCTGCATGTCAGCAGCTCCCCATGTGGAAAAGCAATGCCGGCTCCCGAGGGACGCGGGGAGCCGGGTGCGACCGTGGGGGCATTGGGGACCCCCCCACGGTCCCCAACGGAGAGGGCCAGCCCCGGGGGATGGGGTCCCCGGGGCAAGTAGTGGCCCGGGAGGGGGGCCACGCGGCCCCCCTCCCCCAAAACAAAAAGAAGAAAAAAAAAAAGAAAAATAAAGGCCTGCCCCGGGGGATGGGGTCCCCGGGGCAAAAGGAGGCCTGAGGAGGGGGGCCACGCAGCCCCCTCCTTAAAAAATAATAAAAAGAGTGGCCATGCCCGGGGGATGGGGTCCCCGGGGCCGGAATCGGCCACGGGAGGAGGGCCACGCGGCCCCCTTCCCGTTTTTTATTTTAAAAATGAAAAAAAAGTGGTAACGCCCTGGGGGATGGGGTCCCCAGGGCCCAAAAAAAGGAAAAAGGAAGGGGGGCCACACAGCCCCCCTTGGGGGGGGGGAAACAAACAAACAAAAAAAACGATCGTGCCGCAGGCCCCGCCCCCTTCCTTTACCACTCTGCAAACGCGCCCCTGGCGCGTTTGCAGAGGAGAACGAATTCCCCTTGAATACTGGGGGTCCCTGGGGGCCAACTAGCCCACCAGGAACCTCCAGTATGCGCCAGGGTCTGCGTTGCAGAGAGGTGTACAGAGGCCACGCCCCTTTTACACCTCTCTGCAACGCAGCTCTGTGGCGCTTACTGGAGGTACCTGGTGGGATAGTTGGACCCCAGGGACCCTCAGGATTCAAGGGGACTTAATCCCCCAACTTAAAACGCGCCACGGGGCGCGTTTGCACAGTGGTGAAGGGAGGGGGCGGGGCTTCAGGTGACATGTGTGCAAACAGGCCCCCTGGCGCGTTTTAAGATGGGGAATTAAATCCCCTTCAATCCTGAGGGACCCTGGGGGCCAACTAGCCCACCAGGTACCTCCAGTAAGCGCCACGGAGCTGCGTTGCAGAGTGTTGTAAAAAGGGGCGTGGCCTCTGAACACCTCTCTGCAACGCAGCTCTCTGGTGCATACTGGAGGTATCTGGTGGGCCAGTTGGCCCCTAGGGACCCTCGGGATTGAGGAGGAATTAATTATCCAACTTAAAACGCGCCACAGGGCGTGTTTGCAGACATGTCACCTCAGGCCCCACCCCCTTCTTTCACCATTGTGCAAATCTTCCTCTAAAATCAGCAGAACTACGAATTCCGACTTACTCACCTGTTATCAGGAGAGACCTCAGTGCTGCATCTTTGAGCCCAGTACTGATCCTGAAAAGTAATTCTAACCGTACTTACCAGTAACTTGAATTTCCTTCCATAGGCTAACATTGACTGGTTTCACTTGGAAATTCTTCTAAGTGTGGAGTCTTGGAACTTTATAATATTCCTCTAAAATCAGCCGAACTACGAATTCCGATTTACTCACCTGTTATCAGGAGAGAACGCAGTGCTGCATCTTTTATCCCAGCACTGACCGAGAAAAGTAATTCTAACCGTACTTACCAGTAACTTGAATTTCCTTCCATAGGCTAACATTGACTGGTTTCACTTGGAAATTCTTCTAAGTGTGGAGTTTTGGAAATTTATAATATTCCTCTAAAATCAGCCGAACTACGAATTCCGATTTACTCACCTGTTATCAGGAGAGAACCCAGTGCTGCATATTTTAGCCCAGCACTGACCCTGAAAAGTAATTCTAACCGTATTTACCAGTAACTTGTATTTCCTTCCATAGGAATCCATTGTCTGGTTTTCAGCAGAAAAGTTTCAAAGTGTCGATTTTCTCAAACTACAAATATTCCTTAAAAATCGCCTGTATGACTTAAACGCATTCTTTCAACTGTTTACAGGAGATGCACCAGTGCTGGATCCACCACTGAGTAAGAAAAAGTAACGATAACACTACTTACCTGCTAAGTGAATTTCCTCCCATAGGATAACATTGGTGATTCAATGTGAAAAAGTTTCTAAGTGTCAACTTTTAAAATACAATAATATTCCTTAAAAATCACTACTGTAACCAAAACGCTTTTACTCAACTGTTTACAGGAGATGTCCAAGGACTGAATCTAGGATCCAGTCCTGTGGTTAGAAAAGTAATCCATAAAGTAACTAATTGCATTTATCTAGAAATTCACATTGAGCTCAATGTTGCATTGTGTTTGAAATTGTGTTGCCCATTGCAACAACTGTAACTACTGTACTTAAAAGTCTATTGCCTATTTGCAAAGTATTTAAACTAAAGTAATTTATTCTGAGAAAGTATATTTTGTAATGTAATGTATAATGTAATTACAATGTAATTTAAAAAATAAAATATCTAAAAATAAATAGTTTAAAAAAATGTAGTAAATCAGTATAAAAAATAAAGATAACAATTAATACATTTAAAAATTGTCATTTACAAAACCTTGGAAAGTCACTGAAAAAAACCATAGGTTTCAGACATGTTATAGTTAGGAATTAGCATTTAAAAATACTTTGAAATTCACTGAAAAAACCATAGGTTTCAGGCACGTTATAGTTAGAAATTAGCATTTAAAAAACCTTTGAAATTCACTGAAAAAACCATAGGTTTCAGGCACGTTATAGTTAGAAATTAGCATTTAAAAAACCTTTGAAATTCACTGAAAAAACCATAGGTTTCAGACACGTTATAGTTAGAAATTTGCATTTAAAAAACCTTTGAAATTCACTGAAAAAACCATAGGTTTTAGGGACAGTTATAGTTAGTTGGACATTGCACTCGTACAAAACCCGTGAAATTCCCCCATTATAGTTAACTCGCGCCCCCGCAATGCACTGCTGATGACGTCACATATTACATCACTCATGACATGGTCAGTGACATCACTGATGACATCACTGATGACATCTCAAATGACATCACCGATGACATCACTGATGACATCATCCATGTGATAATTTCATGCATCTTCTCACACCCTAATATAACTTTTGATACACCCACTCTAAATTACAGACTGCCATTCTCAAAACCATAGACACTCCAACACCAATAACTACATACCCACTCACTGATTCTTAGGTCTACACACACATCTACTCACTCACCTGTACAGTCACTCATACTTACGGTCACTCAGTACAGGACTATCATATGCACTCATACACCTACATAGACACTCACACACCGCCACTCATCCATAGAGGTACTCACACACCTAGTCAGTCATGCAAATAATTAATCACACTGCCATTTACTCACCTATACAGTTATACACACACCAGCTCACTTACTCATACAAATACTAGCACATTCTTACGCTCTTATACAATCACTAATACAAGTACACACTCATCCATACAGCCACTCTCACAATCACACACTCTCACTTATACCCATTTATATACTCCAACACACATATATACTGCCTTTCACATATGTAGTTACTCACACATGTACCACTGAGATATACATTCACTCACTAACACACCCATACACACACTCACCCACCCATACAGTCCATCACAGATGCACTCTTGAAACCATGCACCCAGTGAATCACCCACTGATACATCTATGTGCAGTTACACACACCCCATCCACACAAACACTCAGGCACCCATACAGCTACTCAGACAACCAATCAATAACTCATATAGACACTCATAAAGCTATTCACAAACCCATGCAGCCGCTTACACAGCAACAGACAGACGATACAGACATTCACCCAGTTTAGTCACTAACCCATGCATTCAGAAAGATACGTTTAATCACTCACTTATAGAGTTAGTCACGCACCTACTAAATCATCCATACAGACACTTATACACCCACTCATTCTTCAATACGCCTTTCCCTATATATAGTAAAAATATTTAAACTTTACAGAAACACACAGTCACTGGATGATGTCATCAGTGATGTCATCAGTGATGTCATTTGAGATGTCATCAGTGATGTCATCAGTGATGTCACTGACCATGTCATGAGTGATGTAATATGTGACGTCATCAGCAGTGCATTGTGGGGGCACGAGTTCTAGTTAGCTGAACTAACTATAACGGGGGAATTTCACGGGTTTTGTACGAGTGCAATGTCCAACTAACTATAACTGTCCCTAAAACCTATGGTTTTTTCAGTGAATATTATCTACTGGCGGTCACTACACAAACACCACTGCACTACCCTAAACCCTAAAACACCACCCCCAGCATGACCCCCTACACTGCCCAAACACCACTGCTCTGCCCAAAACCCTGAAACACCAGCCCCAGCACGACCCCCTACACTGCCCGAACACCACTGCACTGCCCTAAACCTTGAAACAGCCCCTGCACGACCCCCTACACTGCCCGAACACCACTGCACTACCCTAAACCCTGAAACACCAGCCCCAGCACGACCCCCTACACTGCCCGACCACTGCACTGCCCTAAACCGTGAAACACCAGCCTCAGCACGACCCCCTACACTGCCTGAACACCACTGCACTGCCCTGAACCCTGAAACACCAGCCCCAGCACAACACCCTACACTGCCTGAACACCACTGCACTGCCCTAAACCCTGAAACACCACCCCGTGCATGACCCCCTACACTGCCAAAACACCACTGCACTGCCCTAAACCCTGAAACACCACCCCCAGCGCGACCCCCTACACTGCCCGAACACCACTGCACTAAACCCTGAAACACCACCCCTGCACAACCCCCTACACTGCTCGAACACTACTGCACTGCCCTAAACCCAGAAACACCATCCCCAGCATGACCCCCTATACTGCACGAACACCACTGCACTGCCCTAAGCCCTGAAACACTACCCCCAGCAAGACCCCTACACTGCCCGAACACCACTGCACTGCCCTAAACCCTGAAACACCAGCCCCAGCACGACCCCCTACACTGCCCGAACACCACTGCACTGCCCTAAACCCTGAAACACCACCCCCTGCACGAACCCCTACACTGCCCGAACACCACTGTACTGCCCTAAACCCTGAAACCCCACCCCCAGCATGACCCCCTACACTGCCAGAACACCACTGCACTGCCCTAAACCCTGAAACAGCACCCCCTGCATGACCCCCTACACTGCCTGAACACTACTGCACTGCCCTAAACCCTGAAACACCACCCCCAGCACGACCCCCTACACTGCACGAACACCACTGCACCACCCTAAACCCTGAAACACTACCCCCAGCAAGACCCCCTACACTGCCCGAACACCACTGCACTGCCCTAAACCCTGAAACATCACCCCCAGCAAGACCCCCTACACTGCCCGAACACCACTGCCCTAAACCCTGAAACACCACCCCCAGCAAGACCCCCTACACTGCCCGAACACCACCGCACTGCCCTAAACCCTGAAACACCACCCCCAGCAAGACCCCCTA
Organism: Calotriton arnoldi; assembly: GCA_963921515.1. NCBI lineage: Eukaryota > Metazoa > Chordata > Amphibia > Caudata > Salamandridae > Calotriton > Calotriton arnoldi. Next base: position 1,384,206 of record CAWUFW010003545.1, read on the forward strand.
CACTGCCCGAACACCACTGCACTGCCCTAAACCCTGAAACACCACCCCTACACTGCCCGAACACCACTGCTCTGCCCAAAACCCTGAAACACCAGCCCCAGCACGACCCACTACACTGCCCGAACACCACTGCACTGCCCTAAACCCTGAAACACCACCCTCAGCATGACCCCCTACACTGCCCGAACACCACTGCACTGCCCTAAACCCTGAAACACCAGCCCCAGCACGACCCCGTACACTGCCCGCACACCACTGCACTGCCCTAAACCCTGAAACACCAGCCCCAGCACAACCCCGTACACTGCCCGAACACCACTGCACTGCCCTAAACACTGAAACACCAGCCCCAGCAAGACTACCTACACTGGCCAAACACCACTGCACTGCCCTAAACCCTGAAACACCACCCCCTGCACGACCCCCTACACTGCCCAAACACTACTGCACTGCCCTAAACCCTGAAACACCACCCCTCAGCACGACACCCTACACTGCCCGAACACCACTGCACTGCCCTAAACCCTGAAACACCACCCCAGCACGACCCCCTACACTGCCCGAACACCACTGCACTAAACCCTGAAACACCACCCCTGCACGACCCCCTACACTGCCGGAACACCACTGCACTGCCCTAAACCCTGAAACACCACCCCCAGCACGACCCCCTACACTGCCCTAACACCACTGCACTGCCCTAAACCCTGAAACATCACCCCCAGCACAACCCCCTACACTGCCCGAACACCACTGCACAGCCCTAAACCCTGAAACACCAGCCCCAGCAAGACCACCTACACTGCCCGAACACCACTGCACTGCCCTAGACTCTGAAACACCAGCCCCAGCAAGACCCCCTACACTGCCCGAACACCAATTCACAACCCTAAACCCTGAAACACCAGCCCCAGCATGACCCCCTACACTGCCCGAACACCACTGCACTGCCCTAAACCCTGAAACACCAGCCCCAGCACGACCCCCTACACTGCCCGAACACCACTGCACTGCCCTAAACCCTGAAACACCAGCCCCAGCACAACCCCCTACACTGCCCGAACACCACTGCACTGCCCTAAACCCTGAAACACCAGCCCCAGCACCACCCCCTACAATGCCCGAACACCACTGTACTGCCCTAAACCCTGAAACACCACCCCCTGCACTGCCCCCTACACTGCCCGAACACCACTGCACTGCCCTAAACCCTGAAACACCACCCCCTGCACGACCCCCTACACTGCCCGAACATCACTGCACTGCCCTAAACCCTGAAACACCACCCCCAGCACGACACCTTACACTGCCCGAACACCACTGCACTGCCCTAAACCCTAGAACACTACCCCCAGCATGACCCCCTACACTACCCGAACACCACTGCACTACCCTAAACCCTAAGATACTCCCCCCAGCACGACCCCCTACACTACCCGAACACAACTGCACTGCCCTAAACCCTAAAACACTCCCCCAGCACGACCCCCTACACTACCCGAACACCACTGCACTGCCCTAAACCCTAAAACACTCCCCCAGCACGACCCCCTACACTACCTAAACACCACTGCACTGCCCTAAACCCTAAAACACTACCCCCGCATGACCCCCTACACTACCCAAATACCAATGCACTACCCTAATCCCTAAAACACTACCCCCACACAACCCCCTACACTACCCAAAGACCACTGCACTACCCTAAACTCTAAAACAATACCCCCGCACGACTCCCTACACTACCCAAAGACCACTGCACTACCCTAAACCCTAAAACACGACCTCCTACACTACACAAACACCACTGCACTACCCTAAACCCTAAAAACTACCCCAGCACGAACCCCTACACTACCCAAACACCACTGCACTACCCTAAACCATAAAACACTACCCCCAGCAGTACCCCCTACGCTACCCAAACCCCACTGCACTACCCTAAACCCTAAAACACTACCCCCAGCAGTACCCCCTACACTACCCAAACACCATTGCACTACCCTAAACCCTAAAACACTACCCCCAGCAGTATCCCCTACACTACCCAAACACCACTGCACTACCCTACACCCTAAAACCCTAAAACACTAACCCCAGCACGACCCCCTACACTACCCAAACACCACTGTACTACCCTAAAACACTCCCCCAGCACGACTCCCTACACTACCCAAACACCACTGCACTACCCTAAACCCTAAATCTACCCCCAGCATGAACCCCTACACTACACAAACACCACTGCACTACCCTAAACCCTAAAACACTTCCCCCAGCACGACCCTCTTCACTACCTAAACACAACTGCACAATTTGTTACAGGCATTGCAACGCAGGCCTGTGGTGCTTACTGGAAGTACCTGGTGGGCTGGTTGGGCCCCAGGGAGTCTCAGGATTCAAGGTGACCTAATCCCCCAACTTAAAACGCGCCACGGGGCGCGTTTACACAGTGGTGAAGGGAGGGGGCGGGGCCTCAGGTGACATGTGCGCAAACACACCCTGTGGTGCGTTTTAAGTTGGGGAGTTAATTCCCTTTGAATCCTGGGGGCCAACTAGCCCACCAGGTACCTTCAGTAAGCACAACAGAGGTGCGTTGCAGAGAGGTGAAAAAGGTGCGTGGCCTCGGAACGCCTCTCTGCAACTCAGCTCTGTGGTCCTAACTGTAGGTACCTGGGGGCTAGTTGGGCCCCAGGGACCCTCAGGATTCAAGGGGACTTAATCCCGCAACTTAAAACGCGCCAAGGGGCGCGTTTGCACACATGTCACCTCAGGCCCCCTCCCTTCACCACTGTGCAAACGCGCACTGGCTCTGGTTAGTCAGAGTCAGTTACCACCAGTACCCGTCTGAAAAAGTTGTGGGCACAGGATGATTTTGCAACAAGGCCTCTTTCTGCTCCTCTGTTGGTTCTTTCTGCACATCTTTTGCTTCTTTCTGTGCGTTTTTCTTCTTTCTTCACATGTCCTACCTCTGTTGGCATAGTTAGAAACTAGCATTTAAAAAACCTTTGAAATTCACTTAAAAAATCATAGTTTTCAGGCACGTTATAGTTAGAAATTAGCATTTAAAAAACCTTTGAAATTCACTGAAAAAACCATAGGTTTCAGGCACGTTATAGTTAGAAATTAGCATTTAAAAAACCTTTGAAATTCACTGAAAAAACCATAGGTTTCAGGCACGTTATAGTTAGAAATTAGCATTTAAAAAACCTTTGAAATTCACTGAAAAAACCATAGGTTTCAGACACGTTATAGTTAGAAATTAGCATTTAAATAACCTTTGAAATTCACTGAAAAACCATAGGTTTTAGGGACAGTTATAGTTAGTTGGACATTTCACTCGTACAAAACCATAGAAATTCCCCCGTTATAGTTAGTTCAGCTAACTATAACTCGCGCCCCGCAATGCACTGCTGATGACGTCACATATTACATCACTCATGACATGGTCAGTGACATCACTGATGACATCACTGATGACATCTCAAATGACATCACTGATGACATCATCCATGTGATAATTTCATGCATCTTCTCACACCCTAATATAACTTTTGATACACCCACTCTAAATTACAGACTGCCATTCTCAAAACCATAGACACTCCAACACCAAAAACTACATACCCACTCACTGATTCTTAGGTCTACACACACATCCACTCACTCACCTGTACAGTCACTCATACTTACAGTCACTCAGTACAGGACTATCATATGCACTCATACACCTATATAAACACTCACACACCGCCACTCATCCATAGAGGTACTCACACACCTAGTCAGTCATGCAAAACATTAATCACACACCCATTTACTCACATATACAGTTATACACACACCAGCTCACTTACTCATACAAATACTAGCACATTCTTACGCTCTTATACAATAACTGATACAAGCACACACGCATCCATACAGCCACTCTCACAATCACACACTCTCACTTATAGCCTTTTAAATACTCTAACACACATATATACTGCCTTTTACATATGTAGTTACTCGCACATGTACCACTGAGATATACATTCACTCACTAACACACCCATACACACACTCACCCACCCAAGCAGTCCATCACAGATGCACTCTTGAAATCATGCACCCAGTGAATCACCCACTCACACATCTATGTATAGAGTCACACACACCCCACCCACACAAACACTCAGGCAGCCATACAGATACTCAGAGAACCAATCAATAACCCATATAGACACTCATGTAGCTATTCGCAAATCCATGCATCCACTTACACACCAACAAACAGACGGATAAAGACATTCACACAGTTTAGTCACTAACCCATGCATTCAGTAAGATATGTTTAATCACTCACTTGTAGAGTCAGTCACTCACGTACTAAATCATCCATTCAGACACTTATACACCCACTCATTCTTCAATACGCCTTTCCCTATATATATTAAACATATTTAAACTTTACAGAAACACACAGTCACTGGATGATGTCATCAGTGATGTCATCAGTGATGTCATTTGAGATGTCATCGGTGATGTCATCAGTGATGTCACTGACCATGTCATGAGTGATGTAATATGTGACGTCATCAGCAGTGCATTGCGGGCGCGAGTTATAGTTAGCTGAACTAACTATAACAGGGGAATTTCACGGGTTTTGTACGAGTGCAATGTCCAACTAACTATAACTGTCCCTAAAACCTATGGTTTTTTCAGTGAATATATATATACATATACAGTTAGAACCTTGTTTCCATAGGAAAAGGATTTTTCATTTGCCAATAACTTTGGCGCCGTTTGACGAATCTTCATGAAATTTTCAAAACTAATTGTTCAGTCAGGTCAGCTCCTGTCTTGAGAGTGGCAGGGGGATTCGTCAAGCGGGGGCCGAGGAAAAAAGGGGGGTCCCAAAACCTGTTTGCTCCATGTTAATTTCCATAGGAAACTTTAGACACGGCTACAGCCTGAACTGCGGAACGGAATTACACCAAATTTGGCATAGAGATAGCTCTTGGTCCAGAAAGCATGCTTTTGTTTAAATGGTGTAAATCCGTTCAGTAGTTTTTGAGATATTTAAAGATTTACAGATATCGATATTTGAGAATTGTGAGATCTGATTGGCTGAGACCTCCCGAGCACGAGCTTGCCTCTGATTGGCTGCCAACACTTCGAACCAGGAAGTGTTGGCAGCCATCTTGTGACTCGGTACCGATGGAGAAGGAAAAAGGTGAATGAAACACTAAAAAAGAAGAAAAGGGGGCATTTGAGATGTCATCAGTGATGTCATCAGTGATGTCACTGACCATGTCATGAATGATATAATATGTGACGTCATCAGCAGTGCATTGCGGGGGCGTGAGTTATAGTTAGCTCAACTAACTATAACGGTCGAATTTCTCTGGTTTTATACGAGTGAAATGTCCAACTAACTATAACGTCCCTGAAACCTGTGGTTTTTTCAGTGAATATATATATATATATATGTATGTATATATATATATATGTATATATGTGTATGTATGTATGTATACATATATACATGTATACATATACATCTATATAATTATCTACTGGCGGTCGCCAGTAGATAGTTATAGTTAGGACCTATTTTCCATAGGAAATCCGCAACATTCTATTTGAAATAACGTTGGCGCCGGTTGACGAATCTTCGCGAAAGTTTCCAACTTGTTGGGGCGCTCCGGTCCGCTCCTATCCTGAAAGTCTCGGGGTGATTCGTCAAGCGGGGGCCGAGAATAAAGGGGGGTCCCAAAACGTGTTTTCCCCATTCATTTTTCCACAGGAACCTTTAGTCGCAGCTACAGCCCGAACTGCTGAAAGGAATTACACCAAATTTGGCAAAGAGGTAGCCCTTGGTTCAGACTCGTGCCTTTTGCTTAAATGGTGTAAATCCGTTCAGTAGTTCCTGAGAAAATCACAAGTAAAATCACATATATATCTGGGCGGAGCCTAACCACACATGTCATTGTGAGATCTGATTGGCTGTCAGCACTTCATCCTGGAATTGATGGCAGCCATCTTGGGACCAATATGCATGATAGTACCCCATTGAAATGCATTGTAGTGAATCAAAGATTTTGAGGGTTACCAAAAGGAGAACTATAAAGGGTGATAACAGACTTTAGTTACATTAGAATTCATTTGTTGATGGTACCATACTAATTTCAGGAATTGTGGTGTGTTCTAAGGTGATTTTACCCTGTGAAAAACCTTCTGCTGGGATATCATGAATCATGTTTGAGAGAAAACTATTTTCACATGCTTGTCCCATAGAGTTTTGGAAGGTGCTCCAGAAGCTAAAATGAGAGCATATTTTCTGTAAATTCACATTATCTTTCTCAGTCATGTGAGAATGAAGTCTGACATTCTCAGTAAAACATGTACATCCAACAAGGGCAGAGACTGTCAGTTGATTCCTTTGTGTTCTACTGCAGCTTCCCAGAGTGTTCTAAAGAACAACTAGAGCGCTAACAGCCTTACTTATGACAAAAGTATGGCCCACCTGAAGCCATCTTGATTGGAATAAACCGGTAACACTTAAAACATTTAATTTAAAAAGGAACAAAATGAGGGGGTTCTTTTTGAAATAGAAATTATGGTTAGTGCTGCAGAAAGAACAATTAGGGCATGTTTTAAGTAAGATCTCAAATCCTCTTCTATTTCATTAGAAAATTCTGACATGCAGACTGAAACAATCACTTTCAATACCAGCAGCAGACTTCCAGTTAACTCCCTGGTGAGCAGTAACTTTACTACAGTGATCTAATGAGCAACTAGAGTGCTAACATTCTGAATTTATGGCAAATGTGAGACACATCTGAATGCCTTCTTGATGGAATCAAAGTAAAAAACTGAAAGCATTTCCTACTGAGGAGACTGCAGTAAATGAGGAAATTAGGAAACTTCATAACAAAGAAGTCTTCCAAGATGGCCACCAGTGAAAAAGAGCCCAAATGTAGCACAAATATTACCCAGATGTAGCCCACATATAGCCCAATGACAAAAGTGTGCAAAACACTTTTTATTTTTAGTTTTTTTGCAGTTTTATGTAGTGCAGACTGGTCAGGTATTGGAGCGTTGCATCTTAAAAAATGACCCCCTACACTACAAAAACACCACTGCACTACCCTAAACCCTAAAACACTACCCCCAGCACGACCCCCTACACTACCCAAACACCACTGCACTAACCTAAATCCTAAAACACTACCCCCAGCACGACCCCCTACACTACCCAAACACCACTGCCCTAAAACATGACCCCCTACACTACACAAACACCACTGCACTACCCTAAACCCTAAAACACTACCCCCAGCACAACCCCTACACTACACAAGCACCACTGCACTACCCTAAACCCTAAAACACTACCCCCGGCACGACCACCTACACTATACAAACACCACTGCACTACCCTAAAACACTAGCCCCAGCACGACCCCCTACACTACCCAAACACCACTGCACTAACCTAAATCCTAAAACACTACCCCAGCACGACCCCCTACACTACCCAAACACCACTGCACTACCCTAAAACATGACCCCCTGCACTACACAAACACCACTGCACTACCCTAAACCCTAAAACACTACCTCCAGCACGACCCCCTACACTACACAAGCCCCACTGCACTACCCTAAACCCTAAAACACTAACCCCAGCACGAACCCCTACACTGCCCGAACGCCACGGCACTGCCCTAAACCCTGAAACACCAGCCCCTGCACGACCCCCTACACTGCCCAAATACCACTGCACTGCCCTAAACCCTGAAACACCACCCCTAGCACGACCCCCTACACTGCCCGAACACCACTGCACTGCCCTAAACCCTGAAACACCACCCCCTTCACGACCGCCTACACTGCCCGAACACCACTGCACTGCCCTAAACCCTGAAACACCAGCCCCAGCACGACCCCCTACACTGCCCGAACACCACTGCACTGCCCTAAACCGTGAAACACCAGCCTCAGCACGACCCCCTACACTGCCCGAACACCACTGCACTGCCCTAAACCCTGAAACATCAGCCCCAGCACGACCCCCTACACTGCCCGAACACCACTGCACTGCCCTAAACCCTGAAACACCACCCCCTGCACGACCCCCTACACTGCCCGAACACTACTGCACTGCCCTAAACCCTGAAACACCATCCCCAGCACGACCCCCTACACTGCACGAACACCACTGCACTGCCCTAAACCCTGAAACACTACCCCCAGCAAGACCCCCTACACTGCCCGAACACCACTGCACTGCCCTAAACCCTGAAACATCACCCCCAGCAAGACCCCCTACACTGCCCAAACACCACTGCCCTAAACCCTGAAACACCACCTCCAGCAAGACCCCCTACACTGCCCGAACACCACTGCACTGCCCTAAACCCTGAAACACCAGCCCCAGCACGACCCCCTACACTGCCCGAACACCACTGCACTGCCCTAAACCCTGAAACACCACCCCCTGCACGAACCCCTACACTGCCCGAACACCACTGCACTGCCCTAAACCCTGAAACACCACCCCAGCACGACCCCCTACACTGCCCGAACACCACTGCATTGCCCTAAACCCTGAAACACCACCCCCTGCACGACCCCCAACAGTGCCCGAACACAACTGCACTGCCCTAAACCCTGAAACACCACCCCCAGCACGACCCCCTACACTGCACGAACACCACTGCACTGCCCTAAACCCTGAAACACTACCCCCAGCAAGACCCCCTACACTGCCCGAACACCACTGCACTACCCTAAACCCTGAAACATCACCCCCAGCAAGACCCCCTACACTGCCCGAACACCACTGCCCTAATCCCTGAAACACCACCCCCAGCAAGACCCCCTACACTGCCCGAACACCACTGCATTGCCCTAAACCCTGAAACACCACCCCCAGCATGACCCCCTACACTGCCCGAACACCACTGCTCTGCCCAAAACCCTGAAACACCAGCCCCAGCACGACCCCCTACACTGCCCGAACACCACTGCACTGCCCTAAACCCTGAAACACCAGCCCCAGCACGACCCCCTACACTGCCCGAACACCACTGCACTGCCCTAAACCCTGAGACACCACCCCCAGCACGACCCCCTACACTGCCCGAACACCACTGCACTGCCCTAAACCCTGAAACACCAGCCCCAGCACAACTCCGTACACTGCCCGAACACCACTGCACTGCCCTAAACCCTCAAACACCAGCCCCAGCACGAACCCCTACACTGCCCGAACACCACTGCACTGCCCTAAACCCTGAAACACCACCCCCAGCAAGACCCCTACACTGCCCGAACACCACTGCACGAAACCCTGAAACACCACCCCCAGCAAGACCACCTACACTGGCCGAACACCACTGCACTGCCCTAAACCCTGAAACACCAGCCCCAGCACGACCGCCTACACTGCCCGAACACCACTGCACTGCCCTAAACCCTGAAACACCAGCCCCAGCACGACCCCCTACACTGCCCGAACACCACTGCCCTAAACCGTGAAACACCAGCCTCAGCACGACCCCCTACACTGCCCGAACACCACTGCACTGCCCTAAACCCTGAAACATCAGCCCCAGCACGACCCCCTACACTGCCCGAACACCACTGCACTGCCCTAAACCCTGAAACACTACCCCCTGCACGACCCCCTACACTGCCCGAACACTACTGCACTGCCCTAAACCCTGAAACACCATCCCCAGCACGACCCCCTACACTGCACGAACACCACTGCACTGCCCTAAACCCTGAAACACTACCCCCAGCAAGACCCCCTATACTGCCCGAACACCACTGCACTGCCCTAAACCCTGAAACATCACCCCCAGCAAGACCCCCTACACTGCCCAAACACCACTGCCCTAAACCCTGAAACACCACCTCCAGCAAGACCCCCTACACTGCCCGAACACCACTGCACTGCCCTAAACCCTGAAACACCAGCCCCAGCACGACCCCCTACACTGCCCGAACACCACTGCACTGCCCTAAACCCTGAAACACCACCCCCTGCACGAACCCCTACACTGCCCGAACACCACTGCACTGCCCTAAACCCTGAAACACCACCTCCAGCACGACCCCCTACACTGCCCGAACACCACTGCATTGCCCTAAACCCTCAAACACCACCCCTGCACGACCCCCAACAGTGCCCGAACACAACTGCACTGCCCTAAACCCTGAAACACCACCCCCAGCACGACCCCCTACACTGCACGAACACCACTGCACTGCCCTAAACCCTGAAACACTACCCCCAGCAAGACCCCCTACACTGCCCGAACACCACTGCACTACCCTAAACCCTGAAACATCACCCCCAGCAAGACCCCCTACACTGCCCGAACACCACTGCCCTAAACCCTGAAACACCACCCCCAGCAAGACCCCTTACACTGCCCGAACACCACTGCATTGCCCTAAACCTTGAAACACCACCCCCAGCATGACCCCCTACACTGCCCGAACACCACTGCTCTGCCCAAAACACTGAAACACCAGCCCCAGCACGACCCCCTACACTGCCCAAACACCACTGCACTGCCCTAAACCCTGAGACACCACCCCCCAGCACGACCCCCTACACTGCCCGAACACCACTGCACTGCCCTAAACCCTGAAACACCAGCCCCAGCACAACCCCGTACACTGCCCGAACACCACTGCACTGCCCTAAACCCTCAAACACCAGCCCCAGCACAAACCCCTACACTGCCCGAACACCACTGCACTGCCCTAAACCCTGAAACACCACCCCCAGCAAGACCCCCTACACTGCCCGAACACCACTGCACGAAACCCTGAAACACCACCCCCAGCAAGACCACCTACACTGGCCGAACACCACTGCACTGCCCTAAACCCTGAAACACCAACCCCTGCATGACCCCCTACACTGCCCAAACACCACTGCACTGCCCTAAACCCTGAAACACCACCCCCTGCACGACCCCCTACACTGCCCGAACACCACTGCACTGCCCTAAACCCTGAAACACCACCCCTCAGTACGACACCCTACACTGCCCGAACACCACTGCCCTAAACCCTGAAACACCAGCCTCAGCACGACCCCCTACACTGCCCGAACACGACTGCACTGCCCTAAACCCTGAAACATCAGCCCCAGCACGACCCCCTACACTGCCCGAACACCACTGCACTGCCCTAAACCCTGAAACACCACCCCCTGCACGACCCCCTACACTGCCCGAACACTACTGCACTGCCCTAAACCCTGAAACACCATCCCCAGCACGACCCCCTACACTGCACGAACACCACTGCACTGCCCTAAACCCTGAAACACTAGCCCCAGCAAGACCCCTATACTGCCCGAACACCACTGCACTGCCCTAAACCCTGAAACATCACCCCCAGCAAGACCCCTACACTGCCCAAACACCACTGCCCTAAACCCTGAAACACCACCTCCAGCAAGACCCCTACACTGCCCGAACACAACTGCACTGCCCTAAACCCTGAAACACCAGCCCCAGCACGACCCCCTACACTGCCCGAACACCACTGCACTGCCCTAAACCCTGAAACACCACCCCCTGCACGAACCCCTACACTGCCCGAACACCACTGCACTGCCCTAAACCCTGAAACACCACCCCCAGCACGACCCCCTACACTGCCCGAACACCACTGCATTGCCCTAAACCCTCAAACACCACCCCCTGCACGACCCCCAACAGTGCCCGAACACAACTGCACTGCCCTAAACCCTGAAACACCACCCCCAGCACGACCCCCTACACTGCACGAACACCACTGCACTGCCCTAAACCCTGAAACACTACCCCCAGCAAGACCCCCTACACTGCCCGAACACCACTGCACTACCCTAAACCCTGAAACATCACCCCCAGCAAGACCCCCTACACTGCCCGAACACCACTGCCCTAAACCCTGAAACAACACCCCCAGCAAGACCCCCTACACTGCCCGAACACCACTGCATTGCCCTAAACCTTGAAACACCACCCCCAGCATGACCCCCTACACTGCCCGAACACCACTGCTCTGCCCAAAACACTGAAACACCAGCCCCAGCACGACCCCCTACACTGCCCGAACACCACTGCACTGCCCTAAACCCTGAAACACCAGCCCCTGCACGACCCCCTACACTGCCCGAACACCACTGCACTGCCCTAAACCCTGAGACACCACCCCCAGCATGACCCCCTACACTGCCCGAACACCACTGCACTGCCCTAAACCCTGAAACACCAGCCCCAGCACAACCCCGTACACTGCCCGAACACCACTGCACTGCCCTAAACCCTCAAACACCAGCCCCAGCACGAACCCCTACACTGCCCGAACACCACTGCACTGCCCTAAACCCTGAAACACCACCCCCAGCAAGACCCCCTACACTGCCCGAACACCACTGCACGAAACCCTGAAACACCACCCCCAGCAAGACCACCTACACTGGCCGAACACCACTGCACTGCCCTAAACCCTGAAACACCAACCCCTGCATGACCCCCTACACTGCCCAAACACCACTGCACTGCCCTAAACCCTGAAACACCACCCCCTGCACGACCCCCTACACTGCCCGAACACCACTGCACTGCCCTAAACCGTGAAACACCACCCCTCAGCACGACACCCTACACTGCCCGAACACCACTGCACTGCCCTAAACCCTGAAACACCACCCCCAGCACGACCCCCTACACTGCCCAAACACCACTGCACTGCCCTAAACCCTGAAACACCACCCCCTGCATGACCCCCTACACTGCCGGAACACCACTGCACTGCCCAAAACCCTGAAACACCACCCCTAGCACGACCCCCTACACTGCCCGAACACCACTGCACTGCCCTAAACCCTGAAACATCACCCCCAGCAAGACCCCCTACACTGCCTGAACACCACTGCCCTAAACCCTGAAACACCACCCCCAGCAAGACCCCCTACACTGGCCGAACACCACTGCACTGCCCTAAACCCTGAAACACCACCTCCAGCACAAACCCCTACACTGCCTGAACACCATTGCTCTGCCCTAAACCCTGAAACACTAGCCCCAGCACGACCCCCTACACTGCCCGAACACCACTGCACTGCCCTAAACCCTGAAACACCAGCCCCAGCAAGACCCCCTACACTGCCTGAACACCACTGCACTGCCATAGACTCTGAAACACCATCCCCAGCAAGACCCCCTACACTGCCCGAACACCACTGCACTGCCCTAAACCCTGAAACACCAGCCTCAGCATGACCCCCACACTGCCCGAACACCACTGCACTGCCCTAAACCCTGAAACACTAGCCCCAGCACGACCACCTACACTTCCCAAACACCACTGCACTGCCCTAAACCCTGAAACACCAGCCCCAGCACAACCCCCTACACTGCCCGAACACCACTGCACTGCCCTAAACCCTGAAACACCAGCCCCAGCACGACCCCCTACACTGCCCAAACACCACTGTACTGCCCTAAACCCTGAAACACCAGCCCCAGCATGACCCCCTACACTGCCCGAACACCACTGCACTGCCCTAAACCCTGAAACACCACCCCCTGCACGACCCCCTACACTGCCCGAACACCACTGCACTGCCCTAAACCCTGAAACACCACCCCCTGCACGACCCCTTCGCTGCCCGAACACAACTGCACTGCCCTAAACTCTGAAACACCACCCCTGCACGACCCCCTACACTGCCCGAACACCACTGCACTGCCCTAAACCCTAAAACACCACCCCCAGCACGACCCCCTACACTGCCCGAACACCACTGCACTGCCCTAAACCCTAAAACACCACCCCCAGCACGACCCCCTACACTGCCCGAACACCACTGCACTGCCCTAAACCCTAGAACACTACCCCCAGCACGATCCCCTACACTACCCGAACACCACTGCACTACCCTAAACCCTAAAATACTCCCCCAGCACAACCCCCTACACTACCCGAACATGACTGCACTGCCCTAAACCCTCAAACACTCCCCCAGCATGACCCCTACACTACCCGAACACCACTGCACTGCCCTAAACCCTAAAACACTCCCCCCAGCACGACCCCCTACACTACCTGAACACCACTGCACTGCCCTAAACCCTAAAACACTCCCCCAGCACGACCCCCTACACTACCCAAACACCACTGCACTGCCCTAAACCCTAAAACACTACCCCCGCATGACCCCCTACACTACCCAAACACCAATGCACTACCCTAATCCCTAAAAGACTACCCCCGCACGACCCCTACACTACCCAAAGACCACTGCACTACCCTAAACCCTAAAACACTACCCCCCGCATGACTCCCTACACTACCCAAAGACCACTGCACTACCCTAAACCCTAAAACACGACCTCCTACACTACACAAACACCACTGCACTACCCTAAACCCTAAAACACTACCCCTACACTACACAAACACCACTGCACTACCCTAAACCCTAAAAAACAACCCCCAGCACGAACCCCTACACTACCCAAACACCACTGCACTACCCTAAACCCTAAAACACTACCCCCAGCAGTACCCCCTACACTACCCAAACACCACTGCACTACCCTAAACCCTAAAACACTACCCCCATCAGTACCCCCTACACTACCCAAACACCATTGCACTACCCTAAACCCTAAAACACTACCCCCAGCAGTACCCCCTAAACTACCCAAACACCACTGCACTACCCTAAATCACTACCCCCAGCACGACCCCCTACACTGCCCAAACACCACTGCACTGCCCTAAACCCTGAAACACCACCCCCTGCACAACCCCTTACACTGCCCGAACACCACTGCTCTGCCCTAAACCCTGAAACACCACCCCTCAGCACGACACCCTACACTGCCCGAACACCACTGCACTGCCCTAAACCCTGAAACACCACCCCCAGCACGACCCCCTACACTGCCCGAACACCACTGCACTGCCCTAAACCCTGAAACACCACCTCCAGCACAACCCCCTACACTGCCTGAACACCATTGCTCTGCCCTAAACCCTGAAACACTAGCCCCAGCACGACCCCCTACACTGCCCGAACACCACTGCACTGCCCTAAACCCTGAAACATCACCCCCAGCACGACCCCCTACACTGCCCGAACACCACTGCACTGCCCTAAACCCTGAAACACCAGCCCCAGCAAGACCCCCTACACTGCCTGAACACCACTGCACTGCCATAGACTCTGAAACACCAGCCCCAGCAAGACCCCCTACACTGCCCGAACACCACTGCACTGCCCTAAACCCTGAAACACCAGCCTCAGCATGACCCCCCACACTGCCCGAACACCACTGCACTGCCCTAAACCCTGAAACACTAGCCCCAGCACGACCACCTACACTTCCCAAACACCACTGCACTGCCCTAAACCCTGAAACACCAGCCCCAGCACAACCCCCTACACTGCCCGAACACCACTGCACTGCCCTAAACCCTGAAACACCAGCCCCAGCATGACCCCCTACACTGCCCAAACACCACTGTACTGCCCTAAACCCTGAAACACCAGCCCCAGCATGACCCCCTACACTGCCCGAACACCACTGCACTGCCCTAAACCCTGAAACACCACCCCCTGCACGACCCCCTACACTGCCCGAACACCACTGCACTGCCCTAAACCCTGAAACACCACCCCCTGCACGACCCCCTTCGCTGCCCGAACACAACTGCACTGCCCTAAACTCTGAAACACCACCCCCTGCACGACCCCCTACACTGCCCGAACACCACTGCACTGCCCTAAACCCTAAAACACCACCCCCAGCACGACCCCCTACACTGCCCGAACACCACTGCACTGCCCTAAACCCTAAAACACCACCCCCAGCACGACCCCCTACACTGCCCGAACACCACTGCACTGCCCTAAACCCTAGAACACTACCCCCAGCACGATCCCCTACACTACCCGAACACCACTGCACTACCCTAAACCCTAAAATACTCCCCCAGCACAACCCCCTACACTACCCGAACATGACTGCACTGCCCTAAACCCTCAAACACTCCCCCAGCATGACCCCTACACTACCCGAACACCACTGCACTGCCCTAAACCCTAAAACACTCCCCCCAGCACGACCCCCTACACTACCCGAACACCACTGCCCTGCCCTAAACCCTAAAACACTCCCCCAGCACGACCCCCTACACTACCCAAACACCACTGCACTGCCCTAAACCCTAAAACACTACCCCCGCATGACCCCCTACACTACCCAAACACCAATGCACTACCCTAATCCCTAAAACACTACCCCCGCACGACCCCCTACACTACCCAAAGACCACTGCACTACCCTAAACCCTAAAACACTACCCCCGCATGACTCCCTACACTACCCAAAGACCACTGCACTACCCTAAACCCTAAAACACGACCTCCTACACTACACAAACACCACTGCACTACCCTAAACCCTAAAACACTACCCCCTACACTACACAAACACCACTGCACTACCCTAAACCCTAAAAAACAACCCCCAGCACGAACCCCTACACTACCCAAACACCACTGCACTACCCTAAACCCTAAAACACTACCCCCAGCAGTACCCCTACACTACCCAAACACCACTGCACTACCCTAAACCCTAAAACACTACCCCCAGCAGTACCCCCTACACTACCCAAACACCATTGCACTACCCTAAACCCTAAAACACTACCCCCAGCAGTACCCCCTACACTACCCAAACACCACTGCACTACCCTAAATCACTACCCCCAGCACGACCCCCTACACTACCCAAACACCACTGCACTACCCTAAACCCTAAAACACTACCCCCAGCACGACCCCCTACACTACCCAAACACCACTGCACTACCCTAAACCCTAAAACACTCCCCCCAGCACAACTCCCTACACTACCCAAACACCACTGCACTACCCTAAACCCTAAATCTACCCCCAGCATGACCCTCTTCACTACCTAAACACAACTGCACAATTTGTTACAGGCGTTGCAACGCAGGCCTGTGGTGCTTACTGGAAGTACCTGGTGGGCTAGTTGGGCCCCAGGGACCCTCAGGATTCAAGGTGACCTAATCCCCCAACTTAAAACGCGCCACGGGGCGCGTTTGCACAGTGGTGAAGGGAGGGGGCGGGGCCTCAGGTGACATGTGCGCAAACACGCCCTGTGGTGCGTTTTAAGTTGGGGAATTAATTCCTTTGAATCCTGAGGGACCCTGGGGTCCAACTAGCCCACCAGGTACCTTCAGTAAGCACCACAGAGTTGCGTTGCAGAGAGGTGAAAAAAGGTGCGTGGCCTCGGGAACGCCTCTCTCCAACTCAGCTCTGTGGTCCTAACTGTAGGTACCTGGGGGCTAGTTGGGCCCCAGGGACCCTCAGGATTCAAGGGGACTTAATCTCGCAGCTTAAAACGCGCCACGGGGCGCGTTTGCACACATGTCACCTCAGGCCCCCCTCCCTTCACCACTGTGCAAACGCGCCCTGTAGCGCGTTTTAAGAGGTAGTTTTAATCCCCCTGCCCTATTATGTACTAGGGACTTGCAGAGGAGGTCATGCTAATCACAGGGGTACCCCAACGCATAGTGTTCCCTAGTGTATGTAGGTGTTTTCACTGTATTCTAAGTGTCTTTTAGCATAGCACTGGCTCTGGTTAGTCAGAGTCAGTTACCACCAGTACCCGTCTGAAAAGTTTTGGGCACAGGATGATTTTGCAACAAGGCCTCTTTCTGCTCCTCTGTTGGTTCTTTCTGCACATCTTTTGCTTCTTTCTGTGCGTTTTTTCTTCTTTCTTCACATGTCCTACCTCTGTAGGCATAGTTAGAAACTAGCATTTAAAAAACCTTTGAAATTCACTTAAAAAATCATAGGTTTCAGGCACGTTATAGTTAGAAATTAGCATTTAAAAACCTTTGAAATTCACTGAAAAAACCATAGGTTTCAGACACGTTATAGTTAGAAATTAGCATTTAAAAAACCTTTGAAATTCACTGAAAAAACCATAGGTTTTAGGGACAGTTATAGTTAGTTGGACATTTCACTCGTACAAAACCATAGAAATTCCCCCGTTATAGTTAGTTCAGCTAACTATAACTCGCGCCCCGCAATGCACTGCTGATGACGTCACATATTACATCACTCATGACATGGTCAGTGACATCACTGATGACATCACTGATGACATCTCAAATGACATCACTGATGACATCATCCATGTGATAATTTCATGCATCTTCTCACACCCTAATATAACTATTGATACACCCACTCTAAATTACAGACTGCCATTCTCAAAACCATAGACACTCCAACACCAAAAACTACATACCCACTCACTGATTCTTAGGTCTACACACACATCCACTCACTCACCCGTACAGTCACTCATACTTACAGTCACTCAGTACAGGACTATCATATGCACTCATACACCTATATAAACACTCACACACTGCCACTCATCCATAGAGGTACTCACACACCTAGTCAGTCATGCAAAAAATTAATCACACACCCATTTACTCACCTATACAGTTATACACACACCAGCTCACTTACTCATACAAATACTAGCACATTCTTATGCTCTTATACAATAACTGATACAAGCACACACGCATCCATACAGCCACTCTCACAATCACACACTTTCACTTATAGCCATTTAAATACTCTAACACACATATATACTGCCTTTTACATATGTAGTTACTCGCACATGTACCACTGAGATATACATTCACTCACTAACCCACCCATACACACACTCACCCACCCAAGCAGTCCATCACAGATGCACTCTTGAAATCATGCACCCAGTGAATCACCCACTCACACATCTATGTACAGAGTCACACACACCCCACCCACACAAACACTCAGGCAGCCATACAGATACTCAGAGAACCAATCAATAACCCATATAGACACTCATG
Organism: Calotriton arnoldi; assembly: GCA_963921515.1. Lineage (NCBI taxonomy): Eukaryota > Metazoa > Chordata > Amphibia > Caudata > Salamandridae > Calotriton > Calotriton arnoldi. The sequence goes on from CAWUFW010003545.1 coordinate 1,403,178, forward strand.
TAGCTATTCGCAAATCCATGCATCCACTTACACACCAACAAACAGACGGATACAGACATTCACACAGTTTAGTCACTAACCCATGCATTCAGTAAGATACGTTTAATCACTCACTTGTAGAGTCAGTCACTCACGTACTAAATCATCCATTCAGACACTTATACACACACACATTCTTCAATACGCCTTTCCCTATATATATTAAACATATTTAAACTTTACAGAAACACACAGTCACTGGATGATGTCATCAGTGATGTCATGAGTGATGTCATTTGAGATGTCATCAGTGATGTCACTGACCATGTCATGAGTGATGTAATATGTGACGTCATCAGCAGTGCATTGCGGGGCGCGAGTTATAGTTAGCTGAACTAACTATAACGGGGGAATTTCTATGGTTTTGTACGAGTGAAATGTCCAACTAACTATAACTGTCCCTAAAACCTATGGTTTTTTCAGTGAATTTCAAAGGTTTTTTAAATGCTAATTTCTAACTGTAACGTGTCTGAAACCTATGGTTTTTTCAGTGAATATATATATACATACACGCACACACAATCACGTTGTTAAGGCTGGATACCCATGTTGGATGCTGATTACTCCAATATGTTTTTTTTGTGTCACTTTGTATTGAGTTTACAGGTGCAACAGTGTTAGTACCTGAGAAGCAGCGAGTAAAACTAGACCTTTCTTTCTCATCAAAATTAATCATGAGCCAACTGATAACTTGCAGTCTGCCCCTGCACCCCTATTCTTTCCCTCAAGTTGTAGTCTCTCTGCTGTCCCTTCATGTTAGTCTCCCGGTTTGGCTTACTGCTCTCGCCAGAGTGAGGCCTCCATCGGTTCCTTGCATTCCTTAGCATAATTTATCATTCTTTTGGACCCATATGTTCTGTTATCCACCTCTCTAGTGGCCTTGACTAGCACTCTTCCATGTCCCAGCTTTACCATATTTTCCCAAATTTCTGTTGGAGTCCCCTTCCCCTGTACACCAATTTTTCCAGTGCTCTGCATCTCTGCATTTCTTGCACCCAGTCTTGCATCCGTGGCAGGTCTTTACTCGCCCACTTCCCCATGATTTCCCTTTTGGCCAGTAGGAATCCCAGATTGACCAGGATCTTCTGTTTTGATGTCACGTCCATGTCCTTCCATATGCCCAGCAACACCAGTGTCACTTGCCCCTCTATCGATGTGCCCACTGTGTGTTGGTCATGAGCATGCCGTATGTCAGGGAAATGGCTTTGAAGGTAATTTGTCCGTCCAATAGTCGTCCTTCCAGAGGGGAGTCTTCCATAGTCTCCTCCCCGGGGGGATATGGACCTGCAGTGCATGGTGTAGCCGCAGGTAGTTAAACAACTGTTTGGTTGACAGTCATAATCCTTCCTCATGTGTTCAAATGGCACTATGCCGTTCACATCCCATATATCTCTCAGGGTAGATAGTCCAATCAGGTCCCATGTTCTGAACCCCTGTAGTGTGCTGACCCGGCCCAGTTTGGTCCCCATCCATAGAGGAGTCTGTGATGTCAGTGTCTTATCCCATCCCATTTCTCTCAGTAATCTTCACCAGATAGTGACCACTGTGACAGTCGTCAGCGACACATCGGTCACCAATCTACCACCATAGAGGGCGTGGGTGTAGCCCTTTTTGCCCAATGTCACACGTTCCTGTCTGAATGCTGAGTCATCCGGCGGGGCACATGATGACTTGTTTACTATGCTGACTTGGGCCACCTCATAGTATTTCTGGACATCAAGGAGTGCTATGCCCCCCTTGTATACCAAGCATTGGAGCATGGAGAGCACTATTCACGTGGGCCGTCCATCCATAGCAGGGATCTTAGTAGTATATTTATTATCTGGAAGACGGTGAGTGGTATAATGTATGGGCTGTTCTGTAGTGTAACACTTGTCCTATGCACACGCTGATGTCATTGACATTAGTATCTGATTATACATTTCATGTCTTTTATCACATTCATGTAGTAAAATTAACACAGTGAGATCAATTATTCTTAAATGTTTATCCAATAATAAGTCGTTGGGTGTTCTGTTGTTCTTTTATTTCATACGAAATTGCCCAGCCAACACGTGTTTCGTCATGGGAAGTATCCCAAACGACTTCTTCAGGGCTACAAGAAAGAAAATTGCGTATGGGATCAACTGATCCAATACTGTTCTACAAAAGACTTAAAATTTGTGATAGGGAACACCCAGTGGCTGTTTAGTTAAGAACATGTCACACAACATTGTGACCAATTTCATCGAACGATATCAAAGTGAGCCTTAGTGTTTTCCCATGACCATAGCTCCAAAAGGTGGGAAGTCTTAACAAATTCCAATAGTGCTCCGTATTACATTAGTGCATTATCTCCGTGATTCACATACGCGTAAAGAAAATACATGGGACCATATTATGTCCCAAAGACCTTGGATTGCTAAGGAAGCTGAAATATTGTGGCATAAAACAAAGGCAAAAAACGGGGTGGAGGGACACGACCAAACGGCCCTGTGTCATTTATTGCAATCTTTGTGTGGTATGCATGTTCATAATGGTCTAGTGCTATTTAGGCTGAATGTGATAATAATTAAACATTGCCTTTCCTACCTGACAACAAAGCGGACGAGTTTGTCCCGTTCTATAAGATAAAAATTAAAATGTAGTTTTTTTTTTAAAACAGCGTATAATTCCACTGTTGACCTAGCCTCAAATACATACACCACAGGAGTCAGTGAGATGTTACTCACCTCCCCGCCGGTTCTACTTCCGTTCCGGCTGTGTAAAATTATTCCTTAATTTAAAATCGATTTGGTGTTATCCCAAGATTAGCGGTGTGTCTAAAATTTAAACAAATAGTCTTGTTGTAATTACTTTAACACAGACTTTATGGTTCAAAAAGCTCTCCATAATCATATCTCATTATGCGCAAATGGCGTGTGAATCTTACCTATCATTAGTTCAATGTTGGAGATCAGTGGTCGAGTCCGTAGTGTCCCAATGCACTTCGGTTGTAAATAATCACTGCCACAGGTGAGTATCTGTCAATTGTAAAGGTTGTGTTAACCTCTAGTCCGCGGTATAAAAATGAACCCCCATTTACTATTCCCCACGTTTATCTAGGATGACATTATCTTACCTAAGCGTGTAAGCTTCTCATCATTCTGCCACTTCCTGCGTGTGTTCGGTGACCCGGAAGTACTGGATATGTTCTTCCGGTCTATTTGTATGCTTGCGGTCCGTAGTGGACTTCAAACACTAGAGCGAGAACCCGAGTACGGAGGTTGGTTCTGCCCCTCCCCTGTGTACGCTTCTTTCTTCTATTATCTTATTATTTTCAATATGTGTCCAACTTCGCTATTCCAAATTTATGCACCAATTGATAAAACTCAGCCTATTTTAATAGTAGTGTTCGTAATTTAAAAACCTAGGGATACCATTACGACCATGAATATCTCTAAGATATGGGATGGTAATTCATGAAGATCGTAACCTCTAAAAGTGGCAGGTCTTTGGGTAAATCTCGAGGTGGAGTGTACGGCAATGTCCACTGATTTGCTGTTTCGTTTACAACCACCAATATCATACATCATATATCATCCTAGGTTCAAAAGCCAGAGAAATAAAAGAGAGACTTCAGGGTGATTCAAGCGAAAGTCTTGTCTACCATTTAAAGGGAAGTTAGATTTCAAAACTCTTGGATGAAGAAGGCATACAGTAATGTATCCTTCCACTAGATATCTAGAGTAAAGATTTTCTTGTAAAAAGTATTCCATTATTTTGTCAAAAATTATACCAAAAACATAAACTCATTATGCTCGTATGACGCAGAAGACTTACATAAAACAGTCACACATTGTTTTACATAACATTGACAAAAAGGACCAGTCTGTTGTGTTCTCTGAATTAAATATTGTTGCAGGTAATATTGTCGTATTTAGTTTGTGTCCCTGGTCAGGCGGTAAGGTCATGATTGGTGAGCATAGTTCGGTTCATAGCGGGCTGCACCATTTAACAAATGGGGACGCCCGAGTGGGAGACAGAGGGTCTCACATGGAACTCCAGGGGCAGTTACAGCCGGTTGGTAGGCTGAAGGGGGTGTGGGGGCCAGGGAGTGGGATGTGGGATGGAGGACGAGGCAGTTTACGCCTTCCAATTACACCGGGACTGATGCCTCTCTATGGAACTACGACGATGCCCCACGGCCTGTAACTATATTTATTCATGTGTACTTACCGCGGAGACTGAGTACCCTTGGCCGCTGCCCGGTGGAGCTGTCCTATGCAGCTAAAGCGGAGTCTGGCTCTGGTTCACCCCATTGGCCGTCACCTACCCAGCCGGACATCGGACATTGATTTTCACGGCTCTTCACGGCTCTATCTGTCTCTTCTCTTCAATCTACTTCTACTGCCTGCTTTCCCTGAGTACCTTCCCCCTTCTGATCTACCCGACCCTGTCCGCTTGCCTCTCTCTTGCTTTCCTTTTCCCCTCTACCCTCCACCACTCCTATGACGTGTGTCCTGGTTATGCTATGCTCTAATATCTTTTTATCCTGTTAAGCGTTTTCCTCCCTAGCATTTACTGTTAACTGTAACTATAACAGATGTAACTATGTAAAAATGTTCTTATGCAATGTCCTATCTCCCTCTCTCATTCTTTGTCTACTCCCTCTGCTCCTATCCCTTCTCCCCTGAATCTCTCCCCTTGCCTGCGACGCCGCCTTGCCCCCTGTCCCTTGTGCCCTTTGACTAAGCACTCCTTCTCCCCTTGTTGGGGAAAGATCCAATAAGTATTCTCTGGAGTCTCAGTGATCCCTCTGAGAGAGTCCACAGCGCCAAGGGAGCCACTCACAGTTGAGGTATGGTATGGCACCCCTTGCCAAAGCACTCCCTCTCCCCTTTTTGGGGAAGGATCCAGTATGTAGGCCTTGGAGTCTCAGAGACCCCTCTGAGAGAGTCCACTGTGTAAAGGGAACCTCTCGCAACAGAGATGGGGAAATAACACCACTTCCCCTGGGATCACAGCTTTCTGGACTTTGGACGCAGCTTTGACTCGTCTACCGGTTTGTGTCCCCATCACCCTCCCCTCCTCCTTCCAGGCTGTGTCTCTCACCCTCCCCTCCTCCTTCCCTCCTTCATTCTCTTTCTACTTCCCCTACTCCTACCCCCTCCCATGAATCTCTCTCCTTACCTGCTTTTTTCCCTTGCATATACGTCCTTATTGTTTGTCTCGACCTTACATGTAACTATATTGCCATGCTCTAATAGTGTAACCTTTATAACGATGTAACCTACAACTATGGTCTGATACTCATGTAAAGCGCTCTGATACCTCCGGGTCTAGCCAGCGCTATATAAAACCTTTAAAATAAAAAAAATATATATCTTATAAGGTAACTCTATTGGTGTTAGAGGACTTAGACCGAGCAAACACTAGAAAAAGAAAGAAAAAACACAGAGGGGTGGACATGGACAACCTTGAAAGTGGGGAACGCAAAGCCATCAAATTGCTCACATCGGATGACTAGATAGTCATCAGGGAAGCCGACAAGGGGGGGAACATAGTGATTATGGACAAAGATGACTATGACAAAGAGATAATCTCCCAGTTGAACAACACAGCCTGCTATGAGAAACTGGATATGAATCCCATGGGGCCACTAGTAATGAATATCAATAAACACTTGGGAAACTGGCGCACAGAGGGACTTTTAATTGAGGAGGAATACCTGTATCTCAAGATATTCAGACCCACTCACCCTTGCATGTACACTCTACCTAAGGTACATAAGGATCTCCCTTTCCCCCTGGGGAGACCAATTGTATCTGGCATTGGAGGTCCAACTGAAAGGCTTTCGGAGTACATAGACTTATTCCTTCAACCCATGGTGTTGTAGGGATTCTGCACATACACAGAGCTATGCACAGGATAATAGGACTGCAGAGTATAGTGGTGAGCCAACTATGCCCCTTAGTGCCCACAATCCCAATCCGACTAGCTTTAGCGTCTCATTAGCAGCGCAGCTACCAATGATTAGACAACCCAGAACACGGTCTCTCTTTCTCAGGACTCGCGGGAGCAAGAACACCCTTTCATAACTCACTCATACTTGTCCACAACTTGCGTAATAAGAGACACTGTATAGTTTAAAATGTTTATTTCAACTATCGTGCTCTAAGATACAGTACACGTGCCAGTACTAACAGCATAATGCATAATGATAAAATAAGAAGCATGGTTACAAGTCCACAGAATACAAACAGGGACTGCATTTTATAAAAATAGTGGACGTAGGAATAAATGTCCGAGCCACCCTCCCCGTGCTAATAACTAGAGTATTATAAAAAAAATGATAGAAGACCTCTGGGCTTTGACATGCGGACCCCCATACCTCAATATCTAGATGCAAGGTTTACATCATAAGACAAGCACAGCTCTTCTCTCTGGAAAGGTTTTTCTCCAAGTGTCCCCATACCGTGAAATCACTATATTAAAAAGCACACAAATATCTCCAGTGCAGCTGTACATAGTGTTATGTCTAAGTGCGAGGGACTGGCCGAATCAGCAAGAATAAGAGACCTTGTTTTTCGACCTTGTACATGTTGTGCAGATGTAACCCACAAGGAACAGGAGAAAAGGTAAAGGGCAGAAATGCAGACAGATCTAAAATAGCCAAGAATAAGCAGAGGCTGGAAAAACAAAATCATAAAGTAACGTGTGCATAAAAGGCATCATGGCAGCCGGGCCCAAGCTAACTAAGCAAGGCAGACCACGAGGCCACAAACCACACGACACCCTCCCCTGGTCAGTCCATAGACGAAGACAGAGTTCAAATAGATGGAGCAGAACGGATAATAAAAAAAAACAATCCAGCGAGGCAGTACGCCGAACGTGGAGGCCCTTTAATCCAAGAGAGTGTAAGCACATAAAAACGCCACACCATCCAAAAGGACATCGTTGGAATAGTCAGAAAAAAGAGACGCCATCCAGTCCAGCAGATCAAAACTGCATTCATGGTCCTCAGAAGAGGGGGCAGTGAACAGCATTGCGGGACAACTTGCGTGATACTCCATATAGCTTCGTTGTAGGAGATTCTGAGCAGCCGCCCAGACATCCCATTGTGCCAAAATGCCAAGTGCAGCCGCACGCGTCATGTAGTCGGCACCGGAACAGTCCCGTTCATGGGCCTCTAAGGGACCCATCAACTGAACAAAATCCGGGTAAGACAGAGACGTATTGGAGAGGCAATAATCCAAGGACCACGAGAAAGGACATCGGATGCAGGACATCACAGGTTGCACGCAAGTGAAATACGCAAAGCGAAAAGAGAGTCGATAGGACACACTGAGGGTTGCCAATGGCAGGATGCCGAAGCTGAGGAGCAGTCGCTCACGGAGCAGCCGGAGCCGAGCTTGTTCGAGTAGGCCCCCAGGAAGCGCAGCCATTGCGCAGCAAACAAATTAAAAGTAATATTCCAGCAGCCAACGCTAGGATCAACGGAAAGCCTCCAAAGACGCTGGAAAAAATGGAATGAATAAAAGCCGGTATTACACCAAAGATAGTTTGAAAGGAGGTAAGAAGGCCAGAACCCACAACTTTAAAAAGTGCACTAGTCCTTCAGTGCGTGATGCATTGAAGACACAGTGAATTAATTCACCGAAATGTTGTGGGAGGTTGGTGTTCAGAAGGGCCTGTATCTCACTCTGAGTACTCGCCACCTGGAGACTGAACGTCTCCCGTGCGGATGTGAGCATAACCTCCTGATTCAATAATAGCGCCTTTATTCTGCTCAATTTATTGAAATCCGCCTTCAAAGTTGGAATGGAAGGCCAAATAGAACTATCTACGAAGTCGTGCGGAGGAGGAAAAAGCACATTTTTGCAGCAGACAACCCTGTGGGAAACTGTTACAATATAGGGTATGCCAGCCAGCATGCCGCAGCAGTCCTGATTATTTAGAAGGAGATAGCTACCATTTGCAAGCACAGTGAAAGAAGGAGAGATAGAAGGGGCAGGAATGCCCTTTAAAACACATGCAAGATTTGGAGCCGAAACATTACAAGCTCCGTGCAATTTAATATGTTTACAAACAAGGGAATGACCCACGGTAGAATCTATTAAAATCAGTAAAATAAGTAAACTTGTTTCTAAGTGTCTGGGAGCTGCCTGGTAACGGGGTCGGACAATGTTCCCATTGTGTGTAATTAAAAGGACCCCGAGGGGCACTTGGTTTATGGAGAAAATGATTGCCCCAATGCTGGTAACAATATAAGTCGGCATAACTTGCAGAATTTAAATATAGATCCTCAGCATTAAATGCAGCATAATATTTCAAATCAGAAAATAACGATTCGACAGCATGTACATCCCAATCATCAGAATGAATATTACTTTTACGACATCACCCATTGAAACACGGAGGACATTTGGTACATTAATAATCTCAGTCGGGCCATGAATTTGGAAATTTACTGCATCCCATACGATGCCATCAGCAACGGGAAACGCTGAAATGTTCACTAATGTGTGGTCACGCTTCATGATGTGAGATGAAGAATGCGGAGCTAAAGTTCCAGCGACACAGTTCACAGCAGGGTAAATAGTGACCATTGATGAGTAGAAAAAAACTGTCACAAAGCCAATGGACATGAACAGAAAAATCAGGAATAGTACCAACCAGATGTATGTCCAGGGTGGAATTAAAAATTGTCTCTGAACCAGGATACAAAAATACTGAATCTGGACGGGATAAGTGCTGAGGTGGAATCCGAGTCAAAGGAATAACATGTTGGGCTCAGTGGCGTTGTTAGTGAATGTGCCACGGACTCGGTGGCGGGGTAGGTATACTCGGTCTCCTTGTGGCATGGGGAAGCCGGGCTGTCGAGCAGGCGATCAGGAACATCTACCATCTCAATAGCAACATCCGTGACCGTTCGGGCTGGAAGGCCACAAACATTTGTCCTATAAATGGCTGGACAAGAGACCGCTGGTGTGACACTATTCAGGATCGGCCAGACGTTGTAGTTTGACATTTTCTATTGAGATGTGTCTGTTGTCCTTGCGACCAGGAAGCGGTGGTAAAATAACTGTACGAGTACCCTTCAAGCCAAGGACTGGAACCGGTGCACGATAAGAGGGGCCAAATTCTATTTTGTTCTCCACCTTCTCTCGGACCAGGTCTCCAACTTTCGGAAGCCAGCCGGCAACTGGAATCTGCAGAGCAGCGTCTGTGGCTGAAGGTAAATGTTCGATTGCTAGTTTGTCTCGGGCTGCTTGTAAGTCCTGTAACATAGTAGAATGGTTATCTACATCAAAGATGGCGGATTGCGCCGCCATGTCTAGACCATCAAGGTCGGGCACAAACATTCGTATGCCAAAGAGCATTTCGTATGGGGTCCGCCCACCCAGAGGTCTTCTTGGGAGATTATTAAGTGCACGTTGTACAGTATACAAGTGGGCCAGCCAGTTCCTGCCAGTACCTAAGACTCTAGCTGTCAAGGATTGCTTTAAGTCACAGTTCATTCGTTCAACAATCAAATTGTCCTCAGGCCGATATGGAGACGAAAATTTCACCTGCACCCCCAGTGACCCCATTGCGTCCTTGTAAGCCTTAGAGGCGAACGCTGGACCTTGGTCCGAATGGAAGGTGCCACAGGCGAAAATTCCCACAAAGACACGCAAATCCCTGATGACATTTCGAGCGTCAGCACTCCGTTGTGGCCAGACCCAGATGAAACGTGTGCATGAATCCACTACAACCAAGATGTACTTGTATGCAGTGTCAGAAGAAAATGGACCGCAGTGATCCAGATAAACACACCCAAAAGGTCTGTTAGAAATGCAGAGCGGTGTCTGTGGTGGCTTTGTAACCGTAGAAGGCTTAATTTGTTGACAAACGTCACAAGAAAGCACATAAGTATGGGTTTGTTTATATAAACCACGCCACCAGTAGCGCTGCTGCAAAATGGAAACCGTCGAAGACACGCCAGCATGGGCCGAAGCCATGCCTCCGTGTGCGGCAGTTATCAAGGAAAGTTCTGCGGTCCGCGTTGGGAATCAGCTGATCACCAACGTCTGGAATTCTTACGTAGGGAGCCTGTTCGGGACCTAATTGATAAGAGTATTTGGAAGGGAAACCCCTTGGGTAATTAGCACCTTCTTTTGTTGCAGCAATAGCTGCTAGAATATCATTATCTATTTTAGTCATGGATCTTGTAACTGCTGCTACTGTGCACGTGGCTACTGCTGATTTGGCAGCTTCATCTGCCAAACTGTTACCGACAGCGTGTGCGCCCACACGCTGGTGGCCAAGGGTGTGAACCACTTGTGTGAGAGGCAGACGTTTTTTAAGATCTGCCACTCGAACCCAAAGCGTTTTATGCTCGATTGTGCTGCCCTTCGCATCTCTATAGTCATTTTGTGACCAAAAGAATAGATTGTCATTGTAAGACTGAACACAGTAGTAAGAATCACATACAATAAGAGTGGTCACATCTGAATTAGCGAACTCAAGTGCTAGCACCAATGCGCGAGGCTCGGCCAATTGTGCAGTACTGTCTCCTAGTGCCTGAGTATGCACTACAGTTGATTTGAACTTTCCATTCACAAAGGAACCTGCAACAATAGCACATGCTGCTGAATAAGCATGCTTGGAACCCGTGGCCGGCTGTGCCGAACCATCGGTATATATAATACATTCGTATTCCTCAAGCGGTAGCAAAGACAGAGGAGGAGGATGAACGAATTCATGCTGCAAAAACTCTGAAGAGAAGAATCAAAGATAAAAGTGACATCCGGAGACGTCAAAGAGGTTGCCCATTGTATCCAACGGGGGTGCAAAGCTTTAGAGTTCGGTACACTTGCTTTCGTCACTGCCTCTAGGGCAGGATACGGTGTTACTACCAAAATGTGTTTTCCCTGTGCCAGTGCGCGTTCTTTCAGAATTGCCATCTGCACTGCAGTCAAAACTTTCTCCACAGAGGAAAAGCGCATTTCTGCTGAAGTGTATAGATGTGACTTATATGCGATCGGTACTGTGTCACCTTCGTTAAAGGTCAAGTACGCGAAACCCACTGTACCTGGTATGATTCTAATTACCAGGTTTGTGCGGTTATCACGAGTCAACAAGAATTTATATTCAAGGAGATCAGACTGCAAAGACTGCAGTATAACTGAATGCTCAGGAAGCCAGCATGACTTCGAAAAGGTAGGTTGTATCAATGCATACAGAGGCTTGATACTCTGGGCATATTCGGGAATGTAAGTACGCCCGAAATTTAGAAAACCCAGCAATGACTGAAGCTTCTTCAGTGTGGACGGAGGGCTCAAATGTGCGCCCTTCTCCAAGAAATGGGGTGCTAAGCCCTTACCTTCATTGTTGAGCTCATAGCCCAAAAACAAAACTGTTAATTCAGCAATATGTGATTTGGCAAAATTAAATTTGTATCCTAAGACCGCAAATTCAAGTATAATGCGATCCACTCGGGTAAGATGCGGCCATAATTCCTCGTCTGTCAGATAGATATCGTCGACATACGAACACGCATCAGGGTCTATGCTGTCCAACAAAGAGAAAACACGAGCGGCGAATACACCCGGGCTGTTCTTGTAGCCCATGGGTAAACGCCGGAATTTGAAATGTTTACCACCGGAAGTGAAAGCGCTACATTGGCTGCACTCCGGGGACAAGTTGTGCGTGTAAAATCCATTGGATAGGTCAAGCGTCGTTTTATATTTTTACGAACCAGACTATCTACAAGCGCAGAACTGTGTGTATTTTGTACCGCAAAGGTCCGACAATGAGAGTTCAAATGTCGGTAATCCAAAACTAGGCGGTACGATCCATCGGGTTTAGAAACCGCGAAAGGGGATTATTCATGGGTGATACGCATGTTTCAATTACTCCTTGATATTCTAACTGTGTCAGAATTCCGGAGACGGGACCTTTAGCTTCCCGTTTAATGGGATATTGGGGTTGTGGCTGTGGCAGAGACTGCAATGGTATTTCATGGGAGGGTGAATCCTCATCCCATCCCACGTGATTACGGTACAGTGCCGGGGCTAGGGCCACAGCCCATTCGCCTGCGAGAGCCTCCGCTTTGTCCTTGGGGACATGACGAGAAAAGCTCGGAAGGATTACCTCCTCCCCTCTACGAGCAGCAAGTACAAATGGGGGCGGCCAATCCGCCTCCGCTAACAAAATGTTGTACGAAGAGGTCAGATTCTCCCAAAAAATCCCTTTAATAACACGCTGTATGTCACCCTCAATTTGAATGACAATATTATATAGTCTGTCAGGGGGTGCCACTCTGGTGTCTACTGTCTCGACAGTGATGAATGTTTCAGTTGCTGTCGCCTCCATATGAGGACGCAGTGCCTCCCGCACTATGGTAACTTCCGCGGCGCTGTCTAGCAGCATTACTGCCCACGTCCAATTCAGGAGTTTCGTTCTCACCGTTTGTGGCATATTTTGCTGTTACAGCTGCAACTTTTTTCTTCTGAAATTGTGGGTGAGAACGTTGAAATTCTTCTGGTTTACCGCATTCCTGTTGTCGAGTTTGGTCTCTTCCTGGCGGGGCCTCACGACCCCTACCTCTATCCTGGCGATCTCCTCCACCAGTCTGTGACGACGTTGGTGCCTGTGGAGAACGAGGAGAACGCGGATCAGGGATTTGGAATATTTCTGGAGATTTTATTCTCGCTCTATCGCGCAAATCATATGTGCGTTCAGAAGCTACGGAAACCGGGGATGCGCCTCGCAACCCTGGTTTCTTCTGCTGTTGCTTACCCTGTTTTTTCAACCTCCAGCTCTTTTTAGTAAAGAACGGTTTTTCATCTTTCTCAGATTGGGTTTTTGGTTGTGGTTGCGATTGTGTTTGCGTTTTAGCAAAAGGCTTGACTCCCAGGCTATTACGGCAATGGTTTTGTAAGCCTGTGCAATAAATTTCGGTAATTCGCGTGGCTTGTCCGGTTCTGGGATCAAAGCCAAAGCATTAGCTACTTGAAAGTTAACTGCATCACCCTTGACGTTAGCAAGGATTAGTTCAGCCACTACATCGAACACTCCCACCAGTCTCATCCCTAATTCCACAGCCGCCTCAGGGCCATGTTCATCCTGCACTCGTTTAATTACAGAGGGGAGAACTATCATGGAAGGAGTGCCGAAACATTTCGCATATACGGCTGCGAATACCTTACCTCAGTTGTTGCAATCTGCCAACTCGGGAATGAAATCTTTCGGTAAACTAATCGTCAAAATCCTGTGTTTGTCCACAGGAGAAGTATTTGGAAAAACGGCCTCCAGCTGGTCAAACTTTTCTGCAAGCCAATAAGGTAAATCGTCCTTATTTTGTGGGCGCTTGCCCATCACCGAATTAACCATGACGGGACTTATGGTTACGCCTCCTGGTCCAGCTGGCTGCGCTGCTACTCCAGCCGGTGCTGCCTGTACAATGCCTGTAACATACTGTACTAAGGCTCTATGCACATGTATCAAAGACGAATGCAAATCACGCAGGTCAGCAACCGGCAGCGTCATATAACGCGGATGTGGGGTATACCCGGCCAAAACAGGCCAAGTGGCCCCTTCAATCGATAAGGGGCCTAAACGAACCGTTGTAACCGGTTGGGGGAGGGCGCCATCAAACCACACACGGTGTTGCCATGCCGTGAGCGGTACTTCAAGATTCCTATAAGGTCTATAGTGATTAGGAACAGCGGTGGCTGTATATTCATGGAACGTATTGTCAGTCTCATCCACCGCCGGAAAGGTGATCCAAGAGTAAAATACTTCGAAATGGTAAGCAGGATCTGCTTGTACCACAAAGATCAGTTCGACACCCGCGTCAGGCACTCCATACGCTACTAAATGAGCTTTGAGCGCTGCGCGGCTATGTGCCGCAATGGCGACAGCCATTAGGGCTAAGAATAGTCGACAACCTAGTAGTAAGAGGCAGCACAATATAGGGTTGTATTTAAACACCTTTTAACAACTTCAAGCTTGAAAGAACCTATAAAAATGTCAATATAGGAGGTATCGCCCTCACACACGCCTCCGGAAGCGTATGCGAAGGGTGTTGTGGTCAAGCACAAGCACTACTCAAGCGTCTCGAAGATAAGCAGCCCACTTCATTGGTGGCGCCATGTTGTAGGGATTCTGCACATACACAGAGCTATGCACAGGATAATAGGACTGCAGAGTATAGTGGTGAGCCAACTATGCCCCTTAGTGCCCACAATCCCAATCCGACTAGCTTTAGCGTCTCATTAGCAGCGCAGCTACCAATGATTAGACAACCCAGAACACGGTCTCTCTTTCTCAGGACTCGCGGGAGCAAGAACACCCTTTCATAACTCACTCATACTTGTCCACAACTTGCGTAATAAGAGACACTGTATAGTTTAAAATGTTTATTTCAACTATCGTGCTCTAAGATACAGTACACGTGCCAGTACTATCAGCATAATACATAATGATAAAATAAGAAGCATGGTTACAAGTCCACAGAATACAAACCGGGACTGCATTTTATAAAAATAGTGGACGTAGGAATAAATGTCCGAGCCACCCTCCCCGTGCTAATAACTAGAGTATTATAAAAAAAATGATAGAAGACCTCTGGGCTTTGACATGCGGACCCCCATACCTCAATATCTAGATGCAAGGTTTACATCATAAGACAAGCACAGCTCTTCTCTCTGGAAAGGTTTTTCTCCAAGTGTCCCCATACCGTGAAATCACTATATTAAAAGCACACAAATATCTCCAGTGCAGCTGTACGTAGTGTTATGTCTAAGTGCGAGGGACTGGCCGAATCAGCAAGAATAAGAGACCTTGTTTTTCGACCTTGTACATGTTGTGCAGATGTAACCCACAAGGAACAGGAGAAAAGGTAAAGGGCAGAAATGCAGACAGATCTAAAATAGCCAAGAATAAGCAGAGGCTGGAAAAACAAAATCATAAAGTAACGTGTGCATAAAAGGCATCATGGCAGCCGGGCCCAAGCTAACTAAGCAAGGCAGACCACGAGGCCACAAACCACACGACACCCTACCCTGGTCAGTCCATAGACGAAGACAGAGTTCAAATAGATGGAGCAGAACGGATAATAAACAAAAAACAATCCAGCGAGGCAGTACGCCGAACGTGGAGGCCCTTTAATCCAAGAGAGTGTAAGCACATAAAAACGCCACACCATCCAAAAGGACATCGTTGGAATCGTCAGAAAAAAGAGACGCCATCCAGTCCAGCAGATCAAAACTGCATTCATGGTCCTCAGAAGAGGGGGCAGTGAACAGCATTGCGGGACAACTTGCGTGATACTCCATATAGCTTCGTTGTAGGAGATTCTGAGCAGCCGCCCAGACATCCCATTGTGCCAAAATGCCAAGTGCAGCCGCACGCGTCATGTAGTCGGCACCGGAACAGTCCCGTTCATGGGCCTCTAAGGGACCCATCAACTGAACAAAATCCGGGTAAGACAGAGACGTATTGGAGAGGCAATAATCCAAGGACCACGAGAAAGGACATCGGATGCAGGACATCACAGGTTGCACGCAAGTGAAATACGCAAAGCGAAAAGAGAGTCGATAGGACACACTGAGGGTTGCCAATGGCAGGATGCCGAAGCTGAGGAGCAGTCGCTCACGGAGCAGCCGGAGCCGAGCTTGTTCGAGTAGGCCCCCAGGAAGCGCAGCCATTGCGCAGCAAACAAATTAAAAGTAATATTCCAGCAGCCAACGCTAGGATCAACGGAAAGCCTCCAAAGACGCTGGAAAAAATGGAATGAATAAAAGCCGGTATTACACCAAAGATAGTTTGAAAGGAGGTAAGAAGGCCAGAACCCACAACTTTAAAAAAGTGCACTAGTCCTTCAGTGCGTGATGCATTGAAGACACGGTGAATTAATTCACCGAAATGTTGTGGGAGGTTGGTGTTCAGAAGGGCCTGTATCTCACTGTGAGTACTCGCCACCTGGAGACTGAACGTCTCCCGTGCGGATGTGAGCATAACCTCCTGATTCAATAATAGCGCCTTTATTCTGCTCAATTTATTGAAATCCGCCTTCAAAGTTGGAATGGAAGGCCAAATAGAACTATCTACGAAGTCGTGCGGAGGAGGAAAAAGCACATTTTTGCAGCAGACAACCCTGTGGGAAACTGTTACAATATAGGGTATGCCAGCCAGCATGCCGCAGCAGTCCTGATTATTTAGAAGGAGATAGCTACCATTTGCAAGCACAGTGAAAGAAGGAGAGATAGAAGGGGCAGGAATGCCCTTTAAAACACATGCAAGATTTGGAGCCGAAACATTACAAGCTCCGTGCAATTTAATATGTTTACAAACAAGGGAATGACCCACGGTAGAATCTATTAAAATCAGTAAAATAAGTAAACTTGTTTCTAAGTGTCTGGGAGCTGCCTGGTAACGGGGTCGGACAATGTTTCCATTGTGTGTAATTAAAAGGACCCCGAGGGGCACTTGGTTTATGGAGAAAATGATTGCCCCAATGCTGGTAACAATATAAGTCGGCATAACTTGCAGAATTTAAATATAGATCCTCAGCATTAAATGCAGCATAATATTTCAAATCAGAAAATAACGATTCGACAGCATGTACATCCCAATCATCAGAATGAATATTACTTTTTACGACATCACCCATTGAAACACGGAGGACATTTGGTACATTAATAATCTCAGTCGGGCCATGAATTTGGAAATTTACTGCATCCCATACGATGCCATCAGCAACGGGAAACGCTGAAATGTTCACTAATGTGTGGTCACGCTTCATGATGTGAGATGAAGAATGCGGAGCTAAAGTTCCAGCGACACAGTTCACAGCAGAGCGTTCGGGTAAATAGTGACCATTGATGAGTAGAAAAAAAACTGTCACAAAGCCAATGGACATGAACAGAAAAATCAGGAATAGTACCAACCAGATGTATGTCCAGGGTGGAATTAAAAAATTGTCTCTGAACCAGGATACAAAAATACTGAATCTGGACGGGATAAGTGCTGAGGTGGAATCCGAGTCAAAGGAATAACATGTTGTTGGTGAATGTGCCACGGACTCGGTGGCGGGGTAGGTATACTCGGTCTCCTTGTGGCATGGGGAAGCCGGGCTGTCGAGCAGGCGATCAGGAACATCTACCATCTCAATAGCAACATCCGTGACCGTTCGGGCTGGAAGGCCACAAACATTTGTCCTATAAATGGCTGGACAAGAGACCGCTGGTGTGACACTATTCAGGATCGGCCAGACATTGTAGTTTGACATTTTCTATTGAGATGTGTCTGTTGTCCTTGCGACCAGGAAGCGGTGGTAAAATAACTGTACGAGTACCCTTCAAGCCAAGGACTGGAACCGGTGCACGATAAGAGGGGCCAAATTCTATTTTGTTCTCCACCTTCTCTCGGACCAGGTCTCCAACTTTCGGAAGCCAGCCGGCAACCGGAATCTGCAGAGCAGCGTCTGTGGCTGAAGGTAAATGTTCGATTGCTAGTTTGTCTCGGGCTGCTTGTAAGTCCTGTAACATAGTAGAATGGTTATCTACATCAAAGATGGCGGATTGCGCCGCCATGTCTAGACCATCAAGGTCGGGCACAAACATTCGTATGCCAAAGAGCATTTCGTATGGGGTCCGCCCACCCAGAGGTCTTCTTGGGAGATTATTAAGTGCACGTTGTACAGTATACAAGTGGGCCAGCCAGTTCCTGCCAGTACCTAAGACTCTAGCTGTCAAGGATTGCTTTAAGTCACAGTTCATTCG
The DNA here is from genome assembly GCA_963921515.1 of Calotriton arnoldi. Taxonomy (NCBI): domain Eukaryota; kingdom Metazoa; phylum Chordata; class Amphibia; order Caudata; family Salamandridae; genus Calotriton; species Calotriton arnoldi. The sequence continues at coordinate 1,420,952 of CAWUFW010003545.1, forward strand.
TTCAACAATCAAATTGCCCTCAGGCCGATATGGAGACGAAAATTTCACCTGCACCCCCAGTGACCCCATTGCGTCCTTGTAAGCCTTAGAGGCGAACGCTGGACCTTGGTCCGAATGGAAGGTGCCACAGGCGAAAATTCCCACAAAGACACGCAAATCCCTGATGACATTTCGAGCGTCAGCACTCCGTTGTGGCCAGACCCAGATGAAACGTGTGCATGAATCCACTACAACCAAGATGTACTTGTATGCAGTGTCAGAAGAAAATGGACCGCAGTGATCCAGATAAACACACCCAAAAGGTCTGTTAGAAATGCAGAGCGGTGTCTGTGGTGGCTTTGTAACCGTAGAAGGCTTAATTTGTTGACAAACGTCACAAGAAAGCACATAAGTACGGGTTTGTTTATATAAACCACGCCACCAGTAGCGCTGCTGCAAAATGGAAACCGTCGAAGACACGCCAGCATGGGCCGAAGCCATGCCTCCGTGTGCGGCAGTTATCAAGGAAAGTCTGCGGTCCGCGTTGGGAATCAGCTGATCACCAACGTCTGGAATTCTTACGTAGGGAGCCTGTTTGGGACCTAATTGATAAGAGTATTTGGAAGGGAAACCCCTTGGGTAATTAGCACCTTCTTTTGTTGCAGCAATAGCTGCTAGAATATCATTATCTATTTTAGTCATGGATCTTGTAACTGCTGCTACTGTGCACGTGGCTACTGCTGATTTGGCAGCTTCATCTGCCAAACTGTTACCGACAGCGTGTGCGCCCACACGCTGGTGGCCAAGGGTGTGAACCACTTGTGTGAGAGGCAGACATTTTTTAAGATCTGCCACTCGAACCCAAAGCGTTTTATGCTCGATTGTGCTGCCCTTCGCATCTCTATAGTCATTTTGTGACCAAAAGAATAGATTGTCATTGTAAGACTGAACACAGTAGTAAGAATCACATACAATAAGAGTGGTCACATCTGAATTAGCGAACTCAAGTGCTAGCACCAATGCGCGCAGCTCGGCCAATTGTGCAGTACTGTCTCCTAGTGCCTGAGTATGCACTACAGTTGATTTGAACTTTCCATTCACAAAGGAACCTGCAACAATAGCACATGCTGCTGAATAAGCATGCTTGGAACCCGTGGCCGGCTGTGCCGAACCATCGGTATATATAATACATTCGTATTCCTCAAGCGGTAGCAAAGACAGAGGAGGAGGATGAACGAATTCATGCTGCAAAAACTCTGAAGAGAAGAATCAAAGATAAAAGTGACATCCGGAGACGTCAAAGAGGTTGCCCATTGTATCCAACGGGGGTGCAAAGCTTTAGAGTTCGGTACACTTGCTTTCGTCACTGCCTCTAGGGCAGGATACGGTGTTACTACCAAAATGCGTTTTCCCTGTGCCAGTGCGCGTTCTTTCAGAATTGCCATCTGCACTGCACTCAAAACTTTCTCCACAGAGGAAAAGCGCATTTCTGCTGAAGTGTATAGATGTGACTTATATGTGATCGGTACTGTGTCACCTTCGTTAAAGGTCAAGTACGTGAAACCCACTGTCCCTGGTATGATTCTAATTACCAGGTTTGTGCGGTTATCACGAGTCAACAAGAATTTATATTCAAGGAGATCAGACTGCAAAGACTGCAGTATAACTGAATGCTCAGGAAGCCAGCATGACTTCGAAAAGGTAGGTTGTATCAATGCATACAGAGGCTTGATACTCTGGGCATATTCGGGAATGTAAGTACGCCCGAAATTTAGAAAACCCAGCAATGACTGAAGCTTCTTCAGTGTGGACGGAGGGCTCAAATGTGCGCACTTCTCCAAGAAATGGGGTGCTAAGCCCTTACCTTCATTGTTGAGCTCATAGCCCAAAAACAAAACTGTTAATTCAGCAATATGTGATTTGGCAAAATTAAATTTGTATCCTAAGACCGCAAATTCAAGTATAATGCGATCCACTCGGGTAAGATGCGGCCATAATTCGTCGTCTGTCAGATAGATATCGTCGACGTACGAACACGCATCAGGGTCTATGCTGTCCAACAAAGAGAAAACACGTGCGGCGAATACACCCGGGCTGTTCTTGTAGCCCATGGGTAAACGCCGGAATTTGAAATGTTTACCACCGGAAGTGAAAGCGCTCCATTGGCTGCACTCCGGGGACAAGTTGTGCGTGTAAAATCCATTGGATAGGTCAAGCGTCGTTTTATATTTTTTACGAACCAGACTATCTACAAGCGCAGAACTGTGTGTATTTTGTACCGCAAAGGTCCGACAATGAGAGTTCAAATGTCGGTAATCCAAAACTAGGCGGTACGATCCATCGGGTTTAGAAACCGCGAAAAGGGGATTATTCATGGGTGATACGCATGTTTCAATTACTCCTTGATATTCTAACTGTGTCAGAATTCCGGAGACGGGACCTTTAGCTTCCCGTTTAATGGGATATTGGGGTTGTGGCTGTGGCAGAGACTGCAATGGTATTTCATGGGAGGGTGAATCCTCATCCCATCCCACGTGATTACGGTACAGTGCCGGGGCTAGGGCCACAGCCCATTCGCCTGCGAGAGCCTCCGCTTTGTCCTTGGGGACATGACGAGAAAAGCTCGGAAGGATTACCTCCTCCCCTCTACGAGCAGCAAGTACAAATGGGGGCGGCCAATCCGCCTCCGCTAACAAAATGTTGTACGAAGAGGTCAGATTCTCCCAAAAAATCCCTTTAATAACACGCTGTATGTCACCCTCAATTTGAATGACAATATTATATAGTCTGTCAGGGGGTGCCACTCTGGTGTCTACTGTCTCGACAGTGATGAATGTTTCAGTTGCTGTCGCCTCCATATGAGGACGCAGTGCCTCCCGCACTATGGTAACTTCTGCGGCGCTGTCTAGCAGCATTACTGCCCACGTCCAATTCAGGAGTTTCGTTCTCACCGTTTGTGGCATATTTTGCTGTTACAGCTGCAACTTTTTTCTTCTGAAATTGTGGGTGAGAACGTTGAAATTCTTCTGGTTTACCGCATTCCTGTTGTCGAGTTTGGTCTCTTCCTGGCGGGGCCTCACGACCCCTACCTCTATCCTGGCGATCTCCTCCACCAGTCTGTGACGACGTTGGTGCCTGTGGAGAACGAGGAGAACGCGGATCAGGGATTTGGAATATTTCTGGAGATTTTATTCTCGCTCTATCGCGCAAATCATATGTGCGTTCAGAAGCTACGGAAACCGGGGATGCGCCTCGCAACCCTGGTTTCTTCTGCTGTTGCTTACCCTGTTTTTTCAACCTCCAGCTCTTTTTAGTAAAGAACGGTTTTTCATCTTTCTCAGATTGGGTTTTTGGTTGTGGTTGCGATTGTGTTTGCGTTTTAGCAAAAGGCTTGACTCCCAGGCTATTACGGCAATGGTTTTGTAAGCCTGTGCAATAATGTTCGGTAATTCGCGTGGCTTGTCCGGTTCTGGGATCAAAGCCAAAGCATTAGCTACTTGAAAGTTAACTGCATCACCCTTGACGTTAGCAAGGATTAGTTCAGCCACTACATCGAACACTCCCACCAGTCTCATCCCTAATTCCACAGCCGCCTCAGGGCCATGTTCATCCTGCACTCGTTTAATTACAGAGGGGAGAACTATCATGGAAGGAGTGCCGAAACATTTTGCATATACGGCTGCGAATACCTTACCTCAGTTGTTGCAATCTGCCAACTCGGGAATGAAATCTTTCGGTAAACTAATCGTCAAAATCCTGTGTTTGTCCACAGGAGAAGTATTTGGAAAAACGGCCTCCAGCTGGTCAAACTTTTCTGCAAGCCAATAAGGTAAATCGTCCTTATTTTGTGGGCGCTTGCCCATCACCGAATTAACCATGACGGGACTTATGGTTACGCCTCCTGGTCCAGCTGGCTGCGCTGCTACTCCAGCCGGTGCTGCCTGTACAATGCCTGTAACATACTGTACTAAGGCTCTATGCACACGTATCAAAGACAAATGCAAATCACGCAGGTCAGCAACCGGCAGCGTCATATAACGCGGATGTGGGGTATACCCGGCCAAAACAGGCCAAGTGGCCCCTTCAATCGATAAGGGGCCTAAACGAACCGTTGTAACCGGTTGGGGGAGGGCGCCATCAAACCACACACGGTGTTGCCATGCCGTGAGCGGTACTTCAAGATTCCTATAAGGTCTATAGTGATTAGGAACAGCGGTGGCTGTATATTCATGGAACGTATTGTCAGTCCCATCCACCGCCGGAAAGGTGATCCAAGAGTAAAATACTTGAAATGGTAAGCAGGATCTGCTTGTACCACAAAGATCAGTTCGACACCCGCGTCAGGCACTCCATACGCTACTAAATGAGCTTTGAGCGCTGCGCGGCTATGTGCCGCAATGGCGACAGCCATTAGGGCTAAGAATAGTCGACAACCTAGTAGTAAGAGGCAGCACAATATAGGGTTGTATTTAAACACCTTTTAACAACTTCAAGCTTGAAAGAACCTATAAAAATGTCAATATAGGAGGTATCGCCCTCACACACGCCTCCGGAAGCGTATGCGAAGGGTGTTGTGGTCAAGCACAAGCACTACTCAAGCGTCTCGAAGATAAGCAGCCCACTTCGTTGGTGGCGCCATGTTGTAGGGATTCTGCACATACACAGAGCTATGCACAGGATAATAGGACTGCAGAGTATAGTGGTGAGCCAACTATGCCCCTTAGTGCCCACAATCCCAATCCGACTAGCTTTAGCGTCTCATTAGCAGCGCAGCTACCAATGATTAGACAACCCAGAACACGGTCTCTCTTTCTCAGGACTCGCGGGAGCAAGAACACCCTTTCATAACTCACTCATACTTGTCCACAACTTGCGTAATAAGAGACACTGTATAGTTTAAAATGTTTATTTCAACAATCGTGCTCTAAGATACACTACACGTGCCAGTACTATCAGCATAATGCATAATGATAAAATAAGAAGCATGGTTACAAGTCCACAGAATACAAACAGGGACTGCATTTTATAAAAATAGTGGACGTAGGAATAAATGTCCGAGCCACCCTCCCCGTGCTAATAACTAGAGTATTATAAAAAATGATAGAAGACCTCTGGGCTTTGACATGCGGACCCCCATACCTCAATATCTAGATGCAAGGTTTACATCATAAGACAAGCACAGCTCTTCTCTCTGGAAAGGTTTTTCTCCAAGTGTCCCCATACCGTGAAATCACTATATTAAAAAGCACACAAATATCTCCAGTGCAGCTGTACGTAGTGTTATGTCTAAGTGCGAGGGACTGGCCGAATCAGCAAGAATAAGAGACCTTGTTTTTCGACCTTGTACATGTTGTGCAGATGTAACCCACAAGGAACAGGAAAAAAGGTAAAGGGCAGAAATGCAGACAGATCTAAAATAGCCAAGAATAAGCAGAGGCTGGAAAAACAAAATCATAAAGTAACATGTGCATAAAAGGAATCATGGCAGCCGGGCCCAAGCTAACTAAGCAAGGCAGACCACGAGGCCACAAACCACACGACAATGGTACAAAACCTTCCCTCACACATAAGAGACACCAAACATATCTTAAGCATTTTGTCAGATCTTACATGGGAAGAACCAATGTTGCTCGTGACATTAGATGTGGTGGCTTTGTACACCAGCATCCAACCTGATCTGGGATATAGAGCTATCAAACACAAGTTAGAAAAAAGACCAGCACCACTGTGGAAACACACAGAGATGCTACTGACAATGATGAACCTTATCCTCCATAATAATGTATTTCTATTCAACAACGTTTGGTATAGACAACGACAGGGGGTGGCGATGGGATTGAAATTTTCCCCATCATTTGCCAACCTGTTTATGGGGCATTTGGAAGACATTTGGATTTGGGGTACAGAGGGCAGTCAGTGGAGTGAATATATCATGTATTGGGGAAGATATATAGACGACTGCCTTCTTCTGTGGCCAGGTTCAGAAGAAGAACTGATGGGCTTCTGCCAACATTTGAATTCCAACAATATGGGAATCAAATTCACCTCGAAACATAGCAGAACACGAATTGAGTTCTTGGATATAGAACTCTGTCAGTAACAACACACTCCACAGCAGGTTATATCGAAAGACAACAGCATGCAATTCATTATTACATGCGAGTAGTGCTCACCCCCCACACCAGAAACAAGCCATTCCCTTTGGAGAGTTTACAAGGGCTCGAAGAAATTGTAGCGAAGAACAAGAGTTTCTCTCCTGCCTTGGGGAAATGAAGGACAGATTCAAAAAGAGGGGATATAACCAACAGACACTCAAGAGGGCGGAACGAAGGATCTTAGCTATACAAAGGACTGATACACTAAAAGACAAGAACAGAGGCACTGACATTAAACAACCAGTCAGATTAATAACTAACTTTAACATCTTGACCAAATTAATAGTTAAGAGCATGAATAGACACTGGGGTATTCTCAGGACAGATAAGACTTTGGAAGAATTCACTACCGGACGGCCCCTAGTTACATACAGGAGAAACAGGACATTGAAAACTATTCTCAGTCCCAGCATCCCACAGACCAGGAATGATATGAATTGGCTCACCAAACAATCTTTGGGTTTCTACAAATGTGGATGCTGTGGAGTGTGCAGATGGGCGGAGGACAAGAAAAAGAGTTTCATGGGAATTGATGGACAAACATACACAATTAGACACAATATCAACTGTACATCCAAATTTGTGGTATATGTGATCAAGTGCAAATGCAACAAGATGTACGTTGGTAGCACAATCAGGACATTGAGGGAGAGGATCAGTGAGCATGTTAGGGCATTGAAACAGGGAGACGAGAGATACCCTATGGCCATACATGCGAGCACCTGCGATTCTCAGGGCCCCTACAAACAGTTCTCGTTCTTTGGGATGGATCAAGTCCAACAAAACCAGAGGGGGGCAACAGAGAATTAAGACTGCGCCGCACAGAGGCAACATGGATCATGCGCCTCAAAACGGTAGAGAGGGGGTTAAACACAGACCATGAGATGCAATATTTCCTAGGGGATTGATCTTCCATAGGATAAACTGGACGGAGCATAGGAACATGACATAGTATGCAGAATAAGATTTCACGATTAAGGTATCAAACGACAGCGACAGATATATCAGACATAAGGATGCACACATCCTTTTATAAGATATATATATTCTATATTGAATTCAGAGAACACAACAGACTGGTCCTTTTTGTCAATGTTATGTAAAACAATGTGTGACTGTTTTATGTAAGTCTTCTGCGTCATACGAGCATAATGAGTTTATGTTTTTGGTATAATTTTTGACAAAATAATGGAATACTTTTTACAAGAAAATCTTTACTCTAGATATCTAGTGGAAGGATACATTACTGTATGCCTTCTTCATCCAAGAGTTTTGAAATCTAACTTCCCTTTAAATGGTAGACAAGACTTTCGCTTGAATCACCCTGAAGTCTCTCTTTTATTTCTCTGGCTTTTGAACCTAGGATGATAAATATGAATTGATATATGATGTATGATATTGTTGGTTGTTAACAAAACAGCAAATCAGTGGACATTGCGGTACACTCCACCTCGATATTTACCCAAAGACCTGCCACTTTCAGAGGTTACGATCTCCATGAATTACCATCCCATATCTTAGAGATATTCATGGTCGTAATGGTATCCCTAGGTTTTTAAATTACGAACACTACTATTAAAATAGGCTGAGTTTTATCAATTGGTGCATAAATTTGGAATAGTGAAGTTGGACACATATTGAAAATAATAAGATAATAGAAGAAAGAAGCGTACACAGGGGAGGGGCAGAACCAACCTCCGTACCCGGGTTCTCGCTCTAGTGTTTGAAGTCCACTACGGACCGCAAGCATACAAATAGACCAGAAGAACATATCCAGTACTTCCGGGTCACCGAACACACGCAGGAAGCAGCAGAATGATGAGAAGCGTACACGCTTAGGTAAGATAATGTCATCCTAGATAAACGTGGGGAATAGTAAATGGGGGTTCATTTTTATACCGCGGACTAGAGGTTAACACAACCTTAACAATTGACAGATACTCACCCGTGGCAGTGATTATTTACAACCGAAGTGCATTGGGACACTACGGACTCGGCCACTGATCTCCAACATTGAACTAACGATAGGTAAGATTCACACGCCTTTTGCGCATAATGAGATATGATTATGGAGAGCTTTTTGAACCATAAAGTCTGTGTTAAAGTAATTACAACGAGACTATTTGTTTAAATTTTAGACACACCGGTAATCTTGGGATAACACCAAATCGATTTTAAATTAAGGAATAATTTTACACAGCCGGAACGGAAGTTGAACCGGCAGGGAGGTGAGTAACATCTCACTGACTCCTGTGGTGTATGTATTTGAGGCTAGGTCAACAGTGGAATTATACGCTGTTTTAAAAAACCCCTAAATCTTAATTTTTATCTTATAGAACGGGACAAACTCGTCCGCTTTGTTGTCAGGTAGGAAAGGCAATGTTTCATTATTATCACATTCGGCCTAAATAGCACTAGACCATTATGAACATGAATACCACACAAAGATTGCAATAAATTACACAGGGCCGTTTGGTCGTGTCCCTCCACCCCGTTTTTTGCCTTTGTTTTATGCCACAATATTTCGACTTCCTTAGCAATCCAAGGTCTTTGGGACATAATATGATCCCATGTATTTTCTTTACGCGTATGTGAATCACGGAGATAATGCACTAATGTAATACGGAGCACTATTGGAATTTGTTAAGACTTCCCACCTTTTGGAGCTATGGTCATGGGACAACACTAAGGCTCACTTTGATATTGTTCGATGAAATTGGTCACAATGTTGTGTGACATGTTCTTAACTAAACAGTCACTGGGTGTTCACTATCACAAATTTTAAGTCTTTTGTAGAACAGTATTGGATCAGTTGATCCCATGCGCAATTTTCTTTCTTGTAGCCCTGAAGAAGTCGTTTGGGATACTTCCCACGACGAAACACGTGTTGGCTGGGCAATTTCGTATGAAATAAAAGAACAACAGAACACCCAATGACTTATTATTGGATAAACATTTAAGAATAATTGATCTCACTGTGTTAATTTTACTACATGAATGTGATAAAAGACATGAGATGTATAATCAGACACTAATGTCAATGACATCAGCGTGTGCATAGGACAAGTGTTACACTACAGAACAGCCCATACATTATACCACTCACCGTCTTCCAGATAATAAATATACTACTAAGATCCCTGCTATGGATGGACGGCCCATGTGAATAGTGCTCTCCATGCTCCAATGCTTGGTATACAAGGGGGGCATAGCACTCCTTGATGTCCAGAAATACTATGAGGTGGCCCAAGTCAGCATAGTAAACAAGTCATCATGTGCCCCGCCGGATGACTCAGCATTCAGACAGGAATGTGTGACATTGGGCAAAAAGGGCTACACTCACTGGCCATTCTTTTTAGTAATTCCGCCGGTAGACCATTGTGACCTGGGGTTTTCCCTGATTGCAGTTGCGTGAGGGCCAGCAGTGTCACCCCCTGGAATATTTATGTATTAAATGCACATAAATGTATATTAGTGTATTGTGTTTATATGGATAGCTTAGTCAAATATAGGGAATGACTATCCCAGCTTAAGGTAAGATATTCCACTTTTTAAGCAATTTTGGGCAGGGTAGTTTCTTTGTAGTTTATATGTGTCACCCCCTGTGTCAGGCTGTCCTCTAGTTCCCCGACCCTGTGTCCCGCCAACGTCCTGCATGACATTCGCTAACAAACTTCTGTAGGGCATTGTCCAGCTGCTGTGATTTAGCTCTGTAAAAGTCCTGCAGTTATTCCGCCAAAGCATCCGCTATGGCCTCACTACCAGGTGTTTGTGTGCCACCTGGGGTTATAATCATGGGGATGTAGTTTCCTTTTTGTTCCCTGGTGCTGAGCCATGCTAAGATTTAGCCTGCCTTGTCACCTACTTTGCTGATGGGTTTCTGTGTGCAGCGTAGGTTCGCTTAACTGCCTCGGTGATCAGTGCTCGGTACTCCCCCTGCTTCAGTATAATATGGGCTTTTTGTGCTGCTAAGGGTTGCAGGAGATAGTCCCTCTCTAGTTCACCTCTGTTTGGTTGTGTTGTCAATCCATTTTGCGAATGACTCTGACCTCCCCTGATATTATCTCTCCTCATATTGTTGTCTTGTAGGCCTCCAAGAGAGTGGTTGCCTCCCCTTACTGTGTTAGTGTTGTCTTCAAAGTAGTGTTTGTTAGCCTCCCGTAGCCGGTCTACCTCCTTTAGGTTAGAGAGGCACCATGCCGCTATTCTCCATTCTCCCTTGGCTACTAGGTTTCAAGGCGGACGCTTAGTGGTGAGTGGTCAGAGATTCCCCACGCCATGTATTCTGCCTCTGTGAATTTATGGATTTCAATGTAAAGAAGTAATTGATGCAGGAGTGGGTGTTGTGTGCCCCTGAATAATAGTAGTACCCCCGCCCTTGGCCATGTAGTGTTCTCCAAATGTCCTCCTTGCCTAGTGCTTGTGTAAAGCCATAAAGTTTCCCTGTCTGAGGCAGGGTTGCCCATCTGTCTATGATGCAGTCAATCCCAGAGTTTAATGTCATATTAAAGTCCACTCCCAGTATGGTTAACGCATAGGGCAGTTCCATGATCAGATTGCCTGGCATAGCCAGTGTCTCCGATTGTAACCCTGGCAGAACATATACATTTATCAGTGCTAACGTTTCCCCCCTCCCATTCTCCCAGTGTTGCTGTGTAATGGCCAAGGTCATCTGTCCATGTTCTAGTGACATGGAAGGGTGTTGCTTTCCTAATTAAGATCGCAAAACACCCCTGGAACCAGTGGTATAGCCCACTTGTCTCACCATCACATATTTCCCTCTGGTCAGTGCTGCAAAATTTGTGCCTTTCATGCGTATTCCTTGAAGGAAGACAATATCAGCTGCATATCGTCACCAGGCCCCTCTTAATTTTGCTACCCAGTGGGTTTAGTGTATGGGTCGGCATGTTTGTTGATTCGGGTACCCTTTTTTCCACATTAGTCCTACCCTTGGGTTGTGCTTTCCCTCCTCGAGTCCTGTGCACTGTGTTGTGTATGTTAACGTGTTAACCTGTCCCCAACTCTCCTCTCACCCTACCTTACCGTGGCATGGTCTTAGAACTGACCGCCTCCCCAATTCACAGTATGTTCGTTGCCCCAGTGTATTTAGTTTCTGCCACATTAATGTCTGTCTATTGCTCTGTATGATGATCTGTCAGCATTTGGGGTGGTGTCCCACGACAAAATGGTCCCCGTTGCGTCGGCCTATCCCACGGCGCTCATCTGGCGCTTGGGTCAGTATCCTTCTTGTGCATGTCCTCAAATCATATTATCTCATTCGCTGTTCTTGATTTGACCCTGGGCGGTGAATGTCCTTCCTCCTGGTCTCCCTGCTGTGAGTCCTCCTCGGCAGTGGTTTCCTGCTCCTGAGCGAGGGTTTCCCAGCAGTTTGTGGTCTCTGAAGAGTGGTCTCTCTGAATCTTCGCTTCCACTTTTTTCTTTCCAGTTTGGCTTGGTCCTTGGTGGGAGCCATGATGGTACGATACCGGGGTCTGATTTGTCTCTGTTATTCCTGCCAGGGCTCGGTTGTGTGTGGCTTTCTCTCCTCTGGGAGTGAGTAACCATGGCTTTAGAACAAGTCACATACCTCCGCAGCTGCCCAGAAGAAATGTGCGGTGCCATTCACAGTTATTCTTAGCTTTGCCGGGAACAGTAGAGCATAGGGGATAGCAAGATGGCACAGATGGTGCTTCACCCCTATGAATGTCTTATGCAGTCTATTTACTGTGGTTGTATAGTCAGGGTAGATATGTACATTGTTCCCGTCTACCCTCCAGGGGCCATGTGTCCATGTTTTTTATAGTATGGCATCTCTGTAGTGTAAGTTAAGCAGTCGTGCCACAGTGGCTCGTGGTGTTGCCCCTGGTTGTGGTAATCTGCCCAGTGCACAATGTGCCCATTTCATCAAGAATCAAAGTGATGCCTTCCCTTCTAGCACCACTGATGCTAGCCAGTCTATCAGGAATAACTCCATACTAAGGCCTTCAGTTTCTTCTGGGAGACCAACCAGGTGAATGTTGTTGCATCAATACCGCCCTTCTGCGTCGTTCGCTCATCCCTCCAGCCAGCTCATCTCCTTCTCCATGGGCTGTATGCGGGAGGCATGGTCACAGATGCCTGGCTGTGCCTGTGTCAGCATGAACTCTGCCTCTGTCACCCTCTCTGACATCTTTTTTCAGCCAGCCCACAACAGCGCCACATCCTGTACCACCATTTCAATATTGTTTTCCAGGGTCAGCTTGGGGTCTTGTATGGCTGCCAGTATAATGCCCATGTGTAACCCCAGGACATGTTCTGCTGTTGCCTCCATCGGTGAGTCATCCTTCGGGCAGGGTGTCTCCTTCCCCTGGGGGGGTTTGTTTGTTTTTGGTCACACCATCTTGGGTCTGTTGGCCCTTAAATGTGGTGGCGGACTGGAGCGATTCCCCACACTGGTCACACAGGGTGGTATGGGCTGAGTCAGGTCATAAGGCCAGTACCGGCTGGTGCCTCGGTCAGGAGCCTGGGTTGGTGCTATTGCTTACTCTTGAAATCTCGTCTCCCCATCAGGTCTGCCAAGTGGGTGGGCTCTTCACCCTCCCCAGACTAGATCCACCACTTCACTCCGGGCATGGGCACCCTCACCGACCGGTCTCGCCCCAGCTGGGTCTCACCCCTCGACTTCACCTCTGCCAAGATGGTTGACCTTAGCAAGTGCCGTAGCCAGTGTCTGAACTCTTCACTGATCTGTCTCCCCTGTCGGCTCTGGTTTTTGCAGGTGTCCGCCCCTTGCACCTCACCAGACACCAGTGACCCCCTCATCACCACTGTGGTTTCAGGTTGGTGGGGAGAATCCATGCTGTGTTGTGTGCGGTCACCCGCACCTCATGTCAGTCCATCTCACCCCCAATGCCTTGGCTCCGGTCATCCCTAGCCCTCCTCTCATGCTCCCCCTGTGGCCAGTAGGGTCCTCCCTCTGCACAGAGAGAGGAGGCATTTGCACTCACTGTGGGCAGGGCCCTCGTCAGGCCAGATTCACTGCCACTCAACCTCAGAGGCCGAATGGGCCCTCATGGCTCCCGGCTCCCCTGCTTCATCACCATCTCCCTGCACAGTCTGCCCCAACAGGAGCTTTGCCTCTGCTCCAATTCCCCCCATTGCTGGGGGGAGGTGAGCATGATCCATCACCGGGGTGGGTGCCAGACCAGAGCGGTACCCCTGCCCGGTCCCAACAGGCCGATCTGCACTTGCCTCCGAGCCCTCACACGGTGGGCTGCAGGCACTGGTGACGTGGTGTCCTCCATCTTGTATGCCATGTTGTCAGTTGCAGGAGCCGCTTAACTCCCGTACGCAGGGGCTGCAAAGATTCCGGTAATTGTTCTGACCCCTGAGGCATGCCCCTGCACTCGGGGTGTCGTGTGGGGGCTGTGGGATATTGACCATCATGGCCATTGGGCGCCAGAGCATGACACTCACACTGGTGTCTCTATGCTCCAATCTGTTTGAGTCATAGAATGCTTTATCAAATTGCTTGAATGAAATTTAATCTGTCAATCCTTTTATAAACTCTTACCAGTTTTTACAATATATAGGTAGGATTCAAATACATCTGTTTCTTCACAACACAAACCACAAAATCTTTACATTATGGCAGTTGCTTGCTTTCAGCCAGCTTGATCTTAGCAGGAAAAAAATTCGATGTTGAGCTTTCAATGAGACCATGACATTTTATACAGGTTTTACTAAGTAAAGGCAAAAGCATTTGGGAGGTTTAGCCATGCAGCAATCCAACAAAAATGGAGCCCACTAATTACCTTAACAAATAACTGAATTTTGCAATGGAAAAGAAGGAGTATATTTCTTTAGTATGAAATGATATTGTGATTGATCTGAAACACCTTTAGTTATTTTTGTGTTTTGTTATGGGATTTTGATTTATTGTTACCCTTACATGTAAAATAAAATTTTATAAAAAAGAAACAATGTTAAATTTTGGCTTCTGTGATGAGTCACCATAAATGTGTGCGCATCAGTGGCTGCCATCTTTGAATGCATTTTGTTTTGCTTTAACAGATCCCATTTAAAGATGGCTAGCATGTTCGTGCACATCTGTGGCGCTGATCTTTGAATGGGGATTAGTAATATAAATAAATTGCAGTGCAAGATGCCTGCTATATGTGCATGCGCAGTAGTGGGCAATCATCTTGGAATGGTTCATAAATCATTTTAAGGTGGATGCTCACCAACAGCGCTGAGGGAAGCACACATTGAGCAAAAGGAGTGGGGGTGCAAGAGGATATTGGGTGGGAATGGAGAGTCTAAAGAGAGGGGCAAGGGGAGCTGGGAGATCAGGAGCAAGAGACAGACAGAAAGTAGTGCCTCTCGTGAACTGCAAAGGAAGGTTTGACAGTGAAAGGCTACATCATCCAGTCAAATAGTGTGAGACCAAAATGCTACTGGGAATGACAATTGCAAGATTAGGGAGGAAAGCCATCAGATCAGCAATAGGGGAGTGAGATAGACAACAATGTCATCCTATCATGACAAAGGGACTGAACCACAGCCCTTTTAAGGCATATGTAATGTATTAGAAACAATAGGTCTTTAATGGACAGCTAAAGCTATCTGTAGCAGAAACCAAAAAATAACAAATAAGAATTGTTTTCTCAATGCAATACATATATAAATATGTAAATGTGATATGGTAATGATTGTTTTGCAATTTTAAGATATCTAATAGTCTTTCATGAATTCCAATGGAAGCATTCTGCTAGTGGCAAAATTAGGCACTAAACAGCCAATAGTATGTGACACAAAAGGGAAATTTAAAGAAATAGGCCGGACGTAATTTTACTGATGGAGCATTAATCTAAATGGGATCAGATTATTGGTTGTCATGCGAAGGGAGGTGATAAAGCACATAGAGGAATTAATGAAGAAAGAAGGATATTTCATCACTATTTTGATGGACATGGATTCAAATGTGACATCAAGAGAAATGGGATAATGTCTTGTGAGTAGAGGAATTGGTCTTTGATGGAAATTTGCCCTTTCTGCACTGTCACCATGGATTTTAGTTTTATTGCCTTTTTGCTGAACCCTATTTTTGCTGGCTATAGACCTCTGTGCACTTTACTCCTGCTGACTAGTGGTAAAGTGCTGGTGCTTCTCCTTTCAACATGATGATATTGATATACACCTAATTGGTATACTTAACCAAGGTGTACTTAGGACCTGTAAGTTAAATGTCACTAGTGGACTACAGTACACATTATGCCGTCCACTACAGTAACAATGTAAACATGACTGCAGGCCTATCACTGTAACCTGTCTGTGCTGTTTTAAAACTGTAAATTCGACCTGCCAAAATAACCCCTTTTGCCAGGCCTATACCCTCCTTCAAAATATTAATGTCATCCCTAAGGAGGCTTTACGGCCCATTAAGGCAGGGTGCATAGAATTTAAGAGAAGGACATGTAAAAGTTTAATATTAAAAAATGTCCTTACAGTGAAAATGCCCAAAAGGCTATTTTCACTGTAGCAGGGTTAGCTGTTGCATAGGAAAGCATTGGGATACAATATTGCATTTACCATTGCTATCTCTGCGTAGGAAACAGCTACAGAATTAATTCTTGCACTTTTTAAAATATTTATTACAAACCCAATTCATTGATAAAGTTGGATTTGTAATTATATTTTAGAATAGGTACTTTTTAAAAGTTGCATATTACCTGACGTAAGCCTCTAGAAGCCCATTTGCCTGAGCTTCCAGCTGTCACCAACGAGATGAGTAGCCCCCCCTCTTTTTTTGTTTTAATCTTTTTATTTGCATTTACACATGTACACACAATGCACAATACAGCCTTTCGAAGCAAGCACATTCTTCATGTAGTGTACAGTGGCATTAACAGAAAGGCATCTATGTTAGGTGCAGAAGATTCAATGAGCATAATATAGAAACAGAAAAGTTAAACATAAGAAACAGTTGGGGGGAACATTCCCAGGTAAGGAACATCAACAATGTGGTCCACGCCATTGCTAGACGCATGTGGAAGAAGTGGTTTACACCAGTGCAGTGGAACAGTTTAGCGAAAGGGTGCGTTAACAAATGCTATATTAAGGTGGAGCATGTTCAGGGGAAGGCATCATGAGTAGCCCCCTTAATGAGATGTGAACTTGCTCTCAAAGCTGAGGCAAAGGTCTTGGCTGTGGGAAGGTGCTCTGTTTCTTTGGAAGGCTGACCATCTGGGCTGTGCCCAGGCACCTAATTAACTTTAAAAGGGCCTACCCTGAGACAGGCAGAGGTAACTAGCACCTGGGCCTGCCTCTTACTTAGTTCCTCTAGCCAGTCAGGCAGTAGACTCAGTGGGGGAGGACCTGCCCCAAGAACTAGTTTTGAGTGACCAGAGGAGAGGTTGCTAATTTCTCTAACCACACCTCTAGGGTGGGCACAGCAGCTCTACACAGGGGAGAAAGGTTCTGCCATGTTGGCTTTGGGCAGAGAGGGGCACTGTAAGACTACCTCATCCACCGGCTGCCACTGGGCATAATTGTGGTACACACAGTACCATCCCTAGTTTGCTTCTAGACCTGTGGAAGAACCTGCTGTTCTGTGACCTGAGAGCATCCATGAAGACTGGAACAGTTACCCCTTTTGTACCCAGGGCAAAGCAGTGGACTCCAAGAATCATAGGGCTGACCTCTTTGGTCTACAGGGACACAACAAACTTGAGGAGGGCTTTTCCCTCCATTCCCAGCTGACCAGTTCTAACTGGACCTACCCTAAACCCTGCTACTAGCCTCTTTTATAGTGAGTCTTGACCCTCAGGTGCTGTCGCCTAGGCCCTGGACCCTTAGCTGGTGTCAAAGTGTACCCCTCCTAAGAAATCCTGAAACCTGAGGCTTCAAAACTTTTTGCCAACTTTTTGCTCTGAGAACGGCGTAAAACTGGGACCAACGAGTCAAGCTGATGCGATGAAGGTGTGTTGGCACTGGGCCTGAGATTCAGGTTGTTGCCTCTACTTTCATCTTCACTGCAGCAATTGCAATTCAGCATGACCTCCCGGAAAAGGAATAGGGCCTGGTAGAGCCCTCTTCAGCTATATCCTGCAGCCTTGTCCTGCTGGAAGAATCAAGCTCCAAACATTAGACTAAGGTCCTAATTATGAGTTTGGAGGTGTTGCAGCAGGCCACCATGCCAGCGCCCGATGCAACTCCACCAAACTCGTAGTTAGCACACCTGCCGTATTCTGACTAGAATACATGTTGGGTGGTCCTGCGGCGGCGGTCCCACGGTGGTGCACTTCTAAAGCTCATAGGATCATAGGAGAGCCTTAGTAAGGCACCGCTGTGGGAGCGCCGCCACCCATTCCTGCACGGACCGAAATGCACAATGCATACAGACAGGGGGGCACGCCATGTGCCCTTCTGCATTCACCCCCATGCATAGAGGCAACAGGGGGCCCTGTAGGGTCTCCTTAGTTTCCTCACCACCACCCTTTTCATGGCTGGCTCACTGCATTGAAAAGGTCGCAGTGAGGAAACTTGTAATATGCTTGGCAGTGCCGCAGCAGCACCGCCAGCATGTTACAGCCCCACACCGCTGCGCCACCACTGCTGTAGTTGTAATACGGCGGGTGGACCGCCAATCTGGTAGCCCAGGGACCGCCACCACAGCAAACTTGTAATTAGGCCCTGAGTCTGAAGACAGAAATCTTAATCAGGCAAAGGCATGAAAAGATCCTGCTGGCAAAGGACCTTCTCTGGGTGCGAAATTCAAATTTCTCCCCCTCTGAGCTTTCTCGTCAAAAGTCAGTGGCTTCAGTGAGACCTTGTCCAGTGTCTACCTGATTACATGGATCTCTCTTCGGCCCAAGTCTGCTGCATTGAGGATTCTAACTTTCATTCCAGAGACTTATTGAGAAGGTAAATTTTTTTGCCAGAATGAACTTTATCCGACTTATGCTTCATTGTGGTCGGCCTTAAACTTTACTTTGTCATGCTCAAGCACAACCAGGTGACAGCGGTTGGAACTTAACGCTTTTGTTGGTACTATTTTGAACTGTAAACCTTAAAAAATCCTAACTCCGTTCTACTGATTTGATTTTTTGTTTTGGTGTCGTTTTATTTATTACAATTTACTTATTTTTCTAACGTGGTTTGGGATTTTACTTATTTTGTGTTTTGACTTTATTACTGTTAGAGTACTGCATAGGTGCTTTACACAACGCCCCTTAGTTAAGCCTGTCTGCTCTGTGCAATAGCTATCTGGGAGCTGAGCTCAGGTTAATGTAGTGACTTTAGTGGTATACCGGACTAGAATTGTAATTATTATTTGAGGTCAGTACTCACCCTCCTCAAGTCATACCCCAATTTCACACAGTCCTCAGATATCTACCACATACTAATTAGGTACAGGGGCTGTTGAATGTTTTTTTTTTAAACTATGAAAGAATGAGTTTGAATGTCACTTGGTAACTGGGAATTAGCGTTTGCACTTTAAGTGTTAATAGGTCAAAAATCTTATGCTGGAGTGTGCTCTCCAATGATGTGAAAGGAACAAAGATTATTCTTTAGTGTGTACAATTCTGCAAAAGTGAGCACATATAAGCATTAATCTTCCAGATTTGTGTATTTCAACATAGGCTAATGGTACAGATCGAACATCCTGGGGTGGTAAGAAAAGGTTTGAAGTGATTTCGTAAGCTCGGGAAGTTAACTGAGAGAATTAGTAACTCTCTTTAAAGATAAAGATACTTTAATGCAGGTGGAATGGTCTAAAAGTATTAAACCTTTCTTTATCTCTACCCACCCCAAACCATAAAATCACATTTAACACCCTTTACCTCTACCCACCCCTGCGCCCTCTAGTCACCTTCGCCTCCCTTTATCTCTATCCACCCCGAACCCTCAAGCCACAATCACCCCCCTTTACTGCTACCCACCCGAGCCTTCAAGTCACCCTCACCTCCCTTTACCTCGGCCCACCCCTGATGCCCCTCAAGTCACCCTCACCTCCTTTACCTTTCCCCACCCCTGAGCCCTCAAGTCACCCTCAGCTCCCTTTACCTCTACCCACCCCTGAGCCCTCAAGTCACCCTCACCTCCCTTTACCTTTCCCCACCCCTGAGCCCTCAAGTCACCCTCAGCTCCCTTTACCTCTACCCACCCCAAACCCTCAAGTCACCTTCGCATTTCTTTACCTCTACCTACCCTCAAACCCTCAAGTCACCCTCACCTCCCTTTACCTTTCCCCACCCCTGAGCCCTCAAGTCACCCTCAGCTCCCTTTACCTCTACCCACCCCAAACCCTCAAGTCACCTTCGCATTTCTTTACCTCTACCTACCCTCAAACCCTCAAGTCACCCTCATCTACCTTTACCTCTACCCACATGAGCTCTCATGTCATCCTGACCATCCTTAACCTCTACCCACCCCATAACTCTAAAGTTACCCTCACCTCCTTCTACCTCTACCCAACCTGAACCCTAAAGCTACTCTCACCTCCCTTTACCTCTACCCATCCCTACACCCTAAAACCACTCTTTTTTTAAGTGACATAAAAAGATTGTTATTTAAAAAAAATACTTTCCTGCGTGGTTAAGTGCTACATATTAAAGGTACAAATACCTAAGTTCATGGTGCTTACCTGTGCAATAAAGACTGCGTGCTAAAAGTCCTGCATGGTAAAGGCTGTTTCACCTCAGCCCAGCTGGCTCCCCGCCAACCAGCAGTTGCCTTTGCTGCAAGCCAGGAGCCACAGCGCTCATCTCCCCTGCCCATTCCTGTGGGCAGGGTGTCTTCTTTTTTGGTAGCTGCCTCTGTCCCCCCAGACATGGGCAAGGGGAACAGGGGCAGGCCCACCACGACTGGGGGAGCACAGAGTCAATGCCCTCTGGATCCTTGGGTGCCTAGATATTGGATCCTAGGCACCTCCTCATTTAATAGGGAGATCACAACTGCGCTCTCCCTCAGGTGTTGATGTCGGGAGTCCAGAGATGGGGTCCCGGGCCCCTTTTCTCTTTGTTGGTATCATGTGGCTGGGCGGCACCCGGGAAGAAACACGTTTCTTAAGTTGCCTTCTTTCCTTACACAATGACTTTTGACACCATTTGCTTGCTGTGCAGGATTAGTTTCTCTGAAACCATATTGCTTACATTTCAACTTCATAGGCACACTATCATGACACCTTGAACATTTAGTACAAGGCCTGAACGTACATTGTGCAAATATTGTTGTTTGTTGATCGTCCGTAAGGCGACCCAGCTATCACAAGAGGATAAACAATGTCAGCTTGGCTGAGACCTCGGCACGGAAACATCGGTGTGGTTTATTATAAATACACAAACTTTTCTGGGTTTTGGGAGAGGAGCACTCTGATGTCACTGCGAGGTCGCTTCTTGTTGGAAATCTCAGCCCAGCTGATTCCTGTTTTCCTTCTGCAAGGAGGGCTGTCCAATTTGTGACCAAGACGGGGACCTGCCTACGCTTACCCTCAGGTAATGGGGCGTTAGATCATCCAGTAAGGGATTTGGCAGCTCACCTACCCTAGGCAACTAGGTGAGGGAGCACATAATAGGAGTACACTATACACAGTACTTATATGTCTGCATATACACACTGCTTTAGCACGATGGTGGAATTGTTTATCCTTTTCACTGTTCTTGTAATGCTAATTTCTTTCATCCGCTTCTGTCTATTAATCATTGCAGCACATGTCTTCTACACAAGAATCACAATGGTTCAATAAATATTGAAACGCCTTGTTGTGCATTTCTTGTGTATAATGCTGGGTATGCACAAGTGACTGAGTAAAACGGTTCTAGATCTGTCACTATGATTCCTGGGGGTGTCGGGGTTGTCATGTTTTGAGGTTGCACACACATTTGTGAGGTTAGGGTTGCAAATGGTGCACTGTGAGCTAGCAGGACTATACACCAATATCTCCTGAGGGGGTGCGGGGAATCAGACTCGCACCATCTCAGCATTTATGTTGTCCAACAAATGCACCGTTTTACCAATGAGGTACAAGTCGTACAACATTGGGAGGGGGTGCGATGGCACTCACTCAGGCCTCTTGCCCTGGAACCCGGAGGAATAGAGGTTCCCGGGGGCAAGATTGAGCCTGGGGAAGGGGCCACAAGCACCCCCCCTCTCCCTGGGCGAGAATGGCAGAATACTCCTTGCACTGATCCCGGGCCCTGGCCCACCCCAGGGGCCCCACACGCTCTGCTGCTCGAAAAGTGTGTCAAATGTCACCAACTTCAAAAGGCCATAACTCAGGCTCCATTGGTCCGATTTGGACGATCCTGGGCTTGTTTTAATCCTGGTGGTGAGCTCTAGCCACCAGGAGCAGTTCCAGCAGGCCTCCTAGCCTAAAAGGTTGTGTACCTTGCAGGGAGCTGGTTCCACTATCTCCCTGCATCAGCTTTCCGCCTGGTCTTTGTCTTTTGGTGCAGAAGTCCAGATCCCTTCCCCAACTGGTCCTCAGTGGGTTTAAGGGGGCCAGTCTTACTGGCCCTTGGAGAGACCCACTGGTCCTGGGGTCAACTGGAAGCAAAGTCCTTAGTCTTATGAGTATCAGCAGGCTTATCCTTCCAGTTGTCCATGGCTGTTGCAATCTGAGGGTCCAGCAGCAAAAAGCACAAACAGCCATTGGGTAAGAGTTTTTAAAAGGGGGTGGAAGGATCTAGAAGCCAGGCACTCCTGGCCAATCCTAGGGTGCCACATTACCTCTCCACCCCTGTCCCAACCCTCCTGCACAGCATGCTGGGACAGTTCAGGATGGTGTCATCCAGGAGTCACTGGTCACATCTCCTCACGGAGCCTTAGCTATGCCCCTCACTGATATCACTGCCAGTGCATTTCCCACCAAAACATCATAGAGGAGCCCCCTCCTGTGTTGACTCCTGCTGTCTGGACATCCTCCTCTGTTAAATGGGCTTGGGCTATCCCTAACCCTAGTACAGTGTGAAAGCTAATTAAGAGATTAAGATTTTGCTCCCTAGCCCTTCCTCCTCAGGAGCTGAGGTAAGCACTGTTAAGAACTCCTTTTGTGTGGGGAGGCATTTGTTCCCCCTGCTGGGGAGAAAAGTAATTAACTTAGCCCAACAGGGTGACAAAAGGCCTGGTCTCTGATTGTGTGCTGAGCCAGGAAAATATGAAAATTCTGGCCGACCCATAAAGTGTACATGTATTATCTTGGGACCTGGGTATTTGAACTGGGCACACACTTTCCAACCCAGTTTCATACCTCACAGGACTTTGTAGGCCTAAGGGATGCGAAACTGCACTCTAAGGCAGGTTTCCTCCTGTAAAGTGTCACTGCAGACAAAATAGTAAACCATACTGACTTTACCTATGAGTGCCCACTAATATTATAAGGCCTACTCCAGGTCAATATCTAGCCCTACAGAGTCCCCTCTGTGCCAGGCTACCAGTGCGCAGTTATGGGGCTTCACACAACAGTAGTCTCCCATGCACAGCCCGCACACGTGCGCAGACATGTGTACACACATATTCATGTGTAACCAGCCAAGTGCCCCTTGCCCTAGCTGCATCGCAGCAGCCACATCCTAAAAGGCGGACACTGGCAAATACATGCGGAGTCCATTTACCATGGGATTACGGTGTGTGAGACTCAGCCACAGTATAAAATCCATAGTCGGGTGATCAAAAAGCAAACATTCCTGGTGTACTAAATGGGTAGAACCCATTTTGCAAAACAGGGTCATGTACACACATGCATGAACGTATGTAGACTGAGCAGACAAAGTTGCAAACCCACACAATAACATACATACATACAGAAACAACACTCAAACAGGGAACTTACAGACCACTGTGTACATATGCATCCAGTGGCGGCCGGCATGTCTCTAGGGTGGCGGGGCAGGAGAAGAGGTCACGCGGGGGGAAGGTCACGCGGAGGGAAGGTCACGCGGGTGAAGGTCACGCGGGGGAAGGTCACGCGGGGGAAGGTCACGCGGGGGAAGGTCACGCGGGGGAAAGGTCACGCGGGGAAAGGTCACGCGGGGAAGGTCACGCGGGGGAAGGTCACGCGGGAGGAAGGTCACGCGGGGGAAGGTCACGCGGGGAAGGTCATTCGGGGGGAAGGTCACGCGGGGGGTAGTCATGCAGGAGTAGTCATGCAGGGGTAGTCGTGCGGTGGTGTTTAGAGTGCGCAATATAAAAAAATTAAAAAACGTACCTCACCGCTGGTCCCATCTCTCTGCTCCCTCCTGCTCTCCTCGTCTTCGAACAGGAAGCACAGCCAGGCCCCACTGACCAATTACAACTCTGCAATGCATCATTGTGATTGGTAAGCACCCAGGCTCCACTGACCAATTACAACGCTGCAATGCAACATTGTGATTGGACGGCGCTCAGCCTGGGGCTGGAGGGGTGGGCATGTTCTCCATGCAGGCTGTAATGCAGCCTGCATGGAGAACAGGGAAAGTGTGCATGATTGGTTTGGGTGGCCCAAGAGGGCTGACCAAACAGTCATTGCGCACTTAGGAGTGGGAAAACCACTCCTCCCCTGCCCTGCTCCGAGAGCAGAGTAGACCCGCCCACCGCCCACAAAGCAGCACAAAGAATAAAATGATAATAACGCAAAGTTATTATCATATTATGTTTCGTACTTTGCACTGCTCAAAAGCAGTGGGTCAACGCTCCTCCACCATAGCGGAGGCGCCGCCACGGTATGCATCACATAGACACAGCCAACAAGCAGAGTGACTCATAGAGGCAAATACAGGCAGGCACGTAATGCACCCCTGCAAAGTTGCCAAGTGATTCCTTGTCACATGACATCTTCAGACAGCCCTGGGTTTCTGACCAATAACATGTTATAGGCCGTGATTTTTAAGTACATGCTTACCATGATGAAAGCGGAGATGGATATCCCACAATCTAATGTTCTGACAGCTGTATGAAAGTGTCACACTTAACGCAGGCAATTCGGGGAAGGAAGGAAGGAAGTTAGGAGAAGGGATAGGGAGGTAGGAGCATATCTTTTGGAACTTATGATGATTATTTCCCCTGCCTTTTGATTTCTGTGTTCAAACCAAATAAGCATTGACGAAGCCAATAGGTCTGACGGTAGAGTGCTAATGCATACCATCAGCACTTGTGTATGCTTCTGCTTGTATGCTTTAGCACATTAAAGTCGTATCCATTGATTTTGTCAATGCTTGATTTGTTTTACTTAAAAGCAAAGTCCCTGTCTGGCCTAGACCTAAAGATTGGTTCCCCTCTTTTTTTTAGACTTGAAGGAATAAATTAGAGCTTGATAGTGTACATAGCAGCACGCCACAAATGCTTTGCTTGGCAGTATGTACATATTTAGCTAAAGCCTGCTGTTCCTGTCTCTATTTCTAGATCAAAAGTGTCAGGTGTAAATCATTGCAAGGATTGCGATGGCGCATTACTCACGCCCACATTAAAGCACACTCATTGCTTGCAAGAATCAGGAGGACCATTCTATGCAGGGTCTGCAATAGGTCCCCAAGTCCTATTGTGCCTATGCTTGTGAGGATGAACACACTTGTCACAGCCTTACCTCCTCCCCCCATCCAAGCCACAGCCACGGTTAATCATGTGGTGAGAGCCCGTCAATCAAATGGTTTTACTCTCTGTACCATTCTATCACCACCTCAATTTATGAACAGTTGTCTAGTTAATCAGCATCCATTTGTTGTTTCTTCTCTTAATCCCACCCATTCCTGTATGGTCAGTGACACAGAAGATACACTAGAAGGTTTCATCTAGTGCATGCCATAAAATGGTGGCCTTTGTAAATGAAAGTGGTTAGAAGGAGGTCGTAATCCTGCCAGGTGTTACTCCATAGGGTTAGATGAACATATTCTGATAATTTTCTCACTTTACCTTATGGACCCAGAATGCCAGGAAAATCAACAAATTTGATCCGACAGCAGGTTTCATACCCTTAGACTTCAGTCTGCTTGAATTTACCCTTGCTACCACACGCAATCAATGGGGAAGATGTTTAGCACTGTGTGTGATCAATGCCTAGCCTATGATTGTGCCTGAGGGTGTAATCAGATCTCAGCTTGGACTTTTCACCAGGGCAGGCATTGTGACTGGGGTAGCTTTAGTTAGCCTTTAACGTAGAATTGGGTGAGCCAACAATTTAACAAGGAGAGCCGAGCCAGAGGGAGCCGAAGGACTGGCATGAGCAGAGCCCTGAAAATGTTTGCCATAAAATTGTGCAACAATCATCAAGTATTTGAAGGTGCTCTCATTTGTGATAATAAAGAAAACAGAGCCTTGGTGAAATAAAATATTTGCTTGGGATCACTTAACTTGGTAAAGCAGGGAAGCCTGGATTGATCCCAGGTTTTTTGTTTTCAAATTCTACAATTTAGCCCCTTGATGGGCAGGATCAGATTGGGAGATGCCTCACCTGGCCACTTGAATAGGTGTGTGCAGGAACCAAAGCAGAACTCCTTCGAAAGTCCCCTTGCAAGGCGAGTGTGATCTCTTCTGCTCAGAAGCAGCTTCTCCCGTGGAGGAGGCCTCCCTTGTCTACTCTAAGACTGGGATGGGAGGAGGTGCACTACAGGCTGTGACTTCTCTGGCTGGCAGATTGTCATTCTATACAGAATAACAATAGGCCTGGGAGAGGCTGCTGCAGCCTCTAGACTTCTGAGGAGCAGCGTGAGCCGGACCCAAAACGTATAGGAAAAAAACAGCCCACGTCTGGACTCAGGCATTGGGCCTCGGGCACTGGCCGAATGCCCTCCTTAATATGCGTATCTCGTTCTCCTCCTTCACTAATGCTTTGTCTTTCATTTGTGCAGCATGATGTTACAGCATGGGTGGCAGGGCTACGCCACATGAAAACTCGGCTCCTTTTGGGCTTGAGGGCACAAGAGAACCTCGAGCTCAGCCAGAGCCAGGCATCTGGCTCAAGTTCGACTCGAGCCTATAGTGGCTCACCCACCTCTACTTTAATACGTGCGCCGCACCCAATTAGCTTGAGCAAACATGTATGTGCATCAGGGTCGAAAACTACCGGGTCAATGGACTGAGTCACAGAAACTAAGGCACTTGGACGGGAACCAACCGACCAGATGCCATTGCCAGAGCTCCCACCTTGTCACTGTTAATCAGGCAGGCAGCATTCACAAGCTGAGCAGAGCAACAGAGCTCTACAGATTCAAACTGAGGACCTGAAAGCAGCCCAGGCAAAAATGCTCAAACCAGCCCCCTCCCCTGGCCTCCTCCCCTAACCTCCCGTGACCTCCTCTCACAATCTCTCTCTTTAAATCCTTCCATGCTCTCTCCCCTTCTCCACATTTTTTCTTCTACCTCTCTTATAGTTTTCTGTGTATCTTCACCCTCTTCTCTCTCACTCTGAAGCCTTCACATGTCTGCTGCAATTAACCTAGCAGAGAAGAGAAAGTGACAGAGGTAACAGAGAGGCCTGGGCTTTCAAAACCGGCCACCATAGGCTCCATCCCACCAAAGGAATGCCCAGTGGAATAAAAGGTCTGTTCTGCCCTGGCGAGCCGTACCAGCCTTGGCATGAAAAGCTGACAAGCTATAGATGCATGTTGCCTGGTAACATGGGCGTAGGAAGTGTGGGGGAAGCCAGGGATAGATCTCTCCTAGATTTTGGAGTGGGGGGTACATGGGGAAACAAAGGTTTAGGGGACGAGGAGGATAAGAACAATCTCCTGAGCACCTACAAGGTTATCAGGGCCATTTCCTCTGTCAGTCGCCTCTTATATCACCACTGGGACACAAGGTCATTGTTTTACATTGGTTTTATAGACTCCCCTACCGGTGCTGCGGTGTCTCAGTGAAGCAGCACAGCAGAATGTAAAGAGAGGCAAATCAGGGTCTGAGAAGACCCTCTGCTCACATCCAAGCTCATGATCTTTCCCTTTAGTTTCAAAACAAATCTTTGAAAAGAAGGAAAGGGGTTATTTAATGAAAACACATTTAAATAATAGCGGAATTTGGCAAAATTCTGAGGCTATATCAAGTTTCAAAACAAGGGCAAGCTTATTTTCTTTTTATTTTCACATTATAGAAATGGCAATGTTTTATGGCACCTGTGCCTCTCTCTACCACCTTTCCTTCTGTATTGTAGGAACATAGTGACACTTATTAAGTCTTGGTTTTGTAATTTGCTTTCAGGGAATTTCAGTTCTGTTTTTACTTTATAGATGCAAAACTACAAGTCTAAAGATGCAAATAGGCCGAATGTAGAGATGGTCGAGTCACTGACAGATCTAGCCAGGCTCAAGACAGATGCCTGGCTCGGTTGTATGACTTTACAACGCATTCCGTTGTAATGCATGCCTTTACCACGCATGCGTTACAACGCGAATGCCATCACCACGCATATCCTTTACCACGAAAATGCCTTTTACACGCATACTTTTACAACGATTTTCGTTGTTAAAATATGCATGTTAATGGCATTTTCACGTTAAAGGATATCACCCTAAAAATGTACCCTTTAAATTTACCCCTGCGCGACACCACCCCCTCATTCCCCCTTACCTCTCCTCTCCTTGATCTTCCGAGGTGACGTTGCACGTCGTTAAGTGGAAGCGGAAGTGTCCTTCCGTCTCCTCTAACGACGCCGATTGCCTCCACATCTTTTTCTTCAAACGACGGAAACAGGTGCGTTTTTTTAAATTTTATTTTGGGGGGTGCCCCCCCAAGCCCTCTTTTTTAATCCCACGCTTTTTTTGGGGGGGGGGAGACCCCCCAAGCCCCCCCTTTTTTTTCTTTTAACTTTAGCACACATGCCTTTACTACGTATCTCGTAGTAAAGGTATGCGTGGTAAAGGCTATTCGTTGTAACCACGCATGCGTTGTAATGCATGCGTGGTTATGGTTATGCGTGGAAACGGCCGCGTTGTAGTGGCCGTTTCCCGCCTGGCTCTGGCTCAGCTCGAGTTCTTCTTGGAACCTCGAGCCCAAAATGATCCAAACTTTCACAGGAGGTGATGTGGCCTCATGGCTACAACTGCCAACTTTGTACGATAGGGAACCAGGTTCGAAAACGGGCCTTGGCTATGCATCCTGTGGGTCCTGGCAAATTTTACTGTGCCAGGAAAAAACATGTTTTTCAGTGTGTCTCTCGTGAAGAGCTCTTATATCCTTGGGCAAGGTTTGTGCTATGTAAAAGTGCCCAAAATAAAATGTGGATTCTGCCTGTCATCTGCGTGCTAATCCTATCCTCCAAGAATTACAGACAAAGCATTAACCTTCGATTTCAGAAAGAGATACCCATGTAGTGGCTTAATTGCTCAGTGTGAAACTGGAAAATCTAGGATCAAACCCAGCTTCCCTGTTTGATTTGTTAGCCTCTAATTGTATTCCATTTATATTAAGAATCTAGGCTACATATAGGGCACACATCACCACTAACTTGCCTCTTAGATCACTAACAGTGTTGTCATCAGGACAGGGCCAGGAATGTTGCTCAGTTCTTGTTTAAAAACCCTCACTTTTAATAAACATTTTTCAAATAATTAGATTTTCTAAGATTAAAAGCTTAATTGTGTTAAATAAATACACTTTCTTGAATTTTGAAGACACCTTACTGAATTCTAACATGATGCTTGTTGCATAATTTACATGGCAGATATTGTCAGAGATTGGCTCACGCAAAGGGTCATCGAGCCAGAGCCGATAATCGGCTTGGTAATTTGTTGGCTCGTGCACCTCTAACTTAATGAGCTTCTCATGGGGTAACTTGAGATCTCTGTGACCCAGTCCTTTGTCCAATGAAAGCTTCTGAAATTGAACTACGGGTGCAATATCTAAAACACTGATCTTGTTTATCGCTCCACCTAGTCTCTGTCATAGTGCCATTATTGGCAACATCCCCACCCACAGTCTGAGCATGCATGAATAAATAAATACACAAGACAACTTTTGTTATGGGAAAATATTGCTGCAGGTTTATTCCATACAAAAGTATGCAATATGGTGGGTTATCTTACGGGCGATCCAAGGGCAGGCAGCTGTACCAACCTATGCTGCCCCGCCCGCCTGATGAGCCAGCACTGTGGGAAACCCAATCAGTGCTACACCTTGTGTGATCCTCCTCCGGATCACGTGACACATTGGTCCCTTATTACTCACGCCCCTTTCAGGGCGGAGCGTAGCAGGGCAAACCCCCGGTTGGTCAGGCCCCCAACCGCCCGAAGGACTAACGGGGCGCCGTCGCGGTTTTCCAGGAACCTGCCCTGAGGCTCCTGGTCTTTGGCTCTGGCACCCCTATTGTGCCGCGCAGAGGTACCCTTACTGTACCCGTCTGCAGCAGAGGTACCCTTACTGTACCAATCTGCTTCCAGATCGCCCTGTAACTCCGCCACAGCTCTGGAGGCGGCCACCGTCGCAGCCAGGGCCCCCCACCAAAACAGCTAATTTCTCACCTGTAACCTGCTTTCTAGGGCCTCCTGTATGTCCAGTGAACGTGTCCATGCTGTGACAAATGCACCCCATGTTTGTCAACTTAACCTTAGGCGTACGCCTGGATGGCCAGTGCCCTCAAGACAGCTGTCTTCACAGTTGCCACCTCATTTCCAGGGCCCCCTGCAAGGCCAAGGGAACAAATCCATACCCAATGGTGACCATAAACACCATGTTTCAAAGTAGCCCTTGACCTTAGCCTCAATCAGCTCGTGTCTGATGAAGCCCAGACCCCTCTGGTCTGCGAACTTATGCCCTGAACAGTTCACTCTTACAAGGCTGTTCAATGGCCTCCTTTGACTTAGCCCGTGCCACACTCTGCGGTGAATAATCTCAGGCCACCAGAGCTCACATTGAACCATGTCTATGCTGATCTCACCTAAGTCAGCCTTCATTGCTTGCAAGAATGCCCCCTTACCCACGGCAGTGAGGTCATTGCCTCCTAAATGGATCACCAAGATGTTGAGGAGACCTCCCCCCCAACCAGTCTCTGCTCCAATTTGTTCAGAGCTGCTCCATCTCATTCCGGGGGACCCCATCCAGACAAACTGCGTCTGGGAAAACCGCTTGGAGCAATTTATCCTACTCCGGGAAGAGCAACTGCCTCACACTACCTGTAGGAATGTGATGGCCTCCCAAAAGGGAACTCTACTCTTACCATGGCTATATTACCCTTGAGGCTAATGTAGGCTCCTGCAACCTGTAGTTGCAATCCTCCAGTATTTTTTGTGCTTTAACACCCTCTTCCCCAATTTGTGGGACAGCATCGCCCTTGTTAGATGACCGCTTCAACAACCAGCCTATCTACTAGGGCTACCAGGGCAGAGAATATAGTGCTTAACTGAATCAACGCGAAAACTGCCCTAGGGCAGGGAACCCCTACTCTGTTGCAGTTGCCCAGACATATGCACCGGACCCTTTGGCTTGCTTTAACTAAAGCTCGATCCCGTGACCCTTGGAGCTCAATCCAGCTATAGCCCTAGTTCACCTTGGTATCCCTAGAATGATTGCCCTCCACAAATTGAAGTCCACATTCAGCTTCCCTTCTAGTCACCTTAAATTGCAGGATGGGACATACAAACCCCACAAGACCAGGGGGGTTCATGTGTATGTTGCCAATGATACTGTCAGAATCTAAGGTTCCCAGTTTCAAGTATTGCTGCAGCCCCCTATTGTGGGTCTGCCAAGACCACACTGCCTCACGGCACGTTACCTTGCTACCCCATGCAGTTCACTTAATGCCCTAGTGGGTCCCTGAAAACACCTGACAGGTGAACTATCTGATGAACCAGGAATAAATGATAATAGCAAGTGTGTCCTCCTGTACTTGCCATGAGTCCCTCCTGTCTTATAGAAATCCCGCCTGTTCAGCTCCTTCTGGTGGGACTTCCCTTTTGCTTAACTGCTAGCACCGTGTGCAGTCGCGACATTAATGGGTAACATCCCGGTTTGCGTCTTTTTTTTTTTTTTTTTTTTTAAGGGGGGGGGGGTGGGGGGACAGCAGCACATGCCAGCGTCCCCACCCAGCATGGCAAATATAGATGACCATGCGGGGCTTTTGAGCTTAACTGCAGCAACTGGTCACCTACCCTTGGTTCTGAGGTGCACATACCCTTTGACCAGACAATTGTACAGATCCCTTTGATTGCTAAACCTTGGTGAACACCGTATTGGTGTTGAATCTGGTTTGAAAACAATAATGTATTGTGCCCACTATTGGCAACACCTCACCCTGTCATTTAGTGACAACTTATGCAGTGCACCCGCTTGCTTAACTGCCATCGGGTCACAGATGCCAGCACCTGCTAACTATCTCTGACCCTGGATGCTCAACCCACAAAAGTGTCGGAATCCCAGATTCCCAGTTTCATGTTACCTGCAGTACACCTTCAGTGAACCGCTGGGAAATACCACAAACCGCATTGGTCATGAGAACCTTAAGAAGTACCCAATTTTCACCTGGCCGTACTTCTAAATGAGACTAGCTCCACACAGCTGTAAGGCCAGAGACACACATATTAAACCTATTTACTGTTTTTTGCCACTTGGCACTGTTCTGGTTGAAACTGTTTTTATGAAGCGCACATAACCGATGCATGTTATCCACTTGCTGATATTATGTATCGCTAACTGCCCTACTTGGATTGACGGAATGTTGGATGCTTCCTAAGGACTGTAGACTTACTGCCCCAACCCAGTTTGACCCCAAAACTTTGGGACAACCTTGGTAACCATGCCCTTCATGGTACAACTACCCAAGCGTTGACTATTGACGTATTTGGGACACAGGTCGCAGAAGATGCCCCTTCAAGTTCTAGCACATGGAAGGATAACCCAGGGGGCAGACAAGTCTGTGGGAACCGGAGGGGAACAATATGTGCAAGTGACTGTCCTTGTCTGAATATTGGGAATGCCAACTGCTCTAAAATACTTTGTCGTCATTTGAGCTCTAATACCGTGTTTACCAAACATTTTTGTACCACAGTCCCTTGTTGGATGACAAATACCATACCTGCCTGCTGCCCTGGCTAAAGCACGGATGAATATGTCTTAACTGAGGCGACCTGTTACCTGCCCTTATTTGAAGTGGGCACTTTTGGCTGGATCAACCAGACATAGCAGACGCGACGAGATTGCGAGCCCCACTCAACTAAAATTAAACATAGTCCATCAGGGGCCTAGATCGTGCCTTTGCCCTCTGGGTGTGACCTGGACTGCCAAGACAGGACGTAGACCTACAACACGCCAGCACCATTGGCTTTAACAATGCTTGTTAGATGTATACGATAACTGAAGCCACAATTCTGGCTTGCTGCGTAGCATATGGTAAATGCTTCTATTCTGAACTGTTGGGACTGTCACCCTTACGTGGTGAACATTGCAATAAATGTCTCCCTTCAACGCATACCAAGCTCAACCGCAAATGGGACCATTCCCCTAATCAACACCACCAATCACCTGACATCCACCCTACCCCCTGTAAAACAGGTAAAATGTGTGTAAAACCCAGCCATAGCCAGACAAAACCATTCAAAGCTGTTTATCTGGGGCATTGTAGAGACGTATCAGATACTAGACAACCCGTCCCTTCTATCTGAAACTCGAGAATGATTAACAGAATGCCAAGTGGCTTAAAAGAGGCATATCAACTGTAACAGCTCCACGCAGTGCAAAGGCTCTTGCTATAAGAGGGAACCTCAAGTCCGGTGCTTTCTTTAACTGCCTTCGCATAATCTGCAGTCATGTGACCTTGGCTTGACTCGCTATCATTAACAGAATGCCTAAGTGACTTTTGGTCAGCAGACAAAAACACCCTCTGGACAAAACAGAAGCACTGCTTCCTCCAGATTGACTGTGTCCACCTCTGTAGGTGGTATGAAAACTGGGGGTCTCTCAAAAAGGGGGGTGGTTGATGTGATGAAGGGCGTGGATTAAACATCCAAGCTGGACCTCTTTGCTCAGCATGAAGTGCTGCATAGTTCTGTCTCTTCTACCCTTGTGTCCAGATATATAATCAACCGTAACATGACCCCTACAGCAAGCCAGGACCCTTGACTTTCAATGGGTAATAGTTGCATAAGGTAAATAAGCAACCACTTATGGCTTTGTTGTAAGAATATGGACCATGACCTGTGCGAGGGTCAGTAGACAACACTGGCCCCCACTAAACTACCAGAGTGAACGCACCATGCGCACAAGAGAGGCCCTATGTTAAACACGGATGCAGCAGAACCCGGCCAGTTATAAAAGTCACCAGCAGCACAAAAGAAGCCATGGTTAAGCTTCTGGAGTGCTTCTCCAACCAGATGCATCCCAATTGTTGGGTGCAAAACCGAACATGAGACCATAATGAACAGTACAGATTAAGTGACTGAATCGTGCCTGACCATTGCCCGCGAGCACAGTGCCAGTCATCATTGCCTCACAGGCAGAGCTGCCGACCCGCAGTGCACCCAGTTCTGGGGCCGGGATAATGAAGCAGTCCGGAGCCCCCGCCAAACACTGGGAGCAACGGACCCCACCGCGCTCTGCACTCACAACCACAGACGCCCGACGCCAGTGGTTTCGTAAACATCTTGCCCCACTCTTGGTCTCATACCATAAACATCCCTGCACGTTGTCGTGTGTCCTAAAATTGCAAGTATCTTTGTATATTGTCAAAGCATTGTCAAATCTTAGTGATCCCTGCCATTGATAATTCTGTGTAAAGACAAGGCCTATGGGCCCCGTCTCAAACACCATAACGCAGTGCACCCCGCCGAGGCGGCCCCACTCACAGATTAACAAGTCAGTCAATGCCCCCCCCAATGGGGGATTCTCAAAGGAGGGAGGGATAAGATCGTGCCCTGCTCTGGAACACCGGCAATGGCTGGTCTCTCTCGGTGTCTGGCCACTGTAATTAAGGTTGTGGCTTACATCCGTAGGCTAAGAGTCTGTGCTTAGACTAGTGTCCTGCCCCACTTGTATAAGGCGGATTCTTTCATTGCATCTGGGGTGTGCTATAGCAAGTAACATCAGTCCTCCTCAAGACAGTCCTGTTTGCTTTGTCGTCTGTTGCATAAGATAATAAGCAGCGCTCTAGATGGGCCGAAATCCTGACTCCCGCTAGAGCAGGCCAGGTCTGGGACAGGAGCACTATGGGGGAAAACATGAAAACAGCTGGCTACAGGGTGAACTCTAATGAAAGGCCAGGATAATTGTGACCCGAATTGGGGAAGTTGTGCATCTGGCACAGGGTGCCCCGCTTTGTTTCGGCTGTGTTAAACTTGATGCCTGCGCCACCCATCTGGCCTATGGAAACTGTGCAAAACTCTCGCTTACTACCCTGCTGAGTGAGCCCACAGCATTTCACAAAATTCTTTTAAAACTTCCAATCCTGACTAATTGTGAATAAGTTCACCCCATGGTATCTTGGCGCTGAATAACATCAAATACCACAAATCATCAGCAACACCGTGGACTGCTCGCCCTGGGACCTGATCCAGACATCTGCCTTCTTGTTAGCTACAAGTCTTGGAAGCTGGTCTAGATATTTGCTGAAATTGCTGCTGGATTATACTTATGTAGGTGGAGTAGTCCTTTAGGTGAAATTACTGCTTTGACTCAGACCTGCTGATATTGACAGCATTGCCACAAGACGCTGTATATCTGTGAGATATATTTTATGGTAAAACTCTGATTTATCAATTGAAAGTGTCACCCACGGCCTGATACAGTGTTTCACTTTGCCAGAGAAATGACGTCTCTCCACTGCCCGAATACAGTGCTTTCGGAGTGCCCTCTTTGTGTATTGTTTGTGACATTGGTATTACCATATAACACACGCTATTTATCTCCATAGCCTGGTGCACCCCGAGCTGCCACTTTTTTTTTTTTTTTTAAATTTAATCCCTCTCGACCGACCCGCTTCTGCAGTCTGTAACAAGTGCATTCTAGACGAGTGCCACGCAAAGGGTCACCTCCAAGGTACTGTAGTAAACAGCAACCACCGTTCCTGTGGGTTAATCCATGTTTATTCTATTTATCCACCTTCCCTTGTAGATTTATATGGCGGAAGCTCTCCCGAATGCATTGGAGCGCCTCACATGAGCACCAGTGACACTACCCACGGGCACATTCACAATGTTTTTCCCTTTCTTTTTCCTGGTAGGCACGGAGGAGGAGGACCAAGTGACCTGCCTAGAATCACCGGATGTGGAGTCGACCTGAGGCTCTAACCCTGGTTTCCCTGCTTCAAAGTCGGCAGCTCTCTCGCCGTGAGACATGAGAAATAGCAGCTGACAAACGACTGTGCCCATCTCATACCGAGGTCAGCCTTCAGTGCGCTCGAACTTTCGCTATGAGAGAAATGATGTGGGTGGACATCTTTCCTTCCCTTCCTTTATGAGTAGAACAAACTCGCAATGTGGAGCCACGTCGAAACTGTACATAAACGAGAATTTGCGATGTTTTCATAAATATTCTAACAGATTCTTCTGGACAGAACTTTCTGTAGGCAAGCAGCCTGGATTGCACAACTCGTGTGTGCACAACCCCAGTCCCATTTGAGGCGCCAACCAGCACAAAACAGTATCATCGGAAAACGTGATTCCACAAACTCTACGAATACAAATCACTCTGGCATCCACATTCCACTCTGTGCGCAAGGCTGCACTGAATCTCCAACCCTCGCGGTGACCTCAAAACCCAGCGCTTCCTGGTGGCAATGTGTAAAGCGCACGTTGACCCCGAAGAGTAGCTTGGCGCTGTATAATGGAGTTTTTTGTTACCCATCTCAATGAGCGTTATGTTATCGATCTCAGACGGATGATAGTCTGAGCGGCCCTACAGGGTTCGAACCTGTGACCTTGCGATTGAACAAAGGCCCCTGGAGCGGATGCATTAGTCCAGTGCGGCACCGCCCGGCTGTGCAAAAATTGTACAGAGACAGATGAGCCCCTGCCTCCGTGACCGCCCCCTCTCTTCCCCTTGGAATTATCTGAGGCATGCCCCGAAAATACACAGCTATCACAGGATGTCGAGCCAGCGTGAGGCTCGCACCTGACCTCTCCGCTCGTAAGCAGGGGAGCTCCAGCTTTGCCCTACAACGCCGCCACATCCGGCCGGGCATGCAACCCACGGAGCCAACATGCATCTGAGGTCTCCCCGTTGTGGGCGATCGCGCCATTTGTCTATTCCATGGGTCAGTCTGCCATCGCCCCCGTTCTGCGAACGTCAGTGTCTATGCACTGTAGACCATTCACCCATGCTGGAAGGCCTACTCACTGCAGAGCGGAATCAGAATAGCATATCATGCTCCCCCACCACCTTCCGCGCATGCTCGTGCTCACCTTAACCCCGCGGACGTGGCCGCTCCCAGCCTTCGCTGCATGGTGGTCTCCGTGGTCAACCCGACCCAATCCGCTGGACACAGCATCCGAGGGCGGCACCGAGACCTGGGGGCCCTAACACCGAGCAGCAGCACAAGTGGGGGAATGCTCACTGCTTTCCTCACAACTTGATCCCCGAGGATCCTGGGGAGAGCTATGCCGAGCCGAAACCGGGCCATATTCACTCGAAAATCGTTGGCGCCGCTCCCCCAGCTCCCTGATGAGACGGCGTGTCTGGCGCAAAGAGGACGCCGGAGAGGCGGAGGGAGGTATAAGTACCCTCCCCCGACCTCTGTGCGCCGGAAGTGACGCGCCTAGTGCGCCGAGGTGAAGGACTCCTACCCTGAGTCCAACCACTAGACTAGGAGGGGTGGCGTTTGTGCCCAAATGGCACTAAAGGGCCGCCCTTTTAGGTGGCCCCCTGTGGGGGCCGCGGGCAGCCACATAGATTTGTGGGATGCACCAGTGCAGTCCTTCCACGGCATTAAGTGCAGTTAAAGTGACCAGGTGTCTCTGATTTGCTGGCACAGTCCTGTTTTTTTGGCGACCTATTATGCGTGATCAAAGTCGTGAAGCCAAAATGCGTTGCAGGGACTGCAAGCACTACGAATAAATCATTTCTATTGGCCAACATCATCCTGAGTGCATGTGACTCATGTTTACGATGTGTGATGGATTATTCTATGTCGGGGCCCACGCCCGGCACCATGCGACACCCCCAAGCGGCAGCGCGGCTCAAAGTGGACCTGTTATATAGATAATATTATTTATACAAGTTGCATTTAATTCCGCTCAGTGCCACATTGTTTGTCTTTTCTATGTTGGTCAGTGCTGTCAACTATGTTCTTCTATGCTTCTTAGTCAAGGCAAAATAGCCGTCCTTCCA
Source organism: Calotriton arnoldi (assembly GCA_963921515.1). Taxonomy (NCBI): domain Eukaryota; kingdom Metazoa; phylum Chordata; class Amphibia; order Caudata; family Salamandridae; genus Calotriton; species Calotriton arnoldi. Next base: position 1,458,283 of record CAWUFW010003545.1, read on the forward strand.
TATTTGTGAAATTTTCTTTTTTTGGTTTTCAAAATGCAGTCACTCTGACTTATGATGGCCCTGTTTTTGCCTCCTTAGGACTTGCCTTTGCACCTTTTGACTTAATTGTAGGTCACACAATGAGGCAGACGGTGCAAAGGTCAACCCTGCCATAAGCCCTGTGCCCTTTTATGTAGGTTTCAGGGCTTTGCCCATTCTTTGTGTGTTCAACCACCTTCTCGCCCACAGCTTCAAAGGGTCCTGTGCCTCTGAAGACAAAAGAATAGTAGTAAGCTGTTTGCTGCCTGCTGCCTGCTGCCTGCGGCCTGCCCTGGATGAGAACCCGGACCTCCACACACCACCCACTGGCTGCTAGGTTCAGGCTCTAGGTCATTTAGTGCCCCAGGCCAGGCTCAGCAACAACCGTGCCACATTTCCCAGGTCCTTGCTTTATGAGTTGCTCCAGGCCAGGTTTTTGTCTTTGAATTCTTAGACTTGTAGTCTTGTTTATTCCATTATATGACCAAGACCACAAGTCCCAGAATTCAAAGAAAAAAAAACACTTGACTGTAAGTGCTCATCATGCATGGATCTGGGAAACTTGGCAGTTATGCATCCCCACCCCGCTTGCCGCTTTGAAGCTGAGCTTCACACTGAAAAAGAGGATGACCAATATACCAGCCCGATCAATGCCTTCAGAGTGCCACAGCCAAGTAAGCGATTATTGTTAGAGTGTAACCATGCACACTCCAACAATGAGTGAAGTTTGAACAGAGACAGCAATGTAGACCCTGTTTAAACTTTACTCGTTTATCAGTGCATAAAAAGCATGAGATCTGTGATCCTGACTACAATGGAGGACGGGGGTAAAGATGTGGCAAAAATAACAAAATATTTTGTAATCATTTTGGTGGTGTGTAACTTACATATAACTTGTGCATACACTTTTATTCATAGACCTTTTTACAAAAATGTCAAGGTTCTGTCTTTTTCTGTCTTTTTAAATACTTAGTAAATATATTCATATTTAAAAATTGAGCCAAACAAAACCCATTTAAAATCCTTCAATTAATCATGTTCATTCCTGACTTAAATTCACCATGGATGTTTTCAAGAAGTGGCTCCGAGAGCTTCTTATGCAAGATCCTTGATATCTGTATTACTCAAGCATAGGCCAGGACCCCACAGCCAGAGGTGGATTTGCTTGTATAAATAAATCATCTCACTGAAACACAATGTGCTTGAATGTAGGGTAGCGGCATCTTCAGTGCTTCTGTCTTGAAGCTTTACTGTTTTGTTACCTTTGCCAGCTGTTTTTTCTCTTCTCTATTTTACATTTACTGTTCAAAGATGTAATTTGCTGCTTTTGGAATTCAAGATGGGTCACAAAATGGTGGCAGCATTTAACATCAGACTGAACACAGCCATTTGTGACAAGTACTATCATACTGTGTTGTGCTAATCTTTTGTACAAGTGTGTGGGCCAGCTTGAGACTTTTACTAATATCCTGCCGAGCAATTCATCATGAGCAGGGCCCTGAAAAATTGCAATTCTGAGACTGCTGTATTTTCCACACAATTATGTATTTTCATGAATTTTTCACATAATCCTTCATCTGCTTCATATTCCTCAGAGTTCAATAAAAAATATTTGTAGCTCAAATTGATCAAAAGTTATTAAAACTGCAGCGTTATAAAAAGCTGAGTGGTGGAAAGCCATCTGCAAAGTGATTGATCATCCTTTCAGTTGTTTATTCCTTTATTTGGCTGTTAAACTGGCACTAATGATGTGAATCCCTCGCCCGGTGTTAAGATTTGTAAAAGTGTCAAAATAATGACTTAATACCATCACAAAATGTGCCACATTCTGCTGCATAATTTGCATTTTATTGCTGCATAATTTGGTCAGCCCTGCCACATATTTTGGTCCTCCCTGCCACATAATTCCAGTGGCCCTGACTGTGGGTGATAACTGCATGTAAAATGTAATGCAGACGCCTTAAATGATTGCAAGATAAACTATTCTGTGGGCACTGCATTGTTCTGGTAGGAAAGCTTAGTTGTTTACAATTATTATTTCAGATATCTATGTGTATAAGTGTTTATTGCACTGGGCACAAGCGACTTGTGTGCTTATAGTCCTATATGGGAGATAAAGCATTGTGAACATATAGGTCAGTTTAAAGAATGTATGACACACAGTGTGTGATAGACTGTACCCAGCATAAGCTAGACTGCCACAAAATGGGGGAAATATACTAACACTTTTCACAAGGTTTCTATCACAAAAGTGGTGCAAACCCAGGGCAAAGTATTGCGCTGGGTTCTACTTTCCAGCACAAATTCTGATTTGCATTGGAAAGTTGCCTAACGTTACGCAAGGTAGAGCTACATGCTACTGTGGGGTAACAGCATAGATTGTATATGGGCATTCCCATGCAACCACCCACAATTTCTGATGCAAAGCACTGTCTACTGAAAAACAGTAGACAGGACTTTCTGCCAAAAATGTACGCCTCCTTGAGGCAGGCGTAAAGTTTGAGAAACGTTTTCCTTTCTCTCAGCTTTTCAAACTTTGCATCCTTTCTGCACATCATACCATACATACAAAGCTGTAGACGTGTTAAAATGTACCTTTCCACTTCAAAACATATGCTTGACATCACATGCCCACCCTTGCATCATTGCAGAATATAAATAAAAACAAAGCATACTTACGAACTGTGACTACATGGCTTTCTATCTCACTTCAGAATGAATGCAGCTCGAAGATCACAGGCACTTTGTATAGGGTCAACGGCCTTTCCCTGCCCGCCCCAGATATTTAGTGAGTCCTACGTCCCTGCATGGCCAGGTTAAAAAACATGTCAAACACACTGCTGTGGTTTTAACTGGGAGGTCTGGCTGGTGTCACACCAGAACAGCATGCGACAGCCGATACTGGCGAGAGCATCTCTGTCTGATGAAATTTTCTCTGCAGGGTATCTCCGCTCTCCCTGGATCAGCTGAAAAGCTGAACACAGACAGATTTATTACTTGAAAGGCATGCCTTGTCACATCCTGCGTGCAGAACAAAAACCGCAGGTTTCATGGTGACACAAATAAAAAGAACAATGTGTGTTCCGATGAGTCTCCAGTATATGCAGAGATGTCTTCAGATACTTCTAATGGGATTCGTCAAAGGAATTCCTGAGGTTACTCGGAGTCATAAGGGTAAGACATGAGAGGAACATGATGGCGCTCATTAAGCCAAAGAGAAAGGTGGAATCCTGAGCTTCTGTGGGGCTGGCCTTCTGTGGGGCTGGCCTTCTGTGGGGCTGGCCCTCGTTCACTCCGACTTTCTTGGGAGCTCCATAAAAAGCAAATGTTGGAAAGGTTGTAGCCTTCTTTTTTCTATGAGCTGTTTTAATCGAACGCAATAAATTAATTATTTAATAATTAAGTGTTAGTTATAGCTACCGGTAAATTAGCGAAGTAGTTAATTAGTTAATTTAATAAAACCTGTGTAATGACTGATCTTGCAACAGAAAACTTTCCAAATGAAAAAGGTGTGTGTTACAGTTACACACACACCCATAGACCTCTCGTATATCGACATATTTTAAAACCACAACACAAGAGAACACACAAGAAAGTGTACTATAGTCATAGCCCACACTGAGCTTGAGATTGAGTCACCCTGAGACTGTTGAGAGAAACTGACGTAGCATAGCATGACTTATCCACGCAGCCTTTGCCATGCATGTCTTTACCAAGCGTGGTATATATATATATTACCCAGTGGTGGTCGCTGGGTAGTTATAATTAGGTCAGTGTTTTCATAGGGAATGCCTTTTTTGTTTTGTTAATAACTTTGGCAGCGTTTGACGGATCTTCACAAGTTTAAAAAAGTGCTCTTTTTCACCTAGTTTGTGCATAGAAAGTTTTGGAGTGATCCGTCAAACTGGGGTGGGGAGAAGAGAGGGCCCAAAACGCAAAATGCTCATACATTTTCCATAGACTTCTTTAAGAAGAATTACTGCAAAATCTGGTAGGAAGCTAGATCTTGGTCCGCAGATTGTGCTTTTTGTGATTTGGTGTAATTCCATTCAGTAGTTTTTGAGAATTATTGTATATCTGGACGGTGGGGCTCACAAGACCCTCAAGAGACTCTTGCAGGAGCGTCAAATTAAAAATAGAGCGTTCTGATTGGCCCAGGGAGCTTTATTTGCCTTGGGCCATCTCCTGGGAGTCAAAATCCAGCTAGAGTGAGCGCTCTGATTGGCTGCCAGCAACATTAGAAAAATGTTGCTGGTATCCATTACAGGACTCAGAGACTTAGGGACTGATTGTGAGTTTGGTGGCCCGATGGACCGCCAAACTGACGGTGGCGGTGCAGCAACTGCTGCACTGGCGGTCTGTCCACCGCATTATGACTTTGGTAGTCGGACCGCCATAGGACCGCTGCTACTGCCAGGGATCCGCGATACCTGGTGGTGTTGCAGCAGTTTGAGGCCACAATATGCTGGCGGTGCAGCAGCTGCACTGTCCACCATATTATGAGTTTCCTCACTGGCCTACTTTTCATGGCGGTGAGCCCGCCATGAAAAGGGTGTGGTGAGGAAACTGAGGGTGCCCTACAGGGCCCCCTGGTGCCTCGGTGCACGGGGGTGCATGCAGGGGGGCACATGGTGTGCCCACCTGTCTTTCTGCACCCCCAGTTCCTGCACGGCATGTACTTTGCAGTCCATGCCGTGCTAGAACGTGCTGTGGTGGTCCCATGGCGCTGCTTTTCTTTGGCTCTCCTATGAGCCTTTGAAAGGCAGCGCTGTGGGCCAGCTGCCACAGGACCACCCACCCGATAACAACTTGTAATCCAGCGGGCTGTCTGCAGTTGAGTTTGGCGGTGTGGGAGCAGGACGGTGGCAAATGTGGTAAATGCGGCAAATCTATAATTATGTGAAAAACACTGCATCTGCACAATCGCATAATTCCAGGGTCCCTGGTTATAAGCCCCCCGGGAGCCTACCCTCAGGGCTGTAACGTGATAAAAAAGGGGTGTGGGTGATGTGTCCAACCTCCTGAGCCTCTAGAGGCCCCGGGTAACCCCATCCCCTAGAGCTAAATTCTTTAATGGAGGGGAAGGAGGGCTATGCAGCCCCCTCCCGAGCCTCTAAACGCCCTTGAGACACCCTTCCCGGGGGCAGCTAAACTTAAGTAAATAAGGAAGGTGGCCATGCTGCCCCCCGACTGAGCCATTAATGGCTCTGGCGACCTCTGAGGGCCTTCTCAGATGTTATGTACCTGGGAGCGCACCCTCGGGATATAATGGTATCCCTGCCCGCAGCAGTGCGGGCAAGGAAACCTGTGTTTGCTATTGCTTGGCAGGAGAATTTTCAAGTTTCCCACCAAGCGGGATCAAACACCAAGTTCGCTCCCAGCGGGGGGCAGCTGAAAAAATGCCATTGGGGTCGGACTTTTGATCTGTTTCCCTCCCTGCACTGATGCGGGCAGGGAAACAGATCAAAGGATTGCTTCTGCCTGGAGGGAACAGCATAAGTAGCTGCTCCCTGCTGGTGGGAGCAATGCCAGCTCCCGCTATATGGGGAGGTTGGCTTGGGCCGCAGGAGCTTTGGGGCTCCCCTCATGAGCCCTTACGAGGGCATGGTGGGTGACCTGGGTGGGCACCAGAGTACCCACCTGTCACAGTACAGGGCCCCGTGGATGGGGTCCCCAGGGCCAAAATCGGACCGGGGAGGGGGGTTGTGTGCCCCCCTTAAAAATTATAATATGCCTTGGGGAATAGGGCTGTTTGCCTCTTCCCCTAAAAATGACACCAGACCCCAGGAGACCGGGTGCCTGAGGTTGAAATCAGCCCTAGTAGGGGGGGCACATGCCCCCTAAAAATCACAAATGGCGCTGGGGGATGGCCTCCCCTGGGGTGAAATCAGCTTGGGGAGGGGGCTCACGTTTGCCCCATTACCTTTTATTTAAATAAGTGGCCACAGGGGATGGGGTCCCCGGGACCGATAACAGCTCAGGGAGGGGAGCCGTGCAGCCCCCCTTCCCTTAAAGAAATACATGGCCCTGTTAGATGGGGTCCACAGGGCGTAAAGAGTCTTGGGGTGGGGGGCCAATTGGCAACCCTCCACTTTTTTAGATATATATACACCCCGGGGGATAGGGACCCCAGGGTCTAAAGAGGCTCGATAGGCGGACCCGCAGATGCCCTTTCCTTAAATTAAAAAATAAACGGCCCTGAGGGTTGAAGAAATTAAACAAAGAATGGTGGCTAGGGGACCCGTTTGTTGCACAATCACGTGTAGCTAATAGTATTAAAGAAAGTATTTAGATGCAAAGTTGCCCACCTCAACAAATGGTTTGCCACCAGTTAGAACCACAAATAATTCAACAAAAACACAAAGATCTGAGAGGCAACCACAACAACTTATGATGTACTATCGGCAAAATTGCCAAGCATGAATAGATGAGACGAAAGAATGTCTTTAAATATTTGATCCTTTATTTCATAGTCTTTGGAAAATAATAACTACAGCCAACGCGTTTTGCCCGTATCTGGGCTTCTTCAGGGCTATGCAGCAAAATTTCCCTTTGTACCGGAAAGTGCCACAGATTCCAAACGCTGGAGGGCTTCAATGAAAAGCTGTGCGACTTAGATTCTTCGCACACGAGTTGAAGTTAAAAAAGCTGTAATCAGCATCGCCGAGAACACTGTATCCGATTCCGGCGTTGCGGAAACGTAGGTTATGATTGGGCAGCGAAAGGGTTGGGCCCCAAGGCCAGGCCCTATGGCCAATCCCCCACTGCTCCCTGCCAAAGGCCATGCACAGCATGGGGTTGGCTGTATAGAGCGGCCAGGCCTTGTAGCCAACCCCCCACCACGCATGGCCAAATGCTGTGCACGGCAGGGCTTTGTATTTAAGTATGGTAATTAAGTATTACTTTATATTAAAAAAAACTATAAATTCATTGAAACAAACGAAGGTTAAAGTAACGTTATAGTTAGGTGTGATAAAAAAATCTGTTTTTATTAATAAAAAAACCGTAGAAATTCACTGAAAGTTAAAGTAACGTTATAGTTAGGTAAATTTGTCAATGACAACACTGTTATGAACTAAAAAAACACAGAAATTCACCAGCTATAGTTAGCAGCACTAACTATAACTTGTGCCCCCGCCATGTACTGCTTATGACCTCACATATGACATCACTCATGACATGTTCTATGACATCATTTATGACATCACTGATGACATCTCAAATGACATCATTGATCACATCACTGACATCATCCAATGAGTATGCTAGTGTTTTATAGTATACATAGTGGCAGCTAAGTTCCAATTTTCTTGTCTACCTAATTTTGTACAGACTGGGTCTAACTAATGGGTGTAATGGTTTACAAAACACATGTGCTCCTAATGCATCATAGGTGTGTAGAGGTATTGAGCATGTTATAAATCTTTGTATTCAAGAGTAACTCTCTGTGCAGGTGACAGCTGACTTGTGTTCATTATGTTCCACACGAGTTTTTTGGTTCTGCAGAAAAAGTTTTCCACAGGAGTAAGTTTCTACATAGTAGATACTAACCTTTGTAAGCAGCCTTGAGTGATTAGACAGAATCGTGTCAGCATGACAATTTCTACATAACATAGAAGCTGTGTGCACCAGGTACTAACCTATGTACATGTGCTTGGTTTGCTTTAGAAGATGGGCTATCTGTAAAGTTTTCACCACATCATGCCAAAGGCATCCCTTCCTAATAGGGAGTCGCAGGGGGATTTATGATTGTTTTGCAACTGGAATGCGATCGAACAATCACAGTTTACCACCTACTTCAAGTAGGTGTTAAGCCACTCTCTAACAGGAAGGGGTCCCCTGTGAATGATAGCAAAAACATTTTTTAAGAGCAGGCAGTGGTCTCACGGACCACTGCCTACTCTTAAAAAATGAAAAGGAAACTTTTCATTTTTCTTTTTAAATGCATCCTGTTTTCCTTTAAGGAAAACGGGCTGCCTTTAAAATAAAAAAATGCTTTATTTAAAAAGCAATCACAGACATTGTGGTCTGCTGACCACAGCAGGTCACCATCCATGGGATTACAAGACATTCCCAATGGGTCACAAATTGCAGCCTACCTCATGAATATTAATGAGGTAGGTCATTTGCGACCCCATTGGGAATCACTAAATGTGTCTGAGACACATTGGTACAATTAATTTTGCGACTCGTAAATTGCGAGTCACTAAAACCTGCAATTTGCCAGTCGCAAAATGAAGTGGTCGTACATGTGGCCCTTGGCTTTTTGTGAACAGTTGTATATAGATTGAGCACCGTACTCAATAACGGTTTCCCATATATCTGTGGTTAATTGTTAATGGGAACTATGCTAACTGTAAAGTGTATGGTACAGGGTCAATGTTCCACGTGATGCATGCTTTCTACACCTAAGGGAGCTGTATCTGTGATGGCAGTAATGATCGCTGATATTCTCCTGAGCTATTTTGTACTTACTGTCAGGCCTCTAATGTCATAGTAATTTATAGAGCAATATGCGGGAAAACGAAGCTTGGATGATGTCATCAGTGATGTCAAAACATGTCATGAGTGATGTAATTTGTGAATTCATCAGCACTGCATGGCGGGGGCGCACGTTATAGTTAGTGTTGATAACTATAACTGGTGAATTGCTGTGCTTTTTTTAGTTAATGTTGTCATTGACAAATTCATCTAAGTATAAGGTTACTTATACTTATTTTTCAGTGAGTATATATATATATATATATATATTTCTTTTTTTTTTTCTTTTTTTTCTTTTTCTTTTTTAAATTCTTTATTAGAGACATCCATCACATATATATACTTAATGATAATACAGTTACTCAGTATACATTTACAATCATATGTGTAGGATGTCAATTATTTATCTAAAAGACCACCCTCCCTTCTGAACAACTTCCCCCTCCCCCCTGGCCTACCCACCCCACCCCTGCCCCGAAACCAGGGAAACCCATTTAACATCAAACCTATGTATGCTCTAGAGAGAAACAACCAAAAAAAAAAAAAAAAACATATATCAGATCATAACCTTGTTAGCCCAGCTAGTTATTGGAAACCATATTTCGGCTCCCCTTTTCTTCGCCCTCAAACCTCTTCGTACATAGATTGCTTTCTCCCAACGATAAGTAGCTATCAATTTCCCCAGCCAGAAGTGTACTGAGGGGGGTTCCTTATCTAGCCAACCAGTGGCCAAGCATAACCTAAGAACTGCCATAGCCGTGAAAAGCAGAATCCGATTCGGCTCCGACATTGCTTGATTGCTTACTCCCAGCATAATTACTTGCAGAGAAAGATCCACCGCAAACCCCCACATATCATTGATATAATTACCCACCTCCCCCAAAAAGGCTGATAATTGAGGACATGTTGCGAACATGTGAACGCTGTTTGCGGCAAAACAGCCGCAGCGGGGGCAAAGTACACCTGTGGAGCCTCCCCATTTAGAAATCCGAGCTGGGGTAATATATAGGTTCAACCAGGTTTTGAAGCATTGAACTTGCAAATTCACGGAACAGAAAGCCGTCTGACTTAATAAAAGAGAATCCTCACAATCCCCCACCCCCGCCTGAACCAATTCCTGCCAACGATCAGTGTGCTTGATAAGATCGTCCTCCATCATACTACTAAGTAGCTTACAAAATTTGGAGATGGGTACTAAAGCGCCTAGTGATAACTCCAATAAGGGAACTCTATGACCCTGTATTACTTTCTTATATAGGTAATCCCTAACTTGTAAAAATTTAAAGAAATGATTATTTCCAATCCCATATTTACTCTTAATTGCCTCAAACGAATAGATTGTATTATCTAGCATAAGATCTCCGATATGCCTAATACCTTTATCTATCCAAACTTTCATATATCCATCTTGAAAGATTTCCGGCAATAGATCATTATCTTTCAAGGGAGTATATCTATGTATCCTATTCATTTTAAGTTTCTTCCTTACAGCTGTCCAGATCTTAAATGCACCCAACATGATCTTAAACTTGACTCTTTTGAAATACGCAAAATCAATATGTCGCATTAAGCAGCCCTGAGCTTCAGCCCCTAGCACTAGCCTATAGATTGACATACAGGGTGCATCCTCAGAGACTGCCAGCTCTTTTCCCAACAGAACCGACATTTGTTGTAAGGCTGCTGCCCAGTAATAGATCTGGAGGTTAGGGACGGACCACCCTCCCCGCTCTCTGGGTAATGTCATATATTTTAGTGCACGCCGAGGGCGTTTCCCAGCCCACAAAAATTTCGAAATTAATTGGTTAAATGCTGAGAACCAAGACTTGTTTATCTCTAATGGGATAGCTCTAAAAAGTAAAGAATTCTGGGCAAAAATAACATTTTGATAACATTACACCTTCCTAGAAGTGTGAGATGTAAGCAGTTCAATCTATTAAAATCAACTTTTGTCTTATTTAACAGCGGCTCCAAATTAATTTGCACAATTTCATCCGGGTTGGCAGAGATCTCGACCCCTAGATATCTGGCATTACCGGCAACCCGTGTATCATTCAGGTCTACCCTAGAATTTTTAACAATCATTGTCTTGTTCCCATTTAAAAAATAGCCTGAAATGTTACCAAAGTTGCTTGCCTCCCTTTCTATCTCCCTAATAGCCTCAAGTGGGTTAGCTGTCGTTATGGCAAGATCATCTGCATATGCAAGTATCTTTGTATCACCACCAATAGTTTGAATAGCTTGTATCTTATTATTCCCTGCTAATTTCCTAATTAAAGGATCTATGTATAGAGCAAATAATAGTGGGGAGCAGGGACAGCCTTGCCGTGTGCCACGAGTAATTTTAATTATATCGGATGAAACACCCATCAATGCAATCCTAGCCACAGGTTCCCAATACAAACGCCTGATAGCACCAATGAAACCCTTTCCCAGGCCTTGCCTTTCCATAATCAGCCATAAAAAGGGCCAGGAGACCCTATCAAATGCCTTTTCAGCGTCGAGAAGTATGGCCGCCATAGGGTCTCCTGATACCCTTGTGTAATCAAAGAGTGTGATTATACGCCGAATGTGCTCGGTTGTCCCCCTGCCAGGTACGAACCCATGCTGGAAAGGGGAAACTAATCTTTTAATGACTGCGGCTAACCTATTAGCCAGAATTTTAGAATAAATTTTAACATCACTGTTGACCAGCGTAATAGGCCGGTACGATCCCAATTCCTTAGCAGATTTTCCTTTCTTAAGAAAAACTATAATGTTGGCTCTCTTCCAAGAATCCGGGGCAGACGCATCTAATTGGGCTTTTTGAAATACCTCGAGCATAAGTGCCGAAAGCTGAGTCTTAAACTTTTTATAAAATTCCCCAGGAATTAGATCGGTGCCCACGGCTTTGCCAGATGGAAGAGAGTCTATAGCCTCGGTTAGTTCATCCAAAGTGATTGGTTCTTCTAGTCTGTCTCTCTCCTCACTTGACAACATATCCAAAGTTAGCCCCTTTAAATAGTCCTCAATCTCTTGGCTACCAATCTGGACCTCTTCCGTATACAAATTTTGATAGAATTTCTGAAAAGCGGTAAGAATAGCCTCGGTCTCATTTACCATACCAACATTCGGATCCCTAATTTCCCTAATCCGGGTATGTGTAATCTTCTCTCTTGTGCGCACAGCAAGGAGGTGTCCCACTCTCTCACTACTTTCATACACCCTACTCCTCCAGGCCAAATATTTACCAGCCGCCTTTTTAAAAGAAATTTCCGTAATGGCTGATCTGGCGATAGTAATCTTTAACTGGGCTGCCACTGAATCTACCCCTGCTGATAAGACCTCAATCAAATTGGTCTCGGCCTTGCCCAGATCCTCATACAGGGATTGCAGCAGGGTTTTCTCATGCCTTTGTGCCTCCCATCCAAATCTAGTAGTTTCCCCTCTAATCCCTGCTTTCAATGTGTCCCACACTATACCTAGATTGGCACTCCCTAAATTCTCTTTAATAAACCTAGGAATCCATTCCTCTAATTGCTGTATATACCCCTCTTCATTTAGAAGGGCCCTATTAAATGTCCACCGTGTCTGTGAGGATGGGTACCGAATTTCAAGCTCAATCACCAGAGGATTGTGATCAGACATTACTTTAGGGAATTTGCTTATCGTACTTCCTTGTAAAAGTTCGTGCGACACAAAAAAATAGTCCAGTCTTGCATGGACCTGGTGTGGTGCAGAGAAGTACGTAAAACCAGGGTCAAACTCCTTTAGTGTCGCCCAAACATCCTCTAACCCGTGCAGTGTCTTAAGTTGTGCCAGTGAGTTAAAAACTTTAGTTTTTTTTTTTTTTTTATATATATATATATTTGTAGAAGATATGTATCACAGAGATAAGGATACATACAACTCACACTCCAGGATCGTGTTTCTTAGATTAGATGTTGATTTCAACAGCAACGCGTTTCAACCTCGTGTCTTTTTCAAAAAGCCAATTTGGTCATGTGTACATCCAACATTTTAACCAGTGACCAAATCAAACAACATGAAAGACAGACAAATTGCATGACTGCTGATATGGACATAGAAAGCAGACTTTGTTCCACCATCCTTGCGTGCATATCGATAGCAATCTCATTGAGTCACCCACATTTCATCGATAATAAACATAAATTTGACCGAACTAGTGTGCATACACACATTTACTACATATGCTTAAAAACTAATGCTTGAAAGAAAACAAATCAGTTGAAGTAATGCATTCAGATACCTTCGGCGGCAATGATAACAAAATTATGCAATGGTTCCATTGTGCTCAAACTTCATAGAAAAAAGTGCGCAATTAATAGTCACAGAAAACAAAATTCTAAATTCACAAGCTTTCCTGGAATAAGTGGGACATGTTCAGCATATTTTATAAGTAAATGCTCCCTCTCTATAGGTCTCCGGGTGGCATAGTATTCAGGGCTGCCTCAAGAGCAAGCCCTCCCTTTCTGGTTGAATTTTACCACCGAGTCATCTTCAAATGCAGGTCAAGTGACCATGAGTGATTGCAATACTAAGCACCCCCTGTATGTTTGGGACTAGTGTCTGCCTAGATGGAGTCTAAGAGTTCTTAGTATGATAATCAATTATTCCCCCCTTCCCTTCAAACAGCAGCCAATGGTATACGCCAGCATTAAATTAGGGGTGTGAATGGGGACACCATGCACATGTGAGAGGGAATTTTAAAAGGTACTCCAAACTAGAACCCACAGTGCGGCTGTACCAAACGGGACTCCATCTTGTCTAATATTAACAGCCCTCTTGCTTCCAATGAAAATTTCTTCCTGGATATACTGTAAGGTGGTAGGAAGGGCCCCACCAGAAACCAGTAAGTACAGAGAAAACATCGATCACATAGGAAGCCAAAACTGAACTAAAACAAAGAACGGGTACTGATCCAATGTGGACAAAAAGTTCCTCGTCCTCATGCAGGCCAAACGATGACTTGCTGCTGACAAGAACAATATACTTGGATTCCAAGATCCTCAGTTGTTTCTCTCTGTCTCCCCCTCTGGGGGTCACAGTGACTTTGTCAATACCTAAAAAAGATAAACTTTCAGAATCTTTGTCATGAAATCCTACCCAGTGCCTGACGGTGGAGTAGCTCAAATCACCATTCCTGATTGCTCTCTGATGTTCCAAAATTCTCTTTTCATTCGAGAAAATCATACTTCCTACATATAGCAGGTTACATGGACAAACAATAATGTATACACAGAAGTCACTATTGCAATTCATGAATTTCCTGATATCACCTGTTTTCACAGTTGGTAGCAGGAATGTTTTTCTGTTCTTACTGCTCCTGCAAGCCTTGCATTGGCTACAGCTACATTTAAAAAAGCACTGCTGTTTATGTAACCAACCTTCCTGTTTTCTAGTGCCCATATAGCTATTGACCATCATGTCCCTTAGAGACCTTGACTTTCGATAGGTGACCACAGGATAGGATAACATGTGCAGTTATGGTCGGGTCATTCCTGACCAGATGCCAATGTCTGCCGAGTGCAGACATTGCGGAACCTCCCAATCATCCTACATTTCTCCTCTTTGTATGCCTGCTGTGTACTGCAATTGATCTGGCTCTGCTAAACTCCCCATACGGGATGCTTCACTTTAGTTTTTGGGGGTGGTGACTACCTGCATGCAGAATACTATTGCTTGAGGTTGATTTTCTCTGCAGACTGGTCGGCAAGGTGTTGTTCTCTACTCTAAAACAGACATCTAGGAAATCCATCTCCCTCTAATGAATTTTTTGCATAACACGCAGGTTAATCCTGTTACTAGATATCAGCAAGAAAAATCTGTCCAGTTCTTCCTTTGAACCATTCCAAATCATAAAAATGTCATCAATGAACCTCGTCCAGAATGTAATGTGTTTGGTGAGTTGCTCATTCTCCTCCACCCACACATACTGCTCCTCCCTTTAATCCATAGAGATACAGGCATAGCTCAGCACAAAGCAGCTTCCCATGGCTGCCCCAACCACATATATTGATATAGATATAGATTTATTTAGATATCCAAAGAGTAGTGTGTCTACTGGTCCGGACACAAAAAACTCCCACTCAGAGGGTGACTTTCAAAAAGATCTTCCTCACGGCCATAATCAAATAGTGCACCATCATCCTTAAATAGAGTTTCACAAACAATAGACATAGAAGTTGTAAGTCTACATCTGACACCAAAGCCTGACTATGGGATAGTTCACATCACAGATGCCCTGAGGTGTTCCAGTATCCTTTGGGTTTAATTCTAAAATCAACTTGTACAATGGCACTTTGCATAAGGCCGCTTGGCCTATAATATGTATGTCCTCTGATGAAAGTTTCTTTGTACCTGCTTTTACACAATATATATATTTTTTGTCTATTTATGAGGCCACTTGGCCGTAATACAATGTGTGAGAAGCTGGCCTGGTGTATGATGTCCACTTATGTAAGTGGGCACCCTGCACCAGTCCAGGCAACCCTTATGGTGATTTAAGAGGTCTTAGACAACCTTAAAGTGGCTCTCTAAGTGGTAGCTGTGGAGAGCAGCTTTCAGGCGTAGTCCAGAGGGAGTGTAAAGCAGCTTGTTTTACCAGAATGCAATCTTATAGTATAGATTAAGTGAAAAAGAACCACACAAGGTATTTATAAAAATATGTATTTAATATATAACACTCTATAACACATTGAAATATCTCCTACCCGGAGATATGCACAATGCACACAATACTTTGCAAAGAAATGCAGTAAATAGCACAGAATGCACAGTGGACCCCAGGGGGTGACCAAACCATATACAAGAAAGTGGTATAAGAACCACGACTCGGGTCAAGACAATGTTGATAGGACGTAGAAGTTCTGGGGACCCAAGATACCACCCAAGGTGAGTGACTAGGAACCCCACGGAGAGCGTGTGCAGTGTGGGAACACAACCGCGTGCTCCGTACAAGTCAATGTGTAAGTCGCAGTTGGATTTTTAAAGATTAAGGACCCTTCCCAGTGTACCCTCAAGAAAACCCGTGGAAGACAGAAGGTTGGAGAGCCACCCCACCCGTGGATACCCTAGTACCCATGTTACTTACACCAGGGAAGCCAGGTGCATAGGTGTGAAGTGGTGTTGGAAACCGCCATCGAGTCCAAGGGAGGACTTCAGGAAAGTGCCGCTGCTGAAGAAGGAGATAGTGTCCGGTGGAATCTGAAGGTGGATTCTAGTTGAGAAGTACCTGCAAGCAGAGGGGACAGAGTCTATGTCACTCAGGAGTGACCAGGAGACTTGGAAGACGAATGCCCTACAATGTCGGGTGCTGCAGGAGAGATGACGATGACCTTGACTCTGCAGTTGTGAGGACCAGGCGATGCTGAGGAAGACCAGGAGCCATGCATGAGCTGTCCCACGTTGGATGTCGAGTGCTGAGGGGTCGGTGTCTGGTGAGAGCAACAACAAGCCTTGGCAAATGCAACCAATGCAGAAGTCGAAGACAGTGCAATGTCGGGACCAGCAAGGTCCAGGGGACTCACCACAAGCAGGGGAGTCAGGGCAGGCCCCGAGCAATCAGGGGAGGCCAAAAGAAACAAAGGTGCCCCTCAACAGGACCCACAGGCTGGAGGCACTGGAGTCGCAAGAGGACCTCGAGCAGCTCACCAAAAGGTGCAGACCATGGTGCAAACGATGCGATGTGGATGAAGACTTTGGTCACTGGAGGTGCTTGAGGTTGGGGCTACTTGGAGCCCGAAGATCTTGGTGGAAAAAAGCAAACAAGCCTTTGCAACTGCAAGTTGACGCATTGCACAGAGGTTCAGTTATTTCAGCCCCCACGAGGGATACTGGCCTCAAACTTGGTGAGAGTGCAGGGCAGGCCTCTACCACCTGTGTTGCAGAACCTTTCAGAGTCCAGAGGAGCTCAGGATCAGCAGACTGGTCGACTTAGTTGCGGTGCCTGCGAATGCAGGGAAGTGACTCCTTCACTACAAGGGAGATTCCTTCAGGTGTCTTTGATGCCCACAGGCCTTGAGAGGTTCCTGTATGGTGCACAGGCACAGACAATGCAGCAGACTGGAAGGGAGATGAAGCAGAGCCCAAAAAAAGTCCAGCAAAGTCCAGAGTGCCCAGACGGTAGAAGAAGTGGTGTCTGATCTGAATCTTGTCCCACGATGAATTCAGGGACTCACCCACAGGTAAGCCCTTAAGTACCCTAAGGAAAGGGTTGGGACGATTCAGGGGACCCTCCCAGGGGAGGGTCTGGACAGGGGGAGGGTACTCCCATGTCGTTTGTCCAGTTTGGCGCCACAGCAGGAGCCAACGGCTTCCAGAGCTGGTTTGAACTGGACCATGCAAGGAGGCACCAAATTGCCCCTCATGCAGACTTAGTGGTGCTGGCTAGCCTACCCACCCTGTCCCAATACACTAAATCCTGTCTGGGAGTTGGTCACACCTCCCTGTGAAAGGATGCCTATTGTTCTGCCTTCCCCTGCTTGAGCTTGGCACAGCAGCAGGAGGGAAGAATTGTGTCTCTGTTCAGCAGCAACCATTTGTGCTGTCCAGGTCTAGAAGGCTGGCACCGGGAACACTGAGAGCCTAACGGAGGGCTCTTCCAGTGCTTGGAATCATACCTCCTATACTGTTTACGGTGCGGGGGTATGATTCCAACATGTTCGATACCAAACATGATAGGATTAGTTTCAGCCAATTTCGAGATGGTCATCGCGTAATTACGCGGTGCCCCTCTATATAGTATATGGCTGTTTCCCTTACAACCTGGGAGAATGGACTCCGTAGGCTGTAGGGGTGTCCTGCTTATTCAGGGGCACCCTCACACTTAGAACCAAGCACCCTGCCTTCAGGATTGCAAAGACCTCGCTATATAGGGGTGACATAGGTTTTAAGTGAAGTGACCTTAGATATAGGAAACCTATAACTTTAGTAAGTGGTGCTAGCACCAGCTTACACAGGCTGAAATGGCAAGCCTGTAGTTCCATTTAGAATGGTCTCCCATGGGTGGCATAATACATGCTTCAGCCCATGGGGGACCTCTGGGGTATCTATGCCCTTGGTACCTTAGTGCCATATACTAGGGGCTTATAAGGGTACCCAAGTATCCAATCTGGGATGTACCTAAGTACTTGTCATAACAATTTAAGGGAGAAAGCAGATAGACTGGGGTCCTGATTAGCAGGATCCCAGTCAGTCAGCTTAGCACCAGGCAAAAAGTGGGGGTAACCATAAAAGCAGATCCTTCTTTCCTACACAATGTATCAGTCATTCCTTGCATAACAATGACATATTTCATAAATGATTACATGCAGGCAGTGGGGAAATGAAAAACTGCCTGGTAAACGTAACCAGACTCTGCAAGGAACGCCCTCCTCCTTATATATATATATATATATATATATATATATATATATTCACTGAAAAAACTATAGGTTTTAGGGACAGTTATAGTTAGTTGGACATTTCACTCGTACAAAACCATAGAAATTCCCCCGTTATAGTTAGTTCACCTAACTATACCTCGCGCCCACGCAATGCACTGCTGATGACGTCACATATTACATCACTCATGACATGGTCAGTGACATCACTGATGACATCACTGATGACATCTCAAATGACATCACTGATGACATCATCTAGTGACTGTGTTTCTGTAAAGTTTAAATATTTTTAATATATAGGGAAAGGTGTATTGAAGAATGAGTGGGTGTATAAGTGTGTGGATGAAGGATTTAGTAGGTGCGTGACTGACTCTATAAGTGAGTGATTAAACGTATCTTACTGAATGCAAGGGTTAGTGACTAAACTGGGTGAATGTCTGTAACCGTCTGTCTGTTGCTGTGTAAGTGGCTGCATGGGTTTGTGAATAGCTACATGAGTGTCTATATGAGTTATTTATTGGTTGTCTCAGTATCTGTATGGGTGCCTGAGTGTTTGTGTGGGTGGGGTGTGTGCGACTCTGTGCATAGATGTGTGAGTGGGTGATTCACTGGGTGGATGGTTTCAAGAGTGCATCTGTGATAGGCTGTATGGGTGGGTAAGTGTGTGTAAGAGTATGTTAGTGAGTGAATGTATGTCCCAGTGGTACATGTGTGAGTAACTACATATGTGAAAGGCAGTATATATGTGTTGGAGTACATAAATAGCTATAAGCGAGAGTGTGTGATTGTGAGATTGACTGTATGGATGAGTGTGTGCTTGTATCAGTGATTGTATAAGAGCGTAAGAATGTGCTAGTATTTGTATGAGTAAGTGAGCTGGTGTGTGTATAACTGTATAGGTGAGTAAATGGCAGTGTGATTAATTATTTGCATGACTGACTAGGTGTATGAGTACCTCTATGGATGAGTGGCGGTGTTTGAGTGTCTATATAGGAGTATGAGTGCATATGATAGTCCTGTACTGAGTGACCGTACGTATGAGTGACTGTACGGGTGAGTGAGTGGATGTGTGTGTGTAGACCTAAGAATCAGTGAGTGGGTATGTAGTTATTGGTGTTGGAGCGTCTATGGTTTTGCGAATGGCAGTGTGTAATTTAGAGTGGGTGTATCAAAGGTTATATTAGGGTGTGAGGAGGTGCATCAGATTATCACGTGGATGATGTCATCAGTGATGTCATCAGTGATGTCATTTGAGATGTCATCAGTGATGTCATCAGTGATGTCACTGACCATGTCATGAGTGATGTAATATGTGACGTCATCAGCAGTGCATTGCGGGGGCGCGAGTTATAGTTAGCTGAACTAACTATAACGGGGGAATTTCTATGGTTTTGTACGAGTGAAATGTCCAACTAACTATAACTGTCCCTAAAACCTATGGTTTTTTCAGTGAATTTCAAAGGTTTTTTAAATGCTAATTTCTAACTATAACGTGTCTGAAACCTATGGTTTTTTCTGTGAATTTCAAAGGTTTTTTAAATGCTAATTTCTAACTATAACGTGCCTGAAACCTATGTTTTTTTCAGTGAATTTCAAAGGTTTTTTAAATGCTAATTTCTAACTATAACGCCCCTAAAACCTATGGTTTTTTCAGTGAATTTCAAAGGTTTTGTAAATGACAATTTTTAAATGTATTAATTGTTATATTTATTTTTTTGATACTGATTTACTACATTTTTTAAAACTATTTATTTTTAGATATTTTATTTATTAAATTACATTGTAATTACATTATACATTACATTACAAAATATACTTTCTCAGAATGAATTACTTTAGTTTAAATAGTTTGCAAATAGGCAATAGAGTTTTAAGTACAGTAGTTACAGTTGTTGCAATGGGCAACACAATTTCAAACACAATGCAACATTGACCTCAATGTGAATTTCTAGTTAAATGCAATTAGTTACTTTATGGATTACTTTTTCTAACCACAGGACTGGATCCTAGATTCAGTCCTGGGACATCTCCTGTAAACAGTTGAGTAAAAGCGTTTTGGTTACAGTAGTGATTTTTAAGGAATATTATTGTATTTTAAAAGTTGACACTTCGAAACTTTTTCACATAGAATCACCAATGTTATCCTATGGGAGGAAATTCACTTAGCAGGTAAGTAGTGTTATCGTTACTTTTTCTTACTCAGTGTTGGATCCTGGATCCAGCACTGGTGCATCTCCTGTAAACAGTTGAAAGAATGCGTTTAAGTCATACAGGCGATTTTTAAGGAATATTTGTAGTTTGTGAAAATCGACACTTTGAAACTTTTCTGCTGAAAACCAGACAATGGATTCCTATGGAAGGAAATTCAAGTTACTGGTAAGTACGGTTAGAATTACTTTTCAGAGTCAGTGCTGGGCTAAAAGATGCAGCACTGGGTTCTCTCCTGATAACAGGTGAGTAAATCGGAATTCGTAGTTCGGTTGATTTTAGAGGAATATTATAAAGTTCCAAAACTCCACACTTAGAAGAATTTCCAAGTGAAACCAGTCAATGTTAGCCTATGGAAGGAAATTCAAGTTGCTGGTAAGTACGGTTAAAATTACTTTTCAGGATCAGTATTGGGCTGAAAGATGCAGCACTGAGGTCTCTCCTGATAACAGGTGAGTAAATCGGAATCCGTATTTCGGCTGATTTTAGAGGAATATTATAAAGTTCCAAATCTGCACACTTAGAAGATTTTCCAAGTGAAACCAGTCAATGTTAGCCTATGGAAGGAAATTCAAGTTACTGGTAAGTACGGTTAGAATTACTTTTCAGGACCAGTACTGGGCTGAAAGATGCAGCACTGAGGTCTCTCCTGATAACAGGTGAGTAAATCGGATTTCGTATTTCGGCTGATTTTAGAGGAATATTTGCACAATGGTGAAGGGAGGGGCGGGGCCTGAGGTGACATCTGTGCAAACGCGCCCCGTGGCGCGTTTTAAGTTGGGGATTAAGTCCCTTGAATCATGAGGGTCCCTGGGGGCCAACTAGCCCACCAGGAACCTCCAGTATGCGCCAGGGGCTGCGTTGCAGAGACGTGTACAGAGGCCACACCCTTTTACACCTCTCTGCAACGCAGCTCTGTGGCGCTTTCTGGATGTACCTGTTGGGCTAGTTGGCCCCCAGGGACCCTCAGGATTGAAGGGGATTTAATTCCCCATCTTAAAACACGCCACGGGGCCTGTTTGCACACATGTCACCTGAAGCCCCCTCCCTTCACCACTGTGCAAACGCGCAGCGTGGCGCGTTTTAAGTTGGGGGATTAAGTCCCCTTGAATCCTGAGGGTCCCTGGAGTCCAACTAGCCCACCATGTACTTCCAAAAAGCGCCACAGAGCTGTGTTGCAGAAAGGTGTAAAAAGGGGCGTGGCCTCTGTACACCTCTCTGCAACGCAGCCCCTGGCGCATACTGGAGGTTCCTGGTGGGCTAGTTTGCCCCAGGGACCCCCAGTATTCAAGGGGAATTACTTCCCATCTCAAAACGCGCCAGGGGCGCGTTTGCAGACTGCTGTAGGGAGGGGGCGGGGCCTCCGGCACGATGCCGGTCTTTTTTTATTGGGAGGGGGCTGCGTGGCCCCCTTCTCTCAGCCACTTTTTGCCCCGGGGACCCCATCCCCGGGGCCTGAGGATTTTTTTTTTTAAATAAAATTATTAAAAAACGGGAAGGGGGCCGCGTGGCCCCCCTTTCCTGGGCCTGTATTGGCCCCGGGGACCCCATCCCCCGGGGCATGCCCTCTTTTAAAAAAAAATTTAATATTTGGAGGGGGGCTGCGTGGCCCCCTTCCTCAGGCCATTTAAGGCCCCGGGGACCCCATCCCCCGGGGCCGGCCTTTCCTTTTTTTTTTCCCGAATTTTTTTGTTTTTTGTTTTTAGGGAGGGGGGCCGCGAGGCCCCCCTCCCGGGCCAATGGTTGCCCCGGGGACCCCATCCCCGGGGCTGGCCCTCTCCGTTGGGGACTGTGGGGGTCCCCAATCCCCCCACAGTCCCGCCGGCTCCCGCGTCCCTTGGGAGCCGGCATTGCTTTCCACATGGGGAGCTGCTAACATGCAGCTCCCCATGTGGAAAGCAATGTGCTTTGGATATTGGAAGAGAGAGCAGGTTTCCTGCTCTCTCTTCCAATATCCAAAGCAGTTTGCAATGACAGGACGGAGCCGCGAGGCTCCCGTCCTGTCATTGCAAACTACAGTGTCCCGGGGTAGGCACCCCGGGACACTGCAGGAGCCGGCCCTGGGGGTGGCGGTCCCCAGGGCCATCAAGGGCTCCAGGAGGGGCCGCGCGGCCCCCTCCCTTGAATTGCACAGCCCCGGGGAGGTGGTGGTCCCCGGGCTCTGGGGGTCCATAACGGACCCCCACATTTATTTTCTATGTGCCCCGGGGAGGTGGTGGTCCCGGGCGTGTGGGGGCTGGAGCCCCCCACACGTTATTTAAATTTTAAAAAGAAGCCCCGGGGGGTGGCGGTCCCCGGGGCTGCGGGAGGGCAGGAGAGCCCTCCCGCACCATTTTTTTTTATTAAGCCCCGGGGCCCCCCATATAAACAATAAACCCACCCCCCGCATGCCCCCGGGACTTGGGCCACCCGGGGGCAAATTTTATTTTTTTCGGCAGGATCCGCGCACCCTGAGCGCATCCTGCCGATTTTTTTTAAAAAAAAGAAAAATGCTTTTTTCTGCCCAGGGGCTCCTTGAGGGACCCCCTGAGCAGACCTAGGGGGTCAGGGTGTTTCTACCCTGCCCCCTTTGTGCGTTTTTGCGCACTTGTTTCTGTCCCTCGGTTCTACCGAGGGACAAAATGGCTGCCAACACTTCCTGATTTGGAGTGTTGACAGCCACTTGAAAGCCAATTAACATGCAGCTCGTGATCGGGACGGTGCGCGCAGGGTGCGCTCAGGGTGCGCGAATCCGACGCGGCCATAGATATATATGTGATTTTCATTTTGATTTTCACAGGAACTACTGAACGGATTTACACCATTTAACAAAAAGGGTTCTTTCTGAACCAAGAACTACCTCTTTGCCAAATTTGGTGTAATTCCGTTCAGCAGTTCGGGATGAATCTTCGCGAAATTTTCAAAAACTTATGGCCCGCTCCAGTCCGCTCCTATCTTGAAAGTTTCGGGGTGATTCGGCAAGCGGGGGCTGAGAAAAAAGGGGGGTCCCAAAACGTGTTTTCCCCATGCAATTTTCCATAGGAACCTTTAGTCGCAGCTACAGCCCGAACTGCTGAACGGAATTACACCAAATTTGGCAAAAAGGTAGCCCTTGGTTCAGAGTCGTGCCTTTTGGTTAAATGGTGTAAATCCGTTCAGTAGTTCCTGAGAAAATCAAAAGTAAAACCACATATATATCTATGGCCGCGGAGGGTCCGCGCACCTTCCCGATCATGAGCTGTATGCTAATTGGCTGTCAACACTCCAAACCAGGAAGTGTTGGCAGCCATCTTGTTCCTCGGTAGAACCGAGGCACAAGAAACAAGTGCGCAAAACGTCAAAAGGGGGCAGGGTAGAAACACCCTGACCCCCTAGGCCTGCTTAGGGGGTCCCACAAGGACCCCCAGGGCCAAAAAAAGCATTTTTTTTTTAAAAAATCGGTGGGATGCGCTTAGGATGCGTGGATCCCGCCGTCAAAAAAAAAACGAAGCGCTTCGAGGGTATTTTGGCCCCGGGTGGGCCAAGTCCCTGGGGCATGCGGTGGTGGGTTTAAATGTTAGTTGGGGGGGCCTCTAAGGCCCTCCAAGCCCCGGGTACCGCCACTCCCCAGGGCTTTCAAATTATAATGATGGCGGGGGGCACACGCCCCCCCGCAGCCCCGGGGACCGCCACCCCCTGGGGCTTCTTTTTTTAATTTCAAAATTACCTGTGTGGGGGCTCCAGCCCCCCCACACACCCCGGGGACCGCCACCTCCCCGGGGCACTAATTAAAGAAATGTGGGGGTCCATTTCGGACCCCCAAAGCCCTGGGGACCACCACCTCCCCGGGGCTTTGTAGATGTTGGGAGGGGGGCCGCGCGGCCCCCCTCCTGGAGCCTGTGGTGGCCCTGGGGACCGCCAGCTGAACTAATTATAACGGGGGAATTTCACTGGTTTTGTACGAGTGAAATGTCCAACTAACTATAACTTTCCCTAAAACCTATGGTTTTTTAAGTGAATTTCTAAGGTTTTTTAAATGCTAATTTCTAACTATAACTTTCCCTAAAACCCATGGTTTTTTCAGTGAATTTCTAAGGTTTTTTAAATGCTAATTTCTAACTATAACGTGCCTGAAACCTATGTTTTTTTCTGTGAATTTAAAAGGTTTTTTAAATGCTAATTTCTAACTATAACGTGCCTGAAACCTATGGTTTTTAAAGTGAATATAGATATATATATTACCTACTGGTGGTCGCCAGTAGGTAGTTATAGTTAGAACCTAGTTTCCATAGGAAAATCGTTTTTTGATTTGCCAATAACTTTGGCGCCGTTTGACGAATCTGTACGAAATATATATATATATATATAACAACTCAAAAGCGCTTACTTTGTGGTCCGTGCTCCATTTTTTCGTGACAACGACATTGCCAGCAGCAGGTGGAGTGTTCTGGATATATATATATATATATTTTATATTGTGGAAGGGAGATGACATAAAAGCAAGATAATTCATCGAGGCTATCAACATCAATTCTATGAATCTCAATTTTACATCTCATATGAGTAAAATTACTATTGAGTTTTTAGATGTAAAAGCCTACATTAAAAATGGCAATTTTGAGACTACCCTATTTAGAAAACCTACGGCAGGCAATGCTACGCTACATGCTAGCAGTGCCCATCCGAAGCACCTGATAAAGAGCATACCCTATGGGGAAGTGTTAATGTTAAAGCGAATTTGTAGTCTAGAGTCTGATTTTAATAACTGTGTGGAAAATACCATGGATAGACTTAGGAAACGAGGATATAGTGACAACATCCTAAAAGAGGCGATCACCAAAGCTAGTGCAAGACCCAGAATTAGTCTCTTTTTAAGAATGGAAAGTGAAATAACAAAAGACTTACCTAAAGAGACTGAAGACATACCTAGAGAAACTGAAGGTCCTCGCTTAATTACCACTTATAGCAATGAAGAAAGGAAAATAAGGTCCATAATAAAAAAGAACTGGCCAATAGTGCTCACCGATGGTGTGTTAGGGAATAGACTCCCTGAAACACCTACAATCACTTTTAGGAAATCCAAAACTATGGGATCAAGATTGGTCAAAAATAGCCCAGAATTAAATCAGACAGGGACTTGGCTAAAACCCAGACAAGGCTTCACTAAGTGTTCATCGTGTAGAGCCTGTAAGTTTGGAATTAACAAAACTCATTTTGTTACTCCATTCTGTGAAAAAGAGATCGCAATCAAAGGCAGCTTCAACTGCAGAACTGAGTATGCGGTGTATGTTCTGACATGCACCTGCGGCCTTAATTACATCGGAAGTACGAAGCTGCAGGTGCATGTCAGAATTCTGCAACACCTTAGAGCCATTATTAATAGTGACCCCGCATACCCAGTTGCCAGACACTTTAAGATGACACATAATAATGAAGTCAACTGTCTTACATATTATGTAATTGACGCCATTTCCAAACCCAGCAGGGGTGGAAATAGGGAACGCCAATTAAGACAGTTGGAGACCCGTATGATTCTGGAATTTGATAGCAAAATACCAAATGGTCTCAACAACACAGAAGATATGCATAACTTTCTTTGATAATATGGTTAAGTAATGGTATTATTAAGGCTCATCATATGAATTACTTAAAGAATCTAAGAAATTAAGATATATGTGGATGCCATGGTCAGAGACCTTTTAATCATGAAGTAATGATTTTAAGTGTTTTTAATTGCTGCCTTAATTTTGTAATGTGGTAAATTTTAGCATAAGTTTTAGAAAGTATTCCTAGATGTTGTAAATAGTATTAACTGAAACTAAGTTTTTACTGTCAATAATAGGCTAGAATGTTGCACATACACTATCAGTCACTTTTAAAAATTAGCACTTTTTTGCACATTTAGTTTTGCTGCTAAAGCACCCACGCACTTTAAAATAAAATAAAGTAAACAGGGAACAAACATCAGGATAACAGTATTATGTATTCATACAGATATACTTTATAACATAAAAAGTTGATCTATTGAGGTGGTATCAGGTGTTTGCAACATTACAAGTAAAGGCATTGGCGCCAAAGATCAAATTTCAGCATATATGCAGATGAATTTGGTAAGAAGACATTATATGAGAAATATTTATAATAAGGTTTTTTGTATGCATATACCCTATTTATTTATAAAGGCAATCTCTTAAATTTGTGTATTTATATATTTATACATTTGTGCAAGTAGTTTAATTATTTATTTGCATCTTAAGTGAATTTACATGTCTCCATTTGTTGATTATTGAAATGGCAAAAAACGAAAGCATAATATCAACCGAATGAATTGAACACCCGTAACTGAAATAGTGAAAGTATGTTTTCCCTGTTCATGATCACGTGACACGGAAGGTAGGGGGGTGTGCACTAAGCAATAATAAAAAATAATGGCGGACTGCGCTCCGTATGTGAACAAGGGCACTTGTTGCCCGAAACGCGTCATCGTTTTGTGAGGAGTGAGGATTAAATAAAAACATCTTGCCAAAGTATCCTGGGTCCGCCACTCTCTCTTCGCCGGGAGGAGGTTGTGAGAGTTCGCAAGTCTATGATATATATATATATATATCTCCAAAATCCACCACAACTCCTTCCGGGAATCCCTGCCCATCGAGGGGTGGCGCGCAGACCGGCGGAGTAGACCGGTAATCGATATCCAAACAAAGTACTTGAGTAATGCGCTCTCTCGGGTCAAAAACACACCAGTCAGCGTTCCAAATAAGAAAGGGGATTTATTCCATTCATAAACCCTCCGTGACGCGTTTCGACCCCTCAAGGTCTTGATCACACATCGGAGTGGAAATTCTTAGGGCCTTACATGCATTTCCTATTAGACATTAACAACGGACTAAACCAAAGTATGTGCACATTGAGTATAGTAGGCCCGTCGCCATCTTTGGACGGGAAAAACAAAATACTGTACTGTACAGTTCATGTGGCAAAAGTAAAGTACATTCCATATATCAACTTGAATTGGTTTATACATCAAAAACATGTTTGAATCATATTAACCATGTGCATTACTGACGCCTGTTGAAACGGGATGGTAAAGTGCTGGCATTGGTTTCATCGCCAGAGAATCCCTGGGGTCTATGTATTGCTGTGAATTGCAAGCATTCAAAAGAGAAAATGAGGTGGAGGAACGAATATTATAACATTATTCCGTCAGAGTACCTTTAATTACTCCAACTTATCGGGTCCTAATCCCAACAAATTTTAGTTTATATCAAACAAAAACAAATCACATTCATATGTCATTCCATGTCGCAACCGTATTTAATTTCTTATTTCATATCTGGTTGAGACAATTCATTTTCTTACATATATTCAACAAACAATTTACATATACATTAGACATATATACAACATATACACACAATCAAAATAATTTCCTAGACCCCAATTCTTTGCAAAACCAGTGTCCGTACACAAAACTCTGTCACGGTCCACTGTGAGGTAACCCTAGTGGAGAGGTGTGGTGCAGCGGCCAGGGCATCTGACTTCGGAGCACAGGGCTCACGGTTCGATCCCCGGCTCGGGCGGCAGCTTGTGACTCTGGGCAATAGCTCACTTAATTTCCACGACGGCCCCCAGCGCCTTGAGACCCGTAAGGGTGAGTAGTTCGCGCTTTACAAATACGAATTTACATTTTTTACTGTATAGATGAGAGAAACACAGCTCCACCTCAACAAATTCCTTTTGTCTGTACAGAACCGAATATAAGCCACTTTCAGTGATCAATGGGTTCCTCCTTTTTCCGTAGTCTACGCGTTTTGACCCCTTTATTTGGGTCTCATCAGGACGGGGGTATTAGGAAGGACAACTAGGAGCTGCAGGCCGAAGAAAAATTTACAACAAAGGACGCTCATGGCGCCGGAAAACATGTCATTGTTCTAACTCTCAATCCAGTTAATACCTTAAAGTCTCCTTTTCATGTATGTAAATCAAGGTCAAAGCCAGCTTGTCACTAACAGGCCGGTACTCGCCGTTGGTCCAGTCCAGAATTCTTAAAACTCAGGTGCTCTGCCTCAATCAAGAGCCCTGCATCGCTGAGTCCGCAGCATTCCAAAAGCACCTGGAATGCTGCGGACTCGGCGGAATAATGTTATAATATTCGTTCCTCCACCTCATTTTCTCTTTTGAATTTATTCATAGCCCAGAAAGTGGAGGGTTATTTGGGCAAACCCCTTGTTTATAGATATCTTGTGAATTGCAAGCATACCGTTCAATCCTGCTGATGCATTCATCTAGCTCTGCGGGAGCGTAATGTGTCCAAGTGGGCGGGGCTAAACTTCGTGTCCACGGGTCTGATGCTACTCCTAATGCAGTCTGGTGCCAGCAGTCACTGCGGAAATTCCGTGACTCAGTGGGATATGCATTCTATACCCAAGTGGTGGAGGTCGCCCTAAATTGTAAATGAAGGGTCCCTTGCGAAATCTATGTTCATACTAGTGGTGTGGAACTCTTACTGATATCGCATATGGGTGTAACTCGTGGTATGCGTGTAAAGTGTATTAACTCTAGTGGTAGTTGCCATCGTGTCACCCCGTTATCTGCTTGTGCCCCTTGTCTTGTCTGTAATCACACTAGTGGTGTATGCATGTTATCAGCTAAATGTTCGATATGTCGAGAGATAACCAGGATGCAGTGCTAGACCCTTTGTCCCATTCACAACCCCTACGTGTCATCCTACAAAAGTGCATAATTAATTACAAAGTACATCACATAAAAATGATAAGCGAAGATGTCTTATCTGAGAGCCGTGATGCAACATGGAGATGTCGCGAAGAAAGGGTAGGGACCCCGTTTTCAGAGGAACAAGGCATGGATCCCTTCCTTTCCTCCTGTGAGAGATACAGAGAGAGAAGAGAAAAAAATATATATATATTCTCCAAAACCACTCGATTCCTAAAGATAGCGCGCTCAATCATCCGGTGCAAACATCCTTACACGGACAGAATCCAGCCCCAATAACATATTAATAGAACAAATGCTGCTGCACTCCAGTATTACTGATTCCAAGGGTTTTATTCACCACTACCACCAAATAATATATATATATATATATTCACTGAAAAAACCATAGGTTTTAGGGACAGTTATAGTTAGTTGGACATTTCACTCGTACAAAACCATAGAAATTCCCCCGTTATAGTTAGTTCAGCTAACTATAACTCACGCCCCCGCAATGTACTGCTGATGACGTCACATATTACATCACTCATGAAATGGTCAGTGACATCACTGATGACATCACTGATGACATCTCAAATGACATCACTGATGACATCACTGATGACATCATCCAGTGACTGTGTGTTTCTGTAAAGTTTAAATATGTTTAATATATATAGGGAAAGGCGTATTGAAGAATGAGTGGGTCTGTAAGTGTCTGAATGGATGATTTAGTAGGTGCGTGACTGACTCTATAAGTGAGTAATTAAACGTATCTTACTGAATGCATGGGTTAGTGACTAAACTGTGTGAATGTCTGTATCCGTCTGTCTGTTGGTGTGTAAGCGGCTGCATGGGTTTGCGAATAGCTACATGAGTGTCTACATGGGTTATTGATTGGTTGTCTGAGTATCTGTATGGGTGCCTGAGTGTTTGTGTGGGTGGGGTGTGTGTGACTCTGTGCATAGATGTGTGAGTGGGTGATTCACTGGGTGCATGGTTTCAAGAGTGCATCTGTGATGGACTGTATGGGTGGGTGAGTGTGTGTATGGGTGTGTTAGTGAGTGAATGTATATCTCAATGGTACATGTGTGAGTAACTACATATGTGAAAGGCAGTATATATGTGTGTTGGAGTATATAAATGGCTATAAGTGAGAGTGTGTGATTGTGAGAGTGGCTGTATGGATGAGTGTGTACTTGTATCACTGATTGTATAAGAGCGTAAGAATGTGCTAGTATTTGTATGAGTAAGTGAGCTGGTGTGTGTATAACTGTATAGGTGAGTAAATGGCAGTGTGATTAATTATTTGCATGACTGACTTGGTGTGTGAGTACCTCTATGGATGAGTGGCGGTGTGTGAGTGTCTATATAGGTGTATGAGTGCATATGATAGTCCTGTACTGAGTGACTGTAAGTATGAGTGACTGTACGGGTGAGTGAGTAGATGTGTGTGTATGTAGACCTAACAATCAGTGAGTGGGTATGTAGTTATTGGTATTGGAGTGTGTATGGTTTTGAGAATGGCAGTCTGTAATTTAGAGTTAGCTGAACTAACTATAACGGGGGAATTTCTATGGTTTTGTACGAGTGAAATGTCCAACTAACTATAACTGTCCCTAAAACCTATGGTTTTTTTCAGTGAATTTCAAAGGTTTTTTAAATGCTAATTACTAACTATAACGTGTCTGAAACCTATGGTTTTTTCAGTGAATTTCAAAGGTTTTTTAAATGCTAATTTCTAACTATAACGTGCCTGAAACCTATGGTTTTTAAGTGAATTTCAAAGGTTTTTAAATGCTAGTTTCTAACTATGCCTACAGAGGTAGGACATGTGAAGAAAGAAGAAAAAACGCACAGAAAGAAGCAAAAGAAATGCAGAAAGAAGCAACAGAAGTCCACAAAGACGAAGAGAAGTGCAGGAAGAAGCAAAAGATGTGCAGAAAGAACCAACAGAGGAGCAGAAAGAGGCCTTGTTGCCAAATCATCCTGTGCCCACAACTTTTTCAGACGGGTACTGGTGGTAACTGACTCTGACTAACCAGAGACAGTGCTATGCTAAAAGACACTTAGAATACAGTGAAAACACCTACATACACTAGGGAACACTATGCGTTGGGGTACCCCTGTGATTAGCATGACCTCCTCTGTAAGTCCCTAGTACATAATAGGGCAGGGGATTAAAACTACCTCTTAAAACGTGCTACGGGGCGCGTTTGCACAGTGGTGAAGGGAGGGGGGCCTGAGGTGACATGTGGCGCTTTATGGAGGTAGCTGGTGGGCTAGTTGCACCCCAGGGACCCTCAGGATTCAAGGGGAGTTAATCCCCCAACTTGAAACGCACCACAGGGCGTGTTTGCACACATGTCACCTCAGGCCCCGCCCCCTCCCTTCACCACTGTGAAAACACGCCCCGTGGCGAGTTTTAAGTTGGGGGATTAACTCCCCTTGAATCCTGAGGGTCCCTGGGGTGCAACTAGCCCACCAGCTACCTCCATTAAGCGCCACAGAGCTGCGTTGCAGAGAGGTGTAAAAAGGGCCGTGGCCTCAGAACACCTCTCTGCAACGCAGCCCCCTGGTGCATACTGGAGGTTCCTGGTGGGCTAGTTGGCCCCCAGGGACCCCCAGTATTCAAGGGGAATTCGTTCCTCATCTGCAAACGCGCCAGGGGACGCGTTTGCAGAGTGCTGCAAGGAGGGGCGTGGCCTCCGGCGCGATGCCGGTCTTTTATTTTATTTTGTTTTTAAGAAGGGGGCTGTGTGGCCCCCCTTCTTTTTCTAATTTATTGGCCCTGGGGACCCCATCCCCCAGGGCCTGCCCCCTATTTAACAAAAACAAAAAAAAAAATGTGGAAGGGGGCCGCGTGGCCCCCCTTCCGAGGCCTTAATCGGCCTCGGGGACCCCATCCCCTGGGGCATGGCCTTTTTTGTTTTTTTAAAATCTTTTGGAGGGGGGCTGCGTTGCCCCCCTCCTCAGGCCACTTATGGCCCGAGGACCCCATCCCCCGGGGCCGGCCTTTGTTTTTTTTTCTTTTTAAAATTTTGGGGAAGGGGGCCGCATGGCCCCCCTCCCGGGCCACTTGTAGCCCCAGGGACCCCATCCCCCGGGGCTGGCCCTCTCCGTTGGGGACCGTGGGGGGTCCCCAATCCCCCACGGTCCCGCCGGCTCCCGCGTCCCTCGGGAGCTGGCATTGCTTTTCCACATGGGGAGCTGCTAAGATGCAGCTCCCCGTGTGGAAAAGCAATTTGCTTTGAATTTTGGAAGAGAGAGCAGGTTTCCTGCTCTCTCTTCCAAAATTCAAAGCAAGTTTGCAATGGCAGGACGGGAGCCGCGAAGCTCCCGCCCTGTCATAGCAAACAGCAGTGTCCCGGGGGTAGGCACCCCGGGACACTGCAGGAGCCGGCCCTGGGGGGTGGTGGTCCCCAGGGCCATCACAGGCTCCAGGAGGAGGGCCGCGCGGCCCCCTCCCAACATGTGCAAAGCCCCGGGAGGTGGTGGTCCCAGGGCTCGGGGTCCGAAACGGACCCCCACATTAAAATTCTTAGTGCCCCAGGGAGGTGGCGGTCCCTGGGGCATGTGGGGGGGCTCGAGCCCCCCACACAGGTAATTTTTTTTTTTTTTTAAAAGAAGCCCCGGGGGGTGGCAGTCCCCGGGGCTTGGGGGGGCCTTAGAGGCCCCCCACACAAATATTTTATGAACCCCCGCATGCCCCTGGGACTTGGCCCACCCGGGGGCCAAATAACAAAGAAGCGCGGGAGCCCGCGCTTCGTTTTTTTTTTCCATGGCGGGATCCGCGCATCTTGCTCATTTTTTTTTTTTTTAAATGCTTTTTTTGGCCCTGGGGGTCCTTGTGGGACCCCCTAAGCAGGCCTAGGGGGTCAGGGTGTTTCTACCCTGCCCCCTTTTTGCATTTTGCGCACTTGTTTCTGTGCCTCGGTTCTACCGAGGAACAAGATGGCTGCCAACACTTCCTGGTTTGGAGTGTTGACAGCCAATTAGCATACAGCTCGTGATCGGGAGGGTGCGCTCAGGGTGCGCGGATCCTCCGCGGCCATAGATATATATGTGTTTTTACTTTTGATTTTCTCAGCAACTACTGAACGGATTTACACCATTTAACAAAAAGGGTTCTTTCTGAACCAAGAACTACCTCTTTGCCAAATTTGGTGTAATTCCGTTCAGCAGTTCGGGCTGTAGCCGTGTCTAAAGTTTCCTATGCAAAATTGCATGGGGAAAACACGTTTTGGGACCCCCCTTTTTTCTCGGCCCCCACTTGCCGAATCACCCCGAAACTTTCAAGATAGGAGCGGACCGGAGCGGGCCATAAGTTTTGTAAATTTCACGAAAATTCGTCAACCGGCGCCAAAGGCATTTGAAATAGAATGTTGCAAATTTCCTATGGAAAATAGGTCCTAACTATAACTATCTACTGGTGACCGCCAGTAGATAATATATAGAGTCACTGAAAAAAACCAAAGGTTAGGTTACAGGGACGTTATAGTTAGCCTCATATTTCACTCGTACAAAACCATTGGAATTCAGCAGTTCTTGTTAACTGAGCTAACTATAACTTACACTGCCTGCAATGACCTCACATATTACATCAATCACGACATGGTCAGTGACATCACTGATGACTTCACTGATGACATCTCAAATGTCATCACTGATGACATCACTAATGGCATCATCCAGTGATTGTGAGTATTTCCTACATGTTTTGGGTGTTAAACATATATACTATGGTACTACAAAAAGTTAAATTAGTATACCTTGTGTACTGATAATTGGTGACACTATTTCAAACATATATTATGAGAGTGACTGTGTGTATCTGTGAGAGAGTGGGTGTATTAGTTGCTGTGCGTGTGTTTGAGTGGGTGTGTGATTGGCTGTATGGGTGAATAAGTGGGTGTGTGAGTAGCAGTATGGGTGAGTGAGTGGCTGTGTGAGTAGCTGTATTGGTCAGTGAGTGGGTGTGTGAGTGGCTGTATGGGTGTGTCAGTGGCTGTATGTGTGTGTGAGAGGCTGAATGGGTGGGTGAGTGGGCATGTGAGTGGCTGTATGGGTGACTGAGTGGCTGTGTGAGTGAGTGAGTGAGTGAGTGTATGGGTGAGTGACTGGATGTGTA
The DNA here is from genome assembly GCA_963921515.1 of Calotriton arnoldi. Taxonomy (NCBI): domain Eukaryota; kingdom Metazoa; phylum Chordata; class Amphibia; order Caudata; family Salamandridae; genus Calotriton; species Calotriton arnoldi. The sequence continues at coordinate 1,492,174 of CAWUFW010003545.1, forward strand.
AGTGACTGTATGAGTGAGTGAATGGCTGTTTGAGTGGGTGTTTGGTTAACTGGTGGGAGTAGCTGTATTTGAGAGTGACAGTTGAGTGGCTGTATGGGTGAGTGAGTAGATGTGTGAGTGCTTGTATGGATGTGTGAATTGGTATGTAAACAATTGAGTGGGTGTGTGAGTGGCTCAGTTGAGAGGCTGTATGGGTGAATGACTGGGTATGTGAGTAGCTATATGGGTGAGTGAGTGGCTGTGTGAGTGACTGTATGGGTGAGTGAGTAACTGTGTGAGTAGGAGAATAGGCAAGTGAATGGTTTGTGAGTGCTTGTATCGATGAGTAAGTGGTTTGGGGTGTGTGAATGCGTATGTGAATGGGTGTGTGAGTTGGTGTATGAAAGGCTGTATGGGGGTGTGAGTGGGTGTGTGAGTGGTTCTGTGGATGGCATCATCAGTGATGTCACTTGAGATGTCATCAGTGATGTCATCAGAGATTTCACTGACGATGTCATTAGTAATGTAATATGTGAGGTCGTAAGCAGTGCATTGCAGGGGGCCTAAGTTATAGTTAGCTCAGTTAACTATAACTGCTGAATTTTTATGACTTTGTATGAGTGAAATCTGAGCCTAACTATAACGTCCCTATAACCTTCGATTCTTTTCAGTAAATTTCTAATGTTTTAAAAAAATGTATTTCCTAATTATAACGTCCCTATAACTTTTGGTTTTTTTTAGTGAATTTCTAAGGTTCTTTTTTTAAATTCTATTTCCTAGCTATAACATCCCTATAACTTTTGTTTTTTTCGGTGAATTTCTATGGTTTTTAAATGTTATTTCCTAACTATAACAAACCCTGTTACCTTTGGAGTTTTTACTGAATTCCTAAGGGTTTAAAAAAAACAAAATCCTAACTGTAACCTTTGAGAGTGGGTGTGTGAGTGGCTATAGAGGTCAGTGGGTGTGTGAGTGGTTGCATGGGTCTGTGAGTGGGTGTGTGGGTGGATGTACGAGTCAGTGAGTGGATGTGTGAGTGGTTTTGTGGTGTTGTGAGTAGTTGTGTGAGTGGCTGTATGGGTTGGTGAGTAAGTGTATGAGTGACTGTTTGGGTCTGTGAGTAGATGTGAGAGCGGCAGAATGGGTGTGTGAGTGTGTGTCTGAGTGTCTGTATGGCTGTATAGGTAGCTGTGTAAGTGACTGCGCTAGAATGGAACCCCACCTGCCCCTTTATGCAACAAGAGTCCACAGTTTTGCACAAAATGTCTACCCAACTGGAGTGCCTTCTACTGGTTAATGCACTAGATATTTACTAGATAGGTAGCAACCTTGTTGGGTAAATATCTAGTGCGTATTCCACACTACATCTGCATAATGGACCATGAGGAAATGTCTCCAGTGACCTTGTGTGTATTTCATTAATGTGAATGTTCCTCATGCGTCTTCATCCAGAAATCTGTGATAATATGAATCCTCCTATGCCGAAGACAGCGAGACTACAAAGACGTGAATGTCCACCAAACAAGTGTACTTTCCTCTTAAATATGTGAAGCAAGTGCTTCTTTGTTTGGTGATGTCCTCATATTCTTTGGCATCAAGAAGGTGTTGCCAAAATCGGCAGGAATCGCGCTGGGGGGCATTTTGGTAAGGTATCCATCATCCTGGTAAAAGGTGAGAAGACATTTGCATACTACTAATGTGGATGGGGTCAGGGTTAAGCGGGCGGAACGTCAGGTGATTTTGCACATTTGAATACTGGTAGTCATTTAAAGAGAGAACCATAGATTCTGCTGTCACCAGGAGAAGCCAAGAAAGAACCCACTCATCACAGTCACTACAGATTGCACTCTGATAGATCAACGATGCATTCACCTTCACGAAAGATTTCAGATCGTTTTTCAATGTGGAACTGCTGAGAAAACACACTTGCTTTGCCTTCCGGTTGAGGTTTAATTTCTGTAAAATAAGTATCAGGGCCAGAACGGCCTGGTCAAAACTTAATGGGGGAGGGGGCTACCTTCCTCAGGCTGATTATAGCTCCATGTACCCCATCCCCTGCGGCCTGGTCAAAATTCAATGGGGGCCATTTGGCCCCCTCCCGAGCCATTTTTGACCCCGGAGACCTCATCCTACCTGGTTGCCCTGGCCCCACCCAGGGCACCCAGTGTGCTTTGATGGGGACCGGGGGGAAGCCTCAATGCCCCAGCGGTCCCAGCCAGCTCCCCACCCCCAGCGGGAACTGGCATTGCTCCCACACATAGGACCCAGCAAAAAATGCTCCTTCCTTCGTGTGGGAGCAATTCTGTCATCTGTTTCCGTGCCTGCTCGACAGCAGGCAGGAAAACAGATGAAAACTCTGCTCCCAGCAAGCGGGAGCAGTTTGACAGCTCCTGCTTTCTGGAAGTGGAGTTAGTGTTTGCTCTCGCTTGATGGGAGCTGTCAAAGCTCCCGCTAAGTGAAAGCACACTGCTTTCTCCCAAGGGTGGGCACCCGGGAGATAGCAGGAGCCAAGTTAAGGGGTGGCGGTCCCCAGGGCCATTAGTGGCTCCAGGAAGGAGGTCCACGTGGCCCCCTACTTTCATTTTCAAGGCCCCTCCTTGTAAAAATGTAAAGAAAGCCCCGGGAAGGTGGTGGTCCCCAGACCTCTGCGTGGCCCATGAGGGGTGCCGCCTTCCCTCTATCATATCATGGTCTCGAGGAGGTGGTGGTTCCCGGGGCCCTTTCAGGCAATGGAGAGGGGTCCACGCGTCCCCCCTCCTTTTTTATTAGTAAAGCCCTGGGAGGTGGTGGTCCCTGAGGCTTTTAGAGCTGAAGCTGAGTCACAAAATGGCTGCCAACACTTTCTGGTTGAAGTGTTGGCAGCTAATCAGGTCTCTGCAAGAGATCGTCATTATTGGCGAAGGCTTCGGGACCCTGGATATACACATTTGTATTTCCATTAAGATCTCAAAAGCTACTGAATAGATTTACACCAAATAACAAAAGGCGTGTTTTCTCGACCAAGAGCTATCTTTCTGCCAAATTTGGCGTAATTCCTTCCAGCGGTTCAGGCTGTAGTCGTGTTCAAAATCCCTATGGGAATTGACATGGGAAACAGACTTTTTTACCTCCACCCCATTTTCTTGCCCCCCCCTTGACGGATCTTCCTTAAACTTTCCATGTACAACACGACCCTAGAGGACACTTATTTAGGAAAATTTCATGAAGATTCGTCAAACGACGCCAAAGATATAGCCAAGTCAAAAAATGCCAGTAGGCAAATTATATATATATATCTATATATTCACTGAAAAAACCATAGGTTTCAGACACGTTATAGTTAGAAATTAGCATTTAAAAAACCTTTGAAATTCACTGAAAAAACCATAGGTTTTAGGGACAGTTATAGTTAGTTGGACATTTCACTCGTACAAAACCATAGAAATTCCCCAGTTATAGTTAGTTCAGCTAGCTATAACTCGCGCCCCCGCAATGCACTGCTGATGACGTCACATATTACATCACTCATGACATGGTCAGTGACATCACTGATGACATCACTGATGACATTTCAAATGACATCACTAATGACATCACTGATGACATCATCCAGTGACTGTGTGTTTCTGTAAAGTTTAAATATGTTTAATATATATAGGGAAAGGCGTATTGAAGAATGAGTGGGTGTGTAAGTGTCTGAATGGATGATTTAGTAGGTGCGTGACTGACTCTATAAGTGAGTGATTAAACGTATCTTACTGAATGCATGGGTTAGTGACTAAACTGTGTGAATGTCTGTATCCGTCTGTCTGTTGGTGTGTAAGCGGCTGCATGGGTTTGCGAATAGCTACATGAGTGTCTACATGGGTTATTGATTGGTTGTCTGAGTATCTGTATGGGTGCCTGAGTGTTTGTGTGGGTGGGGTGTGTGTGACTCTGTGCATAGATGTGTGAGTGGGTGATTCACTGGGTGCATGGTTTCAAGAGTGCATCTGTGATGGACTGTATGGGTGGGTGAGTGTGTATATGGGTGTGTTAGTGAGTGAATGTATATCTCATTGGTACATGTGTGAGTAACTACATATGTGAAAGGCAGTATATATGTGTGTTGGAGTATATAAATGGCTATAAGTGAGAGTGTGTGATTGTGAGAGTGGCTGTATGGATGAGTGTGCACTTGTATCAGTGATTGTATAAGAGCGTAAGAATGTGCTAGTATTTGAATGAGTAAGTGAGCTGGTGTGTGTATAACTGTATAGGTGAGTAAATGGCAGTGTGATTAATTATTTGCATGACTGACTTGGTGTGTGAGTACCTCTATGGATGAGTGGCGGTGTGTGAGTGTCTATATAGGTGTATGAGTGCATATGATAGTCCTGTACTGAGTGACTGTAAGTATGAGTGACTGTACGGGTGAGTGAGTAGATGTGTGTGTGTAGACCTAACAATCAGTGAGTGGGTATGTAGTTATTGGTATTGGAGTGTGTATGGTTTTGAGAATGGCAGTCTGTAATTTAGAGTGGGTGTATTAAAAGTTATATTAGGGTGTGAGAAGATGCATGAAATTATCACATGGATGATGTCATCAGTGATGTCATCAGTGATGTCATTTGAGATGTCATCAGTGATGTCACTGACCATGTCATGAGTGATGTAATATGTGACGTCATCAGCAGTGCATTGCGGGGGCGCGAGTTATAGTTAGCTGAACTAACTATAACGGGGGAATTTCTATGGTTTTGTACGAGTGAAATGTCCAACTAACTATAACTGTCCCTAAAACCTATGGTTTTTTCAGTGAATTTCAAAGGTTTTTTAAATGCTAATTTCTAACTATAACGTGCCTGAAACCTATGGTTTTTAAGTGAATTTCAAAGGTTTTTTAAATGCTAGTTTCTAACTATGCCTACAGAGGTAGGACATGTGAAGAAAGAAGAAAAACGCACAGAAAGAAGTCAAAGAAATGCAGAAAGAAGCAACAGAAGTCCACAAAGACGAAGAAAAGTGCAGGAAGAAGCAAAAGATGTGCAGAAAGAACCAACAGAAGAGCAGAAAGAGGCCTTGTTGCCAAATCATCCTGTGCCCACAACTTTTTCAGACGGGTACTGGTGGTAACTGACTCTGACTAACCAGAGCCAGTGCTATGCTAAAAGACACTTAGAATACAGTGAAAACACCTACATACACTAGGGAACACTATGCGTTGGGGTACCCCTGTGATTAGCATGACCTCCTCTGTAAGTCCCTAGTACATAATAGGGCAGGGGGATTAAAACTACCTCTTAAAACGTGCTACGGGGCGCGTTTGCACAGTGGTGAAGGGAGGGGGGCCTGAGGTGACGTGTGCAAACGCGCCCCGTGGCATGTTTTAAGTAGCGGGATTAAGTCCCCTTGAATCCTGAGGGTCCCTGGGGCCCAACTAGCCCACCAGGTACCTCCAGTAAGCGCCACAGAGCTGCGTTGCAGAGAGGTTTTAAAAAGGGGCGTGGCCTCGGATCACCTCTCTGCAACGCAGCGCAGTGGCGCTTACTGGAAGCACCTGCTGGGCTAGCTGGCCCCCAGAGTCCCTCAGGATTGAAGGGGAATTATTTCCCCAACTTAAAACGCGCCACAGGGCGTGTTTGCACAGGTCACCTCAGGCCCCGTCCCCTCCCTTCACCACTGTGTAAACGCGCCCTATGGCCATTCTAAGTTGAGAGATTAAGTCCCCTTGAATCCTAAGGGTCCCTAGGCTCAAACTAGCCCACTAGGTACCTCCAGTAAGGGCCACAGAGCTGCGTTGCAGAGAGGTGTAAAAAGAGGCGTGGCCTCTGAACACCTTTCTGCAACCTAGCTCCCTGGCGCATACTGGAGATACCTGTTGGCCTAGTTGGCCCTCAGGGACCCTCAGAATTGAAAGAGAATTAATTCCCCAACTTACAACTCGCCACGGGCGTGTTTCCACAATGGTGAAGGAAGGGGGCGTGGCCTGAGGTGACATGTCTGCAAACACGCCCTGTGGCGCGTTTTAAGTTGGAGAATTAATTCCTCCTCAATCCTGAGCGTCCTGGGGCCAACTAGCCCACCAGGTACCTCCAGTATGCGCCAGAGAGCTGCGTTGCACAGAGGTGTTCAGAGTCCACGCCCCTTTTACAACACTCTGCAACGCAGCTCCGTGGTGCTTACTGGAGGTACCTGGTGGGCTAGTTGGCCTCAGGGACCCTCAGGATTAAAGAGGTATTAATTCCTCAACTTAAAACGCGCCACAGGGTGTGTTTGCACACATGTCACCTCAGGCCCCGCCCCTCCCTTCACCACTGTGCAAACGCGTCCCGTGGCGCGTTTTAAGTTGGGGGATTAACTCCTTGAATCCTGAGGGTCCCTGGGTGCAACTAGCCCACCAGCTACCTCCATTAAGCGCCACAGAGCTGCGTTGCAGAGAGGTGTAAAAGGGGCGTGGCCTCAGAACACCTCTCTGCAACGCAGCCCCCTGGCGCATACTGGAGGTTCCTGGTGGGCTAGTTGGCCCCCAGGGACCCTCAGGATTCAAGGGGAGTTAATCCCCCAACTTAAAAGGCGCCACGGGGATATACACAGGTAATTTTATTTTAAAAAAAGAAGCCCCGGTGGGTGGCGGTCCCCGGGACTGCGGGAGGGCCGAGTGCCCTCCCGCACCATTTTTAATTCAAAGCCCCGGGGGGTGGCGATCCCCGGGGCTTGGGGGGCCTTAGAGGCCCCCCACACAAATATTTTATGAACCCCCACATGCCCCCGGGACTTGGCCCACCCGGGGGCCAAATAACAAAGAAGCACGGGAGCCCGCGCTTCGGGTTTTTTTTCCTGGGCGGGATCCGCGCATCTTGCTCATTTTTTAAATGTTTTTTTGGGCCCTGGGGGTCCTTGTGGGACCCCCTAAGCAGGCCTAGGGGGTCAGGGTGTTTCTACCCTGCCCCCTTTTTGCATTTTGCGCACTTGTTTCTGTGCCTCGGTTCTACCGAGGAACAAGATGGCTGCCAACACTTCCTGGTTTGGAGTGTTGACAGCCAATTAGCATACAGCTCGTGATCGGGAGGGTGCGCTCAGGGTGCGCGGATCCTCTGCGGCCATAGATATATATGTGTTTTTACTTTTGATTTTCTCAGCAACTACTGAACGGATTTACACCATTTAACAAAAGGGTTCTTTCTGAACCAAGAACTACCTCGTTGCCAAATTTGGTGTAATTCCGTTCAGCAGTTCGGGCTGTAGCCGTGTCTAAAGTTTCCTATGGAAAATTGCATGGGGAAAACACGTTTTGGGACCCCCCTTTTTTCTCGGCCCCCGCTCACCGAATCACCCCGAAACTTTCAAGATAGGAGCGGACCGGAGCGGGCCATAAGTTTTGAAAATTTTGCGAAGATTCGTCAACTGGCGCCAAAGGTATTTGAAATAGAATGTTGCGAAATTCCTATGGAAAATAGGTCCTAACTATAACTATCTACTGGCGACCGCCAGTAGATAATATATATATATATATATATATATATATATATATATCAACACGAAAATCCCAGGAATGTATCCGCTACGGCAGCAGCGGCAGCGCAACACCACGGGCACAGACTCCAAAGGCAAAGATGTTTAACAGATGGGTTTATTCACACATCTATGTCCAAAATGACGCGTTTCGGCCGCCAGACATGCGGCCTTGATCACATAACGCGCTGCTGGTGAGTACGTGCATTATATACAGGTGATAATGGTAGTCTTTTTTTCATGTTTACCTGCATGACCGGGCGATTTTACGGCACTAGTGAAAGTGAGTAGGTCATTTACAACAGGGTTTCGCTTTACTGTTTTAAGTCAGGCTGGGCTATATATGGTATTAAGTGAGTATCCCAAACATGGTGAAGAGACTTATGGCACATCAACTGTAATAACCCACGCTGCGTGTGCCCCAAACATTATGAACAAGTATAAATGGTACTAAATGTGACTGTCCCGGCTATATAATAGCTAAAGGATGTAAATCATGAGAATACAGGTAAGTTGAAACAATACGTTATAACTGCATAATACATCAATGATTCACTGTGTTATTTGTGCCACAAATACAAATCAGTGCATGCAAATATGAAATGGCAACAATCCCAAGTGGGAAATAGTGGAGAAGTAGAGCCCTGCTTCTCGGTATATTATCGCATGCGTGCGCACAGTGGTTGTCCTCACATTGTATAGAAGTGTTCTATAAGGGATATATAGTATGTCATGAAATCTACGTTATGCCTGATTAGATAAAATGCCAGCTGTAGTGTTGAGCAAATAAGCGAGTGCTACTACTATTAAACAAGTGCTTAACTGAATTATAGTGAGAGGTAAGGCAGTGCCAAGGGTAATGTGTAGCGAAAAATTTAAAATGAAAGAAAAAATGTGAGCGCATAACATACGAAGACCTAGGTGTTAAGAGGAAGTGTTATGTAACATATGTTAGCGCACATAGTGTTCTATATACAGTGTGGTGATCCAGAAATTCAATCTAAAAATTGAAATGGCTCAAGTGGCGCAAATGGGAATACACCATGCAGTATTTGTGACAGACATTTGTATTAATGTATAGCTAAAACAAATATGACTGCGTTGATGCAATAAGTCTTGTGTGTTTCACGCGATAACAGCGTGTAAGTCATAGGAAGTAAGAGGACATCCCAAATTAAAATTAAAATCAGGTGCTATACAAATACGTGCCACTTAGTTCAGACCCAAAGGGGAATAACCAAAACAAAAAATGCAGGGAACATAAAGTGGAGAACAAAGCGCAAGGAACAAAAGGAACAGAAATTGGCCACATTATTTCAACTCTACAGAAAATTGTGCAAGTCCTCACTGGTGTTAAGGCCTGAGGGTGTCTTAGTGTTGAATTCTAGTATGTATTTGCTTTCAAGTTGGCGTAAAAGTTTTTCACGGTTCCCCCCTCTTCTTAAGATTGGTATACAATCAATTACAGAGTATCGGAGGTGGTCAAGATTGTTATTATGGACCTCCCTAAAGTGTCTGGCGACTGGGTATGCTGGGTCATTGTTCACTATGGCTCTGAGATGTTGCAGGATGCGTAAATGAACCTGTAGCTTAGTGCTACCAATGTAGCGTACCTTGCACTCACACTCAAGCAGATAAACTGCGAATTCAGTTCTGCAAGTCAGGCGGTGTTTGATGATGAGGGGTTGCTTTCTAAAGGTAGAATCTACCTGGGTCATGTTCCTGCCAAACTTACATGCCCTGCAGCTGTTACATTTCACAAAACCTTTCATGTCGGAAAGCCAGTACTATATATATATATATATATATATATATATATTATCTACTGGCGGTCGCCAGTAGATAGTTATAGTTACAACCTATTATCCATAGGAAATCCGCGACATTCTATTTGAAATAACTCTCTTGCCGGTTGACGTATCTTCGCGAAATTTTCAAACTTCGTGGGGCGCTCCGGTCCGCTCCTACCCTGAAAGTCTCGGGGGGATTCGTCAAGCGGGGGCCGAGAAAAAAGGGGGGTCCCAAAACGTGTTTTCCCCATGCACTTTTCCATAGGAAACTTTAGACACGGCTACAGCCCGAACTGCTGAACGGAATTACACCAAATTTGGCAAAGAGGTAGTTCTTGGTTCAGAAAGAACCCTTTTTGTTAAATGGTGTAAATCCGTTCAGTAGTTGCTGAGAAAATGAAAAGTAAAAAGTTAGTGATATCTAGGGACGAGTAGGGTCCGCGTACCCTCCCGATCACGAGCTGCATGTTAATTGGCTGTCAGCTGGCTGTCAACATTCCGATTCAGGAAATGTTGGCAGCCATTTTGTCCCTCGGTAGAACCGAGGGACAGAAACAAGTGCGCAAAGCGCACAAAGGGGCAGGGTAGAAACACCCTGACCCCCTAGGTTTGCTCAGGGGTCCCACAAGGACCCCCTGGGCAAAAAATTTTTTTATTTTTTTAAAATCGGCAGGATGCGCTCAGGGTGCGCGAATCCTGCCGAAAAAAATCGAAGCGCGGTCTCCCGCGCTTCGATGTTAATTGGCCCCCGGGTGGCCCAAGTCCCGGGGGCATGGTGGGGGGATAATTTAATGTGTGGGGGCCTCAAGGGCCTCCCAAGCCCCGGGGACCGCCACCCCCGGGGCTTTTTAAAAATGGTGCGGGAGGGCTCTGAGCCCTCCCGCAGCCCCGGGGACCACCACCTCCCCGGGGCTTTTTTTAAATAATGACAAAACCTGTGTGGGGGGCTCCAGCCCCCACACGCCCCGGGACCGCCACCTCCCCGGGGCACTAAACATTTAAATATGGGGGTCCGTTACGGACCCCAGAGCCCCGGGGACCACCACCTCCCCGGGGCTTTGAACTGAATTGGAGGGGGCCGCGCGGCCCCCTCCTGGAGCCCTTGATGGCCCTGGGGACCACCACCCCCCAGGGCCGGCTCCTGCAGTGTCCCGGGGTGCCTACCCCGGGACACTGTAGTTTGCTATGGCAGGACGGGAGCCTCGCGGCTCCCGTCCTTCGATAGCAAACTGCTTTGGATATTGGAAGAGAGAGCAGGGAAACCTGCTCTCTCTTCCAATATCCAAAGCGATTGCTTTTCCACATGGGGAGCAGCATGTCAGCTGCTCCCCATGTGGAACAGCAATGCCGGCTCCCAAGGGACGTGGGGAGCCGGCGGGACTGTGGGGGATTGGGGACCCCCCACAGTCCCCAACGGAGAGGGCCAGCCCCGGGGGATGGGGTCCCCGGGGCAAGTAGTGGCCTGGGAGGGGGCCACGCGGCCCCCTCCCCAAAAAAGGAGAATTTTTTTTTTTTTAAAATAGAAAGGCCAGCCCCGGGGATGGGGTCCCCGGGGCCTTAAAATGGCCAGAGGAGGGGGCCACGCTGCCCCCTCAAAATAATAAATAAAGAGGCCATGCCCCGGGGATGGGGTCCCCGGGGCCAATACAGGCCAAGGGAAGGGGGCCACGTGGCCCCCTTCCCGTTTTTTTTTTTTTGGTAATTAAAAAAGGGGTAAGGCCCTGGGGGATGGGGTCCCCAGGGCCCAAAAACAGAAAAAGGAAGGGGGGCCACACAGCCCCCCTTCATGGGACAAAAAAAAAACGATCGGGCCCACAGGGCCCGCCCCTTACTTCACCACTCTGCAAACGCGCCCCTGGCGCGTTTGCAGAGGGGGAACAAATTCACCTTGAATACTGGGGGTCCCTGGGGCCAACTAGCCCACCAGGAACCTCCAGTATGCGCCAGGGGGCTGCCTTGCAGAGACGTGTAGAGAGGCCACACCCCTTTTACACCTCTCTGCAACGCAGCTCTGTGGCGCTTTTGGAGGTATATGGTGGGCTAGTTGGACTCCGGGGACCCTCAGGATTCAAAGGGACTTAATCCCCCAACTTAAAACGCGCCACGGGCGCGTTTGCACAGTGGTGAAGGGAGGGGGCGGGGCTTCAGGTGATATGTGTGCAAACAGGCCCCGTGGCGCGTTTTAAGATGGGGAATTAAATCCCTTCAATCCTGAGGGTCCCTGGGGCCAACTAGCCCAACAGGTACATCCAGAATGCGCCACAGAGCTGCGTTGCAGAGAGGTGTAAAGGGGTGTGGCCTCTCTACACGTCTCTGCAACGCAGCCCCTGGCGCATATTGGAGGTTCCTGGTGGTCTAGTTGGCCCCTAGGGACCCTCAGGATTCAAGGGGACTTAATCCCCCAACTTAAAACGCGCCACGGGGCGCGTTTGCAAAGATGTCACCTCAGGCCCCGCCCCTCCCTTCACCATTGTGCAAATATTCCTCTAAAATCAGCCGAAATAGGAATTCCGATTTACTCACCTGTTATAAGGAGAGACCTCAGTGCTGTATCTTTCAGCCCAGTACTGGTCCTGAAAAGTAATTTTAACCGTACTTACCAGTAACTTGAATTTCCTTCCATAGGCTAACATTGACTGGTTTCACTTGGAAATTCTTCTAAGTGTGGAGTTTTGGAACTTTAAAATATTCCTCTAAAATCAGCCGAAATACGAATTCCGATTTACTCACCTGTTATCAGGAGAGACCTCACTGCTGCATCTTTCAGCCCAGTACTGGTCCTGAAAACTAATTTTAACCGTACTTACCGGTAACTTGAATTTCCTTCATAGGCTAACATTGACTGGTTTCACTTGGAAATTCTTCTAAGTGTGGAGTTTTGGAACTTTAAAATATTCCTCTAAAATCAGCCGAAATACGAATTCCGATTTACTCACCTGTTATCAGGAGAGACCTCAGTGCTGCATCTTTCAGCCCAGTACTGATCCTGAAAAGTAATTTTAACCGTACTTACCGGTAACTTGAATTTCCTTCATAGGCTAACATTGACTGGTTTCACTTGGAAATTCTTCTAAGTGTGGAGTTTTGGAACTTTAAAATATTCCTCTAAAATCAGCCGAAATACGAATTCCGATTTACTCACCTGTTATCAGGAGAGACCTCAGTGCTGCATCTTTCAGCCCAGTACTGATCCTGAAAAGTAATTTTAACCGTAGTTACCGGTAACTTGAATTTCCTTCATAGGCTAACATTGACTGGTTTCACTTGGAAATTCTTCTAAGTGTTGATTTTTGAAACATACAAATATTCCTCTAAAATCAGCCGAAATCCGAATTCAGATTTACTCACCTGTTATCAGGAGAGACCTCAGTGCTGCATCTTTCAGCCCAGTACTGGTCCTGAAAAGTAATTTTAACCGTACTTACCAGTAACTTGAATTTCCTTCCATAGGCTAACATTGACTGGTTTCACTTGGAAATTCTTCCAAGTGTGGAGTTTTGGAACTTTAAAATATTCCTCAAAAATCAGCCGAAATACGAATTCCGATTTACTCACCTGTTATCAGGAGAGACCTCAGTGCTGCATGTTTCAGCCCAGTACTGATCCTCAAAAGTAATTTTAACCGTACTTACCGGTAACTTGAATTTCCTTGATAGGCTAACATTGACTGGTTTTCAGCAAAAAAGTTTCAAAGTGTTGATTTTCACAAACTACAAATATTCCTTAAAAATCGCCTGTATGACTTAAACGCATTCTTTCAACTGTTTACAGGAGATGCACCAGTGCTGGATCCAGGATCCAACACTGAGTAAGAAAAAGTAACGATAACAGTTTTTACCTGCTAAGTGAATTTCCTTCCATAGGATAACATTGGTGATTCTATGAGAAAAAGTTTCTAAGTGTCAACTTTTAAAATACAATAATATTCCTTAAAAATCACGACTGTAACCAAAACGCTTTTACTCAACTGTTTACAGGAGATGTACCAGGACTGAATCTAGGATCCAGTCCTGTGATTAGAAAAGTAATCCATAAAGTAACTAATTGCATTTAACTAGAAATTCACATTGAGCTGAATGTTGCATTGTGTTTGAAAATGTGTTGCCCATTGCAACAACTGTAACTACTGTACTTAAAAGTCTATTGCCTATCTGCAAAGTATTTAAACTAAATTAATTCATTAAGAGAAAGTATTTTTTGTAATGTAATGTATAATGTAATTACAATGTAATTTAAAAAATAAAATATGTAAAAAAAAATTGTTTCTAAAAATGTAGTAAAACAGTATGAAAAAAATTAATATAACAATTAATACATTTAAAAATTGTCATTTACAAAACCTTTGAAATTCACTAAAAAAAACGTAGGTTTCAGGCACGTTATAGTTAGAAATTAGCATTTAAAAAACCTTTGAAATTCACTGAAAAAACCATAGGTTTCAGACACGTTATAGTTACAAATTAGCATTTAAAAAACCTTTGAAATTCACTGAAAAAACCATAGGTTTCAGACACGTTATAGTTACAAATTAGCATTTAAAAAACCTTTGAAATTCACTGAAAAAACCATAGGTTTTAGGGACAGTTATAGTTACTTGGACATTGCACTCGTACAAAACCCGTGAAATTCCCCGTTATAGTTAGTTCAGCTAACTATAACTCGCGCCCCGCAATGCACTGCTGATGACGTCACATATTACATCACTCATGACATGGTCAGTGACATCACTGATGACATCACTGATGACATCTCAAATGACATCACTGATGACATCATCCACGTGATAATCTGATGCACCTCCTCACACCCTAATATAACCTTTGATACACCCACTCTAAATTACAGACTGCCATTCGCAAAACCATAGACACTCCAACACCAATAACTACATACCCACTCACTGATTCTTAGGTCTACACACACACATCCACTCACTCACCCGTACAGTCACTCATACTTACGGTCACTCAGTACAGGACTATCATATGCACTCATACTCCTATATAGACACTCAAACACCGCCACTCATCCATAGAGGTACTCACACACCTAGTCAGTCATGCAAATAATTAAACACACTACCATTTACTCACCTATACAGTTATACACACACCACCCCACTTACTCATACAAATACTAGCACATTCTTACGCTCTTATACAATCACTGATACAAGCACACACTCATCCATACAGCCACTATCACAATCAGTCACTCTCGCTTATAGCTATTTATATACTCCAACACACATATATACTGCCTTTCACATATGTAGTTACTCACACATGTACCACTGGGACATACATTCACTCACTAACACACTCTTACACACACTTACCCACCCATAAAGTCTATCACAGATGCACTCTTGAAACCATCCACCCAGTGAATCACCCACTCACACATCTATGCACAGAGTCGCACACACCCCTCCCACACAAACACTCAGGCACCCATACAGATACTCACACAAGCATTCAATAACTCAAATAGACACTCATGTAGCTATTCACAAACACATGCAGCCACTTACACAGCAACAGACAGACGGATACAGACATTCACCCAGTTTAGTCACTAACCCATGCATTCAGTACGATACGTTAAATCACTCACTTATACAGTCAGTCACGCACCTACTAAATCATCCATACAGACACTTACACAACCACTCATTCTTCAATACGTCTTTTCCTATATATATTAAAAATATTTAAACTTTAGAGAAACACACAGTCACTGGATGATGTCATCAGTGATGTCATTTGAGATGTCATCAGTGATGTCATCAGTGATGTCACTGACCATGTCATGAGTGATGTAATATGTGACGTCATCAGCAGTGCATTGCGGGGCGCGAGTTATAGTTAGCTGAACTAACTATAACGGGGGAATTTCACGGGTTTTGTACGAGTGCAATGTCCAAGTAACTATAACTGTCCCTAAAACCTATGGTTTTTTCAGTGAATATAATATATATATATATATATATATATATATATATATATATATATATATATATATATATATAGTGAATTTCAAAGATTTTTTAAATGCTAATTACTAACTATAACGTCCCTGAAACCTATGTTTTTTTCAGTGAATATATTTATATATATATATAGGGATCTTGTAAAGGTGTTTGCCTAAATAAACACGCTGAAATATTGGAGCCGCGGCACTGTGGTTATTGTTGGAGCTGAGGAGAATCCAGCAGCACTGACAGGTTTCTTTGGTGGTATATATATATATACATTCACTGAAAAAACCATAGGTTTCAGGCTTGTTATAGTTAGGAATTAGCATTTTAAAAACCTTTGAAATTCACTGAAAAACCATAGGTTTCAGGCCTGTTATAGTTAGGGTTTGGCATTTGTAAAACCTTTGAAATTCACTGAAAAAACCATAGGTTTTAGGGAAAGTTATAGTTAGTTGGACATTGCACTCGTACAAAACCTGTGAAATTCCCCATTATAGTTAGTTCAGCTAACTATAACTTGCGCCCCGCAATTCACTGCTGATGACGTCACATATTACATCACTCATGACATGGTCAGTGACATCACTGATGACATCACTGATGACATCATCCAGTGATTGTGTGTTTCTGTAAAGTTTAAATATGTTTAATATATATAGGGAAAGGCGTATTGAAGAATGAGTGGGTGTATAAGCGCCTGAATGGATGATTTAGTAGGTGTGTGACTGAGTCTATAAGTGAGTGATTAAACGTATCTTACTGGATGCATGGGTGAGTGACTAAACTGTGTGAATGTCTGTATCCGTCTGTCTGTTGTTGTGTAAGCTGCTGCATGGGTTTCTGACTAGCTAAATGAGTGTCTATATGGGTTATGGATTGGTTCTCTGAGTATCTGTATGGGTGCCTCAGTGTTTGTGTGGGTGGGGTGTGTGTGACTCTGTGCATAGATGTGTGAGTGGGTGATTCACTGGGTGCATGGTTTCAAGAGTGCGTCTGTGATGGACTGTATGGGTGGGTGAGTGTGTGTATGGGTGTGTTAGTGATTGAATGTATATCTCAGTGGTACATGTGTGAGTAACTACATATGTGAAAGGCAGTATATATGTGTGTTGGAGTATATAAATGGCTATAAGTGAGAGTGTGTGATTGTGAGAGTGGCTATATGGATGAGTGTGTGCTTGCATCAGTGATTGCATAGGAGCGTAAGAATGTGCTAGTATTTTTATGAGTAAGTGAGCTGGTGTGTATAACTGTATAGGTGAGTAAATTGGAGTGTGATTAATTATTTGCATGACTGACTAGGTGTATGAGTACCTCTATGGATGAGTTGCGTTGTGTGAGTGTTTATATAGGTGTATGAGTGCATATGATAGTCCTGTACTGAGTGACTGTAAGTATGAGTGACTGTACGGGTGAGTGAGTAGATGTGTGTGTGTAGACCTAAGAATCAGTTAGTGGGTATGTACTTATTGGTATTGGAGTGTGTATGGTTTTGAGAATGGCAGTCTGTAATTTAGAGTGGGTGTATCAAAGGTTATATTAGGGTGTGAGAAGATGCATTAAATTCTCACATGGATGATGTCATCAGTGATGTCATTTGAGATGTCATCAGTGATGTCATCAGTGATGTCACTGACCATGTCATGAGTGATGTAATATGTGATGTCATCAGCAGTGCATTGCGGGGGCGCGAGTTATAGTTAGCTGAACTAACTATAATGGGGGAATTTCACGGGTTTTGTACGAGTGCAATGTCCAACTAACTATAACTTTCCCTAAAACCTATGGTTTTTTCAGTGAATTTCAAAGGTTTTTTAAATGCTAAATCCTAACTATAACAGGCCTGAAACCTATGGTTTTTTCAGTGAATTTCAAAGGTTTTTAAAATGCTAATTCCTAACTATAACAAGCCTGAAACCTATGGTTTTTTCAGTGAATTTCAAAGGTTTTTTAAATGCTAATTCCAAACTATAACATGTCTGAAACCTATAGTTTTTATCAGTGAATTTCAAAGGTTTTGTAAATGACAATTTTTAAATGTATTAATTGTTATATATTTTTTTTTTTATACTGATTTACTACATTATTTTAAACTATTTATTTTTAGATATTTTATTTTTTAAATTACATTGTAATTACATTATACATTACATTACAAAATATACTTTCTCAGAATGAATTACTTTAGTTTAAATACTTTGCAAATAGGCAATAGACTTTTAAGTACAGTAGTTACAGTTGTTGCAATGGGCAACACAATTTCAAACACAATGCAACATTGAGCTCAATGTGAATTTCTAGCTAAATGCAATTAGTTACTTTATGGATTACTTTTCTAACCACAGGACTGGATCCTAGATTCAGTCCTGGGACATCTCCTGTAAACAGTTGAGTAAAAGCGTTTTGGTTACAGTAGTGATTTTTAAGGAATATTTTTGTATTTTAAAAGTTGACACTTAGAAACTTTTTCACATACAATCACCAATGTTATCCTATGGGAGGAAAATCACTTAGCAGGTAAGTAGTGTTATCGTTACTTTTTCTTACTCAGTGGTGGATCCTGGATCCAGCACTGGTGCATCTCCTGTAAACAGTTGAAAGAATGCGTTTAAGTCATACAGGCGATTTTTAAGGAATATTTGTAGTTTGTGAAAATCAACACTTTGAAACTTTTCTGCTGAAAACCAGACAATGGATTCCTATGGAAGGAAATATAAGTTACTGGTAAGTACGGTTAAAATTACTTTTCAGGATCAGTACTGGGCTGAAAGATGCAGCACTGAGGTCTCTCCTGATAACAGGTGAGTAAATCGGAATTCGTATTTTGGCTGATTTTAGAGGAATATTTGTGTTTCAAAAATCGACACTTAGAAACTTTTTCAGCAAAAAGCAGGCAATGATATCCTATGGAAGGAAATTCAAGTTACTGGTAAGTACGGTTAAAATTACTTTTCAGGATCAGTACTGGGCTGAAAGATGCAGCACTGAGGTCTCTCCTGATAACAGGTGAGTAAATCGGAATTCGTATTTCGGCTGATTTTAGAGGAATATTATAAAGTTCCAAAACTCCACACTTCGAAGAATTTCCAAGTGAAACCAGTCAATGATATCCTATGGAAGGAAATTCAAGTTACTGGTAAGTACGGGTAAAATTACTTTTCAGGATCAGTACTGGGCTCAAAGATGCAGCACTGAGGTCTCTCCTGATAACAGGTGAGTAAATCGGAATTCGTATTTCGGCTGATTTTAGAGGAATATTATAAAGTTCCAAAACTCCACACTTAGAAGAATTTCCAAGTGAAACCAGTCAATGTCAGCCTATGGAAGGAAATTCAAGTTACTGGTAAGTACGGTTAAAATTACTTTTCAGGATCAGTACTGGGCTGAAAGATGCAGCACTGAGGTCTCTCCTGATAACAGGTGAGTAAATAGGAATTCGTAGTTCGGCTGATTTTAGAGGAATATTTGCACAATGGTGAAGGGAGGGGGCGGGGCCTAAGGTGACATCTGTGCAAACGTGCCCCGTGGCGCGTTTTAAGTTGGGGGATTAAGTCCCCTTGAATCATGAGGGTCCCTGGGGTCCAACTAGCCCACCCTGTACCTCCAGTATGCGCCAGGGAGCTGCGTTGCAGAGAGGTGTTCAGAGGCCACGCCCCTTTTTGCACCTCTCTGCAATGCAGCTCTGTGGCGCTTTCTGGATGTACCTGTTGGGCTAGTTGGCCCCCAAGGACCCTCAGGATTGAAGGGGATTTAATTCCCCATCTTAAAACGCGCCACAGGGCCTGTTTGCACACATGTCACCTGAAGCCCCGCCCCCTCCCTTCACCACTGTGCAAACGCGCCCCGTGGCGCGTTTTAAGTTGGGGGATTAAGTCCCCTTGAATCCTGAGGGTCCCTGGAGTCCAACTAGCCCACCATGTACTTCTAAAAAGCGCCACAGAGCTGCGTTGCAGAGAGGTGTAAAAGGGGCGTGGCCTCTGTACACCTCTCTGCAACGCAGCTCCCTGGCGCATACTGGAGGTTCCTGGTGGGCTAGTTGGCCCCCAGGGACCCCCAGTATTCAAGGGGAATTACTTCCCCTTCTTAAAACGCGCCAGGGGGCTCGTTTGCAGAGTACTGCAGGGAGGGGGGCGGGGCCTCCGGCACGATGCCGGTCATTTTTTGTTTTTTTTTAATGGGAGGGGGGCTGCGTGGCCTCCCTTCCCTTGGCCACTTTTGGCCCCGGGGACCCCATCCCCCGGGGCCTGAGCAATTTATTTATTTTTTAAATTAAAAAAAAAACGGGAAGGGGGCCGCATGGCCCCCCTTCCCTGGGCCTGTATTGGCCCCGGGGACCCCACCCCTGGGGCATGCCCTCGATTTTTTATTTTTAAATTTGGACGGGGACTGCGTGGCCTTCCTCCTCAGGCCATTTAAGGCCCCGGGGACCCCAACCCCCGGGGCCGGCCTTGCCCTTTTTTTTATTTTTTTAATTTTTTATTTGGGGAGGGGGGCTGCGTGGCCCCCCTCCCTGGCCACTTATGGCCCGGGGACCCCATCCCCCGGGGCCTGGCCTCTGGTTGGGGACTGTGGGGGGGTCCCCAATCCCCCACAGTCCCAGCCGGCTCCCCGCGTCCTACGGGAGCCGGCATTGCTTTTCCACATGGGGAGCAGCTAACATGCTGCTCCCCATGTGGAAAGCAATTAGTTTGCATTTTGAAAGAGAGAGCAGGTTTCCTGCCTCTCTTTCAAAATGCAAACCAAGTTTGCTATGACAGGACGGGAGCCGCGAGGCTCCCGTCCTGTCATAGCAAACTACAGTGTCCCGGGGGTAGGCACCCGGGACTCTGCAGGAGCCGGCCCTGGGGGTGGCGGTCCCCAGGGCCATCAAGGGCTCCAGGAGGGGTGGCCGCGCGGCCCCCTCCCAACCATTAGTAAAGCCCTGGGGAGGTGGTGGTCCCCGGGCTTTGGGGGTCCGTAACGGACCCCCATATTCAAATCTTTAGTTCCCCGGGGAGGTGGCGGTCCTCGGGGCGTGTGGGGGCTGGAGCCCCCCACACAGGTTAAAACATTTTTAAAAAAGAAGCCCCGGGGGCTGGCGGTCCTCGGGGCTGCGGGAGGGCAAAGAGCCCTCCCGCACCATTATTTTCTAAAGCCCCGGGGGTGGCGGTCCTCGGGGCTTGGGGGCCGTAGAGGCCCCCACATTAAATCTAAACCACCCCACCATGCCCCCGGGACTTGGCCCACCCGGGGGCAAATAAACATCGAAGCGCGGGAGACCGCGCTTCGATTTCTTTTTTTTCGGCAGGATCCGCGCACCCTGAGCGCATCCTGCCGATTTTTTTAAAAAATGCTTTTTTCTGCCCAGGGGGTCCTTGTGGGACCCCCTGAGCAGGCCTAGGGGTCAGGGTGTTTCTACCTGCCCCCTTTGTGCGTTTTGCGCACTTGTTTCTTTTTTTTCCTCGGCGGGATCCGCGCACCCTAAGCGCATCCTGCCGATTTAAAAAAAAATGCTTTTTCTGCCCAGGGGGTCCTTGTGGGATCCCCTGAGCAGACCTAGGGGTCAGGGTGTTTCTACCCTGCCCCTTTTGCGCTTTGCGCACTTGTTTCTGTCCCTCGGTTCTACCGAGGGATAAAATGGCTGCCAACACTTCCTGATTTGGAGTGTTGACAGCCACTTGACAGCCAATTAGCATACAGCTCGTGATCGGGAGGGTACGCAGACCCTACTCGTCCATAGATATATATGTGACTTTACTTTTGATTTTCTCAGGAACTACTGAACGGATTTACACCATTTAAGCAAAAGGCACGACACTGAACCAAGGGCTACCTCTTTGCCAAATTTGGTGTAATTCCGTTCAGCAGTTCGGGCTGTAGCTACGACTAAAGGTTCCTATGGAAAAATGAATGGGGAAAACGCGTTTTGGGACCCCCCTTTTTTCTCGGCCCCCGCTTGACGTATCACCCCGAGACTTTCAGGATAGGAGCGGACCGGAGCGCCCCAACAAGTTGGAAACTTTCACGAAGATTCGTCAACCGGCGCCAACGTTATTTCAAATAGAATGTCGCGGATTTCCTATGGATAATAGGTCCTAACTATAACTATCTACTGGCGACCGCCAGTAGATTATATATATATATATATATATATATATATATATATATGAAATAGCACTCCTGCTCCACCTCCACATGGAAAACAGGTACGGACCACAGATCGTTTGTTGAAAATAAAGTGCTTTTAATCGGAGCAAATAGAATTCAGCAGCATTCTAGTCATAAATGGGTCAGTACCCAGCCTTGACGCCATATATATATGTGTGTATGCTGGGTCTGGTGGCTCAGTGGATTTTTTTTTTACTCTAGCCCTGCCCCTACTGACCCCGCCCCTACTGACCCCGCCCTCACCGGTGCGGCCCTCGGCCACAAACCACACTGTAAATTTGGCCCCCGAGAGAACGTTTGTGAGTACCCACGCTCTAGATGATGCTCCATCCCAGCCGCAGCCCATCGACGGAAGAGTGATTGTCAAGCTGAGCATAAATGAAACTGCAGGTCCCAGCAGGCATTGCGTAAGTGAATAAATTAAATGGCACACCTGAGGCCAACTTTATTGTATTAGCGTGCAGAGGACAGTGCAGGTGCACATAATGAATGCTGCTCGTGTTGGCCTCTGAAGAAAGGGAATGATTCCCTGAAACGCGTCAGGCCAAGGGACAAAATCACAGATTGAGAAGCAGCCTGTTTTTGAAATAAAAGGTTGTTACCTACCTTACCACGGAGTGCGGCTTCATCTCTGGGCATCTTTTTGGAAACAAAGGTACACGGCGGTTCCAGGCCGTGGAAGCGACGCACCGCCCCTGGAATGAACTGGGTCTGCGTGGGGGAGACTGTTTCCCCTTGCGATCGGCGTGGGAAGGAAAATGAAATAAACAGGCTGAGTCTCAATCGGAGGCTCAATGGAGGGCTGCAGTATTGGTCCCTGTTAATGAACACGAGCAACTAACCCACCGGAGGGGCAAAAAATGCATAAATGAAACTGTTGGTCCCAGCAGGCATTGCGTAAGTGAATAAATTAAATGGCACACCTGAGGCCAACTTTATTGTATTAGCGTGCAGAGGACAGTGCAGGTGCACGTAATGAATGCTGCTCGTGTTGGCCTCTGAAGAAAGGGAATGATTCCCTGAAACGCGTCAGGCCAAGGGACAAAATCACGGATTGAGAAGCAGCCTGTTTTTGAAATAAAAGGTTGTTACCTACCTTACCACGGAGTGCGGCTTCATCTCTGGGCATCTTTTTGGAAACAAAGGTACACGGCGGTTCCAGGCCGTGGAAGCGACGCACCGCCCCTGGAATGAACTGGGTCTGCGTGGGGGAGACTGTTTCCCCTTGCGATCGGCGTGGGAAGGAAAATGAAATAAACAGGCTGAGTCTCAATCGGAGGCTCAATGGAGGGCTGCAGTATTGGTCCCTGTTAATGAACACGAGCAACTAACCCACCGGAGGGGCAAAAATGCATAAATGAAACTGCAGGTCCCAGCAGGCATTGCGTAAGTGAATAAATTAAATGGCACACCTGAGGCCAACTTTATTGTATTAGCGTGCAGAGGACAGTGCAGGTGCACGTAATGAATGCTGCTCGTGTTGGCCTCTGAAGAAAGGGAATGATTCCCTGAAACGCGTCAGGCCAAGGGACAAAATCACGGATTGAGAAGCAGCCTGTTTTTGAAATAAAAGGTTGTTACCTACCTTACCACGGAGTGCGGCTTCATCTCTGGGCATCTTTTTGGAAACATATATATATATATATTATATATATATATATATATATATATATATATATATATATATATATATTATCTACTGGCGGTCGCCAGTAGATAGTTATAGTTAGGACCTATTTTCCATAGGAAATCCGTAACATTCTATTCCCAATAACTTTGGCGCCGGTTGACGAATCTTCACAAAATTTTCAAAACTCGTGGGGCGCTCCGGTCCCCGCTCCTATCCTGAAAGTCTCGGGGTGATTCGTCAAGTGGGGGCCGAGAAAAAAGGGGGGTCCCAAAACGTGTTTTCCCCATGCAATTTTCCATAGGAACCTTTAGTCGCAGCTACAGCCCGAACTGCTGAACGGAATTACACCAAATTTGGCAAAAAGGTTGCCCTTGGTTCAGAGTCGTGCCTTTTGGTTAAATGGTGTAAATCCGTTCAGTAGTTCCTGAGAAATTCAAAAGTAAAATCACATATATATCTATGGCCGCGGTGGAAGAAGGTGGCGAGGGAATCGCACAGGGCTTGCGACGGCGGGATGTCGTTGGTGTTGGAGCTGGGGTTGGAGAGTTCCTTCACGATGTTGAAGAGCTCCTTGCTGTTGTGTGCGTTGTTGTCGAGGCGGTCTTTGAAGGAGATTCTCTTGGCGGACCTGATGAGGTGGTGGTGGTTACGGGTGGCGTCTTTATGGGCTGCGTGGCTGTCCGGTGTCTTATCACTGTGCCATTTCTTCTCAAGTTTCCGGCAGGTACGCTTGGAAGCTAGGAGTTCCGGGGTGAACCAGCTGGCTCTTTTGGTGGTGTCGCTGTAGGTGAGTTTTTTCAGCGGGGCGAGGGTGTTGGCACAGTCGTCTATCCATCGTCTGAGGTTGCAGGCAGTGTCGTCGGCGTTAGATGGGTCGGAGGGAGGGCTGAGAGCGAGGTTTGCCCGTAGTTGGTCTTCGGTGACTTTGCTCCAGCAGCGGCGTGGGATCTGTTGGGTGCGGTGGTTTGTGGTGGGTTTCTGGAAGGTGAAGTGGATGCAGCGGTGGTCTGTCCAGAGGAGTTCCGTGGTGTGGGTGAAGGAGACATCATCCAGTGACTGTGTGTTTCTGTAAAGTTTAAATATGTTTAATATATACAGGGAAAGGCATATTGAAGAATGACTGGGTGTATAAGTGTCTGAATGGATGATTTAGTAGGTGCGTGACTGACTCTATAAGTGAGTGATTAAACGTATCTTACTAAATGCATGGGTTAGTGACTAAACTGTGTGAATGTCTGTATCCGTCTGTCTGTTGTTGTGTAAGCAGCTGCATGGGTTTGTGACTAGCTACATGAGTGTCTATATGGGTTATGGATTGGTTGTCTGAGTATCTGTATGGGTGCCTGAGTGTTTGTGTGGGTGGGGTGTGTGTGACTCTGTGCATAGATGTGTGAGTGGGTGATTCACTGGGTGCATGGTTTCAAGAGTGCGTCTGTGATGGACTGTATGGGTGGGTGAGTGTATGTATGGGTGTGTTAGTGATTGAATGTATATCTCAGTGGTACATGTGTGAGTAACTACATATGTGAAAGGCAGTATATATATGTGTTGGAGTATATAAATGGCTATAAGTGAAAGTGTGTGATTGTGAGAGTGGCTATATGGATGAGTGTGTGCTTGCATCAGTGATTGCATAGGAGCGTAAGAATGTGCTAGTATTTGTATGAGTAAGTGAGCTGGTGTGTATAACTGTATAGGTGAGTAAATGGGAGTGTGATTAATTATTTGTATGACTGACTAGGTGTATGAGTACCTCTGTGGATGAGTGGCGGTGTGTGAGTGTCTATATAATAGTATGAGTGCATATGATAGTCCTGTACTGAGTGACCATAAGTATGAGTGACTGTACGGGTGAGTGAGTGGATGTGTGTGTAAACCTAAGAATCAGTGAGTGGGTATGTAGTTATTGGTGTTGGAGTGTCTATGGTTTTGAGAATGGCAGTCTGTAATTTAGAGTGGGTGTATCAAAGGTTATATTAGGGTGTGAGAAGATGCATCAAATTATCACATGGATGATGTCATCAGTGATGTCATCAGTGATGTCATTTGAGATGTCATCAGTGATGTCATCAGTGATGTCACTGACCATGTCATGAGTGATGTAATATGTGACGTCATCAGCAGTGCATTGCGGGGGCGCGAGTTATAGTTAGCTGAACTAACTATAACGGGGGAATTTCTCTGGTTTTGTACGAGTGAAATGTCCAACTAACTATAACTTTCCCTAAAACCTATGGTTTTTCAGTGAATTTCTAAGGTTTTTTAAATGCTAATTTCTAACTATAACGTGCCTGAAACCTATGATTTTTTGAGTGAATATATATATATATATATATATTCACTGAAAAAAACCATAGGTTTCAGGGACGTTAGAGTTAGTAACTAGCATTTAAAAACCTTTGAAATTCACTGAAAAAAACCACAGGTTTCAGGGACGTTATAGTTAGTCTGACATTTCACTCATACAAAGCCAGAGAAATTCGGCCGTTATAGTTAGTTGAGCTAACTATAACTCGCGCCCCTGCAATGCACTGCTGATGATGTCACATATTACATCACTCATGACATGGTCAGTGACATCACTGATGACATCTCAAATGACATCACTGATGACATCATCCACTTAATATCTGATGCACCTCCTCACACCTAAATATAACCTTTCATACACCCACTCTAAAATACAGAGTACCATTCTCGAAACCATAGACACACCAATACCAGTTAGTACATACTCACTCACGGATTCATAGGTCTACACACATCTACTCACCCATACAGTCACTCATACACGCAGTCACTCATCAATATAGCCACTGATATATGCACTCATACACCCATTCAGACACTCACATACTGCCACTCACCCACATAGCTACTCACACACCTAGTCAGTCACCCATTGAATCAATCACAGTGCCATTTACTCACCAATACAGTTATACACACACCACCTCACGTATTCATACAGATACTAACACATACTTAGTCTCTTATACAATCACTGACACAACCATACACTCATCCATACAGCCACTCTCACAATCACTCACTCTCACATATAGTCAGTTATATACTCCAACACTCACATACACTGGCTTTCACATATGTAGTTACTCACACATATACCACTGAGACATCCATTCACCCTCCAACACAGCCATACATACACTCACTCAACCATACAGCCCCTCGCAGATGCACCCATGAACCCATACATCCACTGAATCACGCACTCACACATCTATGCGGTCAACAGATATCGATATTTGTTTATTTTTGAATTTCTCAGAAACTACTGAACGGATTTATACCATTTTAAAAAAGGTCACTTTCTGAACCAAGAGCTACCTTTTTGCCAAATTTGGTGTAATTCCATTCAGCAGTTTGGGCTGTAGCCTGTTCCAAAATTTCCTATGGAAATTAACATGGAGAAAACGCGTTTTGGGACCTCCCTTTTTTCTTGACCCCCGCTTGACGAATCACCCCGAAACGTTCTAGACAGGAGCTGACCGGAGCGCCCCATTAGTTTTGAAAATTTTGCAAAGATTCGTCAAACGGCGCCAAAGATATTGGCAAATCAAACAAGCATTGGCATAGCCAATAGGTTTCGCTTTTGGGACATTATAAGTGTTTAGCCATGCAACAGTTGATGTTGCACCAAGGATATTGTGCTGCATAATTAAATACTTATAAGGTCCCAAAGGCGAGACCTATTGGCTATTTGGTGAGGGACGCGGAGCACTTTGAAGGACCTTATCGTCAAATTTTGGGAATTGATATTACTGGCTTCATTTACTGAATATCTTGTTCACCTTGTGGGGTTGTCCCCCCCTATGGTGCATCACTACGTCTTCCAGCTAATAACCTCATAATATATAGAAAATAGCAGATCCAGTAATATATATCATTATAACATTTTGTGAATCTTATCCTTGCTATGGTCCTGCCATTACGTATAGAAAACACGTGGAAGGTCACATATACATTCTAATACTTGAAAATAAGGTACAGTGGTTACTACCCTCGATAAAAGACCGTGTTGTTCCCGTCCTGGATATTGGAACTCCAATATAGGAAACTTGTTCCCCCTGTGTATTTGCCGGTGTGATACTGTGCCCGTTTTGGACAAGGTCCTGAGGAAGGAGGTTCACATGTTGTGTTAATCCACCGAAACGCGCGTCGACCTCGTGTGTCCAGACCTAATTGTTGTTTTTTTCATCTTGGTGGAAATGCATTACATCTTATGTTTCCCTTTAAATCCAGATGTGCATAAGTGTCTTGTATGAGTGTGAATGTCTGTGAGGTATGCATGGTTTGTAAGAAGATTTGTTATTGTGGGGACTAATAATATTGCATTTTATTTCGCATGATTGTTTATATGTATTTACAATTTTTTTATATAAAAAAAACCCCAAAAAAGTTCTTTATATCCATTGAGAAAAACGATATTTAATGTATTGGTAAAAAAGGAGAAAAGAAATTAATAAAAAGAATAAACATGATCTTAAAAAAATAAAAAACAATGATGCTGTTGATATGTTATAAATATTTGATGTTTGGATTTTTTCTAAACCCATACTAGATTTAATCCTTTGTAAAAAGAAATATAGGTCTAAGGGGAGTGTTTTCTGGTTCCAATTGTCTGTCCTGTTCCCCTCTTACTCCCAGACCTTATTCGTTCTTAGAGGGGGTCCCTTGCTTTTTGATTGGGAGACCTATTGGCTATGCCAATGCTTGTTTGTTTTTAGAATCGAGCCCTTTAGTATTCTGGGTCCAGCGTTCCTATAATAGGCAGCCTCTAGGTGCTGTACAGCGCGAGCTTGGTACAGGCTGCTCTGTTCTGATTAAGCGTGCTCACACTAAGTGACGTCACTGCAGAATTAGCATGTGCCTTCCATGTGCACATGCATGCTCTGTTCTCATCACTTAAATGGCGGTTACTAACAGACACCTCGGTGACGCGTGTGCATGGCCTGTTACACTGCTGCGTATCTTGTTTCACCCTCCGGGGACTAACTTCCACTCACCTCTGTCCATTGCAAAGATGCTGATGCACAAGCAAAAGCACTTCCTTTTATTATATTTCATCATGAAATAAATGTCTACCCCGCCATTGGGTGCAGAACACCACGTGCTTCTTTAATAACTGTGTGTACAAGAAACAAAGCAGCACGTTATAGCAGTTCTGCCGATGGCCCCATTCTGGGAAACACCAACAAGGCATCACTCACCCCGCCCCTGACATCTCCATTTCGTAAACCTTTGTTATTGCCAACATATCCCCAGGCACATGCCACTTTAATTACTGTACTTTATCGGCACCCTTCAGCTGTGTGCCTCGCGCCTGCCAACATGCAGCAGAAATAGAACGAGGCATGTAAACGTATTCCAAAGACACTCCCTGTCAGCGGTGTGTTACCAAGTATGTTTATACAGTGCCCATAGCCACAGGTGATGCTGTTTATAGTTGCAGCAAGTAACTGGTGTTACAACTAGTATCCATTTTAAATGTACCGTGTCTCTCGACATTAGGAGGCTGAAAGACTGAGCAGGTCCTGCCAGGATATGTAATAGTGACAACTACGGCCATCTTGAGTACCCCCTCTCAAGCTTGGACCTCAAATGTATCATGATGGTGGTTTGTAATTGTGACAACCAGATCTTGGAAACAAGCGCATCGGTGCATGTCTGTGTCAGGGTGGGAAATAGAAGGACACACCTCCAAAAAGGATGTGGTTTTAGGGGACAGGTCTTGTCCCAGTGGAGAAGAACAAACAATAACAAGAAAGCACGAAAGTGAAAGCTAAAGCTAATTGGACAAAAATACCTCTGCACTTCATGAAACATGAAGGGCGGTGCCGTGAAGCGGAGAGGTTGTGAGAGAGAGGGGGAGCAGGAGGTGAGCCCGCGAGTGGTGCGCGCGTGTGTGCTTGGGAGAGCAGTCTTCACTTTTCAAGCACTGCACTCGTGCTCGTGGCGCGCCGCTGCTCGCTCCCGCAAGGTGGATGCTGCCACAAGCACGAGTGCAGTGCTTGAAAAGTGAAGACCGATGGCTAAAGGTCCTCCTAGAGCAGCGTATGCGCGCTGCCTAGGCAAGACCTAAAAACGCTTTTCCTATGGAAACTTGGTCCTAACTATAACTACCTGCTAGCGACCGCCACGTGCCTACCTTACCAATGCTTACATGCCTGGTAAAAGGCATGTGTGGTAAAGAGTAAAGGCAATATTGCTAATGGGCACCCAGCCTGGCCAGCCGGTCACAGGAAGTGTTAAATAGGTTAGCTGTCTTTGTTTGAAGTAAAGACTTGGAGAATAACTTGGACTATTTTTCCCACTAGTCACTGCAGTATATTTTGTCATTTTTTTATTGTCAAAACATTTCATGCAATGGCCTTGAATGTAAAAGTATCCACACGAAACAACATATTCAAAATAATGACAACGTTTAGTGTAGGATCAATTCATAATGGAAAAAACATTACTGTACAGATTATATTTGAAAGTGCCCATACAATAGAACAAAATGATAACTGTGATTTTCAGAGGCTTCCTGGAAGTACCTGGATACAAATATATGGAGAACATGTTCCAATATGAAAAAAGAGATCAAGGTGTACCATGTCAAATGAAAATGGACCATTAAATATTGTGTTTTCTTTGCTTTTCCGTACATTTAGTTCTGTATTTCTCACGGGAAAGTAAATGGAGGCTTATTAGAATGTAATAAAAAAAAACTGAACTTCGGTCCAGATTTATGGAAACTGGTGGCAAATTGCAACATGTATTTTCGTAACCAGTGAAGAATTTTATGTACCGACCAATATGCTAATGAGTCTGTTCATAAAATTGTGAAATGTAGTGGGTTGCAATAAGACTTACCTCATCAATATTAATGAGGTAGGTTGCAAATTGCAACTCAGTACGATTAGAGGCCATCACTGGGATGGTGATCTGTTGGGGTCAGCAACCCACCATGTTTGTGATAGTTTTAATATAAAGCAACCTTTTTTATTTTTAAGTGCAGGCTGTTTTTCTTAAAGGAAACATGCCAGTATTTAAAAGATTTTTTTTTGTTTGTTTGAGAATTGACAATGCCCCGTGGACCACTGACTATTTTGAAATAAACTTTTTTTTAATTCATAAAGGGGAAGGGGCCCAAAGGGAATCCCTTCCATTTTGTGAATGGGTTACCACCTCTTTGAGGTGTAGGTAACTTTTCAATTTTTTGCAACTGGATTTCTGTCACAAAGCACCGATACACTGCATACTGGTTTGATATTCGGAATGGATGCCTACAACACGTCACTTCCAACTACCAGGTATCATTTGTAATTCCATTCACAGTCCCAATTTTGGAGTCAGACAAATGCTGAATCAGAACATTTGCTATCATAATATAGCCTTATAGCTGCCGTATTGTGCTATACCTGCCATTAAAGGCCCACTCCAGCATTCGGCTTGGGTCTTTAACAAGCGAGCAGGACTTTAATGCTGGTATAGCCCAGCTACGGAGGGCTATAAGTCTATAAGAACATTCCACCACTAGAGGGCAGAATGTTCTAACAAATAAAACAAAGGCCTCACGGAGCCCGAGGGATTGAAATCCCCTCGGGCTCTGTGAGGCCTTTGATCACAGCAACAGCTGTGAAGGACAACATTGGAATGTTGGAGCTCCGGGCTTCTACCGGCCATCAGAAGCCCGGCTCACTCCATTGTTTTCAATGGTGCTCCCAACATTCCAATGTTGTAAAAACTTTGGCCCTCTCGGATGTGCTTCCATTCAACAAAGGGTAAGCTGAAATATCTATTTTATGTTGTAATAAATATCAGGATGTACTTGTACTTCAATTTCTTTTCGTTGCTATAAGGTAGTGGTGGGCAAGCCAACAAATTGGCTCTTTGAAATTTTGAAAAATGCATTTGTTTAACATGTAGGCCCGTTTCTTTTTAATACATTATTATTGTACAGCACACTCCTTGAACTCATGTTATTTGAAGGTATTATCGTATGTAATAAAAAGGAAAGGAAGCGGAAAAGGAGGCTCTGTTAAGTAATATATTTGCCTAGGATGACACAATTTATTCATAGCAGGGAAGCCATGATTGGTCTCAGGTTTTCTGGTTGCACTTTATGCAATTCATCCACTCATTGGCATCCTGTTCTCTTCTTTTTAACACCATATGTTTAGGATTTTTTTAAATTGTTAGCGCATGATGGCAGAGCGTGGGTGTCAGGCAGAATCCCAGTGGAGGCTTCTATGAGGATGTGGTAGTGGGTGGGGGGGCGGGGAGGCGGGGGTTCTTCTACCATGGACAATGCAGGAACAGGAAGCCCTCAGGCTCCCAGAATCCCCTAGCCAATCACAATGCTGCTGATTGCTGCATCGTGGTTGGTCTGAGCCCCGTGGTTCGATGCTCTGAGAGGGAATGGGAGCCTGGTCATGTTCTCCACCCAGGCTGTAATACAGCCTGGGCGGAGAACATGCAAAATGCGCATGACGGTTTGGCCAGCCCGAGACGGCCGGCAAATCGTCATGCGCACTTAAGTGCACATACCTCTCCTCCCCCTGCTGACTGACAGCCCAGCCGAGCCCCTTAAAAAAACTGTGCCAATACCGTAAAAATAAAATGATAATAACGTTATATTATTTTTAAAAAATTCTCGTGTGGGGCGACGCACCTCCGCCTTGGTGGAGGAGCCATTGCTGCAGAAGCCACATTAAAGCTCGGCCCGCATTGGGCCCCACAAGTCATGAGGTTCTCAAGCTCAGCCAGAACCAGATCTGGCTTGAGCTTTAAGTGGCTTGCTGACCTCTATTTTAAAGGTGTACAGGTGTCCAAGTCTCAAAGAAGAAAGTGTGCTGGGACCGGGCATAGGGCAGCCTTAAAGACATTGACTTGCCCCATGTCAGGCACAAGACGTTTATTCAGCTATTTTATCACTATCATAATACTTGTATTTTTCATGTTTAGTTTATAAAAACACAACTCCATTGACCTGAATGCAAAGAAAAGCAGGATTAGGTCTCTTAGCAGTTTTCCTGTTTTGATTTTTGTGATAAAGTGTCACTGAAACTGTCGCTCATAAGGCATGCAAATGAAACACATACGTACGCAGTAATCATGGAAATTTCACACCTATGTGTGTTCCAAACTTGGCAGCTGTACTTTAATAACCATTTCAGGACACTGAAGAGGTTTTAATGCCATTGCTAATCTATTGCCCGAAAGGGGGACATTTAACTCGATACATGAAAATAGCTGCTTACTTCTATTTGTGATAACGTGTCACTCAGTGTCATACATATGATGGTGAAATGCCATAGATAAGCACACTAAAATATGGAAATGTCTCATTTAAGCAAACAGAAATCCTGACAGGTTAGTTGTCTGCCGCATTTGAAGAAAAGTCCTAAAGGTAAATTATCAGCAACTCAAAATTGTAAGTTTTTTTTTTACTTCTGAAAAAAATGAGTAACTTATTGATTTGACATTGTTACATTTGTCCCATTTGAGTGAAACTGATGCGTGCCATGAAAGAGTTTTTCTGAAAGACTCTTACATTACCTGGATTCAATGGTCCAACTGCAAGGAGTGTACATCTTAGCATCTCTCTGACACACACACACACACACACAGCATGGCGCGGATACGCGTATATAAAAGAACAAAATAGAAGGACTTCACAGTCTGTACACTGCACTGAATTGCTTTACAAAGAACTGCATAGGTGGACAGATGCATTTAATCCACCAATGAAATGCTGGTGAGAAAAAATACTCCCTCAGCTGGTACAAAAATG
Organism: Calotriton arnoldi; assembly: GCA_963921515.1. Classification (NCBI taxonomy): domain Eukaryota; kingdom Metazoa; phylum Chordata; class Amphibia; order Caudata; family Salamandridae; genus Calotriton; species Calotriton arnoldi. The sequence goes on from CAWUFW010003545.1 coordinate 1,524,978, forward strand.
TAGATGACACTTAATTCAAGCAATGGCTGAAAGGGTCAGGCCTAAACAAACCAATGGCTGAAGGAGTCTAAACCAATGCCCATTTATCCAGGTGTTATTTCTCCAACCACACAAGCTCTGGCAGTGCCCAATCTCAGAATGTGCATCTTAAGAGACACGAGTGTGTGCCTAGGAAGAACTTCCCACTTTGAAAACATACAAGAACTCATTTTAAGGTTTCGCCTGAAACAGCGCACACGAGCCGCTGTCAAAATCTGTGGTTAAAAGCAAAAGCTTAAACAGGCTTACATCCCAGCCATTACTTACTAATGCTTACCAGTGGTTGGCTTTCATACCACTCTCGTTTCCTTGCTTTATACAGGTCACACTTCCTGCTTCCTCCTGGCTGCTCGCCTCCTCTTGCTCTCACCCGGGGCTTCTGTCCCTGCCTTGGAGAGTGGACCTAGTACAGCTTCCTGTGTTTACGGGCAGTATCCTTCCACTGGCTGCACGCTCCTCGAGATCCTTTTTTTTTTTTTAAGCCATTCTTTTAGAGTGCATGGCACTCTACGGTTCCTCCCTCAGCTGTCCAATGTTGCTTTTCCCTCCCACCCCGCAGCTATCTTGTGTTTCCTTCCTATTGCTTCCCCCCACTCCTTCCTCCCACTGTCTGTTGCTGCCCCATCCTCACAGGCACCTCTCTGATGCTGCTTCCGCCCCGCCCGCAGTCCATTGTTTCTGCTCTCTCCCACCTCCCCTGCACATTCCTCGTGTTGCTTGCCCCCGCGCTTTTTTACGCTTAAAAAAAAGCACTGACACCGTAAACGCTGGCCGCATCATAGCACTTTTTTTCTTTACTTTAAGGCATGTTGCACAGTAGCCCGCACTGCAGTACAACATGCCTAAAAAACATTTACAAAGCTAATAGATCTTGCATATGCTAAACCTGTTGGCTTTACCCACGCTTGTTTAAGTTGACAGTGTACAAAGACAACCTTCGTTGGGTTATGATCAACCAAATGTTCTGGCAGAATTGGCGACGGCCAAATAACATTAAATAAACATTAGTCCTGGGCATGTCGCCCCGGCGAAAAGCAAAACATAGACATGTTTTCATGACATTTACAACGAATATGCATGAGGACAGTTTGCATAAACTAACTTCAAATGGAGTTTATTGGATTTGCTTTGACCGTTCTGAAAACCTGACTGGGTTGTACTCATTGTTAGGGCTCTCAGACCAGCCTGCATTCAAATTTGAGCATGAAAAATATTAACAGATTTCTTTGGATCAGACATTCAAGTGTTTTGCACATAACCAAATCACAGCAGTGACTGTCCAAGGCATGTCAACTATAAAGCCAACTCTGAGAGTCTTTTGATACTCTTGAGGAGTTTTATTGATTTGAGGGAGAAAATATACCTTATATCCCACCAGAATTGACTCTGGTGATTTGTACGGATCATTCATTTCCTAACGCAGTTGGACATTTTTCTCTGTTAATCCTTCTTCTTTGGGCCCCAGTCTAGTTTGGGTAGGACTCCCCTCCCGAACTGGTTTAATGTTGAACATGCTACTTCAGTCTTCCAACATGTGTGAACTATTGATGCATTGCGAATTGAACCTGAGACCATGTAGTAGTTGTTTATAATGGTATGTTGTTGTTGTTGTAAAATTTGTAGAGCGCATGGCTGCCCCAGCAAAGGGGCGTCCCAGCGCTAAGTACCGACAGCAAAAGGAAGACCGGCAGAGGCACCGCCACAGCCCATTAATTAGCGAACAGATAGGTTTTTATAGCCTTACGAAAGGCTACATGATCGTAAATGCTTCTAATGTTCACTGGAAGGAAATTCCAAAGTTTAGGAGCTAAAGCTCGAAACGAACGTCCTCCGGCTCTAGCTTTCTTATCCCGCAGAATGACCGCCAGGTATTGATTGAAGGAACGCAGGAGGCGAGAAGGCGTGTATGGTGTCAGAAGGTCTGCAAGGATTTCCGGGGATTGGGCACTAAGGATCCGGTGAGTAATACATAGAGCTTTAAAAAGAACACGCTTTTCCACAGGAAGCCAATGAAGTCTATTGATGAACTCTGAGGTATGACAAGTCCTGGGAAGCCCAAACAGCAGTCGGGCTGCCGCATTCTGTATCCTCTGTAGACGCTGTGTCTCTGCTCTATTTGCACCCAAATAAAGAACACTAGCATAATCTATTCTAGACAATATGGTAGCCTGGATGATAACCTGCCGAATATTGGGCTCAAAGAAGCCCATCAGAGGTTTGAGACCTCTAAGGAGTCCAAAGCAGACTCCGGCCACAGCCTTAGTTTGGGGCTGGAAGGAAAGGGCTGAATCAAACAAAAAGCCCAAAGTATTTATTGTATGCTTAGGTGAGGGTGGAGAACCAAGGACAAACGGCCACCATTGCTCACTCCACAGATGGGTGTTTTTCCCCACCAGTAAAATTTCTGACTTGGTGGCATTAAGTTGGAGGCAGTTTGATGTCATCCAGTTCGCGACCTCTGTTAAATCCTCCATAAACTTAGCAGCATCCAGAGCGGAGTTGTCGGACAGAGCGATCACTAACTGTGTATCGTCTGCGTAGGAGACAACAGTCAGACCCCTATCTTTGGCCAGCACTGCCAAGTGTCGGATGTAAATGTTAAAAAGGGTCGGGCTCAGGGCAGAGCCCTGTGGAACCCCTTGGCGGACACTGTGCGTCAGAGAACAAAAAGGGGGGGCAATTACCTGAAAAGATCTTTCCGAAAGGAATGAGGAAAGCCACCCCAGGGCAGTGCCACTGATGCCAATGTCCTCTAGGCGCTGCAGAAGAATCTGGTGGGACACAGTGTCAAACACGGCACTTAGATCTAATAGGATCAGAGCAGAAGTGCCTCCAGAGTCCAAAGAGTGTCGCAGATGTTCCGATACCGCCAGGAGTGCTGATTCCGTACTATGACGTGGACGGAAACCATTCTGAGAGGGGTCCAACATGTTGTGAGTATCAATGTAGCTGGAGAGGATGGAGTTAATATAAGATTCAGTGATTTTGGCCATCAAAGGTGTGAGAAGTTGGCCTGGCATATGCTGTCCACTAATTATAGTGGGCACCTTGCACCAGTCCAAACAACCCCTTATTGGAGATAGGTTAAAGACAACCTTATTGAAAGCTATCCTAGTGGTAGCTATGGAGAGCAGCCTTCAGGCTAAGTCTTGAAGGAATGTAAGCGATACAAAAGGGGATGATGGACGGAACGTTTGAGCCAATCAAACACTCACCCCCAGTCAACTGATCTGGGTTTAATCCATCATCATTCTTTAGCTCACTCCACCACCCCAGTTCAGACATGGCCATATGCAAATCAGTCTGACCCTGTGCCTCATGGGAACAGTCCAGCCCGAACTGCCAAGCCATGTCTTCCCTGGACCGGAAACAAGCATCCTAGGACCGGTTTCTGGCATTCCAGCCGTCATCAGCCAGGCTTGCTTGAATCCAGTGGCAAAGTGAGCAAGGGACCCACGTCTGGGCATACCCCCGCCAACTTAGGGCGAACAAAGCGATACAAAAGGGGATGATGGACGGAACGCTTGAGCCAATCAAACACTCACCCCCAGTCAACTGATCTGGGTTTAATCCATCATCATTCTTTAGCTCACTCCACCACCCCAGTTCAGACACGGCCATATGCAAATCAGTCTGACCCTGTGCCTCATGGGAACAGTCCAGCCCGAACTGCCAAGCCATGTCTTCCCTGGACCGGAAACAAGCATCCTAGGACCGGTTTCTGGCATTCCAGCCGTCATCAGCCAGGCTTGCTTGAATCCAGTGGCAAAGTGAGCAAGGGACCCACGTCTGGGCATACCCACGCCAACTTAGGGCGAACAAAGCGATACAAAAGGGGATGATGGACGGAACGTTTGAGCCAATCAAACACTCACCCCCAGTCAACTGATCTGGGTTTAATCCATCATCATTCTTTAGCTCACTCCACCACCCCAGTTCAGACACGGCCATATGCAAATCAGTCTGACCCTGTGCCTCATGGGAACAGTCCAGCCCGAACTGCCAAGCCATGTCTTCCCTGGACCGGAAACAAGCATCCTAGGACCGGTTTCTGGCATTCCAGCCGTCATCAGCCAGGCTTGCTTGAATCCAGTGGCAAAGTGAGCAAGGGACCCACGTCTGGGCATACCCCCGCCAACTTAGGGCGAACAAAGCGATACAAAAGGGGATGATGGACGGAACGTTTGAGCCAATCAAACACTCACCCCCAGTCAACTGATCTGGGTTTAATCCATCATCATTCTTTAGCTCACTCCACCACCCCAGTTCAGACACAGCCATATGCAAATCAGTCTGACCCTGTGCCTCATGGGAACAGTCCAGCCCGAACTGCCAAGCCATGTCTTCCCTGGACCGGAACCAAGCATCCTAGGACCGGTTTCTGGCATTCCAGCCATCATCAGCCAGGCTTGCTTGAATCCAGTGGCAAAGTGAGCAAGGGACCCACGTCTGGGCATACCCCCGCCAACTTAGGGCGAACAAAGCGATACAAAAGGGGATGATGGACGGAACTTTTGAGCCAATCAAACACTCACCCCCAGTCAACTGATCTGGGTTTAATCCATCATCATTCTTTAGCTCACTCCACCACCCCAGTTCAGACACGGCCATATGCAAATCAGTCTGACCCTGTGCCTCATGGGAACAGTCCAGCCCGAACTGCCAAGCCATGTCTTCCCTGGACCGGAAACAAGCATCAAACAAGCCCAGACGTGGGTCCCTTGCTCACTTTGCCACTGGATTCAAGCGGGCCTGGCTGATGACGGCTGGAATGCCAGAAACCGGTCCTAGGATGCTTGTTTCCGGTCCAGGGAAGACATGGCTTGGCAGTTCGGGCTGGACTGTTCCCATGAGGCACAGGGTCAGACTGATTTGCATATGGCCATGTCTGAACTGGGGTGGTGGAGTGAGCTAAAGAATGATGATGGATAAAACCCAGATCAGTTGACTGGGGGTGAGTGTTTGATTGGCTCAAACGTTCCGTCCATCATCCCCTTTTGTATCGCTTTGAAGGAATGTAAAGCAGCTTGTTTTACCAGTCTATAATCTCTTGAGTGACCAAATAAAAGAGCACCACACCAGGTATATATTCAAAATATATGTATTTATTGCTAAACACACCCCTCTAGTCTCTTTATGAGGCTAGAGTTCGAAGTACACAAGTTATAAGTTATTTAAACACAGTAATAGCACAAATACACGTTTGGGCCCTAGGGGCGTACCAAACCATATACCAATAAAGTGGTATAAGAACCACGACTGAACTAGACACTAGGCCTAGAGCCTCTAGAAGTGCTTGGACCACAAGGAACCACCCAAGGTAGTGACACAGGGGACCCACGGGGGACGCGTGCAGTGTAAATACACAACCGCGATACGCCGTTAACTTCTATGGAGAAAGTCGCGATCAGGAAATTAAAGAAAAGGGACACTTAAAGGAGGACTTGGAGCAAACCCTTTGAGAACTAGGTCGTTCTAGAGTCTCTACCCACGGGAGCACCGGAGTACTCGTGTTACCTCACCCAGGGAAGCCGGGTGCATAGGTGCCTTTCGGGGACGGGTTTCAACGTCGATTTGAATGGCGATCTGCTGCAAAGTGCTGCTGGCGACCAAGTGGAAAGTGTCCGGGTGGATCCAAGAGTGGATCGGAGATCTGAAGAACCTGAAAGCAGAGGGGACAGAGTCTGGGTCACTAGCCAGTGACCAGGAAGGCGATGGACAGATGCCCACCGATGTCGAGTGCTTCAGGTGCGTTGACGGTTGTCTTGACTCTTCAGCCACGAGGTCCAGGAGGCGTTGTCGGCGACCAGGAGCAGGATTCAGGCTGGTACACGATGTCTGTCGAGTGCTGAGGTGTCGGCGACCGGATTGGACCCAAAAAGCCTTGGCAACGGCAAGTCTCGATGAAGATGAAGATCGTCGATGGTGCAGACCAGCAAGGTCTGGGGAACTCACCTAGCAAGGGTAAGTGAGAGCAGGCCTGGTGCAACCAGGATGCCCAAGAAGAAAAAGATTGGCCTTTGTGAAGGGCAACTAGCGACCGCGAAGGAGCCTCGAGACGTCGCACGTGGATCTGGCTCACAGGACACTCGTGGAGTGGAGGCCAGTGATCTTCGGTGCAGTTGGTGCTGGAGGCTAGGGCTACTCGGAGCCCAAAGCACGACTTCGTGGGAGACCGAGAAGAGGATGCACTTGCAAATGTGCTCGGTGTCCTGGGGTCACGGTCTCACGTTACCCACGATAGCTACAGGCCTCAGCTTTGCTGGGGACTCAGGGTAGCCTCGGGGAAGTCTGAGAATCCACCTCTGGTGATGCGAAGACTTCGGCGTCCGACGGGAGCTTCAGAAATGCAGACCGGACAGATGCATCTTTGGTGCCTGCCAAGCAGGGGAGTCACTCCTTGACCCCAAGGGAGATTCTTCTGTCCTCTAATCTTGAGTAGAGCGTCGAAGGTCCAGGATTCTGTTTCAGAGTTTCGTCCAGGGATAATCTCAAGTCCTAAGGACTGGGTTCCTATACTTATACCAAGTTTAGGGGTTGGATACTCTGTGGCCCCACCTATGGGTGGGTCAGGGCAGAGGGGTGGCTACACCCCTTTCCCTTTGTCCAGTTCGCGCCAAAGCAGGGGCTGCAAGCCCCTGATCCGGTTTGAACTGGGGTATGCACAGGGACACCAAGGGTGCCCCCAGTGCAGGACTTCAAAGCACCCGAAAGTGCTCCCGCCCAGCCCCAATACACATTATCCTGTCTGGGGAGGTGGTCACACCTCCCTGGGACAGGAAACCTATTGTCCAGGCCTCCCCTGCCGGAGTTTCGTCCAGCAGCAGGAGGCCAGACTCGTGTCTGTGGCAGCAGCATCCATTTTGTGATGCCAGGGCTTTAGAAAGAAGTTACCGGCCAGGCCAGGGTTAACATGTCTCTCCTCTAGAAGGGTGGAATGCTACCCCTGCCACCAGAATTGGTGGGGGTAGTATTCCAAGATGTTTGACACCAAACACGACATGTTTAGGTGCAGCCATTCCAAAGTTAGCATTTAACGCGAGGTTATAATGCGCTTAAGAGTATATGGTCAGGCTGCACTACAAACAGCATCAGAGAAGGGTCTCCGAACGCTGCAGAGGGGCCCTGCTCATGCAGGGGCACCCTCTCACATAGGAACCACGCACTCTGCCTTCAGGATTGATAAGGCCTGCCATAGGAGTGACTTATAGGTTTATATGTGTGTATGTATATAGTGATATAGGTAACCTATATCACAGTAAGGGGTGCATGCACCACCTTACCCAGGCTGCAGTAGCAGACCTGTGGTGTCAGTTTGGATGGCCTTCCAGGGGTGGCACAATACATGCTGCAGCCCCTGGGAGGCCTCTGAGGTACCTATGCCCTTGGTACATAGTATACCATATACTAGGGACTTATAAGGGCACTCCAGATTCCAATCAGAGATGTGCCTAAGGCACATGGAAACCATTTTACAGAGAAAGCAGATAGACTGGGGCCCTGAATAGCAGGATCCCAGTCCAACTAAGTCATAAACCAGCAAAACACCATAAAAAAGTGGGGGAAACCATATAGTCAGATTCCACCTTCCTACATAACCCCCCAAACGAAAGGAGATAAGGCTAACCTTGGCCAGTTGAGCCTTCATTGACTAAGTGGCCATATAAGGAAGCACCTGCACTAGCATGGTTGCCCCCTGTCTTATGGTCCACTAAGCAATCCCTCACCCTAAGGGTATGAGAGGGTCTCCACCATGGGGAATCACTACCTGTGGTGTGCTTAGGTAAAGTACAAGGCTGGTGAGGTGTCTGAGTAGGGAAGTGAGGCCCTAGGAATGTTGGTCTCAGCTTCCTCAGATCACTGGTCACCATGTATGCCTGTCTTTCCATGACTGAGTTGCACTTTGCTCTAAGGGTCAACCTTTGGCTGCCTACAGCTGGGGGTTGGGTCCCTTTGGATGGACTACTGGAGGGACATGGCAGGTTTGGAACCTTCTGGTCCCAGGTTTGCCCTTGCCTACCAGAGTCCTTCTGGGTGAGGTCCCTACATAAAGGTATGGGGGATCCCTCAGTGTGTAGAGGAATTTTCACCTGGCTAGGGCTACTAGACTGGGTGCCCCTAATCTGCTGATGGGGGTTCCTCTGGACAGGGGGCCCTGGGGGTCCACTGACCTCCCTGACCTCTGCAGCCCTGGGCTGGCTGAGGCAGGGTAGAGAGGGGCAGGTTACCTGCTCCAGACTGGGTACCACCTTGGAAGGGTCCTCTGCCATCAGGGGTGTGGCCAGGCCAGGCCTGACTACCTCTGGGGCAGTTCCTTCACTAGGGGAGGGTCAGTTCCCTGAGGAGGCTGACCCTTACCTACTGTCTGGAGGGAAGAAGACTTTTCTTCAACCCTTGTGCTCTCTTTTGGGGGAGAGTGGGCCATTCTTCCAGGCTCCATCTCTCCAAAATCTTGGGCTGGGGCTGTGGCCATCACAGCCCCACTAACCTTTACAGGGACGCCCAGCATCCTGAGATGGGTTTGGTGTTCAACTTCAGCCCAGGCTGAAATTTCCAGATCATTGCCCATCAGGCAATCTACAGGTAGGGTTGGGGACACTGCCACTCTTTTTGGGCCTGTGACCCCCTCCCAGCTGAGATTGACTATGGCCATGGGGTGATCTGTTCTGACACCATCAATGTTGGTCACCTGGTATTTAAACTCGGGTAAAAGCTGGTGAGGGGGACTAGTTTCCCTGCCACCATGGTGACACTAGCCCCTGTGTCCCTAAATGCCACAGCTTTCTGACCATTAATTATTGGCTCCAATCTGTACCTGCCCAATGCTGTGGGACCCATGGTAAAGGTGGCAAATCCTATACCACCATCAGAGTCAGAGGAGTCTGTTGAGGGGTCCCTGTCTAAACTAGGGCCCACCTCTGTTCCTCTTGCAAAAGCACCTAACTTTTTGGGTGCACTACTCCCAACTGGAGGATTACTACTGGTAGTACCAGGAGGGGTGGTAGTAGTTGTGGGAGGAACATTTTCTTTATTGCCAATCCTGGGGCAACTGGGATCAGTCTTCCAGTGCCCAGGCTTTTTACAGACATGGCAATATGGTTTCTTTTCAGGAGAAGAAGGAGTTTGGGACCCACCCCCAGAAGAGGAATTTTGGGGCCCTGTATGGGACTTATCTTTAGATTTATCCCCACCTTTCTCTTGGGACTTAGTAGAATCTTTCTTCTGGTCACCACCCTGATTTTTAGTTTTTACTCTGGTTCTGACCCATTTGTCTGCCTTCTTTCCCAATTCTTGGGGAGAGGTCAGATCAGAGTCCACCAGATACTGGTGCAAAAGCTGGTTTTGACAATTATTAAGGATCTGCTCCCTCATAATCAAATTGTACAATCCTAAAAAGTCCTGCACTTTGTTGCCATGTATCCAACCTTCCAGAGCCTTAGTAGCACAATCTACAAAATCAACCCAGTCTTGAGTCTGAGCTTTTTGGGTGTCTCTGAACTTCAACCTATACTGTTCAGTGGTTAGGCCAAACCCATCTATCAGAGCACTCTTCAAGACTGTGTAATTGTCAGCATCCTCTTCTCTTACAGTGAGGAGCTTGTCTCTACCTTTGTCTGCAAAGGAGAGCCACAAGATTGCTGCCCACTGCTTCTGGGGGACCCTCTGAACTTTACAGGCCCTCTCCAGTGCAGTTATCCATTTGTGAATGTCATCCCCACTCTGGTAGGGAGGGACAATCTTGTTTAGGTTTCTATGGTCATAAGACCTTTCCCTATCTTTAGGGATATTGCTGCCACCATAGGACTCTAGTCCCAACTTTTTTCTCTCTTTGTAGAGATCTAGGGACTCCCTGTCTATAGCCAGTTGCTGTTTTCTGAGTTCAAGCTGAGCTTCCTCATATTGAATCAGCCTCTTTCTCCTCTCATGAGAGGATTCCCTCCTATGAGAGGAGACAGAGGTCCCTATTGAGGTGCCAGAGTGGTTAGACTCCTGAGAAGGAGACCTAGACCTTCTGGGCACACTCACAATCCTTCCTGGGGGGACAAAGTGGAGGTCATTCTGAGCCTCCTCCTCATCCACAGGAGGAATTGGGTTATCCAGGTCAGGGTCATTGTCACCCTCCTGGTCAGTTCCAGTGGGGGGGCTGGGGGTATTGCTACCCCTGGCCCCATCCTCATCTTCTGCCCCACCCTCTGCTCCTACCCCTTCAGTCCCTAAGGGCCTGCTGAGATCATAAGCCTCCAACATCTCTCTAAGATGTTGGGTGGTGGGACTTTGTCCTGTCTTCAATTTCCTCAAGTTACATAATGCTCTCAATTCCAAGAATGGGAGTGTATCATACTTGGAGGGAGAAGCCCATGGGCTTCTGACAAGGACTCACTGGGTCCTGGCTTTGAAGACATCACTAGTGAGGTGTGGTGTATGCACTACCTACTCTAGTGTGGCCTACTAAACTCTCTTGAGTTGTAGAAAGGGTGTGCTATCCCTTAACACACAACTCTAAGTTCAGTAGAACTTACTGTATTCTAAGCTTAAATTATATGTACCTTAGGTACCTTTAGTGGTTTTCAGTTGATCAATTCAATTGAGATTATCTGGTAAAGCAATAGCAAGCTGGAATCCCACACGCTGCACACCAATGTGAGAAGTTGGCCTGGCATATGCTGTCCACTAATTATAGTGGGCACCTTGCACCAGTCCAAACAACCCCTTATTGGAGATAGGTTAAAGACAACCTTATTGAAAGGTATCCTAGTGGTAGCTATGGAGAGCAGCCTTCAGGCTAAGTCTTGAAGGAATGTAAAGCAGCTTGTTTTACCAGTCTATAATCTCTTGAGTGATCAAATGAAAGAGCACCACACCAGGTATATATTCAAAATATATGTATTTATTGCTAAACACACCCCTCTAGTCTCTTTATGAGGCTAGAGTTCGAAGTACACAAGTTATAAGTTATTTAAACACAGTAATAGCACAAATACACGTTTGGGCCCTAGGGGCGTACCAAACCATATACCAATAAAGTGGTATAAGAACCACGACTGAACTAGACACTAGGCCTAGAGCCTCTAGAAGTGCTTGGACCACAAGGAACCACCCAAGGTAGTGACACAGGGGACCCACGGGGGACGCGTGCAGTGTAAATACACAACCGCGATACGCCGTTAACTTCTATGGAGAAAGTCGCGATCAGGAAATTAAAGAAAAGGGACACTTAAAGGAGGACTTGGAGCAAACCCTTTGAGAACTAGGTCGTTCTAGAGTCTCTACCCACGGGAGCACCGGAGTACTCGTGTTACCTCACCCAGGGAAGCCGGGTGCATAGGTGCCTTTCGGGGTCGGGTTTCGTCGTCGATTTGAATGGCGATCTGCTGCAAAGTGCTGCTGGCGACCAAGTGGAAAGTGTCCGGGTGGATCCAAGAGTGGATCGGAGATCTGAAGAACCTGAAAGCAGAGGGGACAGAGTCTGGGTCACTAGCCAGTGACCAGGAAGGCGATGGACAGATGCCCACCGATGTCAAGTGCTTCAGGTGCGTTGACGGTTGTCTTGACTCTTCAGCCACGAGGTCCAGGAGGCGTTGTCGGCGACCAGGAGCAGGATTCGGGCTGGTACACGATGTCTGTCGAGTGCTGAGGTGTCGGCGACCGGATTGGACCCAAAAGCCTTGGCAACGGCAAGTCTCAATGAAGATGAAGATCGTCGATGGTGCAGACCAGCAAGGTCTGGGGAACTCACCCAGCAAGGGTAAGTGAGAGCAGGCCTGGAGCAACCAGGATGCCCAAGAAGAAAAAGATTGGCCTTCGTGAAGGGCTACTAGCCAACAGGCTAGCGACCGCGAAGGAGCCTCGAGACGTCGCACGTGGATCTGGCTCACAGGACACTCGTGGAGGCCAGTGATCTTTGGTGCAGTTGGTGCTGGAGGCTAGGGCTACTCGGAGCCCAAAGCACGACTTCGTGGGAGACCCAGAAGAGGATGCACTTGCAAATGTGCTTGGTGTCCAGGGGTCACGGTCTCACGTTACCCACGATAGCTACGGGCCTCAGCTTTGCAGGGGACTCAGGGTAGCCTCGGGGAAGTCTGAGAATCCACCTCTGGTGATGCGAAGATTTCGGCTTCTGACGGGAGCTTCAGAAATGCAGACCGGACAGATGCGTCTTTGGTGCCTGCCAAGCAGGGAAGTCACTCCTTGACCCCAAGGGAGATTCTTCTGTCCTCTAATCTTGAGTAGAGCGTCGAAGGTCCAGGATTCTGTTTCAGAGTTTTGTCCAGGGATAATCTCAAGTCCTAAGGACTGGGTTCCTATACTTATACCAAGTTTAGGGGTTGGACTACTCTGTGGCCCCACCTATGGGTGGGTCAGGGCAGAGGGGTGGCTACACCCCTTTCCTTTGTCCAGTTCACGCCAAAGCAGGGGCTGCAAGCCCCTGATCCGGTTTGAACTGGGGTATGCACTAGGGACACCAAGGGTGCCCCCAGTGCAGGACTTCAAAGCACCCGAAAGTGCTCCCGCCCAGCCCCAATACACATTATCCTGTCTGGGGAGGTGGTCACACCTCCCTGGGACAGGAAACCTATTGTCCAGGCCTCCCCTGCCGGAGTTTCGTCCAGCAGCAGGAGGCCAGACTCGTGTCTGTGGCAGCAGCATCCATTTTGTGATGCCAGGGCTTTAGAAAGAAGTTACCGGCCAGGCCAGGGTTAACATGTCTCTCCCTCTAGAAGGGTGGAATGCTACCCCCGCCACCAGAATTGGCGGGGGGGTAGTATTCCAAGATGTTTGACACCAAACACGACATGTTTAGGTGCAGCCATTCCAAAGTTAGCATTTAACGCGAGGTTATAATGCGCTTAAGAGTATATGGTCAGGCTGCACTACAAACAGCATCAGAGAAGGGTCTCCGAACGCTGCAGAGGGGCCCTGCTCATGCAGGGGCACCCTCTCACATAGGAACCACGCACTCTGCCTTCAGGATTGATAAAGCGATACAAAAGGGGATGATGGACGGAACGTTCGAGCCAATCAAACACTCACCCCCAGTCAACTGATCTGGGTCTAATCCATCATCATTCTTTAGCTCACTCCACCACCCCAGTTCAGACATGGCCATATGCAAATCAGTCTGACCCTGTGCCTCATGGGAACAGTCCAGCACGAACTGCCAAGCCATGTCTTCCCTGGACCGGAAACAAGCATCCTAGGACCGGTTTCTGGCATTCCAGCCGTCATCAGCCAGGCTTGCTTGAATCCAGTGGCAAAGTGAGCAAGGGACCCACGTCTGGGCATACCCCCGCCAACTTAGGGCGAACAAAGCGATACAAAAGGGGATGATGGACGGAACGTTCGAGCCAATCAAACACTCACCCCCAGTCAACTGATCTGGGTCTAATCCATCATCATTCTTTAGCTCACTCCACCACCCCAGTTCAGACATGGCCATATGCAAATCAGTCTGACCCTGTGCCTCATGGGAACAGTCCAGCACGAACTGCCAAGCCATGTCTTCCCTGGACCGGAAACAAGCATCCTAGGACCGGTTTCTGGCATTCCAGCCGTCATCAGCCAGGCTTGCTTGAATCCAGTGGCAAAGTGAGCAAGGGACCCACGTCTGGGCATACCCCCGCCAACTTAGGGCGAACAAAGCGATACAAAGGGGGGATGATGGACGGAACGTTCGAGCCAATCAAACACTCACCCCCAGTCAACTGATCTGGGTCTAATCCATCATCATTCTTTAGCTCACTCCACCACCCCAGTTCAGACATGGCCATATGCAAATCAGTCTGACCCTGTGCCTCATGGGAACAGTCCAGCACGAACTGCCAAGCCATGTCTTCCCTGGACCGGAAACAAGCATCCTAGGACCGGTTTCTGGCATTCCAGCCGTCATCAGCCAGGCTTGCTTGAATCCAGTGGCAAAGTGAGCAAGGGACCCACGTCTGGGCATACCCCCGCCAACTTAGGGCGAACAAAGCGATACAAAAGGGGATGATGGACGGAACGTTCGAGCCAATCAAACACTCACCCCCAGTCAACTGATCTGGGTCTAATCCATCATCATTCTTTAGCTCACTCCACCACCCCAGTTCAGACATGGCCATATGCAAATCAGTCTGACCCTGTGCCTCATGGGAACAGTCCAGCACGAACTGCCAAGCCATGTCTTCCCTGGACCGGAAACAAGCATCCTAGGACCGGTTTCTGGCATTCCAGCCGTCATCAGCCAGGCTTGCTTGAATCCAGTGGCAAAGTGAGCAAGGGACCCACGTCTGGGCATACCCCGCCAACTTAGGGCGAACAAAGCGATACAAAAGGGGATGATGGACGGAACGTTCGAGCCAATCAAACACTCACCCCCAGTCAACTGATCTGGGTCTAATCCATCATCATTCTTTAGCTCACTCCACCACCCCAGTTCAGACATGGCCATATGCAAATCAGTCTGACCCTGTGCCTCATGGGAACAGTCCAGCACGAACTGCCAAGCCATGTCTTCCCTGGACCGGAAACAAGCATCCTAGGACCGGTTTCTGGCATTCCAGCCGTCATCAGCCAGGCTTGCTTGAATCCAGTGGCAAAGTGAGCAAGGGACCCACGTCTGGGCATACCCCCGCCAACTTAGGGCGAACAAAGCGATACAAAAGGGGATGATGGACGGAACGTTCGAGCCAATCAAACACTCACCCCCAGTCAACTGATCTGGGTCTAATCCATCATCATTCTTTAGCTCACTCCACCACCCCAGTTCAGACATGGCCATATGCAAATCAGTCTGACCCTGTGCCTCATGGGAACAGTCCAGCACGAACTGCCAAGCCATGTCTTCCCTGGACCGGAAACAAGCATCCTAGGACCGGTTTCTGGCATTCCAGCCGTCATCAGCCAGGCTTGCTTGAATCCAGTGGCAAAGTGAGCAAGGGACCCACGTCTGGGCATACCCCCGCCAACTTAGGGCGAACAAAGCGATACAAAAGGGGATGATGGACGGAACGTTCGAGCCAATCAAACACTCACCCCCAGTCAACTGATCTGGGTCTAATCCATCATCATTCTTTAGCTCACTCCACCACCCCAGTTCAGACATGGCCATATGCAAATCAGTCTGACCCTGTGCCTCATGGGAACAGTCCAGCACGAACTGCCAAGCCATGTCTTCCCTGGACCGGAAACAAGCATCCTAGGACCGGTTTCTGGCATTCCAGCCGTCATCAGCCAGGCTTGCTTGAATCCAGTGGCAAAGTGAGCAAGGGACCCACGTCTGGGCATACCCCCGCCAACTTAGGGCGAACAAAGCGATACAAAAGGGGATGATGGACGGAACGTTCGAGCCAATCAAACACTCACCCCCAGTCAACTGATCTGGGTCTAATCCATCATCATTCTTTAGCTCACTCCACCACCCCAGTTCAGACATGGCCATATGCAAATCAGTCTGACCCTGTGCCTCATGGGAACAGTCCAGCACGAACTGCCAAGCCATGTCTTCCCTGGACCGGAAACAAGCATCCTAGGACCGGTTTCTGGCATTCCAGCCGTCATCAGCCAGGCTTGCTTGAATCCAGTGGCAAAGTGAGCAAGGGACCCACGTCTGGGCATACCCCCGCCAACTTAGAGGCGAACAAAGCGATACAAAAGGGGATGATGGGACGGAGCGTTCGAGCCAATCAAACACTCACCCCCAGTCAACTGATCTGGGTCTAATCCATCATCATTCTTTAGCTCACTCCACCACCCCAGTTCAGACATGGCCATATGCAAATCAGTCTGACCCTGTGCCTCATGGGAACAGTCCAGCACGAACTGCCAAGCCATGTCTTCCCTGGACCGGAAACAAGCATCCTAGGACCGGTTTCTGGCATTCCAGCCGTCATCAGCCAGGCTTGCTTGAATCCAGTGGCAAAGTGAGCAAGGGACCCACGTCTGGGCATACCCCCGCCAACTTAGGGCGAACAAAGCGATACAAAAGGGGATGATGGACGGAGCGTTCGAGCCAATCAAACACTCACCCCCAGTCAACTGATCTGGGTCTAATCCATCATCATTCTTTAGCTCACTCCACCACCCCAGTTCAGACATGGCCATATGCAAATCAGTCTGACCCTGTGCCTCATGGGAACAGTCCAGCACGAACTGCCAAGCCATGTCTTCCCTGGACCGGAAACAAGCATCCTAGGACCGGTTTCTGGCATTCCAGCCGTCATCAGCCAGGCTTGCTTGAATCCAGTGGCAAAGTGAGCAAGGGACCCACGTCTGGGCATACCCCCGCCAACTTAGGGCGAACAAAGCGATACAAAAGGGGATGATGGACGGAACGTTCGAGCCAATCAAACACTCACCCCCAGTCAACTGATCTGGGTCTAATCCATCATCATTCTTTAGCTCACTCCACCACCCCAGTTCAGACATGGCCATATGCAAATCAGTCTGACCCTGTGCCTCATGGGAACAGTCCAGCACGAACTGCCAAGCCATGTCTTCCCTGGACCGGAAACAAGCATCCTAGGACCGGTTTCTGGCATTCCAGCCGTCATCAGCCAGGCTTGCTTGAATCCAGTGGCAAAGTGAGCAAGGGACCCACGTCTGGGCATACCCCCGCCAACTTAGGGCGAACAAAGCGATACAAAAGGGGATGATGGACGGAACGTTCGAGCCAATCAAACACTCACCCCCAGTCAACTGATCTGGGTCTAATCCATCATCATTCTTTAGCTCACTCCACCACCCCAGTTCAGACATGGCCATATGCAAATCAGTCTGACCCTGTGCCTCATGGGAACAGTCCAGCACGAACTGCCAAGCCATGTCTTCCCTGGACCGGAAACAAGCATCCTAGGACCGGTTTCTGGCATTCCAGCCGTCATCAGCCAGGCTTGCTTGAATCCAGTGGCAAAGTGAGCAAGGGACCCACGTCTGGGCATACCCCCGCCAACTTAGGGCGAACAAAGCGATACAAAAGGGGATGATGGACGGAACGTTCGAGCCAATCAAACACTCACCCCCAGTCAACTGATCTGGGTCTAATCCATCATCATTCTTTAGCTCACTCCACCACCCCAGTTCAGACATGGCCATATGCAAATCAGTCTGACCCTGTGCCTCATGGGAACAGTCCAGCACGAACTGCCAAGCCATGTCTTCCCTGGACCGGAAACAAGCATCCTAGGACCGGTTTCTGGCATTCCAGCCGTCATCAGCCAGGCTTGCTTGAATCCAGTGGCAAAGTGAGCAAGGGACCCACGTCTGGGCATACCCCGCCAACTTAGGGCGAACAAAGCGATACAAAAGGGGATGATGGACGGAACGTTCGAGCCAATCAAACACTCACCCCCAGTCAACTGATCTGGGTCTAATCCATCATCATTCTTTAGCTCACTCCACCACCCCAGTTCAGACATGGCCATATGCAAATCAGTCTGACCCTGTGCCTCATGGGAACAGTCCAGCACGAACTGCCAAGCCATGTCTTCCCTGGACCGGAAACAAGCATCCTAGGACCGGTTTCTGGCATTCCAGCCGTCATCAGCCAGGCTTGCTTGAATCCAGTGGCAAAGTGAGCAAGGGACCCACGTCTGGGCATACCCCGCCAACTTAGGGCGAACAAAGCGATACAAAAGGGGATGATGGACGGAACGTTCGAGGCCAATCAAACACTCACCCCCAGTCAACTGATCTGGGTCTAATCCATCATCATTCTTTAGCTCACTCCACCACCCCAGTTCAGACATGGCCATATGCAAATCAGTCTGACCCTGTGCCTCATGGGAACAGTCCAGCACGAACTGCCAAGCCATGTCTTCCCTGGACCGGAAACAAGCATCCTAGGACCGGTTTCTGGCATTCCAGCCGTCATCAGCCAGGCTTGCTTGAATCCAGTGGCAAAGTGAGCAAGGGACCCACGTCTGGGCATACCCCCGCCAACTTAGGGCGAACAAAGCGATACAAAAGGGGATGATGGACGGAACGTTCGAGCCAATCAAACACTCACCCCCAGTCAACTGATCTGGGTCTAATCCATCATCATTCTTTAGCTCACTCCACCACCCCAGTTCAGACATGGCCATATGCAAATCAGTCTGACCCTGTGCCTCATGGGAACAGTCCAGCACGAACTGCCAAGCCATGTCTTCCCTGGACCGGAAACAAGCATCCTAGGACCGGTTTCTGGCATTCCAGCCGTCATCAGCCAGGCTTGCTTGAATCCAGTGGCAAAGTGAGCAAGGGACCCACGTCTGGGCATACCCCCGCCAACTTAGGGCGAACAAAGCGATACAAAAGGGGATGATGGACGGAACGTTCGAGCCAATCAAACACTCACCCCCAGTCAACTGATCTGGGTCTAATCCATCATCATTCTTTAGCTCACTCCACCACCCCAGTTCAGACATGGCCATATGCAAATCAGTCTGACCCTGTGCCTCATGGGAACAGTCCAGCACGAACTGCCAAGCCATGTCTTCCCTGGACCGGAAACAAGCATCCTAGGACCGGTTTCTGGCATTCCAGCCGTCATCAGCCAGGCTTGCTTGAATCCAGTGGCAAAGTGAGCAAGGGACCCACGTCTGGGCATACCCCCGCCAACTTAGGGCGAACAAAGCGATACAAAAGGGGATGATGGACGGAACGTTCGAGCCAATCAAACACTCACCCCCAGTCAACTGATCTGGGTCTAATCCATCATCATTCTTTAGCTCACTCCACCACCCCAGTTCAGACATGGCCATATGCAAATCAGTCTGACCCTGTGCCTCATGGGAACAGTCCAGCACGAACTGCCAAGCCATGTCTTCCCTGGACCGGAAACAAGCATCCTAGGACCGGTTTCTGGCATTCCAGCCGTCATCAGCCAGGCTTGCTTGAATCCAGTGGCAAAGTGAGCAAGGGACCCACGTCTGGGCATACCCCCGCCAACTTAGGGCGAACAAAGCGATACAAAAGGGGATGATGGACGGAACGTTCGAGCCAATCAAACACTCACCCCCAGTCAACTGATCTGGGTCTAATCCATCATCATTCTTTAGCTCACTCCACCACCCCAGTTCAGACATGGCCATATGCAAATCAGTCTGACCCTGTGCCTCATGGGAACAGTCCAGCACGAACTGCCAAGCCATGTCTTCCCTGGACCGGAAACAAGCATCCTAGGACCGGTTTCTGGCATTCCAGCCGTCATCAGCCAGGCTTGCTTGAATCCAGTGGCAAAGTGAGCAAGGGACCCACGTCTGGGCATACCCCGCCAACTTAGGGCGAACAAGCGATACAAAAGGGGATGATGGACGGAACGTTCGGGCCAATCAAACACTCACCCCCAGTCAACTGATCTGGGTCTAATCCATCATCATTCTTTAGCTCACTCCACCACCCCAGTTCAGACATGGCCATATGCAAATCAGTCTGACCCTGTGCCTCATGGGAACAGTCCAGCACGAACTGCCAAGCCATGTCTTCCCTGGACCGGAAACAAGCATCCTAGGACCGGTTTCTGGCATTCCAGCCGTCATCAGCCAGGCTTGCTTGAATCCAGTGGCAAAGTGAGCAAGGGAGGCACAGGGTCAGACTGATTTGCATATGGCCATGTCTGAACTGGGGTGGTGGAGTGAGCTAAAGAATGATGATGGATTAAACCCAGATCAGTTGACTGGGGGTGAGTGTTTGATTGGCTCAAACGCTCGTCCATCATCCCCTTGTATCGCTTGTTCGCCCTAAGTTGGCGGGGGTATGCCCAGACGTGGGTCCCTTGCTCACTTTGCCACTGGATTCAAGCAAGCCTGGCTGATGACGGCTGGAATGCCAGAAACCGGTCCTAGGATGCTTGTTTCCGGTCCAGGGAAGACATGGCTTGGCAGTTCGTGCTGGACTGTTCCCATGAGGCACAGGGTCAGACTGATTTGCATATGGCCATGTCTGAACTGGGGTGGTGGAGTGAGCTAAAGAATGATGATGGATTAAACCCAGATCAGTTGACTGGGGGTGAGTGTTTGATTGGCTCAAACGTTCCGTCCATCATCCCCTTTTGTATCGCTTTGTTCGCCCTAAGTTGGCGGGGTATGCCCAGACGTGGGTCCCTTGCTCACTTTGCCACTGGATTCAAGCAAGCCTGGCTGATGACGGCTGGAATGCCAGAAACCGGTCCTAGGATGCTTGTTTCGGTCCAGGGAAGACATGGCTTGGCAGTTCGTGCTGGACTGTTCCCATGAGGCACAGGGTCAGACTGATTTGCATATGGCCATGTCTGAACTGGGGTGGTGGAGTGAGCTAAAGAATGATGATGGATTAAACCCAGATCAGTTGACTGGGGGTGAGTGTTTGATTGGCTCAAACGTTCCGTCCATCATCCCCCTTTTGTATCGCTTCAGGATTGATAAGGCCTGCCATAGGAGTGACTTATAGGTTTATATGTGTGTATGTATATAGTGATATAGGTAACCTATATCACAGTAAGGGGTGCATGCACCACCTTACCCAGGCTGCAGTAGCAGACCTGTGGTGTCAGTTTGGATGGCCTTCCAGGGGTGGCACAATACATGCTGAAGCCCCTGGGAGGCTCTCTGAGGTACCTATGCCCTTGGTACATAGTATACCATATACTAGGGACTTATAAGGGCACTCCAGATTCCAATCAGAGATGTGCCTAAGGCACATGGAAACCATTTTACAGAGAAAGCAGATAGACTGGGGCCCTGAATAGCAGGATCCCAGTCCAACTAAGTCATAAACCAGCAAAACATCATAAAAAAAGTGGGGGCAACCATATAGTCAGATTCCACCTTCCTACAAAAGGAAGGAGGGAGATAGGGCGAAAATTAGCAGGTATCTTAAACCCGCTATTGACCAGGTACTCGCTAAATCACTGTACTCCAAGATACCATTACATTTTGCAAACTTCAGGTGTCAGGACTGAACGTCTGACTGATAGAGGAGGATCTGGCATGGCGTACTGGTCATTCTGAGGAAGCGTGCTTTGTCTACTGAAAGCAGCTAAGACTGTTTCAAGTTAAATATACATATTTTAATAAGAAAACATATCATGCCTTCAACTAGGTTAGTGCCACGTTTAAGATTATAAAATATATCACTTCCTCCAGATCTATGGTCAATTCCATTCCCTCTTCTCAAGTTTTCTGTGGCAGCATGGCTAATATCTTCAATGAAACAGTTCAGTTGTTGTACAACAGCATTATGATGGAGTAATGGCGCCCATATGTGGCAGCAGGAGTGGGGTGGGCAAACACATATGCGCCCTCTTTTTCATACACACCTACACCCAGCATATGCACACGCATGCACCCATTCACTGTATGAAAGCATGCACAAACACACAAACATTCATGTATACACATGCACCCAACATTAAAAAAAAAAGAAGTTACCTGACTTCAACGGTGATCTTGGGTGGCGGGAGGGAAGCCTTTGTTGTTTCCTGGAGGAAGGAAGATCCTGCTGCCTCCTCTCATTGGCTGACCTTGTTAAAGTTTAGCCAATGAGAAAAGGACCTTCATTATCTCATCACAGAGTGGGATGAGCTCAGTGAGAGTTGCTGGCCCCACCCCACTCTGTGACAAGAATCACTGATAGACACTCGGCCCTGGGCACTTCAGGGCTTAATCCTGAAGTGCCCAGGTTTAAATCTATCAGTGACGCTACCCCTCGTCAGTAGAGGTAGGTTCTCAGAAGACTTTGCTGGGCCCACCGAGCTGTGAAATCTTTAGCTCTGCAAATTTTGGCTCAGGCCGCCAGGCGCCTGTGCATATAGCGCATGTCTAGCACCTGACTTCCTACCCCAACCATGAAGAGTGTCTGTCAGTCTGACCTTGCTCAGCTTGACAATCACTCTTCCGTCGATGGGCTGCGGCTGGGATGGAGCATCATCTAGAGCGTGGGTACTCACAAACGTTCTCTCGGGGGCCAAATTTACAGTGTGGTTTGTGGCCGAGGGCCGCACCGGTGGGGGCGGGGTCAGTAGGGGCGGGGTCAGTAGGGGCAGGGCTAGAGTAAAAAAAAAATCCACTGAGCCACCAGACCCAGCATACACACATATATATATGGCGTCAAGGCTGGGTACTGACCCATTTATGACTAGAATGCTGCTGAATTCTATTTGCTCCGATTAAAAGCACTTTATTTTCAACAAACGATCTGTGGTCCGTACCTGTTTTCCATGTGGAGGTGGAGCAGGAGTGCTATTTCATATATATATATATATATATATATATATATATATATATATATATTATCTACTGGCGGTCGCCAGTAGATAGTTATAGTTAGGACCTATTTTCCATAGGAAATCCGCACCATTCTATTTGAAATAACTTTGGCGCCAGTTGACGAATCTTCGCGAAATTTTCCAACTTGTTGAGGCACTCCGGTCCGCTCCTATCCTGAAAGTCTCAGGGTGATTCGGCAAGCGGGGGCCGAGAAAAAATGGGGGTCCCAAAACGTGTTTTCCCCATGCAATTTTCCATAGGAACCTTTAGTCGCAGCTACAGCCCGAACTGCTGAACGGAATTACACCAAATTTGCCAAAAAGGTAGCCCTTGGTTCAGGGTCGTGCCTTTTGCTTAAATGGTGTAAATCCGTTCAGTAGTTCCTGAGAAATTTGAAAAAGAAAACACATATATATCTGGGCGGAGCCTAACCACACATGTCATCGTGAGATCTGATTGGCTGTCAGCACTTCATCCTGGAATTGCTGGCAGCCATCTTGGGACCAATATAAATGATAGTACCCCATTGAAATGCATTGTAGTCAATCGAAGATTTTGAGGGTTACCAAAAGGAGAACTATAAAGGGTGATAACAGACTTTAGTTACATTAGAATTCATTTGTTGATGGTACCATACTAATTTCAGGAATTGTGGTGTGTTCTAAGGTGATTTTACCCTGTGAAAAACCTTCTGCTGGGATATCATGAATCATGTTTGAGAGAAAACTATTTTCACATGCTTGTCCCATAGAGTTTTGGAAGGTGCTCCAGAAGCTAAAATGAGAGCATATTTTCTGTAAATTCACATTATCTTTCTCAGTCATGTGAGAATGAAGTCTGACATTCTCAGTAAAACATGTACATCCAACAAGGGCAGAGGCTGTCAGTTGATTCCTTTGTGTTCTACTGCAGCTTCCCAGAGTGTTCTAAAGAACAACTAGAGTGCTAACAGCCTTACTTATGACAAAAGTATGGCACACCTGAAGCCATCTTGATTGGAATAAACTGGTAACACTTAAAACATTTAATTTAAAAAGGAACAAAATGATGGGGTTCATTTTGTCATAGAAATTATGGTTAGTGCTGTAGAAAGAAAAATTAGGACATGTTTCAAGTGTGATCTCAAATATCTTCCTGTTATATTTCAACAGAAGCAGCCTGTCAGTTGATGCCTTTGTGTTCTACTGCAGCTTCCCAGAGTGTACTAAAGAACAACTAGAGTGCTAACAGTCTTACTTATGACAAAATTAAGGCACACCTGAAGCCATCTTGATTGGAATAAAATGGTAACACTTAAAACATTTAATTTAAAAAGGAACAAAATGAGGGGGTTCATTTTGCCATAGAAATTATGGTTAGTGCTGTAGAAAGAAAAATTAGGACATGTTTTAAGTGAGATCTCAAATATCTTCCTGTTATATTTCAACAGGAGCAGCCTGTCAGTTGATGCCTTTGTGTTCTACTGCAGCTTCCCAGAGTGTTCTAAAGAACAACTAGAGTGCTAACAGCCTTACTTATGACAAAATTATGGCACACCTGAAGCCATCTTGATTGGAATAAACTGGTAACACTTAAAACATTTAATTTAAAAAGGAACAAAATGATGGGGTTCATTTTGTCATAGAAATTATGGTTAGTGCTGTAGAAAGAAAAATTAGGACATGTTTCAAGTGTGATCTCAAATATCTTCCTGTTATATTTCAACAGGAGCAGCCTGTCAGTTGATGCCTTTGTGTTCTACTGCAGCTTCCCAGAGTGTTCTAAAGAACAACTAGAGCGCTAACAGACTTACTTATGACAAAATTATGGCACACCTGAAGCCATCTTGATTGGAATAAACTGGTAACTCTTAAAACATTTAATTTAAAAAGGAACACAATGAGGGGGTTCATTTTGCCATAGAAATTATAGTTAGTGCTGTAGAAAGAAAAATAAGTGCTAAAACACTACCCCCAGCACGACACCCTACACTACCCAAACATAACTGCACTACCCTAAACCCTAAAACACTACCACCAGCACGACTCCCTACACTACCCAAACACCACTGCACTACACTAAACCCTAAATATACCCCCAGCATGACCACCCACACTACACAAACACCACTGCACTACACTATACCTAAAACACGACCCCCTACACTACACAAACACGACTGCACTACCCTAAACCCTAAAACACTACCCACAGCATGACCCCCTTCACTACACAAACACCACTGCACTGCCCTAAACCCTAAAACACTACCCCAGCACGACCCCCTTCACTACCCATACACCACTGCACTACCCTAAACCCTAAAACACTACCACCAGCACGACCCCCTACACTACTGCACTACCCTAAACCCTAAAACACTACCCCCAGCACGACCCCCTACACTACCCAAACACCACTGCACTACCCTAAACCCTAAAACACTACCCCCAGCACGACCCCTACACCACCCAAACACCACTGCACTACCCTAAACCCTAGAAAAGAAACCCCCACCCCATGCCCAATCCCCCTTACCTCTCACTCCTCATGGTTCCTCTCTCCTCGTGGTTCCTGCTTCACGTCATCTCTGAGGGGCGGTGCATGTCGTTGTGAGGAAACAGAACAGCCTCTGTTTCCTTACAACGACATGGATCGTCTACATGTTTTTAGAACGCATGGTCATTTACCATACATACCTTTACAACAAAATTCGTTGTAAAGGCATGCGTGGTAAATGACCATGCGTTCTAAAAAATGCGTAGTAATGACTTCGTGATGTGCAACGCATGCGTGGTAATGCATGTGTTGTAATGGTATCGCAAAGTAAAAAAGTCGTTGTAACGGCTGTTTACCGATCGAAGCTGGCCCCTGTTCTTCAGTGAGACGTTTATTTGATTAATTAGGAGGAAGGAATGTGGTTTTTTACCGAAAAGTGCATTCCCGGCTGTTGTATTGTGAAAGTGTCCGCGTGGCCTGGTTTCACTTCCGGTGAGAGAGTGGAAGAGTCTGTTTGGATCTAAAGGAGTTCTGTTGTTGGACGGGGCCGGTGCGACATGTCATCAGAAAACATAGCTAATGGAAAGCGTCCTCCCTGAAGTGTCGAGCAGTGCCATGAGAGGTCGAGTGTGCGTCCCACCGCAGTATGACCGTACCGCGTGACCCATGTGCCGCCTCCAGGGTACGGGAGACAGAAGCGGCATCGCAGGTCCTCTTGTAGACCGTTGTAGCACTAATTCTACATTTTGGTACTAGGGCATTTTAACTTCGTTGTTCCTGCCAGATACAAAGAGAAGATCCTGTGTTATTCAGTGCCCTCGTTACCTTTTTTGTGGGTTGTGGTGCTTGTCACTTCACTGCCCCGCCGGTGCACACGACTGGGCACCCCACCTCGTGTGCCATCTGCAGGGCCTCTGCCCTCGGATCACTGGTTTCGGTTTCTGGAGTGGCAACATAAACAGTTGCTCCCAAAGGACTAGCCTGAACACTTAGGTGAATATCCCCTGCACCAGCATTCCACGGAAATTCTTTCCTAGCTCTCCCACGTCAACTAGCACGGCTCCGCTCGTGACACCGTATGACGTCATCGGAGCCATAAGAGGACCTCGTCGGCGTGCTGACGTCAGTTCCACCCATTTTTCCCGTGCCACCAAGGCAAACAGGGGACCGAGACATTTTCACATGTATACATAGTATAATAAATATATATATATTCACTGAAAAAACCATAGGTTTCAGGCACGTTATAGTTAGAAATTAGCATCTAAAAAACCTTAGAAATTCACTGAAAAAACCATAGGTTTCAGGGGCGTTATAGTTAGTTGGACATTTCACTCGTACAAAACCATAGAAATTCCCCCGTTATAGTTAGTTCGGCTAACTATAACTCGCGCGCCCGCAATGCACTGCTGATGACGTCACATATTACATCACTCATGACATGGTCAGTGACATCACTCATGACATCACTGTACGAGTGAAATGTCCAACTAACTATAACGCCCCTGAAACCTATGGTTTTTTCAGTGAATATATATATATATATATATATCTACATATAGAATGTATACATGTGCACTAGGCACTTTGCATTTTGATTATTTTAATCATAATTTTTAGTTTCGTTTGAGACCATTATCACCATTTAATGCCATTTACACGAATGCATTTGCGTGCACGCTTTTAATGTGGGTATCCTTTTAAATGTGTGTATCTTTTTAAATTGGAACCACAAGATGTTTTCTATGTCTATGATTCTTGACATGTATAAATGTATTAAGGAAAATGGCGCTCACTAGACTGAGGAAGGCTGCTTGGTCAGCCTAAATGCGTTTCTCGTTGTTGCCGGGTCGGAGGAGGCCCTATGGAATAAAAAGTGCCTGACAACTCAGCATTCCTCGTGTGCGTGCTCTCTTCCATGTGAAGCAGGGTCTGTTTGGATACATACATATATATATACCATATATATATTATCTACTGGCGGTCGCCAGTAGATAGTTATAGTTAGGACCTATTTTCCATAGGAAATCCGCAACATTCTATTTGAAATAACTCTTGCGTCGGTTGACGAATCTTCGCGAAATTTTCAAACTTTATGGCCCGCTCCGGTCCGCTCCTACCCTGAAAGTTTCGGGGTGATTCGTCAAGCGGGGGCCGAGAAAAAAGGGGGGTCCCAAAACGTGTTTTCCCCATTCATTTTCCCATAGGAAACTTTAGCCACGGCTACAGCCCGAACTGCTGAACGGAATTACACCAAATTTGGCAAAGAGGTAGTTCTTGGTTCAGAACGAACCCTTTTTGTTAAATGGTGTAAATCCGTTCAGTAGTTCCTGAGAAAATCAAAAGGAAAATCACATATATATCTATGGCCGCGTCGGATTCGCACACCCTGAGCGCACCCTGCGCGCACCGTCCCGATCACGAGCTGCATGCTAATTGGCTGTCAACACTCCAAATCAGGAAGTGTTGGCAGCCATTTTATGCCTCGGTAGAGTGGTAAAGGAAGGGGGCGGGGCCTGCGGCACAATCGTTTTTTTTTTTTTATTATTATTATTATTTTTTTTAAATGCTTTTTTCTTGTGGGACCCCCTGAGCAGACCTAGGGGGTCAGGGTGTTTCTACCCTGCCCCCTTTGTGCGTTTTGCACACTTGTTTCTTGTGTTTGTTTTTTTTAATCAGCGGGATCCGCACATCCCGCCGTTTAAAAAAAAAAAAATGCTTTTTTCTGCCCAGGGGGTCCTTGTGGGACCTAGGGGGTCAGGGTGTTTCTACCCTGCCCCCTTTGTGCATTTTGCGCACTTGTTTCGGTGACATGTGTGCAAAGAGGCCCCGTTGCGCGTTTTAAGATGGGGAATTAAATCCCCTTCAATCCTGAGGGTCCCTGGGGGCCAACTAGCCCACCAGGTACGTCCAGAAAGTGCCACAGAGCTGCGTTGCAGAGAGGTGCAAAAAGGGGCGTGGCCTCTGAACACCTCTCTGCAACGCAGCTCTCTGGCGCATACTGGAGGTATCTGGTGGGCTACTTGGCCCCTAGGGACCCTCGGGATTGAGGAGGATTTAATTCCCCATCTTAAAACGCACCACGGGGCCTGTTTGCAGACATGTCACCTGAAGCCCCGGCCCATCCCTTCACCACTGTGCAAATATTCCTCTAAAATCAGCCGAACTACGAATTCCGATTTACTCACCTGTTATCAGGAGAGACCTCAGTGCTGCACCTTTGAGCCCAGTACTGATCGTGAAAAGTAATTTTAACCGTACTTACCAGTAACTTGAATTTCCTTCCATAGGCTAACATTGACTGGTTTCACTTGGAAATTCTTCTAAGTGTGGAGTTTTGGAACTTTATAATATTCCTCTAAAATCAGCCAAACTACGAATTCCGATTTACTCACCTGTTATCAGGAGAGAACCCAGTGCTGCATCTTTGAGCCCAGCACTGACCTTGAAAAGTAATTCTAACCGTACTTACCAGTAACTTGAATTTCCTTCCATAGGCTAACATTGACTGGTTTCACTTGGAAATTCTTCTAAGTGTGGAGTTTTGGAACTTTATAATATTCCTCTAAAATCAGCTGAACTACGAATTCCAATTTACTCACCTGTTATCAGGAGAGACCTCAGTGCTGCACCTTTGAGCCCAGTACTGATCCTGAAAAGTAATTTTAACCGTATTTACCAGTAACTTGTATTTCCTTCCATAGGAATCCATTGTCTGGTTTTCAGCAGAAAAGTTTCAAAGTGTCGATTTTCACAAACTACAAATATTCCTTAAAAATCGCCTGAATGACTTAAACGCATTATTTCAACTGTTTACAGGAGATGCACCAGTGCTGGATCCAGGATCCACCACTGAGTAAGAAAAAGTAACGATAACACTACTTACCTGCTAAGTGAATTTCCTCCCATAGGATAACATTGGTGATTCTATGTGAAAAAGTTTCAAGTGTCAACTTTTAAAATACAATAATATTCCTTAAAAATCACTACTGTAACCAAAACGCTTTTACTCAACTGTTTACAGGAGATGTCCCAGGACTGAATCTAGGATCCAGTCCTGTGGTTAGAAAAGTAATCCATAAAGTAACTAATTGCATTTAACTAGAAATTCACATTGAGCTCAATGTTGCATTGTGTTTGAAATTGTGTTGCCCATTGCAACAACTGTAACTACTGTACTTAAATGTCTATTGCCTATTTGCAAAGTATTTAAACTAAAGTAATTCATTCTGAGAAAGTATATTTTGCAATGTAATGTATAATGTAATTATAATGTAATTTAAAAAATAAAATATCTAAAAATAAATAGTTTAAAAAAATGTAGTAAATCAGTATCAAAAAATAAATATAACAATTAATACATTTAAAAATTGTCATTTACAAAACCTTTGAAATTCACTGAAAAAAACATAGGTTTCAGACATGTTATAGATAGGAATTAGCATTTAAAAAACCTTTGAAATTCACTGAAAAAACCATAGGTTTCAGGCACGTTATAGTTAGAAATTAGCATTTAAAAAACCTTACAAATTCACTGTAATGACATCATCCAGTGACTGTGTGATTCTGTAAAGTTTAAATATGTTTAATATATATAGGGAAAGGCGTATTGAAGAATGAGTGGGTGTATAAGTGTCTGAATGGATGATTTAGTAGGTGCGTGACTAACTCTATAAGTGAGTGATTAAACGTATCTTACTGAATGCATGGGTTAGTGACTAAACTGGGTGAATGTCTGTTGCTGTGTAAGTGGCTGCATGGGTTTGTGAATAGCTACATGAGTGTCTATATGAGTTATTGATTGGTTGTCTGAGTATCTGTATGGGTGCCTGAGTGTTTGTGTGGGTGGGGTGTGTGCGACTCTGTGCATAGATGTGTGAGTGGGTGATTCACTGGGTGGATGGTTTCAAGACTGTGATGGAGCAGGGTAAATATAAAAATGTTAAACATCAGTGATGTCATTTGAGATGTCATCAGTGATGTCATCAGTGATGTCACTGACCATGTCATGAGTGATGTAATATGTGACGTCATCAGCAGTGCATTGCGGGGGCGTGAGTTATAGTTAGCTGAA
The DNA here is from genome assembly GCA_963921515.1 of Calotriton arnoldi. Taxonomy (NCBI): domain Eukaryota; kingdom Metazoa; phylum Chordata; class Amphibia; order Caudata; family Salamandridae; genus Calotriton; species Calotriton arnoldi. Next base: position 1,554,771 of record CAWUFW010003545.1, read on the forward strand.
CTAACTATAACAGGGGAATTTCACGGGTTTTGTACGAGTGAAATGTCCAACTAACTATAACTGTCCCTAAAACCTATGGTTTTTTCAGTGAATTTCTAAGGTTTTTTAAATGCTAATTTCTAACTATAACGTGCCTGAAACCTATGGTTTTTACAGCTATGTGGGGTGGCGATGGGGGCATGCTTCTCCCCTAGTTATGCGTGTTTACACGTTGGCTGGTGGGAGGAGCATGTCCTCAGAACTACACATAAGTCTGTTTTTGATGAACATATACTCCATTGGTGGAGGTTCATTGATGATATCTGTCTTATTTGGAAAGGATCTGCCAAATCAGCTGAACAATTTGTGGACAGCCTTAATGTCAATCTGCTTAATCTTAAATACACAGCTGACATTAGTAATGAAAGAGTCCAATTTCTAGATGTGGAAATTTTTATTAAGGATAATGCAATCCATACCAAACTACATAGAAAGTTAACAGCAGGCAATTCTGTACTGCATGCAAGTAGTTCCCACCCTAACCATCTTATTCGGAGCATTCCATATGTTGAATTTTTAAGAATCAGACGCATTTGTAGTCATGAAGAGGATCTTAAAAAATGTCAGACAGAAGCTTTTGATAGATTTAAAGTTAGAGGCTACAAGACTAAGGATTTCAGGGTAGCCCTTGATAAAGCCAACAACAGTACTAGGGACGAGTGTTGTCCAGCAGTAACTATTTCCAGTACCCTGCCTATCAATACCATCAGGGATAACATCTTGAAGGAAGTTGAACCTGTTAACAATATTAGACTGATAACCACCTATAGTAAACAGGAAAGACAAGTACGCAAAAAAATTATAAAAACTGGCCGATTATACGGTCTGACATTACATTATCGCAAATTCTACCTGAGCTCCCATTACTAACGTTTAGAAGAGCTCCATCAATGCGAGACGCACTTGTCAGAAAACAAGTCCTGAAGTAATTACATCTAGGACTTGGCTATCAGCAAGATCAGGATTTTTCAAATGTAGTTCGTGTCGCGCTTGCAAATTTGGTAAAAATGTTTCTGAGTATGTCACAGCTTTTAGTCCTCAACCAATCAAAATACAAGGTCATTTCACCTGTAGGACTGATTTTGCGGTGTACGTTTTGGAATGCACCTGTAATTTACTCTATGTTGGAAGCACCAAATTGCAAGTGTTTAACAGAATTCTTCAACATTTAAGAGCGGTTGTGAATTCAGATCCTAACTATCCAGTGGCACGTCATTTGAAGTTAGTCCACAATAACAATCTCAAAGACCTAAGTTATTTTGTTATAGGTGCTGTATCTAAAAGTAGCAGGGGTGGCAATAGAGAGAAACAATTAAGACAGCTGGAATCTGAATTTATCATGCTGCTTGACACCAAGATGCCAAACGGTCTTAATACTAGCGACGACTTACACAATTTTTTTTAACTTTGCATTCTTATTATTCGTGCTATGTGATATATTGTGGGTTTTTAGATACAATTTAACTAGTTTTTATTTCTGCTTATGCTTGGTTTTAATCTAGGTTCGCCTGGTTTTACCAGGTTTTGGCGGGGATTTTTTCTGGTTTCTTTGGTTCTTCTAACCTTTTTTACATTTTTTCACAATATATACCGTTTAGGCATCAATGATTTGTTTCCCTTCTAAACAGTACCATGATCCCTCATTCATTTTATATAGGCTTTTTCTGTCTGATTTCACTGTAATTGAGGACATAATGCACATGCATCATGGTGGCTTTCACCTGGGTTTTTCCTTCGTTTTACTTGGTTTTACCTGGTCTTACCTGGTTTTACTTGGTTTTATGGAGTATTTTACCGGTTTTTAGCACCTTGGTTCATGTGTTTTGAAAGTTATAATAGACAGTGATCTTACTTATTATACTGCCTTTATGTATAATGATGAGTTACTCTACATAATTTGTGATTTTTATACATTTTTGGAACTTTATTGAGCTTGGTGTATAAGTTTATATGAATTGAATACTTTCAAATATATTTAACATATTAATGATCGAAATTCTGCGCCCAGCTTATATGTTTTATATGCACTTGCACTTTACTTCGAAATTTCATTGAGGGTATCTGTAATGCTGCTAATTATTTATGATATTTATTTCTGACACTTAGCACTTTTTCTATTGCACTTTTTGCACATGTATTATAGCAAATGTAATTTATTTATATGCCAGGTCATTGACATCAACATGTCCAGTACTGGTGATGTTTTTTACCTCATGGTCGATGTTTTTTGAGCACTATGCTTTTATGACCAATCTCATTTCGAGTTATCTGTATATTCTGTTGCAACTACGAATAAGGAAATTGTTGGTGCGGTCCTTTTTATAAACAAAACAAATGTATTTAGACAAATAGTTTTTTTTTATATAATATTGTGCTAATACTTGACGATATGACCGTCACCGTGTATGCAACTTTAAGACCTTTTTTATCTCGATTACTGGCATTAATTTATTTGCATTTTTCATCACGTGGTTTTGGGTGTCACTATATATGTGGTCTGTTAGGTCCAGTGCGTCATGTGAACAAGACCGTGGAAACGCGGTCGAAACGCGTCAGGCTGGGCACTTGCTTGATTTATTTCTATGCACTTGTAACTGCAAATAAAGAAGATTTACAAATTTCCACTTTGTGGTCCATACCTGTTTGGTTGCTGGAGGATAGAACCTACCACAGGACTGTGGTCATCATATATATATATATATATATAGTCCTGCGGCCACCTTCTGTGGTAACTGCCGGCCTCACTGGAAACGTAGAAACAGCAAGGTCCGCGGGCCGCCAATAAAGGGCTGGCGGGCCGTACCATGAGTACCACTGATCTAGAGATTTCACGATTGGAAACATGCTATCTGCCCCATCATACTCCCACCTCGTGATGGTGTCTCCCCAGTTGGTTTGACAGAATCCTTGCCTACAATCACCGAGTTTGAAGATATGTTGTTATTAATATTTTCCTTAATCGGGATCCCTAGACAATATTTATCTAGTATCTGTTCTGAAGATAGTTGGGAAACAATAACACCTGTCATGACCTTGGTGCTAAATGCCACTTTTTCTTGTCGTATTGTACTGCAAAGTGGGAACGAAGGTGTGGTTAAGCCTCTACTTTTTTATTAAAAAAAAGGAAAAAAACTTTCCATGTACACACAAAATGAAGCCAACTAGCACCTGATTTCTTTATTTCGACAAAGCAAGAAGATGCTTGTCGAATCATTTAGAGGCCATTCAAATCTAGGTTTCTTACTCAGGCCTGTGTAGCCCTTGAAACTATCTTGCTGGAATGGAAAATGATGTACAAAGAGTTGGAGACTGTTCTCTTCCATATGACACCACTGCATTGACCTGATCGCTCCTCGATAGTTCCTTATTCAAACAGATGTCAAGTTTCCAAGTTTCTCTTGGCTAATGAGGAATTTAGAGATCCCATCTTATTAGACCACGTGGTGTGGTCTCAAAAAATATTCTGGCCAAAGATGGTGATCTCAGTTTTGTTGGTATTTAGTTTCAGAAGATTCCTGCTCATCTAAGTCTGGCTGACATAAAGACAGGACTGAAGGCTCTACTGCAGCTCACAGTGAGGGTTATTAAAGAACAGTATAGGCTGGATATAGAAGATGCAGTTTATGTCACAAGGTCGTATGACAGTTGTTAGCGGGAGCATGTAGATGTTAAAATGGATAGGAGAAACTGAAGATAACTCTTGAAAGCCATTTAGGGCAGACCACGGCATAACTCTTGCGGTTAGATAGATATCATTCTGTTAAATACTTTACCATAAAAGATATATAACCTAACAATCGTGCGAAACCAATAAAAGAATCATAAAATCTTAATTCATTATATAAAAATCATAAAAACATTCAGGTGCCATCTTACAATAAATAATAAATAAAACGCTTCTTCATCTTGTGGGTAGAAAGGAGAAGAACCAAGACAGGTCTTCTTCATTATATGTCTGTTCCTGGATCAATTAAACTGCAACCAAATTATCTATAATTACGGAGTCACTTGCTGAATTTGTGTTCACCTCATATTCTGTTTGTGTCCTCCATTATCATATATGCTTGTTGTTTTTCTCCCCATTTGGCCATTATCGTATAGGCAGAAGCCAAATGAAGACATTACAACAACGCCTGCTGGTAGCAGGGTGTTAGATGTTGTTAGAGCACCAGTTGTTTACCTTTTTATGGATTGTTAAACCTAATACACTCTGCCAATCTGTGATACCTCGGATGTGAAGCAATTGTGTCCACTGCTACCACTGTAATAATAAATATATTCCGGACATTAGCAGCTGCGTACCTCCAGTCCATTCCATACAACAGCAGAGCACCGTGTCATTCAGCCACCTCTATCCATTCTCCATCCAATTCGAACACTGAAACCAGTCACTGGACAGATGTCTGAGATGTTCTACATTTCAGCTAATCATGTTTACTAAGAAAGGACACCAGAGGGCCATCTGGAGAAAGGGGGTGGGTGAAGGTTTCTGAAGATAAGATTCACTATGGTGAGAATATTCATTATAAGCTCTTTGAAGAAGCAAGAGACAATAAAGATTTTATTTAAAAAAAATTAAGAGGAACTAAGAAGCTACACATGAGCATAGTGCAGGCACAGAGCAGAAAGCTGTGCATTCGGCACAAGTAAAGCCCAAAGGAAAGATCACGGGTGTCCTAGAAAGGAGAATCCTTGGAGATAGGTGTCATTGTGGTTTTTGGGAGTTACTTTTTCAAACAGGCAGAAAAATGGAAATGAACCCTGAAATGGCCGAATAGGCAGCATTCCCCTCAAACGCTGGTCTGAATGAGCACGCGCTCAAGAACCTTGCAAGATTCCTGTGTCAGATCGCTTGGTACATCAGGACAGAGCCATGTGTTGGGCAATGAAGGCACTGCTGGTTCATCCCCAGCGAAGCATTCTATCAAGCAAGACAAACTTGCACTGTGAGACTACAGCCCCATTCTGGTAGGTCTGGCTGTAAACTACAGACCACCAGTGGTCTTTGAGAAAACAGTCCAACCCAACCACTCTGTTCAGAAAACTTCCAGAAATTCAGAGGCATACCAATCAAGAAGATATCTACTTAACAACTTAACCAGCTTCTGAACGTTCTCCACAGAATTTCACATAAAACATAGGTAATGGTCGTTGTGGAACCACTTCCTAGGAGGCAAAATGATACACCCATTTGCCAATAGCATAGTGATAAGAGAGATGTATCCTTCTGTGCTGATCCGAGAAGTGATTGACAATGTCTCAAACTAATGGAAGAAAGGGAATCACAAAGAAGCCAATAGCTGAAGGAAGCTGACCCACAGCCCACTCTCCTTATATTGAAATCAATAGCCTTGAAGACAGCTCCTTGGTCAACACACAACTATAAAGATGTGCAAGAAAGAGCCCGCCCAGGGCCTGTAAATTACTTCCTGTCCCCGGAGCAGAAGCAATTGTGGACTAGTAAAGCCAACAGCCATGTTGTGAGGCTTGCTCTAAGCCAGTTGGAAATTGTAGTGGACTGGCCTGGGTGGGTTGATTGTGGTTACGAGGGCGGTAGCGGGAAAGGGAGGCTGTGGCCTGGTTGGGGGGTGACATTACATGTTCTTCCATACCTTAGAAGGGGGCTTGCAGGGGCCACGGGCAGGGCTTCCGGCACTTGCAGACTAAGCCTACAGTGAATTTATAGGCTGGACTCTCCTGCCACTAATACTGAGTCCAGTGTTCTCACACTTGGGAATCCAGGCGCGGGAACGGTGGGGCAGTTAAGGTTTGACATGGACTTCAGTTCCCCTTTAAGATGGAGCATTGGCAGTGCTGGAAATGGAAAAATAGAAGTGCTGGTACTCTGTATCAGAGTACCTGCTAGTTTCTGAGAAGTGCCTGTACTCTCTAATTAAAAGTATTAAATTTCTCTTGAAAAGTGCCGGTACTCTCCCTCTCAAAATAAAAAAGTGCTGGTACTCAGTACCGGACAGTATCGGCCCATTTAAATGATTGAGCACTGGGATATAATTGAATGCAATGACAAATGTGTAATATTACTTGATAATGCACGTCCTACCTGTCTGTCGCTACATGACAGAACTTCAAATGCTGTCTGGCTCAACATTTATATTACTTTCAGAAGACTATATTGTACAAGCTGAATATGTTAACATACCAAGTTATTATGAAAAGCACATAATCTTAAATTGCCGGGCGCCCGAACCACGTGCTGCTGAATACATCATGTCAATTAAAAGCCAGACTGGCTCATTAGACACACTCTTCAATTCCAGTATGTATCCCTTAAGGCATTTGCTCAGGCAATACCAGTGAGAGAAAGAGATCAGGTGGAGAAAACATACACTGGTAAGGAGAGCTTGAGAAAATAGTGAAGCGATAGAACGAACAAAAGAGCGAAAGAGAGCGAGAGAGGATGAGAGACAGAAACTGAGAGAGATATCACAAAGATAATGGAACAGGGAATGTACTACCTTCTACTGTGTGAGCCTAAACGAGTGGTCATATCTTTAGTAATGAAGAGGGAAGTATATGTAGCTCCCAAATTGAACAAGAGCTCTGATATTCTAAACGTGGAGCAACAGACTGCATTGCATCACTTTGACAGACAATGAAAAACACAAAAGAGTTAGATGGAATGCCTCAATTGATCTCCGCCACTGGTAATTACTCAAGACTGCATCCCAGTCCATCATTCGTTTTGCCCACCATACACTCTCAGTTTGGACCCAGCCAAATGCAAATCAGTCCTGAGCCTACACTAGTAGGAACAGTCCATCCCGATCTGCCAAGTCAAGGTCTCTATGAACCAAAACAAAAGCAACTCAAGATAGGTTTCAGTCATTTGGGCCATTTCAGCTGGGTGCAGCTTGTTTTCAGTGGGCTAGTGAGGAAGGGACCCACGTCTAGGTCTGTCCGTTGCACCTGGGGCATGACAATGAAAAATGCCAAAAATGGAGAGAATGCTTGAATCGATCTCAGCTGCGGGTAATTATTTGGGATTGCATTCCAATCCATCGTTTTTTTGTTCACAGTGCCAATTTGACAAACAAGCAAGGGTGGGCAGGTTCTAAGGTAGAAATAGACATTTAATTCAATTAATTCTTTATTGAGGTACTAAAGGATCCATAAAAGTACATTAAAAACCACAGTAAAAACGTTAAGAACATTAAAAACAAGCATAGACATTATGTTATGTAATTTTATTTACATTCCATATTTTGCCATTTGTATGACCTTGCAGCTCTGTGGGCTGTCTGGATGTGCCCTATGCACGATTATGGTGTTAACCATTGACTAAACTCATTGTGGCAAGGTGTCACTGTGATTGGTATGTGCTCAGCTATGCATTTGCTGATGGGTTCTTTGATGTGTGTGTTTGTGGCATAGTAAGTGAAATTTGGTTCATAGGATTCTTTCGTGATCAAAATGTAGGATGATATCAGTTATCACTGTTCTTCGGGAGAACAAATTTCTATTGACAGGCCAGATGTGACGAATTATGAGGGCAAGAAGCCCTCCCACTGCTAGAGAGAATCTGTGGTGCTCCTTTGTATGTGTGTTTGGAAGGCTCAGGATTTAGGGTGCTAGATGGTCTGATTGTTCAAGTTGGCCTGTCAATATGATTTATAGACGATTAGGGTGTTTCATTGATGCGGTACCAATTTGCTAGCTAGATTGCTTTAGTGCCATGTCACATGTGTGGGTCGAGTGTCTGGTAGTATTGTGGGTATTAGTATGGATAAGAAGGAGCTGTTGGGGTGGCATTGTTTTATCAACTAGAACGTTTTGGTTGATTGCTGTTAGTGTGCTGGTGCACTATGGGCAGGTATTGCCGAGTCCCCACCCCTACACCCTGAACTGGAACCAGACTGCAGACCATCCACCCACAGGATCTTCCCTCCCACCCCCAGGTACCTCCAGCACCAGAATCCCCCTCGTGACACAGATCACACACCAATATCAGCAGTACTTTTTGGGTTAGGGGTCGTAACAACCCCAGCCGTATTTATTTACACACAAAACATCAATAAAAATTAGCATTCCAAATTAATACACAGAAACCCCCATAATACTCCATACAGTATTATTTACGTATTCTTGGATGGCTAACCTTAACAGAGACTCTAATACATAGCCATTTCTAACCATAAACTATACATTGTCCCTGCGTATCCTGCATTGAGCCTATGAGTAAGATCATGACTGGTCCAACTACTTGTGAGGTCCCCCCGGAGTGACCTTGCGCAGGAGGCCTGTCTGCCCAGAAGGTTACCTAACTCGGGCACCCCCTAAGCCCTCAAATACCACCCCCAAGGGGCTGTGCTGCTAGCTTGGTGCCCACACACCCGTGCGGGGATTAGCCGTAAAGGCCTATTGGAAGCGTGCACTCCCAACCCCCACACCCTCTAGCCGACTTGCCGTAAGCACCCCCTGAAGGGCCCTGAGAGACCACTGTCCCGCACCTATCCCCATTAAAAATGGGGATGCCTTCTAAGGACCGTAAATGCCCCACCAATCATGACCTTACCGTAGACCAAGGATACTATCATAAAATACGGCACATGCTGAACACTGCAAGAAAAGAGGTTAGTCACGAAATAAGAGTGCAACAAACAGTAGAACATGTCTCCAGAACTTGATATCTGAAAAGAAGAAGAAAACAACCAGTGACACTGCAACAGGAGCCAAACATTCACACAGAACAATCTGCTGCCTCAGGGGATGGCGGGCAGGACAAGAAAAGCAGTTTAAAAAATCCAGCCCTCGCTGGGGCAGCTGGCAGCGTGATGTCAGGGCAGCGAGAGGTGAAAGAGACCGCTTTGCTACTCTGCCGCACCTGTTAAAGGTGGGGGGGTTGGGCGCAGACTGGTACCCCGCAACCCGGAAGTGCTTAATGCACTTTCGAGTCACCGCGCTGGGGGGACCAATGCTCATGCATGTAGTAGGCTGGTGCCAGCGGCGTCACTCACTGCCGTCACCAGCCTCTCCCCTGATGGCGGGGACCGCCACCCTTGCCATAGGCGTAGTGCTCCCGAGGCCGGGGGGTGCCTTGGCATTTACGCACCACTCTTATAGTCACTGGGTGTTTATGGCAAAAGTTGAATCTAACTGCTGCCATCAATTAAAACACCTCTCCGGGCCTAACAATAATAGATAAAGTGAAGCTGACTACAGAAGTCTGTTCCTTTTCAACTTAGATTGTTTGTCAGCAGGGGTGTCACCAACCGATTATTACGCTGTATGGAAACAAATCTTTCGAAAGATCCATCTAAGAAAAGTTCAACTTCACTCCTCTTACTCCGAACATGACTCCAGAATTACTGGCTTTTGAACAGTGACCAGGAGTAGACAAGAAATTTCCTTTTTGGATTTAGACACTTGCGCTCATAATTCTTCACTAAAGTGCAATATATACTACAAACCAACTGGTAGAAATAATCTTTTACAGTTTGATAGCTTTCATCCCAGATCACTGAAAGAAAATCTGCCATTTGGTCAGTTCCTACGACTTCATTAGAACTGTACCATTATGAGGGATTATAAAGCACATGCAAAAAAAAACTTTGTCAGAAATTGCGGGAGGAGGACTACCAAAAGGCCTTAGTTTGACAGTTGATGAAAAGAAAGAAACTGACAGATTGATATGTGTCACCACGTATGGGACACATTCAAACTGGGAACAAGTCAATCAACAAACATTTGAAAATCCTGACCTCCGGTGTTCTGCGGTGTGCCAAACCACTGCTTGCTTTTAAGAGAGGATGCTTAATTAAAGACAACATTATTCAGAACAGACCAAGACTACAAGTACTGACAAAAAAACAATTGTGGGGCCTTCCTCCACGAAAGGACATTTTCCCTGCAGCAAATGCAACATATGCACATTTGCCAAAAAAGCACAACAATTGGAACTAGGGTTCAGAACTCCATGGTTCCTAAAAGACTTTACCAATTTCAAGAGCTGTAACAAAATCTGTATTTTGACTTGACCCTGTGCCCTAAGGTATATAGGAATGACAACGAGAAAGGTTAAAGTTTGAATTAACGAGCAGAGAGGCTCTTTATGCTGTAAGAAACACTACCTAAATTGATGAGCATTACTTAGTAAAAAACACACTGTGAATGTCCCTACTTGGTCCATAATTCATATATGCCAACATATTAGAGGAGGAAAGTGGGAGATTTAAAAAATTTTATTGGGATACTATATTTTTCTCATAAACTTGAATTTGGTGTATTGTCATGTATGGGACTTGTAAGTGTGCTGCTGCAGGATCGGAGAACAGAAATGCAAATGTAGGTTTTCCCCTTCACTGTTTGGAACATAGAGAAAGCGCTATGGCAGGCAGAGAGAGCGTTACAAAAATGTTGTGAAGTGGCCTCCGGGATCAGGTTAATGGCAGTGCCTAATCTGAGTCACACAACACCAGGCCCTCTGGGCAGAAGCCCACTGAGGAATTGGGTTTTTGCTTACAGGTATCGGAAGGTGGGAGATTAGACTTGAAATCGGTAGTCTCCCGCCTGATTAGGGAGTGTTGGCATGTATGATAATGGAGAAACTCAGTAGCGGTCGGTGGTGGGAGTGCCGCCGGGCGCTGACGTGGGGCGGGGGAGGGGCAGGGCGGGGGGTAGTAAACTACGGATTACGGCCGATTACAGGTAAGTACACATATGAATAAATAAAACGAATTTCGTTTCTCGCGCTGCATCGCCAAATGCGATGCAGTGCGCGCAACGAAATTCGTTTTATTTATTTATATGTGTACTTACCTGTAATCGGCCGTAATCCGTAGTTTACTACCCCCCACCCTGCCCCTCCCCCACCCCACGTCAGCGCCCGGCGGCACACCCACCACCGACCGCTACTGGAGAAACTCCCACCACGAACCACTAACCTGAGCTTGAAACTGTTTTACTATGAACAATGCTGGATTTATCGATTGAACACGTGTAATAAGGGGCTAAAGGATTAGGTTGCATGGAATCAACTGATCTAACACCACTTTACTAAGTTACACTGCCCTGGTTTTGAGAAATCGATTGATTGCATCCCTGTACTTAACAATTTGAGTAATATGGCGACACTGTCACATGGATTTGCATTTAATACCTCCCCCACCCCCTTACCCCTTCTCCATCCCTTACTTAAAATAACATGTTCATTGTTCCTAAATGTGTTATAATTTTCATTCCACTATCCACCTAAAAAATAAGGGCATACAGGCTAAACTGATAAAATGCAAGAGGTTGGTTGTAGTACAGAGAGCCACCACTGGCAACTACAATATCTATGACCCCCACTGTGGTGAACATCCTCTGACATCATACGCAGGGACACACTCACCCAATATGGTGATTGGTAGCTAAGCAAATACCCCGTCAGCCTTCCAGCAACATTCTCAGTATCAATCGGGAAAGAATGTCTGTGCAGTGGCCCGGGGATTCTGCCCGGATATTTTTCTTGGGAGTCAACAGATGATGTAAAACTTAAAAGTAATCTGTACCGATGTCAGTCATTGAGCAACAGTAAAAAGTATCACATTTGGTGAATATGGGATACAGAGGTCAGCATGATGTTTAACCTTCAGTGCCAGCGTTTCATGCATTTAGCACGCAGTAGGGACTTTCCTACAGGTTTGGAAATGGGGTGCCACTAGACCTGCAAAAAATATCAACATAGAACTAGATCGTCCACAAAGAGGAGTTTTTAGAGATCTTTTAGGTTTAGATGTGTCTGACATAAGAGTATTCATGTTACACATTGATAATGAAGAACCTGTTAGAGCTCGATTAAACAATTGGGAAAGGAGATGGAATATACCCCGATAGGGCATTTTCATCCAATTGGTATTTATTAAATAACATGTCCAGCTTTCGAATAAGCCTCGTCTCAATAATAACCAGGGTCTTTCTTAAAACAGTAATTGGATGCGTGCCTCTATAAAGAGGTGCCTTCTGCAAGCAATAATTCGGATATAGGTCTCCTTAGTTTTTATGCTCATAAATGTTTTTGTATTAACAAGTGTGTAACTACAGGGAAATGCTCTCTTCTCCTTTGCTAACTGAAGTATAGTCACACCCCACATAGGGTAAGTTCCTTGAACCCACAAAGAGTGAGTAGTATGCAGGTGTCATGCAAGATTCACCTACAGGTTTTTCATTTTTACATAAGTACTGAGTGTTCCTGAAGACACTAGGGTGGCTTTGCTGTGATCACTTGGGGGTGCTGCTTCATATGTACCATTTGTATTTATCACTTATGTGATACCTGATATTGCAGTATTAAATTTGGAGCTGTTTGTATCTCTGTCGCGGGTGCTAATAAACTGGTCAAATGGACCCCGTAGAAGAGTTCGTTACCTCCACATTTGTGTTGCCTGCTAGTGAATGCACACTGATAAGGATACTAAAGCCCAGACGAAGGCCATTGACCCTTTTTGGGCAAATTCAAAGCCGAAACATGTAAGCATGACAAACACGGATGACAGAGACATAATTTTCAAGAGGCAGCCAAAACCTTATTTTTTATCATGTCATGAGCACCCATTCACTAAAAGATATTCTTTTGGGTATACCCTTACACATTTTTACTAAATCTTGTGCAATGTGTTTATCCAATATGCAAACATTTTTGAACTGTTGAACACAGTTGAGACAACTCAGGAGGTATTCATCTACCTGAGTGCTGGGCGGGCACCAATGCTGAAGCATGCCATGATTAATATTGGGTGAGATATCCAATTTCTTTTGATCTCTTTAACATTAGAGGTGACACCAGAAGTAATTGGTATCCCAAATAGATGCTTGTACATCTAGAGTGTATGAACAAATTACAAACCAATACTCGATATGGATAATTAGTCAAAGAGTGCACTTACCACCAAGAGGTACATTGACAAGGATTGGAATATTCAAAATGTAAGCTAGCACAAAGGTGTTTTAAATAAGACTCTCAAAAACAGAAGCCTACCCTTTAACTCTGCATTAATGGAAGAGATCATGGTCCTAAGTAAATATTGCAAACAGCAGGATTGGAAGCAAAGAGGGGCCACATTGAGAGACAACGGTTAAAAATAACACAAATCTGCAGGTCAGTATAGCCAATAAAATTCTAGTTATTCATAAATAACCTTGACTCCCAATACTCAAGTAAGCTGGGCAACTGCCTCTCTGAGCAATGATTGATCATCTCTATTGAGATATTATATGTGGGCTCAGCTTGGTTGGAGCCCCTTAAGTCTCAACCTCCGCTGAACCAGCCCTTGACACCAGTCTAACTTTGAGTATTATCAATAAATCAAAATCTGATGGAGCTCCGGTCTCTACCAGCCTTCATCCTATATGCTTTCTTAAGTCTAACGTTGAATTCTAGGCTTCCACTCTTCCCACCCTATAGTGCTCTACTTCTGAAACCCTGATTGTTCAATCTTCTTGGCAAGGATCTATATTATATCCAACATATAAAAAGATGGCCTCGTGCAAGCATCAAATAATCAAATGATTGCAGTGCTTCACATGAAACCAAGCACTATGCCAAAAGTTTGTTAAAGGAATTAGAATTTTCAGCTGAATCAAAAAATGTAACTTCATTGACACGAATGGGCTTCAGAGATAGAAGCAACACGTCTGACAATATACTTGCTCTATCATTGTTAATACACGAAACACTGTAGTTTGTTTATTTGCTTTGTTAATTCCCGAATGCTTTCAATAGAGTATTTAGCTCCATATTATACTCTAATCTAACTAGATGGGGCCTCCCTCTCCCGTTATTGAGGGCCATCCAATCACTGTACTGGAATACTTGGGTGAAGGTAAAATTAGCACATGCAGTCACATTTCAAAAAGCATAATGACCATCAGGGGGCTAAATAAGGGTTGTGTGCTGGCTGTACACATTTTCAGTCTGTATATAACAGACCTTCCAGACGTCATCAAAATTCAGAGTTCTCATCCACCAAAATTCAACACCTTTAGTCCTCCCCGAAAGAAGAGCTCTCGTTTTGGTAAAATATAGGGAAACGTAAAAAGGTTCATTAAACTTGAAAAGAAATTAGTAAAACTATTTTATGTCAAATATTAATGTAAATTATTTGAATAATGTATTTCTATTTATTTTAAAGATAAAGAAATGCTACAGTACTATTGATTTTACTTAAAAACGAAATGATTTTGAATATATTAAAAATAAGTACAAAATATATATTTGTATTTGCATTAATCATGATTCAAAGTGATATATAGAATAAGTTAAAAGTAATTTAATTCTATTTTAATTAAAATTAATAGTACATCCATTTTTAAGTTTAAAACTGGTTATTTAAAATAAAATAATAAATGTTTTATTTGTAGATAATTGTTAACATTAATTTAAATGTGTTTATATTTTTAACTAATATAAATAATTCAGTTTCACTCAACATTTTTTTCCATGGTGTTTTAAGTCCCTACCAGCATTCTTTTCTATGGGAGGGTGTTGCAGTGTCAGTGCTTGGCATGTGAAGTGCTGAACTTACTCTAGCTCTGTGCTGGAGTACATTTACTACTGTTTTTGGTCATTTATGGCTGCTGTAACTTTAGAAGTGCAGTTTATAAATAGCAATTGACTGGCTGTGTTGTGGATGGCTGCATGTCCCTCACTAAACCCCTCCCTTGCCCTCCTAACCCCCTCCTTACTCCTCCCTAAAACCCTCACATTTAGTACTGTAGATTCCTGGTGAGCAAGTCAAGGATCACACTGCAGGCCTAGCACATAGGCCTGAAGTGTGATCGTTGATTTGCTCACCAGGCATCTGCAGTGTTATTGGGCATCACCTATGTTTGTCAAATATATTTTTATTGGTTTCAAAGATAAAACAGTACACAGAAAACCACGCTGTGGAAGGAGACCCCAATGCATCGTATATGCCGAGAGTTACAGAAAGCTAAAGTATCACATACAGTTTGTGAACTAGGACTCAGCAAACCCTAAATATGCTCAGCGTATATCTCCCAGGTCTCCAACGGACCCCGCACATTGCATACATCAACAAGTTCTCGTGGGAGGTCAGAAAACTCCTTGGCAGTCAACCTTCCCATCCCCCCTCCCCCCCATAACTCATAAACAATAAGCACAAATATTCAAACTATGGTGTCACGATCAAAGAAAGTTCGAATGTAGTTGCAGGTGAAGGCAGGACCCCAGGGAGAGGGGGTCTCCACACCCCCGGGAGCCCCCTCAGCGAATCAGGGGAGCCAACGGAAGCACTAGATATGAAAGAGATGGAGAGCTCGCAGCCGCGGCCCACATGCAAACAGAGGCAGCCCCTCCAATAGATATTCGACCAGGGGAGCCCAAACATAGTCAAATCCCTTTCGTGAGTCGTCCACAATGTCCGCCATTCTTTCCATCGCCAGTGCACGCCAAAGCCTGGCGTGCCATTGGGTAAGGGAGGGGGCCTCTATTTTCTTCCATGCAGCTGCTACAGCCATCTTAGCGGCCCGAGGCACAGCCACATCACGGATCGATCCCCCTGCATTTGGCGCTTCAGGTTGGGATCCCGGATCCCCAAGAGAGTGTGTTCTAGTGTGTCCGGAATCGGATAGCCCAGAATCAGTTTGATTTGGGAAAGTACCTCCTTCCAAAAGGTCTTGATGCGTGGATAGTCCCACCAGATATGTCTGAAGTCACCCAGCAGCCCGCAGCCCCTCCAGCACCTATCTGAAGAGTTAGGGAAGAAAGTGTGTAGCTTCTGGGGGTGCAGGTACCATTAGTACATAATTTTATAATGAGCCTCCCTTAAAAACATGGAGCGATTAAACTTGGGAATATCCCTATATAGTGAGGTCCATTGTTTCTTCTCCAATGGGGTGGCTAATAGTGCATCCCAGAACCTTTGGTGTCTAGGGGTGTGGTGAGATCCCAAAGACCGTATGAGTGAATAAAGGAAAGAGATGGTCCCCCTCGTAGAAGCTCCTGACTGCACAAATTTCTCGATGGGAAGTAAATCCCTAGGGGCGGCCTGCCGTATCTGCGGTTGTAGGGCCCAATGCTTAAGTTGCACGTAGTGAAATTCTTCAGATGGCTGGAGGTGAGAGGCTTGAACACATTCCGTAAAAGTCAACAATTTCCCCTGTTCAAACATATGAGAGAGCATAAGACAGCCACCCTCCCGCCAAGCCTCAAATGGCCCCTCCCGCAGCTCCGGAGGAAACTCGGGGTTGAAATGGATAGGCGTGTAGGGGGAAGGGAAGGTAGCAAGGGGAGTGGATCTAGTTAACTCATCCCAAACCCTTAAGGTGGTCACCGTAGGGGTACTGATATAGGCAGTGCGTGGTCGATTGTGTTTCTGTTTCCACAGGAGGTCCCAGATCGTTCTCCCTGCTATTTGTCAGTCCATGTGGAGCCAAAGTTTTTCCGATTCTCGGAGGGACCATTCCGTAATCACCCTAAGTTGAGCTGCCCTATAGTACCCCAGGAAGTCCGGCAAGGCCAATCCCCCCTCCTCTCTTGATCTAGTTAACACGCGGTTGGAAAGCCGTGCCCTTTGCCCCTGCCAAATAAACTTGGTAATCATTGTTTTCAGTTCAGGAAAAAGCGCCCGATCTACTGGGATAGGTAGGCCCTGAAAGAGATATAATAAGCACGGGAGAACATTCATTTTGATGGCATTGACCCGCCCTTTCCAGGAAAGATAGGCCGACCTCCATCTAGACAGATCAACTTTAAGCTGGCGCAGCAAAGGAGGGTAGTTTGCTCCGAAAGGTGTTCCAGCTTGGGGGTTAGTTTGATGCAGAGATATGTGATGTCTTTGTGCGCGCTCTGGATAGGGGACGCTACTTCAATAACCCGCATGGACTTCTTAGGCACAGTTAAGTTAAGAAGGAAGGATTTCGAGAGGTTCACCTTAAAGCCCGAGGCCTGTTCATAGGTGGCAAGCTCGGATTGAATCGCTGGGAGAGAAGATTGCGGCCTTGTGACTGGAAGAAGCACATCATCCGCAAAGAGGGCAAACTTGTGTTCGCCTGTGCCAAACGGGACCCCCCTTATGTCTGGGTTGGACCGAATGCGCTCTGCGAAAGGTTCGATGCTGAGCGCAAATAGCAGGGGGGACAAAGGGAACCCCTGCCTGGTTCTCCTAGAAAGGTTAAAAGGTTCTGAAGCAACCCCATTTACCAAGACCCTGGATCTCAGCGCGCAATAATTCGTCCGCACCATTCCAATGAAGGACTCGTCAAAACCAAACCGTTGTAGTGTATGGGTCAAAAAGGCCCAATCAACCCGGTCAAAGGCCTTCTCCGCGACCAGCGAAAGAAGGACCGCAGGTATGGCCTTCCTCTGTGCTTTCTCAATAATGTGGACTACTCTCCGGAGGTTATCATGAGTTTGCCTCCTTTTGATGAAGCCCGCCTGGTCTGGCTGCACAAGTAGCGGCATAACGTGCGCCAGGCGTGAGGCCAATATTTTAGAATATAACTTGGCGTCCAGATTCAGGAGCGCTATAGGTCTGTAAGAGGCGCAGCTAGAGGGGTCTTTCCCCGGTTTGGGGATGACGGAGACCAGAGCCTCACCCATCGAAGGGGTCACCTTTTGCGTGTCAGCGATATCGTTGAAGAGCGTCACTAGACAGGGGACTAATTCTGGTGCAAAAGTACGATAGAAGTGGGCATTGAGACCATCAGGGCCGGGCACTTTTTGGAGCTTAAGAGAAACTATCGCCTTTTGGACCTCTTCTGCAGAAATGGGTCTACTTAAGTCTTCATTGGTGGAGCCCGGAACCTGGGGCAGGTCCAGAGCCTCTAGATATTGGTCCTGAGCTTGTGCGTCTAATTGATCTGCGGTATACAGAGAGCGATAAAATTCCCCAAAAGCTTTGGCTTTCCCTACCTCGCTTTGGTGGGAGACCCCCTTCCCATCGACTATGTGCTTAATGTATTCCCTCTCCTGCTTCACTCGTAGTTGACGTGCTAACAGAGAACCCACCTTGTTCCCTCCATCGTAACTGCGTGTCTGTAAGCGTAGGAGGGTCTTTTCAGCCTCATTAGTGTAAATAGCTTGAAGCTTCCACTTGACCTGCGTAACCTTACGGAGGGATTGGAACGAGGGATTAGACTTGTGGTCATTCTCGGCCGTTCGAAGCTCCCCCTGGAGGAGAAGGCGTTCCCCCTTGCGTTGTGCTTTGAGAGTGGCGTCTAGCTCAATACACTTCCCCCGAATAACGGCCTTGAAGGTGTCCCAATTGTTGGCTAGGGAGGTTTGCTTTGGGTCGTTAAGGTCAAAAAATTCTGAGATTGCCTTTCTTATCTCATCCCTAGGAAGCCGATCTCTGCAAGGAAGTTGGGAAAATACCACCTGACAAGTTTGGAGCGCGGGGCAGGCCAATCAAGGACCAGCTCTAAGGGAGCATGATCAGAGAGGCAAATCGGGTGGAACTGGGAACCCGCTATTGTGTGGAGGAGGGACTGACTAATGAATGCATGATCGATCCTGGAGTATGTCCTATGCGAATGTGAGAAGGAGTAATCCCGGGTCGCGGGATGGTCCGCCCTCCAAGCGTCTAGTAACCCCAACCCCTGTAAAGCAGCTTTAAGTGGTTTGATAAACACCCCCCCCCACCGCCCCATTGGAGTGTGAAGTGTCAAGGGCCGAGTCTCATATCAAATTAAAGTCTCCCTCTAGTGCGGCAAGGAATGAGTTCAGGAAATCATGTTGCCCTGTGTTGGGTGCATAAATCGTGGCTATAGTGCATGACCGTCCCCGTATCTCACCCCTAACCGTCAAGAACTGTAGTGTAGCTCCTATTTCCCTAATAGGCTCTGCGCATTGGAATAATATATACTATAGGTTTGACATAGGACTAAGGTCGGTATGTCCCTATCGAGTATATTAAACTTAATTACTTGTGCCAGCTAGCTCAGAGGCCACTAGAAACTTCTTGACGACAAGAAGGGAGTAGTTTCTGGCAGCCGCAAAACATGACCACTGTGTTTCCCTTACAGAATCAGGACATGTCCCAGAGTCGTAGAAACAATAGATAACTATTTCACTCAGCTCAGTCGTGCATGGTTCAGTTATTCTCAAAATTACACAGAAATAACAGGCGGGCGTTTCAATAAAAAGGTTTATTGAACAGTCTTGTTTCTGTTGTAAGTTAGATGTGCTGTTACGATCACAAGACAATATGCGAGATAAATAATGTACAGAGTGAGCAGTAGAAATAAATAATACTGCGTTAGCATTATCTTTTAGCATATATGCATTTACATAAAATGACACAGCCTAAAAATGCGAATACTCATACGATGCGTTTCTAGCCTAGTTCTACCCCAGTGTTCCTAACCTATCCTAGGTGTAGGGAGAAGTAGAAGTAGGTGATGTATTCCTGACTAGAGTATACTAAGAGTATGTTACGCCTAGTATGCCAAGAGTCTAATATGCCAAGAGTCCCTCTAGGTTCTAGTCTGCTCCATACCTGAAGAATGAGAGAGGTAGGAATCTCTTTCCGGACTCGAACTCCAACACCCCGCAAGGGAAGTTAGATCACTGGAAGCTGGACTCTCTGCGTGCAGGAATGACAGGGTCTTCTCAGTGCGTCCGGCCGGGAATCGGGCTCCTCTGAAGTCGAGGTCTCCTCTGATTTACAGGGGTTTGGGAAGGTATATTTATACCTGAAAATGTTAGCATTGACGTGAGTTGGGCAGCGAAAGACGTCATGAATGAACCCCTAAGGAATAATGGTTCATGCATAATATATGAGTCCTTGAAGAAATCAATAGTCCTGGGCAAGGGAAACTCCCGCAGCCTAAGGGTCTGTTTTTTTCATGGACTCGTTGAGACGCTAGGGTGGACGGATGCCGGAATCCATGCCTGTATTTGGAGTGCATGGTTTATGCCTAAATAAGGTCAGGGATTTTATGCCTATATAAGGGTAAGGCGAATTGTGCCTATATAAGGACATGATTCTAGAAAAGCCCGTTTATGGACACCCTATAAAGTATACAACACCCACTCCTCTTTGGTGTATACGACACTACTAAAATGCTAAAACATTTAAAATGCTAAACATTTAGAATGGAGTACCGCATATTAAAATATATCCTAAAAAGCATTAAAAGACATATTTAAAAATGCAAAGGTTTCTGTACATCAGTAAGCAATGCTGATCATTTCCTGCATAAATTTTGAAATAAATGCATTCGGAATGTAATATAAAAGCAATATTTACATATGACGAAAATGATCGATAAGTTTGTTCAAAATCAAAGTCATTGCCTATCATGAAAATTAAATGAACTGTTCTTAGACACACAAGATGACTAAGTGTCCCTGGAAGTACTGCCAAGTCTGTATTATAAGGCTAGTTCTACTTTAAGCAGATTGAAGTGCCATTTTCGTTCAAAAAATGGGACAAAAAGTTCAAATTTGGTAGAGTTCCAAGTCTTTGAAAAATGAAGGCCAAATTGTTGCTGTCTCTCTGGAACATAGTATGCCAAATCAGAGTCAGTTTACGGGTCTGGTGTAAACATGAGATCATCTATTTCAATAGACAAAACATCATCCACTGTCGTTGGTGTAAGTTGGAACACCTCGTGTAAGAGATTGATCGCACAAAGATGGGAAGCATCGCTCCCAGCATAGGTCGCCGCAGCAATGTTCGCGTCCGTTGTTACCTGTGTGCCTGGAGTTGTTTCTCGTACCTCAGCAGCAGCAGGAGGCGACTGTGAGATCTCAATGAATGCTGACATCAGGATAGGGAGCCTCTGGGGACAACACAGAGCATGGGCCGTTATCGGGACCAGCAAAGTATCGACGTCCTTTGGCGCAGCTGATGGATATGTTAGACAAGTGTCCAACACGCATTCTTCACCGCATAGCAGGCAGCGTAGAACAGGTAAGATGCAATCTTGCCAGATTGGTCTGAATGACAGGAACCACGTGGTATTAAGGTCCCGTAGACGAGTCATGCCCAATAGCTCTACTATTCGCTCACGGCACTTTCTTTCAAGGAGAGCTTTCTCCAATTCGCTCGGAGTGATGTCGGCGAATAGGCTGGCCATAGCGCAATAGCAGAAAGATGAATAAAATTCCGGCAACAAGTTTGAGAATTAATGGTATGCCACCAAACACCGAATGTGCAAAGTTGGGGATGATTCCAAGTATTGCCTGGAAAGGTGCTAACAGACCGGAGCAAATGCTCTTAAATACATGTACAATTCCGGTCGTATCTGACATGTTAAAGATTCGTGATACCATTTCTACGAAATATATAGGGCAGTTTGTACGTATTAAAGTCTGTATCTCAGCCGAAGTCCTTGCTACTTGTAGATCATAGGTTTCTTTGGCCGAGGTCAAAGGCACTGTTTGCTGTAAAAGCATGGCTTTCATTCTGCTCAAAGTATCAAATCTTATAAAAGAGACGTTCAGCGAAGGCCATAGCGGCGACTCCCTGACTATTGGGGGAAACAATGCTTGCATACAGCAAGTGACCCTGGAGTTGACCGTTACTAGATATGGGATGCCTGGCAACATTCCACAGCAACTCTGATCATTCAACATGAGGTAACTCCCATTAGAAAGTTGTCCAAACGTTGGATTAATCACAGCAGCTGGTGTACCCCGCTGATGGCAAGACAAGTTTGCCACAGAACCATTACAAGTCCCGTGTAAAGAAATGTCCTGACATATGAGTGAACCGGTCAGTGCATGTTTATAGTTAGTACCGCTAAGAAACACTTCACGATCCCCACTCCAACATCTATGTGTATACGGTAAATCCCAAGATGTCTTAATGTATTCCTTACCCAACCTCTCATATTTGCCTGCTTGCATTTGTCTGAGGCAATACTGAAACTGAAAAGTTGTCACAGGTAATGTTATTTTGCCATGAATAACCCATTCTGTAGCTGGTTTTTCTGCCACTGTGAATGGTAACTTCTCCATTTTTTCAATGCTTAGCACTGTATACCTTGCTCCTCTTTGTGCCAATTCGATCTGTTTATCAGTGAGATTGTATTCTGCAAACAGAGACGACGTGTTGATGAAACGCCAAGGCACATAGCCCGCTCGCAAAGATTGCAGCGTCCATGTCAATGACACTATAGAACGTAATTGGGATTGACCTTGTTGTAACATAGCCAAATCTTGTTCTAGAATGTCAATAGCAGAGGATACAATGCCATCCAATGAATAAATTGTGGAGGACAAAGTTGTTAACCCATTGTCGACCACAGAGAGTGTTTTCTCTAAATTAATACGATCAAGTTCACGTATTCGTTCTGCGGCCTCTATCTGTGACACTTTCCATGCTTCATTATAAGCAGCATAAATGCCGGCATATATGAAACATTTTTGACGCGGTTTTCTTGGTCCAAGCAAGAATTCCCTAAGATCAGCGTCTCCTGTAAGTAAGGATAAGTGTTGTTTCACATCCTGTAGTGTAGATTTATGCAGCCAATCGAGGCATAATTTTCCTACACTCTATGATGTTACTACCCCCGGATGTTGTCTTTGGACATATCTTGAGTCTGGCCTATGAATAGTAAAGCCCTGAGTTTTGTTCAAGAACCTTTCCTGACAGCTGTTTGTGTCTGTGGGCCAGATCAACCATTTTTTCCAATTTGGATGAGTTCTGTTAAGTTGTAGTATATTGTCAACTGTCACCACTGCCTTTGTATTATTTTCACTGGCAGGTGTTGGCACAGAAGGTGTTTTCATCTCTTTGATCTTGGCTAATCCAAGACAAGATGTTTGTTGGACGGTTTCATTCAAAAACAGTATTTGTTCAGGGATGATACAGGCTCTAAATAAAGCTTCTATACCCTTCTATACCCTGTACTTGCCAATATTTACTACCCCAGACAGTTTTTGTCTCAATTGTGTCTTTCCATAAGTCGAAACCCTGTGTAGACAGTTGGGCAATAAATGCTTCAGAATAAATCTGTTTCGTATTTGTTAACATAATTTTCAGTCCTGTTTTGTTTACATTTTTATAGTAAAACGTTTCTGGGTCAGATGTATTGTAACCAGAAAAATATGGAAACTTACTAGCAAAAATTTTTGAACTACCTTGTGGCGGTGTAGGACAATGTTCCCATTGGTTAAACATAAACACATTTCTTGGATATGCAGTTTTGTGCAAATAATGATGACCATAGTGATTATAACAATACAGTTCTTCATAGTCTGATGAATCTTCTAAATATTCATTTTTAGAAAATGCAGCAGATTTTTCTAGATCAAACATTATGTCAGTCACAGTCTCAAAGTCCCAATCATCTGAATAGGTACTGGATGTAATTAAATCACTTAGTGAAATTTTAAACAAATGTGGAATGTTCAATTGTTCACTCGGCCGAAGATTTCATAATCTGTTTTGTCCCACACTATACCATCCTGTATAGGAACAGCTGTGATGTTCACTGATGACAAGTCTCTTGCTTCACGATGGGAAGATTTATGAGGTTTCAAAAGTACATTCACGTCTTTTCCTTCACTGTTCACATGGATGTATCTGCCACTTATAAGCACGCTTACAGTTGTTACCAAAGCTAGCCAGAGCAGAAAAACAAAAAGTCCAGATGTAATCCAGAGTTCAATCCACGGAGAAACCAGATAAGTCTTTTTCAGAAAGTGAATACAGTCTTGTACTTGCTGCTTGAGTTTGAATGATGCTGGCGTCGTTTCAGGTTCACTTGGATCTTCTGAGAACGTATCAAAGTCAATGAAATAGCCAGAAGCAGTTCTGTCAATTGTTGGAATTGCATCAGGATTTGTTGAAATCACAGGAGACAGTTCTTCACGTGTCACGTTGGTGTAGACAGGTGTATTTGGACGAACTGTTATTTGGTTGTCAAGAGGGATGAGTTCCATAGCTTGGTTGCTTAGTCCTTCATTTGTTACAGCTGAATTCTCGATTGTGATCAGTCTTTCAGTCTGAATCTCTTGAATAGTAGCGAGAGGAGTGAGTCTGCTACTAGGTCGGAGTCCACGAGGCCTACTGCTTAGTATTGGCCACATGTTGTGGTTTGATGAGGTCGATGGACACAAATCTTTTCTCCTTTCTTCCAGCAAGGGGTGGCAGAAGTACTGTTCTTGTTCCTTGAACTGCTAGAACAGGTACCGGTTGTCTGTAAGAAGGTCCAAATTCCTTCTTGTCCGCTACTTTTTCTCTGACTAGATCCCCGAATTTCGGAATCCAGACAGGCCTTGCTGGGACCGCCGATATTTCCCCAGTGGTGGTTGGCTGTAGGGAGACGTTGCTTTGTTTCGTTCTTAATTTGTTAAGCTCCTGTAAAACAGCCAAATGATCTTTGATAGTAAATGCTTTATTTTCCACCACTGTGCCTACGTGTTCTAAGTCTGGAACCCACATTCTTGTCCCAAATAGGACTTCATATGGAGTGACCCCCCCTAGAGAACTTCTTGGCAGATTGTTGAGAGCGCGCTGTACGCTATTGAGGTGTTTGACCCACCCATCACCCGAACCTAATACCCTAGCTGTTATAGACTGCTTTATGTCCCGGTTTTTCCTTTCCACAACAGAATTTCCCTCAGGATGGAATGGAGAGGAGTACCGCAATGCAACGCCCAGACTGGCCATGGCCTCCTTGTAAGCCCTAGAGCTAAACGCAGGACCCTGGTCAGAATGTAGCGTGCCTATTGCGTATGTGCTGATAAAGACTCGCAAATCTTTTATAACAGTTCGAGCGTCAGCCGAGCGCTGAGGCCATAACCATAGGAACCTAGAGCATGAATCCACTGCAACCAAGATGTATTTATAATTACCGTCCCTTTGCAAGGGACCGCAGTGGTCCAGGTAAACACAAGCTAATGGTTTATCCGAAATTAACAAGGGTGTCTGCGCAGAACGTTTCACTATTGAGACTTTCATCTGTTGGCAAATATCACATTCTAAAACATAGTTCTTAGTTTGTTTCCGAATGCCAGGCCACCAATATCTTTGCTTGAGTAAAGATACTGTCGCTGAAACACCTGGATGGGCAGAAGCTATCCCTTCGTGTGCTGCTAGGATTAGTCCTAATCTGCGTTCCTTGTTTGGAATTACCCTATCCCCCACTCCAGGGATTCGAGCAAAGGAACGTTGTTCGCATCAATTACATAAGAGTACTTGAGTGGAAACTTTTTGGTAACGCTGCACTGCTGCCTTTGCTTGAAGCATTGACAGCTAACATTATCTCACCGTCTATTTTTGTTTTTGAACGAGTGATCGCAGCTACGGAAGCCGTCTGAACAGCCTCCTTGCGGCTTCGTCAGCCAATGAATTCCCTGCAACGTGAACGCCATCACGCTGATGACTCAGTGTGTGAATCACGTGAGCCTTTGGTAGTTCGTTTTTCAACTGAACTACTTGTTCCCAAAGCAGTTTGTGCTTTATTGTGCCACCTTTCGCATCTTTGAAACCATTTTCAAGCCAGGTTCGTATATAGTCATTATACGACTGAACACAGTAAAAGGAATCGCACACGATTAGTGTGAGGAATTCTCGATCCGTACTCTCAAGTGCCAGTTTGAATGCTTGTAGTTCAGCTCGCTGAGCTGTACAATCACCTAGTGATTGAGTTTTTGTGACCATAGGTCTGAAGATGCCATCTCGCATGCGACCTTTAACGATAGCACAAGCTGCACTGTAAGCTTGCTTACTCCCAGTTGCGGGCTGTGCGGATCCGTCAGTGTAAATTACTGAATTCATACTGATCGAGAGGCAGAATCTCAGTGGGCAGAGGACATTCTTGTTCATACTGGAGAAATGCTTGTGTTTTTAAATCTGGATCAAAAACATATTCAACATCAGGTGCAGCAAGAGAATTAACCCATTGTATCCATCTCGGATGTAGTGCTTTAGCATTTGGAATGCTTGCTTTTGTGACCGCTTCTAAAGCTGATACTGGGGTAACGACAATTATGCGTTTCCCTTGGGCTAAGGCTCTTTCTTTTGCTACAGCTGTTTGAACTGCTGTTAGAATTTTTTCAGTTGAACTGAAGCGCATTTCCGCTTGTGTGTACAAATAGGATTTATATGCGATTGGTACTTTCTCACCCTCATTGAAGGTTAAGTAGGTGAATCCACATTGACCCGAAATTATTCGAATCACCAAATTTCTTTGACTTACGCGTGTTTGTAAGTGGTTTGTTGCTAACATGTTAGCTTGGAGTGAACGCAAGATTTCTGTGTGTTCCTGTGTCCAGTTTTTGATTGAAAAATCAGGTTTGATTAGTGCGTAGAGAGGTTTAACCCTTTCTGCATAGTTAAGAATGTATGTTCTTCCAAAATTTAGGAATCCCAGTATTGATTGTAAGTTTTTTAGCGTCTTTGGAGGTTGGAGCAGTGCACATTTCTCTAGAAAGTTAGCTGCCAAGCTCTTGCCTTCACTTGAAAGCTCATATCCCAAAAATAGGACATTGAGATGGGCAATTCGGGACTTTTAAAGTTGAACTTGTAGCCCTCAGAGGCGAATCCCAATATAATGGTGCTCACCCTGTTCAAGTGTTTGTCCAAGTCATCGTCTGTCAGATAGATGTCATCGACATAGGACAATGCCTCGTTGTCATAGATTTGTAGTAACTCCGTTACCCTCGCTGAGAATAAACCTGGGCTGTTCTTGAACCCTTGTGGGAGTTGACAAAAGTGACGCTGGGTCCCCATTATGGAGAATGCCATTAAGTACCTGCTTTCAGGTGCTATGTTTTGACAAAAGAAACCATTTGAGATGTCTAATGTTGTTTTGTATTTTTTACGCACAATGTTATTCATTAATGCTGTGCTATGTGCATTTTGCACTGCAAAAGTTTTAGAACAAGTATTTAGGTGTCTGTAGTCCAAAACTAGACGATATGTATTGTCTGGTTTGGAGACAGGAAACAAAGGATTGTTCATGGAGGAGGTGCATGTTTCAATCACCCCTTGATATTCAAGTTGATCTAAGATCTCCCTGACCTGTTTTTTAGCTTCTTGCTTAATCGGATACTGCCTCTGTGCAGTTGGTTCATGTTTCAGATTTATTTTATGGTGAGATGAGTCCTCAGCCCATCCTACATGATTTTTATATAATGCTGGAGCCTGGGCCACTGCCCATTTTCTGGCATATGTATATTTTAAGTGAATTGGAATGTGATTGGAGAAGGCAGGCATAATCATGTCCTCGCCGTGTGGGCACTCCCTGACAAATTGTGGTGGCCAGTCTTTTTCTGCTAGAAGTATGTCATAACCCTTGGATAGTTTTTCCCAAAAGAGTGCTTTAACCTGTCTAGGTTTGTCTCCCTCCATCCGGAGTGTTATATCATATAACTTTTGTGGAGCACTAACCCTGGTGTCTACAGTTTCTACTGTAATGTACTCATTCAAGTCCACTATCTCCAGAAGTTCCATCAGGTTCTGGCGAGCTATTGTGACTTCTGCTGCACTGTCCAGCATTGTCTGAGCCCATTCTCCGTTCTTGAGTTGCGTTCTCAGAATTCTCGGCAAGTCTTACTATTAGACCTGTGACTTTCTTTTTGGAGAATTGAGGTTTTGCTTTAGTTTTTGGAGCGTGTTTGTCGTCTTTCGATTTCACGCGTTCTTCTCTATGTTCTGTTCGTCCTCTTCTTTCCGAAGTCTGTGATGAGACCTGAAAGGGACGAGAGGAACGTGTATCAGTGTCTTGATACCTATCAGGTTTTCTCAAATTATCCCTATTCCTGAGGTTATACCTCCTTTCAGAGGGCTCCTTTGAGGAGACCTACCTCGGATTGAGACCTTTTCTCATATGAATTTTGTTTATTAGTCTCCCACTTCTTTTTAGAAGATGTAGGAGTTTGTTTAATTGAGTCCTTCTCAGTACTTTCAGATAGTTTTGGTTTAGCTGGTCTCCCACCCAAACTATCTCTGCCTAATTCTGCATAGGATTGTTCTATAATTCTGGGTAGCTCTGTTTGATGTTCTGTAACATCAAATTCCCTTAATTTTTGTCGGATCGCCACTGCTGCTGCCTCCCTGATAATATTATTGTTGAGACCTGGTCGAAATTTTTCAGTAATTTCATACCTAAATTTAAAGCAGGCTCTGCCCCGTATTCGTTTTGAATTTGTTTTTGGACAACAGGTATTACCGCAATTGACGGAATGCCGTGTGTTTTAGTGTAGATGGCAGCAAAGACCGAGCCCCAAGTGGTGCAGTCTTCCAGTTGTGGTGTGATCCCCATTGGTAAACTAATGGTTAGTATTCTGTGTTTCTCATGTGGGCTAGTATTTGGAAATACTGCTTCGATTTGAGTAATTTTTGAGCTATCCAAACGGGATTTGCTCACGCTTAGTGGGCATTTTACCCATGACTGCGTATAGAGTCTGTGGTGTAATTTTTAGAGTATTCCCCTGGTGAGGGGTTTGATTTGGAAGTGTTAATGATGGTTGGACTGTAAAAGTCCGCATGACATATTGAACCAATTGTCTGTAGATTTTTATTAACTCTGTGAGTTGAGTAAGTAGTTCCTCATCTGACATTATTTCTATGTCGGGATGAGGTGTGTAGCCTGCTAGAATCGGCCATGTTGCTCCTGGTCTACCTAGTGGACCGAGCCTGGTTATATTTTTGTGATGTTTTAGGGCGCCTTTAAACCAGAGCTGATGCTCTTGGTATGTTAATGGAATTTCTATATCCTCGAAAGGAATGTATTCCTCCGGTGGTTCATCTTCTTTGTAGAAGTGAAACATGTGTGTTACTGAATTGGATTCAGGAAATATTACCCATGAATAGAATACCTCTGTCTGAAAGGATTCATGTGCCTCTATCATGAAAACTGCTCTACCTCCTCTCGGTGATAGGCCATGTTTTATAAGTTTTAGAGTAATGGCTCTTCTTAAGTTTGGAGCGATGTCGATGACACCCTCCTCGGTTTCATTTAAACCGGTGTTGTTAAAAAAAGCCGCAGCTCCACCGTTTCCGGCGGGATTGTCCCCGTTTAAGGACATTTTGTTTTATGAAAAATGTAGAACAAGTTTCAAGAAAAGAAAGATACGGTGCACAATATTGTGGAACACTGTATCCTTCAACGTTGAGCAAACCAAACAGCTAATATATAGGGTTCTGCCCTATGTAGCCGTGGCGGATACTTAACCCTGCCCACTCCAGATGTCTTTAGGAGTATATGGGTAGGGGTCTCTGAGAGAAAAAGAAGAGATGCACAGCTGAGTTACTCAGTATCTAACGTTGAATTACTGCCTTACCAAACCGTTGGGCGCCATGTAGTGTAGCTCCTATTTCCCTAATAGGCTCTGCGCATTGGAATAATATATCCTATAGGTTTGACATAGGACTAAGGTCGGAATGTCCCTATCGAGTATATTAAACTTAATTACTTGTGCCAGCTAGCTCAGAGGCCACTAGAAACTTCTTGACGACAAGAAGGGAGTAGTTTCTGGCAGCCGCAAAACATGACCACTGTGTTTCCCTTCCAGAATCAGGACGTGTCCCAGAGTCGTAGAAACAATAGATAACTATTTCACTCAGCTCAGTCGTGCATGGTTCAGTTATTCTCAAAGTTGCACAGAAATAACAGACGGGCGTTTCAATAAAAAGGTTTATTGAACAGTCTTGTTTCTGTTGTAAGTTAGATGTGCTGTTACGATCACAAGACAATATGCGAGATAAATAATGTACAGAGTGAGCAGTAGAAATAAATAATACTGCGTTAGCATTATCTTTTTAGCATATATGCATTTACATAAAATGACACAGCCTAAAAATGCGAATACTCATACGATTCGTTTCTAGCCTAGTTCTACCCGTGTTCCTAACCTATCCTAGGTGTAGGGAGAAGTAGAAGTAGGTGATGTATTCCTGACTAGAGTATACTAAGAGTATGTTACGCCTAGTATGCCAAGAGTATAATATGCCAAGAGTCCCTCTAGGTTCTAGTCTGCTCCATACCTGAAGAATGAGAGAGGTAGGAATCTCTTTCCGGACTCGAACTCCAACACCCCGCAAGGGAAGTTAGATCACTGGAAGTTGGACTCTCTGCATGCAGGAATGACAGCGTCTTCTCAGTGCGTCCGGCCGGGAATCGGGCTCCTCTGAAGTCGAGGTCTCCTCTGATTTACAGGGGTTTGGGAAGGTATATTTATACCTGAAAATGTTAGCATTGACGTGAGTTGGGCAGCGAAAGACGTCATGAATGAACCCCTAAGGAATAATGGTTCATGCATAATATATGAGTCCTTGAAGAAATCAATAGTCCTGGGCAAGGGAAACTCCCGCAGCCTAAGGGTCTGGTTTTTTCATGGACTCGTTGAGACGCTAGGGTGGACGGATGCCGGAATCCATGCCTGTATTTGGAGTGCATGGTTTATGCCTAAATAAGGTCAGGGATTTTATGCCTATATAAGGGCAAGGCGAATTGTGCCTATATAAGGACATGATTCTAGAAAAGCCCGTTTATGGACACCCTATAAAGTATACAACAGAACCTCCCCTCTTTGTCCGTTTTAGTGTCATGGTGGAGAAACGGGATCGATGCATGAAAGAGAAGCGCCACCTCATTGTGTTCAGTGTGTGCCGAGGAACGAAAGATCTGCGGGTAGGCCCTATGTTTCAATCGTTGTTCCTCCTTGCGTGGAAGATGTGTCTCTTGCAGGGCAGCTATTTTAATCTGGTGGTCATTTAGGAATTTCCAAACCCGGTTCCTTTTGTTAGGGGAGTTAAGGCCTTTTACGTTCCACGTTAGGCAATTAATCCCCATCAGTTAACATTAAACCCTCTAGCCTGTTTCTCCAGCTGCACTCCAGGGAGCATTACCCTCAACACCATTCCCCCCTCCCTCCCACCGCACCAAAGCAACATAAAATAAGAGCAGAAAGTACTGTGACACCAAAACAATGTAAACATTAACAAATATAAACCATAACTGTGAGCTCGGGGGTTCGCAATCACAGAGGAGAACCACAATTCGAGCATTATCTGGGGCGGTCCAAATTCTGCCTCCAAGGCCCATAGAACTGCTATGTAGGCACAAGTAAGATATTAGCTAGAGATGACATCAAGTGTTGTTGACGGTAACGACAACTGCGAACCCATCCCCCCCTCAACCTCATCTTTAAGAGTCAGAGTGGAAGATGTCCGAATGGCATGTGTCTAAGGTCCCTGCAAAGGCCCGAAAACCGCAAGCCCCACCGGAGTCCTCATAGGAAACCCAGCATGTGGATGACAGAGAGCAGCTACCTCATCATCCCGTAGTGTTCTTGCCTGCTCTCCGCTGCTGTAGCCAGGGCCCCCCCCTGCTTCTTCGAGCCCGCTCCTTACTCCACAACTCTCGATTCCGTCGCTCGGGCCGGGGAAGGCACCTCAATATCCAGAATAGTCGTCGCCTCCTCCAAGTCAGTGCAGTGGTAGTTCTTATTGTCAAGTGAGAAAGCTAGGCCAAAGGGGTAAGTCCATCTGTATTTCACCTTGCGGTCTCTTAAGGCTGACGTGACTGGGCGGAACAGCTGGTGTCGAACAAGTGTGGCTTGGGCTACATCCTGGTACAGAGAGCAAGTTGCGTTTTGGAAGGACACCTTGTCGAGTGCCCACGCCTTCTGAAGGACCAACTCCTTGGTTTTGAAAGAACTGAATTTTGCCAGCACGTCCCTGGGTTTCCTGGAATCACCCGGAGCGCAGGGCCCCACCCTGTGGACCCGCTCAAGACGAACCTCCGGCTCAGCGTCTCCAGGCACAGTCGAGAAAAGCCCCACCATGAAGGCCTCTAGATCTGGGCCTTCGCAGCCTTCTTCCAGGCCCCGCACACGGATGTTATCCCGACGGGAGCAATTTTCGAGGTCTTCGCATCTGAGCACCGTGGCTTTCAGCTGAGTTCGTAGGTCACTAGAGTGGGCCTCTAAGGGGCGCACGCAGTCTTCCAGCTCCTGGTATTTTGCCTCAAGATCGAGAGCGCGGACGCCAATTGAGTTGACATCTGATTGCAGGGACACCAGCCGACCTCCCATTTGGGCCTTAAACGCATCAAAAGAGGCCCCCATATCAGCCTTGATATCGTCTCTGAGTTCTTGCTTAAATTCTCGTAGTGAGGCCATCAGATCTTCCCGTGTGAGCGCCATAGTGCCTTCTGGTTGCGCTGTCACTTCGCTGACTGATCCTTTGGTAGCTTGGGTGAAGAAGCTGGAGACCTTTGTGGGCTGCGCTTTTTTGGGTGGTATAAGGACCTACGCCCACCGCTAGGTCGGGGCCGCTCCGCAACAGAAAAAACTAAATTGGGGGAGGGGGGGAGGGAACTGGAACCTGCCCCGTCACCCCAACTCTGCACCCCTGAATAGGCGGAAAGACCGTTTTGGATTGGGTGATGGGTGCTCAGTGGCGTTGGCGTAGGGCACCGCTGGATTCTGATATCGCCTTACTGTAGAGGTGGACTCTCGGCCCGAGCGCGCTGCAACCACTTGTGACTGTCAACCAGGGGTCACTGCCTGAGGGGGCAAGCCGCTGCCCAGGATGCCCTGCACCGAAGTTTGGCCTCACGGAGCCAAGGGACCCCCTCCACTCTTCTTTTCAACCCCTCGTTGCTCCCCGGAGGAAAGGGGCCCGAGCCGTCCGATCACACTCTTAGCGCTGCGTCC
This sequence comes from Calotriton arnoldi, assembly GCA_963921515.1. Classification (NCBI taxonomy): domain Eukaryota; kingdom Metazoa; phylum Chordata; class Amphibia; order Caudata; family Salamandridae; genus Calotriton; species Calotriton arnoldi. The sequence continues at coordinate 1,587,391 of CAWUFW010003545.1, forward strand.
AGTTATTGACTGGAGGACAGTTTCATCCGGGCCGCGACGCAACCCAGGGCTTTATGGGGACCCCTCCGTTCGGTGCCTCAACTCTTTTCAGATCTAGTGCCAGTGGGTTCGCTGCACCCAGGGCCACACCCGGAGAGAGCGCGTGATAGAGGCTGTTGGGTTCAGGAGCTCTTCGACGGCGCTGAGAGGGCTTTGGGGACAGAGGCATCATAAGGGGCATAGAGCCATTATTCGGGGCGTCCCCACGAGGTTATGAGATGGCGCCTGACCGACGCCATCTTAAGGTCAGGTGCCGCTCCAATGTAATGACTCCCAGCGGTCCACCCTCGTGTAGGGGGAGCCCCTCCGCCCTCCTCCGTACCTGGCGTTATGGGCAATACAGGCCCTCAGGAGCTTCAGCTCCACCGGGGGACCCCCTCCACCAACTGGGGTCTCAGCATGGAGATTGCACCTTCCGCCGCGGGTGTCGATGCGAAGATCACTACTCTTCTGCAGCTAGAAGAGGTTCCCGGGGGTAGGTGGATAACGTCACTGGCGCCCTCCTCTGCATTAGTCTCTGCGCGGCCCCTCTCCAGTCTAGGGGCCGCAGCGTTCGTGTCGGCGCCAGGGCTCGGCAATTGCCGCCATCTTAGGAGGTGCCACGGGCTCCGGCGGCAGGAATGTCTGTACCCCGCAAACAACACCCGAGGCTCTTAGCTCGCCTCTGGGAAGCCTCCGCACCTCCGGGCACCCCAAGGCATCGGGGGACTCGGTTTTAGGGGGTGAAAGTGCCTCTCAACTCGTAGATGTGGCTGGGCCTGGAGAGGAGCCGATCGGAATTAGGTCCGATCGGCCATGATGGTTGGCCATGCCCCCCATCACCTATGTTTGAAGGGTGTTGGTGGCTACCCCTCTACCCGGTTGGAGCATGAAAAGGACATATAATATAAGGACTATTGGTGAAATTTGTTTGGGGAGTATTGCGCTGACATTGTTCTCTGACCAACCTTTAAGTCCCTCCTATTTCGTAGTAAGTATGACCCCTTTTCCAGTCCTGCCCACAGTTACTACTAAGCAGTAAACTTAAATGTATGAAGATCTCCCCATAGAAGAGATAGGAAAGATGGAGTTGGAGATTTACACTCGTAGGTTTGGAACAAGCATTTTGCAGTACTTGAGTAGTACTACTGTAGTACAACTTCACATACTACAAAATGCTGCTTGTGATTAGGCCCCTATAAAGAACTTTTCTCTACGTGGGCGCCGCACTTCATTTTTCAGCACGGCGCCCGCTTTCATCAAATGCAGAGGATTCGGGAGGCCGGGCACTTTTAATGAACCAGTAAATGTTGCTGTACCCACAATAATGTGCTGCATGGCTAAATACTTAGGTCCCAAAGCAGAGACCGATTGCATTGCAAATACTTGTGTTCACCAGCAGCAAGGATGCCAAATTTGTTTCTGCCCAGGACTCTACCCTGGCAAAGGCCAACTCTGAGTGTGGGTAGCCACATTACACTCGGGTGCAAAGCAGCGATTGCAGGAGTGATGCATGTGGATCAACAACAATAGTGGCTCCTCACTATTAAAAAATATTACTGGGTGAAAGTTAAATATGAATGCAACCATTTACAATAAGGGCAAGCACAAAACAATACATCTAAAACAAAACAAAAAATACATATAATGAATATAAGGAGGATTTTTACAATACATGAATTATGATGGGGTGCTGCAGTGTTCAGTGAAATGATACTGCTACGTCGACAAAGTCTTATACAGGTGGGAGATACATATTTTTCGGGGCGTGTACTTTGACTATCTTTCCAAATAAGTCCAAATTAAAATATGGCAGTGCCTGAGAGGAACCACTGAGTTGCCCTGTTTTATAACGATGCACGCTGAAGCTTAGTGCAAAAATGAAAGTAATTATTATGACGTCATATAAAGTACCCACTGTTTGTGATCTGGCTGCTTGTGAGCACGTGAACACGATTCATACAATGTTGCCAGTTAGAACACACTCACATGAAATCATACAACCCTATACTGTTGTATCATTGATTTTTGAGTACACATTTCTTTGCATCCCTGCTGACACACGCTTTGTTGTGCACTAGATTGTGTCATGGGAGGAACAGAGAGCACCTCTGTAGAATAGTCGGATAGATCCGGCTCGGATTTGAATCTTTGACTGGTTTCCAATCTCAATTCACATTGCAGCTGAGTTCGTATTGATGCCTCACCTGTTTTGCACACGCATTGATAACACCAGTAGGTCGGGCTTTCACGTGCCAGTGCATAGCGACTAATTATTCGGGCCCACATTTATCAAGGTTTTGCGTCTCCCTTGCGCCATGCAAGGGGACCCGGGGTGACGCAAAACCTGGCTTGCGTTAGGCTTGATAAATCTAGACTAACGCAAGGCGCCGCATATCGCTGCTTTGCGTTACTCTGCGGCAGGGAGGCATGCCATGGGGGAGCGCGGGTGACCCCACGCATCTACCCATGCATACTGGCACATTCCCCAATTTACCAAAACTGGTAGACCTAGAAATGCGTCAGAATTGCACGCCTCCCCACCAGACGCACGACGAGGAGAAATATCTTTGTTTCTCCTTGTTTTTTCCTCTTTCTAAGTGTGCTGCATTCCAAGCTGTGCTGTCTGGTATATGGCAACCTAAAAATCTCCCTTGGTGCAACTTGAGCAGGAGTGTGGAAATACGTTTCCAATCTCAAATCACATTTAGATGTAAAAACACATTTAGGTGCAAAATCATTTTTACATGCAAATCATTTTCACTTTTATGTGCGCAATAACATTTAAACATAATCAAATTGTGGCGCAAAATTAACCTTACTGCAACATCACCAGGAGTGTGGAGAGACTTTTAGTTGGAATCACACATTTAAGAGAAAAAAATCACGCTAAGAAGCACAAAGACATTTAAGTGCAACAATCACTTGATGCAAAGTCTGGAGTGTAGTATTATAAAAGAAAAGGAAACCCAATTCCTGTTAGAAAAAAGCCAAAAACAAGCCCAAGCAATGCAGAAAGAAGTCCAATGTAAGCATGCCTACCATATAAATAAATATTTAAATGTACACTCACACACACACATATATAAAAAATGATGTATTTATATGGTAGGCTTATATATATCTAAGTAGATATATGGTATGTTGGTCAAACTCTTGCGGGAGCAGGTGCTCTGACTGGCTGTCAGCAGCATGAGAAAAATGTTGCTGCCAGCCTATACAGGACTCAGGGGACTTTGTCCCCTGTCCTGAAGTTTTGTAAACATTTATATAAGGGGACAGGGTAGGGATACTGTGCCCCCCTAGGGCCCCTGGGGAGGAACCAGAGGGACCCTCTGGGGCCACCATTGAGAAAACCTCATCAATTTGTTCTGCAACCCCGCATGTGTGCTGCAGTATCACAGCAAAAAAATAAAAATGGCGCCAGTGCAGGCAGGGAAATGTGTTTGCTCCCGTCTGTCGGAACATTTTTAAATCTGCCACAAACAGGAGCAGACACATAAGTATGCTCCCAGCCAGTAGAAGTTTTAAAAATGCTCCCGCTGGCTGGTAGCAGACTTGTGTTCTGTTTCCCTGCCCGCACTCCTGCGAGCAGGAAATCAAAAACACATACTGCTCCCGCCTGGAGGGAGCATGCAAAAAGCAGCTGCTTCCTCCTAGGTGGGAGCAATGCCGGCTCCCGCACCATGCGGGGAGCTGGCTGGGGCTGCGTGAGCCCTCAGGTTCCCCCTGCGGACCTCAACGTGTTGCTTGGTTAGTGTCCTGGGTGGGCACCGGGGCACCCACCTATTAATAATGGAGGCCCCGTGGGATGGGGTCCCCGGGGACAAAATAAGTTTGATAAGGGGAGCTGCATGGCCCCCCTCTCCTTTTAAAAAACAGATGGCCCTGGAGGATGGGGTCCCCGGGCCTGATAAGGCTCAGGGAGGTGGGCCTTTCAGAGCCCTCCTCTTTTAAAAAAAATGCACTGCCCCGGAGGATGGGGACCTGAGGCCTAATAAGGCTCGGTGAGGTGGGCGGCACGCCAACCTCCCCTTTTTTTTATTATATCTGGACACGGAGATGAGGTCCCCGGGGCCTAATATGGGTCAGGGAGGTGGGCCACTTGGCCCCTCCCTTTTTTGGCTGGCATAATGAGCAATTTATTGTTAGGTGACAGTTTGCTGTATTCTTAATGAGAATCAAGTACTATTAAAAAATGCAGCCCATCTGTGCGATTTGTTTTAGAGTACTTCTTTTGTGTTATACACTATTTCACATTGGTGAGCTGGGTGGTTTGACACGTGATCAAGGCCTAGATTGGCCGAAATGAGTAATTTTCATTTTTCTGTATTTCACCAAAATAATGGATTGCTGACACTGAGGTCAGATAGAGTGAGCATCGTTTCTCATGTGCTTTTAGTGCATTGGTGACAAATTTTCTCACCGGTACGCTCCGCCCATAGTGAGGTTTCACACCTGGATGGCATATATACATATATAAAACAAAGTTTTAGTGACGTTATAGCGAGCTGTTGAAATAAGATACAAATTAATGTTTAAAAACGAAAAAAACTCTGAAATTGCATAGTTAGAGTTTTATGAACTAACTATGGCTTGCATTTACATCATGCACTGCTTATGACCTTACATATGATATCACGCATGACATGCTAAATGACATCACAGATGACATTTCAAATGTCATCATTGATTACATCACTGGGTGTCTAGTTCCCACAAGTTCCCACAAGGTTAGTTGCAGAGTCGAGCCTCGGGCCAGGTACTGCACCCAACCCCCTGTGAACAGCCAACCACCATTGTGCACAGTCTTTGGCTATGCTTAGCAGGGGGTTGAGCACAGAGCCCTGAGGTCAACTCTTTGCAATTGACATGCACCCAACTTCCCATTGGCAAACAAAGCCCGCATCACTGCGCACAGCATGTACACGCTAATTTCTCAAAAAAGGCTGAACGGATTAAGACCAAATCACAAAAGGCATGCGTTATCAGTAAAGATCTAACTTTTTACCAAGTTTGCAGTTATTCTGTTAGGCTATTTTTTTCTGGATAGGAAAGCAATCTTTCTTGTGGGAATTAAATTGGGAAACTACACTTTTGGACACACACCCATTTTTCTTGGCCCCTGCTTGGCGGATCAGCTCAAAAGTTTCCATGAAGAACTCAAAGTGGATTGACTTTTTGGAGGAAAGTTTCATGCAGATTCTACAAATGGCACCAAAATTATTAAAAGGAAAAAAACATGGTTCACCTATGGAAGGAAACTCTGACCTCACTGTGGCTACACACTGATGACAGCCACTGTGTAATGTATTAAATGTCACTTGTGGACAGCAGCACATATTGTGTCACCACTAAAGTGACAGTGTAAAACATGTCTCCAGGCCTGACCCTGCAGACTGGGTGTCCGTGCTCTCCACGCCACTGGAGTCAAGCTATCCTGGCTGATGAGGGGTGAAACAAGTAAGAACATGTATATTTTATATTTTACATGTCCTGGCAGTGGAAGTCTTCCAAAATCATTTTTCACTGTGGGAAGACTGGCTCTCCGATAAGAAAGCACTGAGTTACAGTATAACACCTTATAATGCTTTATTTCAGTGTGAGAATAGTGAGAAAAATTAATCAAGGACTCATTTTAATAGTAGTCTAAAATCCTACTTAATGGTCAAGTTGAACTTTATATTACTGTTTTGAAAATTACACTTTTAGAAAGTTGCCCTTTTTCTGCCAGAGCCAAATGTGCCTTTTTGCCAGTGTTCAGTGTCATTCAGGAGCTGAACGGCTCCTTGATTAGAAGTGATGTGGCTCTCAGAGCTGACACAAATGGAGAGGGGTTGACCTTCCCCTGACAGGATGGCCATCTGGACTGTGTCCATGAACTTAATTAACTTGGAAAGGTGCCTAACCTGTCACTGGTAGCTGCAACTCACATCTGGGGCTGCCCCTCTATTGTGCTACTAGATAGACAGCCTGGCACTACTTCCAGTATTGATCCCAGTACTGATTTTGAGTGCCCACACAGGAGGGTTTGTTCCCTTTCCCTGGCCACACTTCTATGGTGGGCACATTAGCTACGCACAGGGGAAGAAAGGTTCTGCCATATTGGTTTCAGGTAGAGAGGGGGACTGTTGGATAGTTTGAGTACAACACACAGGAAGGGCTACAAATGTGGGTAGGGTCAGCCTGGGAGCTCTTACCACATTGGGTAGGTAGTGTCAATGCATTTCCCTCACTCATAGGCTGCCAGTGGGCATACATGTGGCACCCCATCACCATCCTCAGAACACTGCTGGACATGTAGAAGACAGAAGGAGTACTGCACTTGCGACTTGTGAGAAGAACCTTAAGTGCTGGACCTGCTCCCACTTGTACCCAGAACAAGAAGTGGATTCCAGGGGTCAGTTGGCTGACATCCTGTTAAGCTACAGACACAAAAGCTGAAAATTATTTGCCAACTTTCCTCCTGAAGAACCAGTGGGAGACCGGGACTGCCTTGGAGCCGAAGCTGTTGACATCAATTTGCTGGTCAGATTCAACTTGCTGGCTTGTCACGTTGAAGGAAATCTGACTTCCATAAATGTTTTAAAGTCCAAATGTAGAGAACTTCACCGAGAGCAACGCCGAGCTAAAACCGATCAATGCTGAGACGTTCCTGGGCATGGACCCAGACGTCACCGTCTCGGAGCTTCGTCAATGGTTGCACTGAGACCACACTCTTCAACAACTCGCCTTCGTTGCACCTCTACTGGAATCCAGTTTGCAGATTGCCATGCCAATGACTAGTCAACAGCCACCTTTTTTCCTGAACTGATTTCAAGTCCAATGGTAACTCTTTGATATATATATATTGCCTACTGGCGGTCGCCAGTAGGTAGTTAGAGTTAGACCATTTTCCATAGGAAAAGCGTTATTTGACTTGCCTATATCTTTGGTGCAGGTTGACAAATCTTCATGAAATTTTCCCAAAAAAAGTGTGCTGGTAAATCTAGTTAATTGCAAAAAGAATAATTGATGGACAGAATGCAGAACAATGTCATACATTCACCCCAGTACAGAGATCTGGACCTAAATCCATCATTTGTTTGCTCCCCATGCCATTCCAGTTTGAACCCAGCCATATGCAAATCAGTCTTGACCTTGCACCCAATGGGAACAGTCCAGCCCGAACTGCCAGGCCAGGTCCTGCCTGGACTGGAAACAAGCATCCTAGGACCAGTTTCGAGGTTTCACCCCTCATCAGCCAGGATAGCTTGACTCCAGTGGCATGGAGAGCACAGGACCCACGTCTATCTGGGCATCCCCGTCCCACTCGGGCGACAAATGCAAAAAGAACAATTGATGGACAGAATGCAGAACAATGTCATACATTCACCCCAGTACAGAGATCTGGGCCTAAATCCATCGTTTTTTTGTTCCCCATGCCATTCCAGTTTGAACCCAGCCATATGCAAATCAGTCTTGACCCAGTGCCCAGTGGAAAAAGTCCAGCCCAAACTGCCAGGCCAGGTCCTCCCTGGACTGGAAACAAGCATCCTAGTACCGGTTTCGGGGTTTCACCCCTCATCAGCCAGGATAGCTTGACTCCAGTGACATGGAGAGCACAGGACCCATGTCTGGGCATACCCGTCACACTCAGGGCGACAAATGCAAAAAGAACAATTGATGGACAGAATGCAGAACAATGTTATACATTCACCCCAGTACAGAGATCTGGGCCTAAATCCATCGTTTTTTTGTTCCCCACTCCATTCCAGCTTAAACCCAGCCATATGCAAATCAGTCTTGACCCTGTGCTCAATAGGAACAGTCCAGCCCGAACTGCCAGGCCAGGTCCTCCCTGGACTGGAAACAAATATCCTAGGACCGGTGCGGAGTTTAACCCCTCATCAGCCAGGATAGTTTGACTCCAGTGGCATGGAGAGCAGGGGACCCACGTCTGGGCATACCCGTCCCACTCGGGGCGACAAATGCAAAAAGACCAATTGATGGACAGAATGCAGAACAATGTCATACATTCACCCCAGTACAGAGATGTGGGCCTAAATCCATCGGTTTTTTGCTCCCCATGCCATTCCAGTTTGAACCCAGCTATATGCAAATCAATCTTGACCCTGCGCCCAATGGGAACAGTCCAGCCCGAACTACCAGGCCAGGTCCTCCCTGGACTGGAAACAAGCATCCTAGGACCAGTTTTGAGGTTTCACTCCTCATCAGCCAGGATAGTTTGACTCCAGTGGCACGGAGAGCATGGGACCTACGTCTGGGCATACCCGTCCCACTCTGGGCGACAAATGCAAAAAGAACAGTTGATGGGGAGAATGCAGAACAATGTCATACATTCACCCCAGTACAGAGATCTGAGCCTAAATCCATCGTTTTTTTTGCTCCCCATGCCATTGCAGTTTGAACCCAGCCATATGCAAATCCGTCTTGACCCTGCACCCAATGGGAACAGTCCAGCTCGAACTGCCAGGCCAGGTCCTCCCTGGACTGGAAACAAGCATCCTAGGACCGGTGCGGGGTTTAACCCCTCATCAGCCAGGAAGGTTTGACTCCAGTGGCATGGAGAGCACGGGACCCACGTCTGGGCATACCCGTCCCACTCTGGGCGACAAATGCAAAAAGAACAGTTGATGGAGAGAATGCAGAACAATGTCATGCATTCACCCCAGTACAGAGATCTGGGCCTAAATCATGCCATTCCAGTTTGAACCCAGCCATATGCAAATCAGTCTTGACCCTGCGCCCAATGGGAACAGTCCAGCCCGAACTGCCAGGCCAGGTCCTCCCTGGACTGGAAACAAGCATCCTAGGACCGGTTTCGGGGTTACACCCCTCATCAGCCAGGATAGGTTGACTCCAGTGACATGTAGAGCACAGGACCCACGTCTGGGCCCTTGCTCACTTCGCCACTTGATTCAAGCTAGCCTGGTCTGATGAGGGGTGTTACCCCGAAACCGGTCCCAGGATGCTTGTTTCCGGCCCAGGGAAGACATGGCTTAGCAGTTCGGGCTGGACTGTTCCTATGAGGCACTGGGTCAAGACTGATTTACATATAGCTGTGTCTGAACTGGGGTGGCGAAGTGAGCTAAAGAATGATGATGGATTCAACCCAGATCTGTGACTGGGGGTGAGTGTCTGAAAAGTTTCAGCGCTCCGTTCATCATCTCCTTGTGTTTGCTTTGTTTGCCCTAAGTTGGCACGGTATGCCCAGACGTGGGTCCCTTGCTCACTTTGCCACTGGATTCAAGCTAGCCTGGCTGATGAGGGGTGTTACCTCGAAACCGGTCCTAGGTTGCTTGTTTCTTGTCCAGGGAAGACATGGCTTAGCAATTCGGGCTGGACTTTTCCCATGAGGCACAGGGTCAAGCCTGATTTGCATGTAGCTTTGTCTGAACTGGGGTGGCAAAGTGAGCTAAAGAACGATGCTGGATACAACCCAGATCTGTGACTGGGGGTGAGTGTCTGAAAAGTTTCAGCGCTCCATCCATTATCTCCCTGTGTTTGCTTTGTTCGACCTAAGTTGGCAGGGTATGCCCAGACGTGGGTCACTTGCTCACTTTGCCACTGGATTCAAGCTAGCCTGGCTGATGAGGGGTGTTACCCCGAAACCGGGCCCAGGATGCTTGTTTCCAGTACAGGGAAGCCATGGCTTAGCAGTTCGGGCTGGACTGTTCCCATGAGGCACTGGGTCAAGACTGATAGCTGTGTCTGAACTGGGGTGGCAAAGTGAGCTAAAGAACAATGATGGATTCAACCCAGATCTGTGACTGAGGGTGAGTGTCTGAAAAGTTTCAGTGCTCCGTCCAGCATCTCCTTGTTTTTGGGTAATTCTAGTTATGCATGAAAAGTTTCGGGCTGATCCGTTAAGAGGGGGCCGAGATAAAGGAGTGGTCATAAAGTGCGTTTCTCAAGTTAATTCCCATAGAGTCTTTAGACACGCCTGCAGCCCGAACAGCTGGACGGAATTACACCGAATTTAGCAGAAAGATAGCTTTTGGTTCGCAGATCACACTTTCAGTTATTTGGTATAAATCCATTCAGTAGTTTCCAAGAAATTAAAGGAAATCCAAATTAATATATCTAGGGTCGCGAAGCCTTCGCGAATAATGACGAGCTCGTGCAGAGATCTGCAGAGCTCTGATTGGCTGCCAACATTCAGCAAGGAGGTGTTTGCAGCCCTTTTTACACACAAAAAAAAGAAAAGGGGATAGGGTACGAATATGCTAAGCCCCTAGCCTTGGTCCTGGGGTGCTAAGGTGATCGTGCCAGGGCAAAAAAGCATTTTTTCAAAAAATCTTTGCCATGAAATTGTGAAAATTCATGATTTCACAGCTAACTTTATAAAAAAAGTGTCGTCTCCTGTGCTTCAAAGAAAGCTTCTTCATGGGCCAGGTCCCGGGGGCATGTAGACATTTATTAAAAAAGGAGGGGGGCACATGGGGCCCCCCTTCAAGGGCCTATTTATTCCCTGGGGACCACCACCTCCTCAGGCTCATGTTATTAATAAACGGGGGCCTCGGCTATATATAAAAAAATAGATAGGTGGGCCTCCCTGGGGCAATTACTTTTTTAAAAGAGGGAGGGGGCCATTTACAGTCTTGGGGACCACTATCTCCCCAGGGCAGGCCCTAGAATAACAAAGGAGGGGGGCCGCATGGCCCCCTTCCTGGAGCCGTACATGGCCCTGGGGATCGCCACCCCCCCCAGGGCCGGCTCCTGCTATCTCCTGGGGTGCCCACCCTCGGAAGATAGCTTTTTGCTTTTGCTTGGTGAAAGATGTGACAGCTCCCGCCAAGCAAAAGCAAACACTCTGCTTCCAGCAAGCGGGAGCTCTCAAACCACTCCCTCTTGCTGAAAGCAGAGTTTTCATCTCTTTCCCTGCCTGCAGACATGCGGGCAGGGAAAGAGATAAAATGATTGCTCTCACATGCAGGGAGCTGCCTTTCCAGCAGCTCCCTGCATGCTAGAGCAATGCTGGCTCCCGCAGAAGACGGGAGCTGGCTGGGAAAGCAGGGGGACTTGGGGCTCCCCCGCGGTCCCCAGCATGCACATGGGGTGCCCTGGGTGGTTCCGGGGCACCCAGGGAGACGTAGACAAGTTATGGGGGATGGGGTCCCTGGGGCCAAAATTGACCCAGGGAGGGGGGCCACACGGCACCCCTCCCCCATTAAGTCTTGGTTGAGCCCCAAGGGATGGGGTTCCCGAGGCTGAAATCGACTTGGGGTGGGGCGGCCAAGCAATTTTGGCAATGCCGTTTTGGCCCTAATGCTCATTTAACAGAAATGAACCCTCAACGGGAGGCAATTACCCATATAAACATAGCAGGTGCCCCCGTTAAAGTTCCACTTCTGTAAAGGTCAAATGATCCTACCTCTTTAGCTTGGTGAAGGCAAAGCATGTGTGTTTTCTCTGCAATTCCATATTGAAAAATGATCTGAAATCATTTGTGAAGGTGACTGCATCATTGATCTATTGAAGCTCAATCTATCTGTGACTGTGACGAGTGGGTACTTTGTTGACCTGGTGAGAGCAGAGTCCATGATTCTCCCTTTAAATTACTATGAGTATGAAAATGTGCAAATCACTTGACTTGGAAGTTTCACCCGTTCGGCCCCGCCCACCTTTGTAGTATGCAAAGGTCTCCCTGCCTTTTGCTAGGATGATGGACAGCTTAGCAAGTGGCCCAACATCGCATTTCCCATTGATTTTGGTGAGGAGTTCACCACACAATACAGCCATTCACACAGTCACTCATACAGCCACTCAGAGACTCACATACCCACTTACAGACCCACTCAGAGACTAATGGACCCACTCAGATACTCATGCACTCACTCACAGACTGACTCGCACATTCATGGAGGCACTTGCAAACCCACTCAGACACTCTCACGCCCACTCACAGACCCACTCAGACACTCATTCACCCTCTCAGACATCCGCTCAGACACTCACACACCCACTCAGACACTCAGGCACCCACTCACACACCCAGTGATACACTTATGCAGGCACTCCCAGACCCACATAGACACTCACACACCAACTCACACGCCCACTGAGACACTCACACACTCACTCTCAAAGGTTACAGTTAGGAAATAAAATGTTAAAAACCTTAGAAATTTACTTAAAAAACCAAAGGGTACAGGGGCGTTATAGTTAGGAAACAACATTAAAAAAAACCTTAGAAATTGACTGAAAAAACAGAGGTTACAGGGACGTTAAAGTTACGAAATAGAATTTAAAAAAAATTAAAAATGTACTCATGAAACCAAAGGTTACAGGGATGTTATAGTTAGGCTCAGATTTCACTCGTACAAAACCAGTGAAATTCAACAGTTATAGTTAGCTGAGCTAACTGCAACTTACGCCCCCACAATGCATGCTTATGACCTCACATATTACATCACTCATGACTTGATCAGTGACATCACTGATGACATCTCAAATGACATCACTGATGACATCATCCAGTGATTGTGAGGGTTTTCTAAAAGTTTATGAGTTTTAAACAAATGTCTTAAACATTCTTTAACAAGGTGATCCCTCAAGAACGATTTCAATTTCCTGATTACCTATAGAGTGACCCACCCTGTGCACCACAGTTACTTCAGTTTATAGTTGATCTGCTGAATGTACGGAGACTAGCAAATGCCTTTATCTTGCACCGAATGAAAAAAAAAACATCTGATCCGACCCTAACCACAAATCAGCCACCTACTCAGAATTATAGACTCCCTAAATAAGTTCATTGAAGAAAGGTAGCTTGCTGGGCTTTTTAGCATGGATTTGTGCTATTTTTACATCTATCCATGATTTGATGACTCAGTGTAGTGTAATACTTCCCTAACTTGTTTCTAGCTGAAAATCTGCTGCCTGGCCATGGACTCTATTGTGGGATTGTGATAAGCATTAGATTGATGATGCTATGTTTTCTACAGACACATTACAGGTTTGCTCACCTTTATGGCATTGCATTCAAGAATTCCACATCCAAGCCCTACATTTAATTACTGGTTATTCATCCATCCCCACATTTAACAGATCTCTCTAATACTTATGGTGCTGGCTAAATGTGAATGTTGTTTTACTTCTGTTTAGGAGTGAATGAAGGATGTAGATTAGTTCCAAAGCTCTCCACATCTGTCTCCACATCTGTTCTTATTATACTTTTAAACAGCAAATGATCCAGAATGTACAGGTGTGAGGAAGCTTTCTTCTAAGGGTGACCCCTTGTGGGTGCTGATAGACATTATCTTGTAGTCGCACCCTTTACAATGCATATATGCGACCGCTGGCAGAAGAAATGGACCATACCAGTTCAATTGGGAGAACAAGATCTGTCGTAACTCCGCAGCCTGGGAGAATGTAATCCAGTCACTTGGCCTGCTCAGAGCATGCCAAGAATCCAGGTGAAGTAGCGGGCAAACACTTGTGGGAATCAACACCGAGACACTGATTCCCTATTCTTATTCCCCAAAATCACATAATCAGGAGTACTTCTGCCCCCCCCCCCCATTGATTCGCGGATGCCCGTAATATAAGAAATCCTGGGAGGGGAGGAAATATACAGCAGAACGGATCCCAGGTTCAAACATAAAGGGCATTGCCAAGCAGGCTAACCACATTATCAAAATCATTTGGACTATCAAATATTTCTTGCCTAAAAATGACTTGAAGCACGTAATCCAAGTTTCAAAAGTTGAATACTGTCATGCCTTATTCACTGTCCATCCCAAAACACTTCTTACATGCTTAACTCAATGTCATCCTAAGAATTTTAGGGGATCTGGAAAATGCATACTATGAGTGTCAATGATCGGAGCAACTTTTTATTTTAATAACTATTTTCTGCTAATTCAATCCCCATGATGTCAAACAATATTGAATAATACGTTAAAGATAGAGGTGGAGTACTAGACTGATATGAGTTAGAGAGAAAGGTCAGTCAGTCAGTCAAAGATTCTTTATTCGGCCACCAAAGGCCATAAAAGCACACAGATAAAAACATTTATACATACAATAGCTAAAACAATTACCATATATACAGAAAGAATCAATAAGACCCAAGTAAATCAGTATAAGACTATATGTGCAAACAATTAAGAATATAAAAAGTCAATCTATAAAAACAAATACAAATTACAATTCGAGGTGTAAAAATCGAGAAATAAAGTGCAAGAGTGATAGCGTTTTGGCAAAATAGGTACACCGCATGGTCAAGCCACACCAAGCACTGGAAAATGACACATACATATCCCGGAAAGCAGTGGACAGGGTTCAGTCTGGCTACGCCATGAGCATCTTTTTCCTGTGTCTCATGGGCCCTGTAAAGAAGCTTGCCACACCAAAACAGACCTTAGGGGAGGAGAGCATTTGTAAGTTTACTAATGCAGGCCTTACTTGAACAAATCGGCACGATCTGAGAAGCGGGAGAGTACATTTTTTACACAAAGGGGCAAAAATTGCAGAAAAAAAGGTAAATTGTAAGGTGTCCTGTTCAGAGAAATTGTCACATAGACATGGCGTCAGAGCAGCAGGCTTTGTGAAGCCTTTGGGAAAGGCTAGTAACCAGTGGATGAAATTCAATCTAAATCTAGTTAGCACAAAGCGATGCTGCATATTGGTAATTAATGACAGGTATGGCTGTATATGTGGACTCAGGCTCAGTGTTAAATATTTTCTCACTGTGGGCTTAGCAAGTTCCCAACCCTCCTTTTCCCCCTGCCATCTATTCATGAACAGGTGTTTAATGCTCTTAATGTCTACTTGGCGTAAAGGCCTGGGGTTGGTATACAGATCAGGGCAACCTAGCCACTTTGTCAATTCCATAATATACCTTAGCCAGGGAATACGCAGTGCCCCCTCAAGTGCAGTGCAATCCGCTATAATGATTTGGTTTAGGGTGGAAGCTGGACAGGACCAGATTCTCAACAATGCAATAAAGGCGCAACGGCAATAAGGTCAGAGATATAACCCATGCCGAGCTCTTCATGCAACATGAAGGCTGGAGTGCAGGGAGGGACAGCGAGAAGCCTGCGCATGAATTTGTTCTCCACCATCTGTATATCTCTCACGTCTTTGTACCCCACACATCACATCTATAGGTAGCCATAGGAATACATTTTTCTCTGTACACCTTTAATAGAGCGGGTACGGGCTCTGTCTCTAGTCTTTTTGCAAAGTCCATGGTTGCCCCCACTGCCCTTGCCAGGACATTCTTTTTGTGTATTCTTTGTGCAACCCATGACCCTCGATCATCAAACAGTACACCTAAATAAGGAAAGGTTGAGACTTTAGTTAGCTCTGCCCCCCTGCAGAAAAACTAAAGCCTGGCGGCCGTCTGGGTACCAATCATCATGGTATGGGATTTAGTAAAATTGGTGGCAAGATCAGGTGAATCCATAAAATCTATAAAAGCACTTAAAAGCCTTTGAAGACCTACATCAGTCCTATCGAACAACACTGCATCGTCTGCATATAAAAGTGCCAGAATAAGTTTGGAGCCAGCTCTTGGAATATCTTTTCTAACAGCCGAGAGAAAATCCCCTAACTTGTTAATATAAAGCGTAAACAGGAGGGGGCCAGAATACACCCGTGCCAGACCCCTCTTCTGACTTCCCAGGAGGCTGCCACACGGCCGTCCTCATTATATCTCACAGCCGCAATGGTGTTGTTATGTGCGGAGTGTAGAAAGGCCACCAGATCTGCGTCCAGTCCCAGATCCAAAAGAATCACCCACAATTTGGATCTGTTGACGCAATCAAACGCCGATGTTAAATCCATAAATGCCATGTGCAGGGTTCCCTTCTTTGCTATTGTATATTTTCCCACCACCAAATGTAGGTTGATGCATTGATCTAGCGTACCTTTGCCTTGCCTAAAACCATACTGTAGGTCAGAGATGACATTAGAATTATCTAACCAGGAGGATAGACGGTCCAGGATCACTTTCTCCAAAATTTTAGCGGCCGAGTCTAAAAGAGAAATGGCACGATAACACGCTGGGTCATCCCTCTAGCCCTTTTTGAAAATAGGTAAAATGATGGCCTTTGCCCAGGAGGAGGGGAAACCACACAAACAGGCCGCATTAAAAACCTGTGTCAATATCCCGGCCCAAGACAGTGGGTCTGCTTTGTACAGATCCGAGGGGACCCCATCTGAACCTGGTGCTTTCCCACTGGCTGTGACCAGAATAGCTTTGTGTACTTCATCTGTGTTAAAGTGCAGTGGCACACTGTCAATACCAGTGTCCCATTGGTCCTCAGTCCTTCCCAGGTCGCATCCACTGTACATCCCTTCGAAATGGTCAACCCATCCCTCTGCAGCTATAGTACAATCTTTTCTGAAGTTTACTGTGTCGGGGAAAAAGAGTAATACGTTAAAGATAGAGGTGGAGGACTAAACTAATATGAGTTAGAGAGAAAGGTAACTTTCTCAGGGGCCCCTTGGAAAGTGGAGGTCGTGGGCAATTTCCCGCTTTGCCCATACCTTAAAACTTCTCTGCATTAATGGCAGTTTTACACTTTGCTACTCGACTCAGCTCTAGAACAAGGACACTTGATGACATCACTGCAGTGCTGGTTACCATTCAAAGCGCACACCACATACGAGGCATTACATATGAATGCTCCAAAGAGCGTGGCATTTAAACTTTCCTTACCAGGAGCAAGCAGTAATCTAAAAGGTAAGGTTTCCTTACGATTCGACTTTCCCAAACATAAAATGCTGTACCACAAAGTGTACCTCCTCTGGCTATGTCACTAAGATCTGAAGTGCCCTCCCAGATAAGATCAGCATTAGCACCTCCTTCACACTCTAAAAGAGTAGGCTGAAGAATCACCTACTGGGCAAACACTGACCCTACACTCTTATAGGTATGCACGGTCGGACTGGCTTACAAGGCAATCTAGCAGCGCCAGAAGAGCTGGTCTGACAGGGCAGAGTGTAGGCCTTTTTTGACTATTCGTGGTACTGTTTTATGGCCTGGTGGGCTGCTTTTTACTGTTTATTATCATGATATTACCACAAACATACTATATAGGAAAAACAACGCAAGAAGTAAAAAAACCATATAATTCAACACCAGTCACGCATACGTTGTAAAATAACTACTGCACACCTGGTTGAACATTATATGAGTATGGCTCATGCCCCGCATGAAATGAAATTGTTTGTACTAGAGGTGGTTAAATGTTCTAGACGCTGATGTGATATTGATCGCCTGCTCACAATGAAGGAGAACAAGTGGATCTGGTCAGCCAAAACTGTGGAGAAAGGACTCAACCTATATGTTGAATGGCAGACACTAGCCACTCTGTAACTACTCTGTAATGTGGCGGTGTTAAGTTTTCTTTATTTGACTCGGTGAATACTGTTATGTACCTTTAGATGTTCCTTTTCCTCTAACATCTATGTCTATGTCGTAGATGTTTGAGGACAATATTTTCCTTATCAGTGATTTAAAGTTCTTGTGCTGTACATATTTTAAATCTTTTTACTGTTTTATCACTCTGTGTGTTGGATGCCTGGTGGTTTTGTGAAATATTCACTTACTACTTGATTAAGATGCTCGAATCCTTTTCCTATAATTACTTAATATGATGTATATTATGGGTCACAATACTGAGGTTCCCATTTAAAAATGGCCGCCATTTCTGATTTTGTTTTGTTTTGTTCGAGAGGGTTTTCTGCCACTGTTATGGTGTATGCGGTGAATAATGTGTATTTTTGAATGTACAGTGAACTTTCGCATTTTGGAGAGAATCTAGTTAGTTGAGCGGTCACTACAGAACATTTGGTATACACTTGCAGTAACACTTAGATGGCTGACTTATTTTAGCCGCCGCGTCACGTGACTTACTGTGTGTGCGCGTCGCCGAATCGATTTAGTTCGGGCAGACAGAGGCACAGCGGGTGCAGACCATATGGAGTAGTCGGACGCCGTAGTTGAATCAAAGTATAGTGAGTAAGTAAAATACTTTGGGGAACTGCCTTGCATGTCAACTTTGTCAGCTGATGTAGACCCACTTTTGATTGTTCTATATCTAATAAGTTATATGTGGCCGTATGTGTCTATTTTCTAGAAGAGATGATTTCCTTGGAATCGGGTAAGGATAAAGAGCTAATACCTTCTCTGGTTTTTTCAGAACTCTTTATGGTAGTCCGTTATTGGTGGCATCACTCTAAGTGACAGCAGGCTTTTTTTCTTTTCTTTTGTTGTTTTTAGTAATGATAAATGGAATCTTTGCAATCTCACTGAAACTTAGTGAGAAGTAAGCAAGGTAGAGTGTTTGGAATTATTTTTGGGTTTCGAGTACTATGTTAAACTCTCATGGGCACTTGTGGTGTTCTCCCCCTCTTTTTTGGAATATGGTGGTATTAGCACTGGTGCACGGTTTGGCATGTCAGCCACTGGTTGTGGTTTTTTTGTGAGCAGGCGATACAATTTGTTACAGGATGTATTGATTAGTATGTTCTGTTAGTACTTACAGGAGTCATCAACTTCTGTGCAACGTTGAGTCCTGAGGATGGTCTTGTGGACCCATGTGTCCATTAAAGACCGAAACGTCGACAACACACCCTTATTTCCTTTGAATATCATGATTTAAACTTTTTTATATTGTGATGTGAATATTCAAAGTTTGGAGTATATGGGCTGTTACATTTGCTGTCTATATTATTTTAGGTTAAAAGGGTTATTACACTTCCACCAATCCCCTGACAAAATTGTAAAATCTGATGGCATTGTGCTGGTAGTGACAGTGTGGGCTGCCTGTATATTGTGTATATACTGTTCAAAAATGTGGATGTTATGCATAATGAATGAAATATAATATAAATGAAGTAAAAACATTTATACTTGAATACATCCTTGAATATAATTTTTCTTTCTTTCATTGTCTGGATCACACTTGTGACCGTGAATAATTGCCAAAACCTATTTCTATTATAAATAATTCCTCAAGGGATATTTTGTTTACAAAACATTACCACAAACATGGCATGCAGCAAGCACAAATGCATGCAGTCTCCAATACATTGCAAAACACTTACACAGTGTGGCTCTACAAATTCAAAACTGTCCTGTTTTGTAAATGTAGGCCACTTTTTTACCTATCTGATTTGCTAATGGGAGCTACTTTTATTTTAGTGCCCGGTCCTACTTTCTGTCTCTGTCCGGCCCTGTAGGTATGTATTTATCTGTTTTATTTTCAAACTTGTAGAAGTGACTGACATTCGGACCACAGATCTCGACATCTCATTCCTTGATATTTGCATGCTTAATTCTTGGTGTTGTGTAGCGTGAACCCTGTATTCAAGAGGGGCACGAGAAGATAGCGCCATTCATGAGTGCACAGGTGCCCCCAAACCTCTCTACCGCTCTGCAGAACAACAATAGAATAACTGAATTGATGCCATAACACAGAGGGTGGTCCTGGGTAATGAGTATTAAGCGTTGAAAAGGGGTCTGTACAAATTCGCTCTGGCCTCTATCAGAATTCCTGATCCGCACTCTGATCCGGTTATCACAATCACCAGAAAAAATAACGTTTACAAGTATTCTGCAGGGAAGACATGGCTCAACACCACTTAACCCCTTCACTGCTAGGCCTTTCCCCCCCGCTTTTTTTGGCTATTTGGGGTAGTTCGCTCTTAGGCCCCTGTAACTTTTTGACCACATAAGGTATCCACGCCAAATTTGCGTCCTTTTCTTCCAACATCATGGGGATTCTAAAGGTACCCCAGGTTTGTGGATTCCCCTGGAGGGGACCCAGAAATTAGCCAAAATACAGCTAAATTTAGTTTTTTTGCGGAAAAATGGGAAAAAAGTGCTGTAAATGAAAGCGTCTGGTTTTTTCCCTCAAATAGTATCAGCAAAGGGTTTGTGGGGCTGAAATCACTATTTTCCCAGCTTTCCGGGACTGACAGACTTTTGTCACAAAACCAACATTTTGTACACAGTTTTGGCATTTTAGTGGGACATAGCTCATTTTTGCTATTTTTTGTGCTTTCTACCTTCTTCCAGTTAATGGTAGAAATGGGTATGAAAGCAATAATGGATCCTGGAAATCTATACATTTTAGAAAAGTAGACAAACTTCTGAATTCAGCAAGGGGTCATTTGTGTAGATCCTTCAAGGTTTCTTTATAGAAACTAACAGTTGAAAATAGGAAAAATTGAAAATGAGTTGAAAAAAACAGCCATTTGTGCCAGCGTTTTCACCTGTAACTTCTTCTAATTATGACAGATGTTTGAAAGCAAAATACCATTACATCCGCTGGACCGTTCTGGTTGTGGGTATATATAGGACTTGTAGGTTCACCAAGAACCTGAGGAACCCAGAGCCAATAACTGAGCAGCGTCTTGCAATTGTTTTTTATTATGTACCGGGTATATAGCAATTAATTTGGGAAAATATATACAGTGAAAAATCGGGATGAAAGACACCTATGTATTTCTGAAATTGAAACAAAATATAGAGTTTAGAAACAGTAGCTATTTGCACATTTCCGAAATCGTGAGTATCCATACTAGCATGAGAATTATAGGACATTTTTAAAGTGACTTCTTTTTTACACATTGTCTTTCATTTGGAAGGCAGAAATGCATCGAAAGTTAATAGGTAATAACAGTTGCTCTACAATTCTGTGTTACCCTAAGTCTCCTGATAAAAATGGTACCTCACTTGTGTGGGTAAGCCTAGTGCCCGCGACAGGAAACGGCTCAAAACGCAACGTGGACACACTTCATTTTTACAGTGAAAACTGACCCTTTTTTTGCAATGTGCCTAGCTGTAGATTTTCAACTCTAGCTCTGCCGGCACCTAGGGAAACCTAGCAAACCTATACATTTTTTAAAACTAGACACCCAGGGAAATCCAGGATGGGGTGACTTGTCTGGCTCTCACCAGGTTCTGTTACCCAGAATCCCTTGCTAACCTCAAACTTTGTCAAAAAAACACATTTTTATCACATTTCTGTGGTGGAAAGTTCTGGAATTTGCGTGGATCCACAAAATTCCACCTACGCCGCATTTGCCGAAATCTGCCGAGATAAATGGTACCTCACTTGGGTGGGTAGGCCTAGTGCCCGCGACAGGAAATGGCCCAAAACGCAACATGGACACACCACATTTTCACAGTGAAAACTGACCCTTTTTTTGCAAAGTGCCTAGCTGTAGATTTTGAACCCTAGCTCTGCCGGCACCTGGGGAAACCTAGCAAACCTATACATTTTTGAAAACTAGACAACCAGGGGAATCAAGGATGGGGTGACTTGTCTCGCTCTCACCAGGTTCTGTTACCCAGAATCCATTGCAAACCTCAAACTTTGTAAAAAAAAACATTTTCCTCACATTTCTGTGGTGGAAAGTACTGGAATCTGCGTGGATCCACAAAATTCCACACACCCCAAAGTCTTCCAAGAAAAATGGTACCTCACTTGTGTGGGTAGGCCTAGTGCCTGTGACAGGAAACGGTCCAAAACGCAACGTGGACACACCACATTTTCACAGTTAAAACTGACACTTTTTTTGCAAAGTGCCTAGCTGTAGATTTTGAACCCTAGCTCTGCCAGCACCAAGGGAAACCTAGCAAACCTATCCATTTTTGAAAGCTAGACACCCAGGGGAATCCAGCATGGGGTGACATGTCTGGCTCTCGCCAGGTTCTGTTACCCAGAATCCCTTGCAAACCTCAAAATTTGTCCAAAAAAACAAATTTTCCTTACATTTCTGTGGTGGAAAGTTCTGGAACTTGCGTGGATCCACAAAATTCCACCCACTCCGCATTCCCCAAAGTCTTCCGAGAAAAATGGTACCTCACTTGTGTGGGTAGGCCTAGTGCCCGCCACAGGAAACGGCCCAAAACGCAACATGGACACACCACATTTTCACAGTGAAAACTGACCCTTTTTTTGCAAAAAGCCTAGCTGTAGATTTTGAACCCTAGCTCTGCCGGCACATAGAGAAACCTAGGAAACCTATACATTTTTGAAAACTAGACACCCAGGGAAATCCAGGATGGGGTGAGTTGTCTGGCTCTCACCAGGTTCTGTTACCCAGAATCCCTTGCAAACTTGAAACTTTGTAAACAAAAAACAATTTTTCTCACATTTCTGTGGTGGAAAGTTCTGGAATCTGCGTGGATCGACAAAATTCCACCCACCCCGCATTTTCCAAAGTCTTCCGAGAAAATTGGTACCTCACTTTTGTGGGTAGGCCTAGTGCCCGCGGCAGGAAACGGCCCAAAACGCAACGTGGACACACCACATTTTCACAGAGAAAACTGACCCTTTTTTTGCAAACTGCCTAGCTGTAGATTTTGAACCCTAGCTCTGCAGGCACATAGGGAAAACTAGCAAACCTATACATTTTGGAAAACTAGACACCCAGGGAAATCCAGGATGGGGTGACTTGTCTGGCTCTCACCAGATTCTGTTACCCAGAATCCCTTGCAAACCTCAAACTTTGTAAAAGAAAACACATTTTCCTCACATTTCTGTGGTGGAAAGTTTTGGAATCTGCGTGGATCCACAAATTTCCTACCACCCAGCGTTCCCTCAGGTCTCCTGATAAAAATGGTACCTCACTTGTGTGGGTGGGTCAATTACCCGCGGCAGGCAAGGGCCCAAAACGTATTGAGGAGACATCAAAATTACCTATCACAAAACAACCTGGTTTTGCAAGGGGGGTCACCTGGGTTTTGGCCCCGGGCTCGGCGGCCATTTTGGGAAACTACCAAACCCACACATTTCTGAAAACTAGACACCCAAGGGAGTCCAGTGAGGTATGGCTTGCATGGATCCCCCAACGTTTTCCTACCCAGAATCCCCTGCAAACCTCAAATTTAGCTGAAAAAAACACATTTTCCACATATTTGTGCGTGGAATCACCGCGCTGGCACAAATATCCTACCCCACAGCGTTCCCCTCAGTCTCCCGAGTAAAATGATACCTCACTTGTGTGGGTGTCCAATGCAGAATTGGCTAAAAATGTATTTTTTTTAAAAATGTAGTGCTTAGAATTCTCGGTGCTATACCCTTAATCCCTATGTTTTCGGCTCTTCCTAGTCACAGGCCTTTGCCCCACCCACACAAGTGAGGTATCATTTTACTCGGGCGACTGAGGGGAACACTGTAGGGTAGGACATTTGCGCCGGCAAGTTGTAGGATCACCGGGCTGACACAAATTTCCTACCACCCAGCGTTCCCCCAAGTCTCTCGATAAAAATGGTACCTCACTCTTGTGGGTAGGTCAAGTACCCGCGACAGGCAAGGGCCTAAAACGTATTGTGGAGACTTCAAAATTACCTATCATAAAACAACCTGGTTTTGCAGGGGGGGCACCTGGGCTTTTGGCCCCGGGCTCGCGGCCATCTAGGGAAACCTACCAAACCCACACATTTCTAAAAACTAGACACCCTGGGAGTCTAGTGAGGTATGGCCTGCGTGGATCCCCCAACGTTTCCCTACCCAGAATCCCCTGCAAACCTCAAATTTAGCTGAAAAAATCACTTTTTCCATACATTTGTGTGTGGGATCACCACGCCGGCACAAATGTCCTACCACCCAGCGTTCCCCTTGTTCTCCCGAGTAAAATGATACCTCACTTGTGTGGGTGGGCCTGAGGTTTGCAGGGGATTCTGGGTAGGGAAACGTTGGGGTATCCATGCGAGCCATGCCTCCCTGGACTCCCCCGGGTCTCTATTTATCAGAAATGTGTGGGTTTGTTAGGTTTCCCTAGTCGGCCACCAAGCCCGGGTCCAAAAACTCATCTGACCTCCCTTGCAAAAGCAAATCGGATTGTGATAGGTATTTTTGATGTCTCCACAATACGTTTTGGGCCCTTGCCTGTCGGGGGTACTTGACCCACCCACACGAGTGAGGTACGATTTTTATCGGAACATACATTTTTGCATGGGATCACCGTGCCGGCACAAATGTCCCACCACCCAGCGTTCCCCTTGTTCTCCTGAGAAAAATTATACCTCACTTGTGTGGGTGGGCCAAAGGCCTGTGACTGGGAAGAGTCAAAAACATAGGGATTAAAGGTATAGCACCGCGAGTTCTAAGCGCTACATTTTGTTTTAAAAATACGTTGATTCTGCATTGGACAGCCACACAAGTGAGGTATCATTTTACTCGGGAGATCAAGGGGGAATGCTAGATGGTAGGACATTTGTGCCGACACAGTGATCCCACACAAAAATGTGTGGAAAAAGTGATTTTGTTCAGCTTAATTTGATGTTTGCAGGGGATTCTGGGTAGGGAAACGTTGGGGGATCCACGCAAGCCATACCTCAGGGTGTCTAGTTTTCAGAAATGTGTGGGTTTAGTAGGTTTCCCTAGATGGCCGCGAGCCCGGGGCCAAAAAACCAGGTGCCCCCCTGCAAAACCTGGTAGTTTTGTGATAGATAATTTTGAAGTCACCGCAGTACGATTTGGGCCATTTCCTGTTGCATCCACTATGCCTACCCACACAAGTGAGGTACCATTTATATCGGGAGACCTGGGGGAACGCTAAGTGGTAGGAAATTTGTCTCGGCCCGGTGATCCCACAACATTCCCACACAGAAAAGGGAGGAAAATGTGATTTTTTTCAGCAAAATTTGAGGTTTGCAGGGGATTCTGGGTAAGGAAACGTTGGGGGATCCACGCAAGCCATACCTCCCAGGACTCCCCAGGGTGTCTAGTTTTCAGAAATGTGTGGGTTTGGTAGGATTCCCTCGATGGCCGTTGGGCCCGGTGCCAAAAACCCAGGTGCCCCCCCTTGCAAAAGCAGGTTGTATTGTGATAGGTAATTTTGATGCCTCCACAATATGTTTTGGGCCCTTGCCTGTTGCGGGTACTTGACCCACCCACACGAGTGAGGTATCATTTTTATCGGAAGACTTTGGGAAATGCGGGGTGGGTGGAATTTTGTGGATCCACGCAGATTCCAGAACTTTCCATCATAGAAATGTGAGGAAAATGTGGGTTTTTTTCAAAGTTTGAGGGTTGCAAGGGATGCTGGGTAAGAGAACTTGGTGAGAACCACACAAGTCACCCCATCCTGGATTCCCCTGGGTGTCTAGTTTTAAAAAATGTATAGGTTTGCTAGGTTTCCTTAGGTGCCAGCAGAGCTAGGGTTCAAAATCTACAGCTAGGCACTTTGCAAAAAAGGGTCAGCTTTCACTGTGAAAATGTGGTGTGTCCACGTTGCGTTTTGCGCACGTTTCCTGTTGTGGGCACCAGCCTACCCACACAAGTGAGGTACCAATTTTCTAGGAAGACTTTGGGGAATGCAGAGTGGGAGGAATTTTGTGGATCCACGCAGATTCCAGAACTTTCCATCACAGAAATGTGAGAAAAATGTGGTTTTTTTTTCAAAGTTTGAGGTTTGCAAGGGATTCTGGGTAAAAGAACCTGGTGAGATCCACACCAGGCACCCCATCCTGGATTCCCCTGGGTGTCTAGTTTTCAAAAATGTATAGGTTTGCTAGATTTCCCTAGGTGCCGGCAGAGCTATGGTTCAAAATCTACAGCTAGGCACTTTGCAAAAAAAGGGTCAGTTTTCACAGTAAAAATGTGGTGGGTCCACGTTGCGGTTTGGGCCGTTTCCTGTCGCGGGCACTATGCCTACCCACACAAGTGAGGTATCATTTTTATCGTAAGACTTTGGGGAATGCGGGGTGGGTGGAAGTTTGTGGATATGCGCAGATTCCAGAACTTTCCATCACAGAAATGTGAGGAAAATGAGGGTTTATTTAACAAAGTTTGAGGTTTGCAAGGGATTCTGGGTAACAAAACCGAGTGAGAGCCACACAAGTCACAATATCCTGGATTCCCCTGGGTGTCTAGTTTTAAAAAATTTATAGGTTTGCTAGGTTTCCTTGGGTGCCAGCTGCACTAGGACCCAAAATCCACAGGTAGGCACATTCCCAAAAAAAGTCTGTGCCTAGTGGGCTTTCTACCGCCCTGGGGGGGAGGGAAATCAGGGGCTATTGCCCCGATATGCCCCCAAGGGGGGCAGAAAGACTGTGGGTATTTTGTTTGGGTGGGTGGGGACATTGGGATGCCCATTCTGGGCAGCCCCCACCCCTACGTATAAAAAAGCCAGGATAATCGCTGGCGCCTCATGGGCTCTCTGCCCCCCCGGGGGGCATATCTGGGCTACTGCCCCCATCTGCCTCCTGGGGGGGACAGAAAGATTGTGACATCTTTTTTGGGGGCTGGGGGCATTGGCATACCCATTCTGGGCAGCCCCCAACCCTGAATTTTGGAAAAACATTTACCCCTGGTGCCTAGTGGGCTCTCTGCCCCCCGACGGGGCATATAAGGGGCTATTGCCCCCATCTGCCTCCCGAGGGGGGCAGAAAGACTATGGTAATTTTTTGGGGGTGGGGGCATTGGCATGCCCATTCTGGGCAGCCCCCATCCCTACGTATAAAAAACAAAACAAATACCTGGTGCCTAGTGGGCTTTCTGCCCCCCCCAGGGGGCAGATCAGGGGCTACTGCCCTTATATGCCTCCTGGGGGGGGGGGGCAGAAAGACTGTGGCATTTGTTTGGGGGCATTGGCATGCCCATTCTGGGCAGCCTCCGCCCCGAACTTTGGAAAAATAAAAATCCCTGGTGCCTAGTGGGCTTTCTGCCCCCGAGGGGGCAGATAAGGGGCTATTGCCCCATCTGCCTCCCAGGGGGGGCAGAAAGAGTATAGCATTTATTTTTTGGGTGGGGGCATTGGCATGCCCATTTTGGGCAGCCCCCACCCCTACGTATATATGGAAAAAAAATCCCTGGGGCCTAGTGGGCTTTCAGATCAGGGGCTATTGCCCCCATCTGCCTCCTGGGGGGGCCGAAAGTCTTATGCCTTCTTTGGGGGGGTAGGGTGGGGGCTCTGGCATGCCCATTCTGGGCTGCCCCCACCCCTGGCCTATAAAACAAAATCCCTGGTGTCTAAGGTGCTTTCTGACCCCCGGGGGGGCAGATTGGGGGCTATTGCCCCCATAGGCCCCCCAGGGGGGGCAGAAATGCTGTAAATGGGGGGAGCAAAGGCCCTTACCCAAGGGGCCGCTCCCCTCTCCCTGGCTCCCTGGTGGCTAGTGGGTGGATCCCTGCTTGGGGATCGCCCTCCTGGGGCGATCCCCAAGCAGGGATCCACTAGGGAAGGGTACCATTGGAAAGGGGAGATTCTCCCCGTTCCAATGATACCTCTCCCAAGTGTTTCGATGCTCGGGGGTTGAGATAGCCCCACGAGCACCGAAACATTGAAACTGAAACTAAGTTTCAGTTTTGTTTTTAATGTAATGACGACAGCGTGCCATGCGCGCGATCGTCATTACATTGAACATGAGCAAAGGGCCTCGGGAGGTTGGGGAAGCTCTTCCCCACCTCCCGAGGCCCCAAAAAAAAAATGGAAATCCCTCTGCTGTTTGCAGCAGAGGGATTTAGTTCCCCTGTCCTCATGACGGAATGGTTCCGTCATGAGCACAGGAGCACTGGTGCTCATGACGGAACCATTCCGTCATGAGCACCGAAGGGGTTAAAGAACGTATTCATACCCACGTTGACAAATATGGCATGATGTAATCAAACCGTCCGTTAGGTGTCGCCGTACCCTTAGTTTTTTTATAGCTGCACACTCACCTTCAAGACCCTTCAGCGGTCATACTTTTGCGCTACATGCGCTGTGGCTCAAAGATGGCATCCTCGGGTTTGGTGATATCGGGGCGCTAGTGCTAGCACTTGTGTATGAATGCCTATTTTGGTAGGGTAATCAGGCATCTCGAGTTTGCCAGGACGTTCCCGGTTTTACACCAGCTGTCCAGGCAGATTTCAAGAAATTTAGTTCATGTACCAGTTTTTAAAGAGGGTCGACTGAAAACGGCACGAGGTGCTTTTTATGTTTTACAAAGCAGGGCTAGTTAGCAGTTGTTTCAAGAATGCAATTTAATTAACTGGCAAGCTACTGGATTTAAAAATTGCATTTTATGTATGTTCTTACTGCCTGTTCTGTAATTCTCTGCTGAGGAGCGCTGTCATTCTGTGCGCTCGCTTAAAGTAAAATTGTAGTCCTTCTTCTATTTTTGTGAAATGTCCCAGTTTTTTGCTTTAAAATTCTGGTCACCCTATATCATCTGTACTCAAAAACATTTTACCGGGGGCCGTAAAGTTTGGTCTTTGGTGTGACCGAGGGCCGCACTGATGCCAGCGGGGGTGTAAAGTTGGAGATGGGGAAGCAAAGCATGTATATTTAGTGGCTGAAAATTGTGCAATGTAAAATCAGAAAACCTGTGATGAATCCCGGCTTCTCCACTTGACCAAATTGTGTGACCCTGTGCAATTGTTTTATTTCAGTTTCCCTCCTTTTTCTTCATTATCACATATAAGAGAAACTTGAAATACATGACTTCAGGATGTGTGCTGTTCAAAACCATCTCCTGTACTTGGATGTAATCATGGCATTGTTGTCAGGGCAGGGGGGGAAGAATGAAACCATCACTTTAAGAAAAATACTTCTGAATGTACTGCTAAAATTAGATTTACTAAGGTGAAATGGTTCTACAGGTCAATGAAATACATGTATTTTTACATGTTTGCTGTCTTTAAAAATGAAGGTGTTCCGAAAACATTTGTATTCATGTTAGTGCTCATTCGAGTAAACAGCAGCCCAGTGCTGCTGCTGCCCAGGGGGCGTCATTAAAAGGTCAGGAGGGCCGCATGCGACCCCCGGGCAGCACTTTGAGTATCACTACCCTATATATTGGCAACACACTGAGGTGAGGGTGGGGCCGGTGGGGGGTGGAGGGGTGCAATTATGAACTTGCATGTGCGGAACACCTCCTGAATAACATCGACTTGGGGTGCAGACAGACTATTAGCAGGTTCAGCCTGCCCTTTAGTAAGAGGCTGGACAACAACAATTGTAGGTTTATGACTAACTGCGATGGGTTAAGTTGAAAAGAAACTTCCTGAAGCAGTGTCTGCCTTGTACCATGCTTTATGTCCACTCTGCAAGATAAATGACATGCCTCATAAGCAAAAGTATGCATTAATCACATCGGCAAAAAGCCTCCCTCCTGCTCCTAACAGGCAGCTTATTGCAAAGTCACTGACCTCTGCTAAGGGCTGACTTCTGGACCGCAGTGCCGGATTGTGTCACAGTTCAATACCACACGATGCAATGCGAAACACAGTGTAATTCTGTAAAATACTGCTTTGCATTGAGTGCTTAATTTGTAAAAGAATGAGGGCCTCATTTATGGGTTTTTGCTTTAGGGCAGCGCCGCAGGCCTTCCTGCTGCGCTGCCCTACGGCAAAAGAAAAGGGCAGGAATGCGCCGTATCTATCAGATATGGTGCATTCCTGTCCTTTTCCCCAGCGCTGGCGCACAATGGTGTGCCGTGTGCCAATGCAGGCACCTTTGCACCATGGTGCAAGGGTGCCTGTGTTGCAGGGATGATTATTTTTGAGGAAGAAGGGAAACCTTCCTGCACAAAACAATCACAAGAGGCTTTTTCCTCTTTCCATGTGTGCTGCAGAATGCAGCAGACATAGAAAAAGGAAAAACGAGGAGAAAAAAAGATAATTCTCGTGCCTCCCTTATGCCTCCCCTGGGGAGGCATACGTTTTTGGCGCTGCCTCAGACTTACGATTTGTCGTAAATCTGGGGCAGTGTCAAAAACCCATGGATGTTGCTGGGAACGCCCCCAGTAACACCAATTGCATGCCCCTTTAATGCAGAAAACTGCGCTAAAAGGAACAATATTTACAAGGCAGCATTAAGCCAAAAAAAGTGGCTTAGTGCAGCCTGGTAAATATGAAACAGGCTCCTGCGCCACCGGAGCCTCACAAAAAGTGATGCACCGGCGGCGCAAGGGACTTAGAAACAAGCCCCGAGTGCTGTACCCAAGCTCTGCTCACATGCACATGGGCAGAAAATGCGCTGTCTGTAAATGACACAGAGCTACCACACCATGCTTTAAGAATATATTTGTGACAGTTTTCTCCAAAAGCACCACCAGCTACATTCTACACCCTTACCATTCTCCTGCTGAATACATTTGCTACACTTGTTCTTTGAGTGACACTTGGATTTTTCACAATCCCTATGACTTCAGTGACATAACATTGATGGCAGCACTCCCACCCTGAAAATTGTTCCAGGAGCACTACTGACTCTTTGGGCGGAGCAGGAAAATGGCTGTGAGACTAAATTCTATCCAATTGATGGATGACACGTATGTTCAGTTGAAACCAAAAAGCCAAATGTGTTGGCAGAAAACATCATGCCCGAACATGGGCAGAGAAGCCATGCTCCTCTCCCTCCTTCCTCTGTTCTTTTCTTTGTGTTTTTTATCAAACCTTCAAGTAAAGGAAATCAGAGTAAGGGCTTGCTCTAATTTTTTATTTGCCCATGGAAGTTCAAAATAAGTGTAGAAAACGTCTGAGGAAGTCTCATCTTTGTGAATTTTATATCCTTTAATATTTTTCATACTGTTAAAATTGACAGTTTTCATAGCTTCTCAAACAACTTTATGAAATGTTCAGTGTTAGACTTGGCATCTTTTGGCGTGTTTCCCCTGAGTTTTTGCTTTCTGACCTCCCGGTTTTGACTCTGTTTTTGCTGGCTTAGTGTCTCTGCGCACTGCTGATCAGTGTTAAAGTGCAAGTGCTCCTGTTGTAAAGTGTGTTATGGATTGGTGTTTCCATGATTAGCATATTTGATTTACTTGTCAGTCCCTAGTAAAGTGCACTGAGTGTGCCAGGGCCTGTAAATCAAATGCTGTTGGTGGGCTGCAGCACTGGATTATGCCACCCACGCAAACAGCCTGTAAATGTAACTCTGGCCTGCCATTGCAGAGCCTATGTGCAGTCTGGGACTGCCATGTCGACTTGGCAAGTGCACACACTTGCCAGGCCCTAACCTTCCCTTTTCTTACATGTCAGTCACCCCTAAGGTAGGCCCAAGGTACCCCTGTTGGCAGGGTGCAGTGTATATGAAAGGTAGGACATGCCCTGGTGTGTGTGGCATGTCCTGATAGTGAATTACTGCCAATTTCATTTTTCACTATTGCAAGGCTACCTGTTCCCATAGGAAAGAATGGGGAGTTTGTTTATAACATCTTATAAACATAACTGGCCCGGGGAACTAGGTAGAAAAATAAAGTTTAGTACGCCTGAACTCAGAATCTAAAGATGCATCTTTTAGTGGAGGTGATTTTTACATTCTGTGTTTGAAAATACCACTTTTAGAAAATAGCTATTTTCTTGCTCAGCCATCCAGTAGGCCTCTGCTGGGGTTATGGATTGACTGTCTGGGTTTTGGATGACAGGGGCTGGGGAGGAGCAGTGGCTCCAGATAGTCTAGGTGGGTCAGGAAAGGGCTGAATAGACCTGGGCTGCATTTAGAGTAGGGGGAGGAGATTTCCTTTCACCTGAAGGGCCTGGTCTGCCTCTGACAATGCCGTCTCCACCTCCTGCCAGGAAGCCACACCAGAGAGGGCAGAACTGGTTCTGGCTGGGCACAGACACTCTCTGCCTGAGAGGACAAAGGATTTTGGGCTATAAGAAGTGGGGCCCAAACCCCTGAAGTTTAGAACTCTTTTGGACCAAGAAGACTGCCAAGAAGAATAGCTGGAGAAGCTGTGAGGAGGAACTACCACTTTGCTGAGTGCTTTGCTGTGTTGGCCTGCAGTGGCTGCTTCTGTCTTGGGCAGTGAAAGGACTGGACTGGTCTTTCTGCAATCTATTCTTGTGAGTTTCTCCAAGGATTTGAGGTAGAGCTTGCCCCCTGTTCAAGAAGTCTCAGGAACAGCAAAGACTTCAAGCTCTTCTGCCCTCAGCCCTGGGAACTGTGTGCTTTGTGCTGCAACAGAAGAAAAAGCAACCCGCTGCCATCTACGACACGGCTGCGGACTCCATGTCCTGAAGGCACCGCAGAGGGCACCGCCGCACCGCGACCCTGGTCTCACAAACAACGCCTGCTGGTGCCGCCACCGAGCCCCTGCTCACACCGCGACCTGCGGGCACCGCACTCCGCATCGCCTCGCTTCATGACGCCGCCTTGGTAACCCCGATGACGCCCCTCCATGCCGAAATCGACGCAGCTGCTTGCACCGTGGTTCGAGGGCACCGCTCGTAAAGTTACACGACGCACCGCCCTCCTCCCGCACCGCAGCCTTGGCCTACCGACGTCGGCGCCATCGACTCCAGTTCGTCAGCCGACGACAGCGCTTCAGCAAGGACGACGCCGCTGCTTGCACCGTGACATGCCAGCACCGCGACGAGCACGGCATCACATCGTACCGCGACCCTGGTCTCACCGACGACGCTATCTGATGCCGCCATCGAGCCGCTGCTCGCACCGCGACCTGAGGGCATCGCATGCCGCACTGCTGCACTTCGCACCGCAGCACCCGACACCCGCCGACGCCACTGCTCCTGACTTCAACCGCGATCTGCAACGCGCGTGACTTCGAGGGCCCGACGACTCTTGCACCGACTTCCGGAACCGACGTCTGCGGACGACGTGCTTTCGGAAGCTCAAGGAGAGGTCGCTGACGCCCTGCATTTCTAAAGGTACTGTTTTGTGGGTCTTCCCGACACCGTAGCTGGCCTGCGACGCCGCGGACAGCGTGAACTGTTTGGATTTGTTTGTTCGCGATGCTGTGATAGCCCCAGAGGGAGCTATCGACTTCTAGGAACTGTTTTTCAAGGTTATTTTGATAACTGAAGATTTCTAAGTATTGTATTGTGGATTTTTATCGTTTTTGGTCTTGTCTTTAGTATATTAAAATATTGGATATCTTTCTAAACTGGTGTGGTGTCCTTTTGTAGTGCTTACACTGTATTACTGTTGGTTATGTGCAAATGCTTTACACACTGCCTCTAAGATAAGCCTGACTGCTCGTGCCACGCTACCAAGGGGGTGAGCAGGGGTTATTTTAGGAGTGTAACTCCCTTATCCTGACTAGAAGGAAGGGTCCCTACTTAGATAAGGTGCAAACCCTTGCCAACTGGAGACCCCCATTTCTAACATTCAGCAACAACATTCCACAACCTAGCACACCCTAAGTTATTTTCTGAAACATTATGACAATCTCCTGATGGAGTCATGGAGGTCTTCTAATCCTGGATCGTGAGAGAGTAGCAGTGCTTAATTTGTACAGCTGCTTGCAAATGGTGGCCACCAGCCTTCATTTTGGAGACAAGGACTTATTTTACATTATCAGACTTCGATCCAGAGCAAGAAAGGGAAGGGCATAAATGTGAGAGAGAAGGATGAAGAGAAAGGAAAACAGTGAGAGAGGGAGGAAGCAGGAATGAAAAAAGACTAACACATTGAGAAGAAGAGTCAGGATCTGTGGGGTGGTGGAAGAAAGGCATGAAGTAGAATCAAGATAGGCAGTCGTGGTGTTTGGTAGCCCTGGCATTTAAAAGCTTCGGCGCTTTGCTCATAAGAAAGGTTTGGCCTCTGTATTTATTTATTTTTTACATTGGATAATAGCAATAAAATTGTGCATCATTCAGAGAAGAAATGGAAGGGAAGAAGCAGCGGAAGGTGAAGTATTTTCAAAGCTGATGATGAAGTAAAGCACCAGAAATGTGCTCTCTCCATTCAGTGGTGACACAGGAGGACTAAACTAGAGGAGTTAGTGCTTCATCCAGTTTTGGCAGAGTAGGTAAGATCTGTAGAAAGTGTTTCACTTCAAATGCTGACTTGGCAGATTTAGAACATAATTCAGAGTTCCCAAGATGGGCGGAGCACGACTCTTTCAGTACTGACAAGGCATGGTAGTTAAGGGAGGCATAGTTCTTGCAATATTGACACCAATTAGCAGTAGTTGGGAAGGTTTTATGCTTTCAGTGCTGAGGATGCTAAGGATGCTGTGCAGGAATTAGCAAGGGCCCATAGATTAAAATAAGACACTGCTTCAAAAACCTAGACAAGGTGCCATCTTTCCAGATCTGGCACAACAGGCTAGGACTAGGGGAGATGTGTGGCATGCCCGGCCTAAACCACTGCTGTAAATGGACCGGATCCTACAAGTGCTGAGCACTGGCAAAGCCAAAAAGAACCATTGAACCATGACCTTAAGGGATCCCTGTTTTATGTCCATCACTATTGGTAGACGAAACCCTGTGCCTGTATGTCACCACCATCAGATGTTTTAGATGTTTTTTAGGGTACCAGTGGAGAATTTTTAATTCATTCACCTTCTTTCCCCCCCCCCCCCACACACCCGCACTCACCACTGCGGCGTTTCTCCGAAAAGAACTCCGATAAAGAGCCCTCTCGCTGGGCCCGTGGGGGACTGCAGCGCCACCCCCACAAGGAGCAATGCCGATGATGAAGCATGACACCCGCATGGGTGTGTGAGGGCATTTTTTCCAAAAGGAGGAATTCCACCACCTTCATAATGTCTCGCTTCCAACCTACTCTGTGAAATAGTCTCCTTCACAATCTCTCCTAGCGACCACATAGGCTAGCTCTCTCTCTTCTCTTTTGGAACAGTCACCCTCCAGTGATTATTAAAGAAAATACAACACCATCAGAGTTGATGCTATAATTTGATAGGCTGCTGTCAACAGCCAATAGGCATGCACTGAATTAGAGAGTGGCTAGAGGCTCAACGTGGATAAGCTGAATTTCCACAACGTGCATGTCTAGGAGTTTAGAAACAAAGGCTAGCTAGAGTGGTTTTGGAAGTGGCCTTTGGCTCATCATTTGGCTACTGCAGGCCACATTCAAGGGCCTAACTCTGTCAGAAGTGCTGGTGGATTCAGAAATCACCAATCACACGTTATATTCAGTTAAGGGTTAACAATTAATAATGACCAAATAAGAGTTTTACATATAGAAAATGAATTATATTGTTTAAAACGGTCTTAATTATGCCCAGTGCACGTATATGAAGGTTTTATGATACGGGGGAGTAACTATTGGTCCATTAAGTCTGAGGGGTCTTGAAAGTGCTCAAATTGATATTCTATTGTGTTCCAGATTGGGGCCAGGATCTTGCAGTAGGCTGAGCAGTGACTTGCTAATTGCCTTTGAAAAGGTCGTGCCCTATCTACAGCTGACGATGGTTATAACAGTGGTGGGCTCCACATCCTTAGATCAGCTTGAACAAGTACCCAAACGAGTTTAAGTGGTAAAAAGCGTAAGGCACACAAAGAGTGCAGATGACGGCAAATGTAGGGCCACAGAATCAACATGGTTATTCTGTCCTACTGGTTCTTTATGTGTATAGGTCCTGGAGAACACTCTTCAAGATAGTAAGCAACATAGATACTGCTAGGACAGATGTCCAAGCACATCCCTGAGCAGCAGCACAACCGGGAGGAAGAGAAATGCTAAATGTTGGCATCAGTGGTGCCGACTCACCCTCTCCGTATGTCGTAGCATCTCACAACACTCCATCATTATCATCCCACACAAGGATTTCTCTTAGGTTTCCCAAGTTACATTTCCACTTTGGCCAGGTCAGGTTTGAAAGAATGAATGATCGCATCCTAGGTAAAGAAAGAGAGAGTCATTGCTGCTTCTCAGTCAGAAACGCTGGGCCTGATTCACGGGGGGCCCGCAGTCGTGTGGGGGTCTCCACTCTCGGGGCGAAATCTCTGCAATCAGAATTCTCATGGCGGAGATTCCGCCCCGATTGCGGAGATTCCCCCACGACTGCGGGGGCGGAGGCCCCCCGTGAATCAGGCCTTCAATTGGGCAATAGGCTTCAGGTTGCTGTCATCAGCTGATTATTCGCTGCAGGTTATCGTATTAGCAAACCAGACTACCTTATTGGTACACACTTCAAGCACCCTAAACGACCAGTGATTGGTAATGCTAGTCTCTGGTTCAACCCACCTTCTAACGCAACATCACCAGTACTTAAGAGTGCTCAAGAGTGAGATGAATGCTACTCAAATCTCAGGTGTCTTCTTGAGAAGCCAGGTTGGCTTCTGTGCGCTTTCTGGAGATAGAATCCATGTCGGTGGAAATTAATCAAGGTGCTCCGCCGATAGGAGGATCTGTTCCCCAACTGAGGAGGAGGTCCGTTAATTCTTAACTAAGGCATCTCTATTGGTCACTTCGCTATGGTTTTTCATCCAGTCTTGTATTGTCAGCATAAAAAACTTAAACTCACGAGATAAGTTCGGCACATTAAAAATATAGGTGTGGTGACTCAAAGAGTCATTTTGAACTTTAAATGTAAGTTGGCAGTCAAAACTTGCCCATTTACAACAGCTAGGTAGCCACAAAGGGTATGTAGCTGGTGTTAATGCTTTTATAACTGTGTAATTTATGCCCAAAAAAATAACTTTATTTCAGCCACAAGGGCCATAAAAGTATACATAAAACATATAACATGCAGAATAAATAGTTAAAAAAGCAGAATATACACATTAAAACAGCAGTTTTTGGTGTATAATACATATTTAAAAAAAGTTTGTCAATGGCAAGTAAAGTGCAAAACAGTCATCAGAATTGTGAGAAAGTATTTCGGTCACAAGCAATAACAGCATATACAAGAACTGCAGAGCTGCAAAACTACATTTAAGCATCCAAGTACAGTGACTGCACAGCTGTAAGTTTAGGGTGGACAATGAGATGAGAAAATACAAATGGGTGCCAGGAGAAGAATCAACATAGTAGGTCAGCCCTATCACTGGTGATGGAGGAGAGCCTTCCTTGGGAGCATCCACATTGCACCCAAGAACTTGGCAACTGCACAGGCATATAGGGGCCGGCAGTCAGATCTAAAAATTCGATGGGCAGTGCAATGACTGCGTGTGCCCAGCAGCCTGCAGATAGGTAGTACCCAAAACAAACGTGGGCGAACATAGGCTGGGCGTGCAAAGAAAACATAAGGAACAGTTTCCTTGAAAGAATTGCACACTGGACAGTCGGTAGATTCTGTAGCCGATCATTTGGAGGTAAAAGATTTCAGTGGCAATGTGCCCACTCTGAACTGGAAATACAGCTTCCGGTCCAATGGACCAGCGATGTAGTCCCAAAAAGGCTCGAGGACACAGGAGAACTTGAAGTCCAGGAACTCCTGTGACAAAGTAGCACTAGCAGCTTGTTGGGCATCATTAGCCAATATACAAAACTAATACCGTTGGTTCAGCGTCTCTTGTGAGGGTTAGTGGCATCAAGTGGCGACTCCCATAAATTGAACAAATCAAGGGAAGTCAACATCCTTTTTAAATATGAGAGCCATGAGATTTTGTTAAAGCAGTCAACCTTGATAAAGTCCTGCAGAGCAGCAGCATAGGTGGCAAGCTTTGGTGAAGACCATAACCTTCTCCAGTACAGTAATGGATGTGATCTAGCTTTACCCTCAATTCTTTTCATGCCCAAATCCAATGACAAGGGATAAGAAGGAGTGCTGGAAGGGAGACGGGTAAGGGATCTCACAAATTTATTCTCAGATCTAATCAGATCGTTGATATTGGTGTTGGTAAAGCCCCAGAGTTCCGCTCCATAAAGGGCAGAGTCCAGGGCTTTAACCTTATAGATCTGGAGAGGAGTTATAGGTTTGCTAAAGGAAGCACAATGCTATTTTTAGATGGCACCTGTTATCTGTCTATGCTTCACAACCACCTTACTAATGTGTGGTTTCCATCTCATGGTAAAGTGTGATGCCCAGATAGGGCATTTATGCAATCCCAAACCTAACACATTGGTTCGGGAGCAGGTAGATCAAGAGTGGTTTACATTGAGACTGTGAACGCCCAAAACCCTGTGAGTTTGTTGGCATTGGGAAACTCCTCTCCAAGACTTTCCCACCTTGATAATGGTAAGAGATTTGTTCCAGCGAAGGAGTAAATCCCATTCTAAGAACAGAAGAGGACCGAAAGACCAACACATTTATGGCGTTATAGAGAAAGGGTTTTTTTGACGGGAAAACAAAGCTTTTCCCTGAAAAAAAACCGAAACAAAACAAAAAGAATATGCAGTTTCACATTTCCCCAGTGCAAAATTGACACCTGGAAAGCAGCAATTGAAACAGTTTCCACGCATAGGACTAGGAAAGATTTTGAAGGGCCAAAAGTTTTACCTTTACATGCATGGGTGTAAATGTAAGCCTTTTCTGGTGAATTCACACATAGGTTTACTGTCATAAATGTTTTTGCAAATCGTGCCTTTCGACATTTATGACTAGGTCTGAGGCTGGAGGCAACATTTTTAAATATACCGGAATGTGGTTTTAGAAATGAACTTCAAAAATTTCCAAACGCATTTTTCTTTGTTATATCACTTTCCTTCTGTTCTACTTCTAGGACATACAGCTGCCTCCATATGAAAGAGAAACGGTTATGAGAATGCATGTTTCAATGCATAAGGAATGTCAGTCCTCATTGTGCAAAACTGTGAAAACATAGCTTTCATCAGCACATGTACTGATTGAAGCTGTAAAGTGGCACATGTTCCATCCACCTCAACATTAAAATAAATCAAAGATGAGAAACTCCTGTCCGACTAAAAAAAATAGGTTGCATCATTTAAATCATTATTGTTAAATTACTAATATCACACACAAAACAGACAATATGGATTCCTTACTTATTATTATTGATCAATATACGGCTTTTCATTTAATCGATGACAGAATGTCAAAACGAATCATGATATTGTACTTGCGGTTGCGTGGTTAGTTTTTTCACTAATTTGCTTCCTTCCTGAAGAACAAGTAGAAAACAGAGCTCACTCATAACCAGAACTTCTTGAAGTATACAGCGGAAGAGTACTAAATTATGGAGCAAGAAAAAGGCACATCACACAGAGTATTGTGGCCCATTTTGTGGCAGTATTGTTTCATAGTTGAGTAATTTTAAGATGCATTAATAGTCAGCCACAGCCCGTCCTAATGGGCTGAGGGGCCATGCCCCCTTACCTTTTGGCCACTTTAAAGAATGTCTATCAGGCCAGCCTGACAGACACTCTTTATTTTCATGTCAGGCAGCCAGGAGCTAGATATGCGATAAATGCACAGGCTTCTGGATGACTGAAGTGAACTTTGCTGGGCTGAAGAAGTCACAGCTCCTGTGGGCGTGACATCTTCAGCCTGGCAAAGCACATTGAGGCCCCCCTCCCCATGATGAGGGGGAGCATCACTGATTGCGTCGGACCTGGGTGCTTCACTTCAAAGCCATGAAGTGACCAGGGCTGTGTGTCAATCATTGACACCTCGTCACAGAGTGAAGTGAGGTCAGCAGTCTCACTGACCTCATCCCACTCTGTGACGAATGAAGGACTGCTGCCTTCCCTCACTGGCTGATCT
The DNA here is from genome assembly GCA_963921515.1 of Calotriton arnoldi. Taxonomy (NCBI): domain Eukaryota; kingdom Metazoa; phylum Chordata; class Amphibia; order Caudata; family Salamandridae; genus Calotriton; species Calotriton arnoldi. The sequence continues at coordinate 1,626,689 of CAWUFW010003545.1, forward strand.
AAGGTCAGCCAGTGAGGAAAGGCAGCAGTCCCAACCCTCGTGGGACCTCCAAGACTTGGCACTGCTGCCTTCCCTCATTGGCTGACCTTAGGCCAATGAGGGAAAGCAGCAGTCAAAACCTTGTGGGATCACCAAAGCAGAGCCACGCAGATAAGTATGATTTTATTTTTAATGTTTGTGCGTGTGTGCATGAATCTATGAATGAGTGTTGTGAATGGATGTGTGTGTGTACATGCATGTGTGAAAGCATGAGTGTGAGTGAGTGTTTATGTGTGCATGCATTTGTGCCCCAACCGCTCCCCTCCCTGCTAATAGTACCTAGAAGGTATCAAATCAAATCAAAATCAAATCAGGTACTTGTTAAGTGCGACTACTCACCCGTAAGGGTCTCAAGGCGCTGGGGAGGAGGGCGGGGTGCAGGTTCCAGTCCATCAAGGAGGAGGTCTATCGAAGAGCCAAGTTTTGAGGTTTCTCGTGAAGATGGGGAGTGATGTAGTCTGTCTGAGGTGGAGCGGTAGGGCGTTCCAGGCTCTGGCCGCGAGGAAGGAGAAGGAGCGGCCTCCCGATCTGGTCTTTCTGGCACGGGGGACCACGGCGTAGGAGAGCTGGGCTGATCGTAGGGTCCTTTGGGGTGCGTGGAAAGCGAGTAGGCTGTTCAGGTATGCTGGTCCGGCGTTGTGGAGGGCTTTGTGTGCATGGGTGAGGATCTTGAAGGTGATTCTAGCCTCGATGGGGAGCCAGTGGAGTGTGCGCAGGTGCTGGGAGATATGGCAGTGTCTTGGCAGGTTGAGGACCAGTCTTGCGGCGGCGTTCTGGATGTTTTGTAGCTTGCGGGTCAGGTTTTTGTTTATTCCGGCGTAGAGTGCGTTGGTCAAGTCTGCTGGTGACGAGGGCGTGAGTGACGGTCTTTCTGTGCTCAAGGGGGATCCATTTGAAGGTCTTACGTAGGAGGCGGAGGGTGTGGAAGCAGGAGGATGCGATGGAGTTGATCTGGCGGTCCATTTTGAGCTCGGAGTCCAGGATGATTCCGAGGTTGCGTGCGTGGTCCGTGGGGGTGGGCGGGCTTCCGAGGGCGGGGGGCCACCAGGTGTCGTCCCAGGCATCGGGGTGTGGGCCCATGATGAGTACCTCTGTTTTGTCCGTGTTGAGTTGTAGGCAGCTGTTTTTCATCCATTTGGCGACTGCTTCCATGCCTTCTTGAAAGTTGTGTTCGGCTGCATTGGGTTCGTTGGATAGGGAGAGGATGAGTTGGGTGTCGTCTGCGTAGGAAACAATGTTGAGTCCGTGGGTTCTGACGATGGGGGCGAGCGGAGCCATGTAGACGTTGAAGAGCGTGGGGCCGAGGGAGGATCCCTGGGGGACTCCGCAGGTGGTTGGTGTAGGGTCCGAAAGGAAAGGAGGGAGTCTGACCCGCTGCATTCTGCCGGAGAGGAATGAGCGGATCCAGTCGAGGGCCTTGTCCCGGATCCCTGCTTCGTGAAGTCTGCGTGTTAGGGTGCGGTGAGAGACTGTGTCGAAGGCGGCTGAAAGGTCAAGGAGGATGAGGGCTACTGTCTCTCCTCTGTCCAGGAGGGAGTGGATGTCGTCCGTTGCGGCGAGGAGGGTGGTTTCTGAACTGTGGTTTTTTCTGTAACCGGATTGGGAGGAGTCGAGGATGTTGTGCTCTTCGATGAAGGTGGCGAGTTGGCTGTTGACGGCTTTCTCGATGACTTTCCCTGGGAACGGGAGCAGGGAGATGGGTCTGTAGTTTTTGAGGTCGGTGGGGTCCGCCGAGGGCTTCTTTAGGAGGGGGTTGATCTCGGCGTTTTTCCAGTCATCGGGAAAGGAGGCGTTCACCAGGGGGCGGTTGATGGTGTGTCGAAGCATGGGTGCGATGGTGTCGGCGGCTCTGTTGAAGATGTGGTGGGGGCAGGGGTCCGTGAGGGCCCGGAGTGGATTGACTTCATCGTCTTCAGTGTGTCTTCGGTGGTGAGGGCTGTCCAGCTGTCGATCGTTGGCTTCAAGGTGTCGGGCGGCTGGTGAGGGTTCAGTGTGTTGGCTTTCTTCATCGAAGTTGTCGTAAATGTTCTTGATTTGTGGTGGAAGAAGGTGCTAAATTTGTTGCAAAGGTCTTGTGAGGGAGGGATGTCAGTAGATTCGCTGGTGGGTTGGGCGAACTCTTTGAGGATGCTGAAGAGCTCTTTGCTGTTGTGCGCGTGTGTGGAGATTCTGTCTTTGATAGCTGTTTTTCTCGTATTTCTGATGAGTTGGTGGTGGGCGTTGGTGGCGGCTCTGAAGTTGTTGTGGGCTTCTGTGGATTTGGAGTTCCTCCAGGCCTTTTCGAGGCGGCGGCATGTGCATCTGCACTCTCGAAGTTCGGCGGTAAACCATCTGGCTTTCTTGGCGTGTGTGTTGTTGTTCTTCTTGAGGGGCTATGGTGTTGGCGCTGTCGGAGATCCATCTGTGCAGAGTTCGGGCTGCGGTGTTGGGGTCGTCGTCTTCTGTGGTGGTTGGGGTGGAGTTGCCGAGTGAGGAGGTGAGCTGGTCGTCGGTGATTTTGGTCCAGTTTCTTCGTGGGAGCAGGTGCTGGTGTCTGTGGATGGTGGGTGTTCCTAGTACCTAGAAGGTATGGTATGGTATGGTATGGGTAATCCTCTCTTGATTTGGATCAGCACTGAGCAACAGCACTTGCGGTGGTTTTATTTACTAACTTTTCATCTGTTTTAGCTAGAAACATTATTTTTACTGAAATCTGCAAATTATGCAACATATGCTGCATTATGTGGTAGCTGTGGCAAATTCATGATTATGCGACTAACACTGGGGCGGCAGAATCTTATAATTTCATCAATAAACATGTCATGCAATGTTCCTGAGGGTTCCAACCTAGCTCCAGTACTATTAAAAGTGTACACTGAACCGCTACAAAACCTGCAAGTATTGGCATCCACATGCTAATAACACCATCAATACTGGAGGATTTCGGCCACATCTGGCACCCATCTCATAAAACAATGCCCGGAGAAAATCCAATCTTGAAATCCCTGAAATGTGTTACATTTAGTTCTAAGAAAACAGAATACCTGCTCACAACATTCAACAACTTCTCCAAAATTGTTTTGTCCTGGTTATCAGAGCTTCAACTCAACAGCTTCTCTCCCAACATTCTTAATGCTTTTCCTGGATACTCACCTCACTGTGAGTGCCCACATAAAAAGACAACTATCCGTTGCACCATAATGAAGAAAAAAATCATCCTCTCCCTCCAAATTACTTTCAGTTGGCCATGCAAGTCCAGGTAATCTGACACACTGACACCATCCTCGCTGACCAACCTAAATTCTCCTTGACTCCTCTTAAAGCTGTTCTTCACATGGCTGCTCACTAAAGTGACCAAAATGCTTGATCATGTTACCCTCCTATTAAGTGATCTTCACTGCATTCCCAGTGAGGCCAAAATTATCTTTAAAATAACCTGCCTCAGATGCAAACTTCTTTCTAATCACACATCATCAAACCTTTTGTGGCATTCTAGGCTTCTGCTCCTGCCTGTTGCCAAGAGCTTCAGAATGTAGTGATGTAAGATGCTCTGGAAAGCAGTTGAAGCTGAGCCTGCTCCCTGGTTGCACTGTTTCTGTGGATGAGATCCTTTACTTGGAATAAACCTGTTTTAAACATCAACCTGTGTACATCACTTCGTTACATTTGGTGACAGAGGATGGCTGACACTACATGGAAAGGATCTCAACATCATCAAACTTAAGCTCACCTTGAAGCTTAAGCATCTCTTTCAGCAGGACTTTCTACGTTTTGAAACCCTTCTTAAGGTACTGTTCAATGTTAGCTGTTAATGTGGCCCAATGAATCTTAGAGAGGGATCGTTTTTTTATCACTCGGTCTCTTTGGACTTTTGTTTCAATTTCCCGTAACCTCTTTTTATGAGAAGGGTGACGTATTACTGCTCATTAGAGTTTACTACTGTTGGTGAGACTGTGGCATACTGTCTTCATTTACTGTTACTTGAATCGAACTGAGAAGTTGAAGATTTCGTTACCTTCCGTGGGTATACTCGCGCTCAGACTCGCGCTTCTGAGCGTGCTCCACAGCAATTTGTTGGTCTTTGAAATTGCCCGTATGCCATGGAATTTCTTCTGCTTCAGCTTCTTCGCGTGGAGTTCCGACTTTGGTAACGTCATCTGACGCCGATGCGGTCACGCCTTCCATCAAGTTGCGTGACCCTGCGTAGCGGCCATCTTAGGTGTACTCAGCAGCATCTTTTACGGTTGTGGTTATTTGGAAATCCTACTGCTGCGTGTCACTTCTGTGATACACACACAAGCTTCATTCAATGTCCATGTGTATTGCTTCAGCGTTGTGTTGCTAAGAAACGTAGCCACTGCGTCTCACCCCTGTGATACGCACACAAGCTCGTCATTAAGTTTCGCTCAGCCCCAATTTTCATTGCGTCAATTTCTTCTTCCTTCTGGTGCTTGGAGTACAACTCTGCACCACTCCATTGCGTGTCATTTCTGTGATACACACACAAACCTGGCTGACAAGTTCTACATTGTAAAGGTTTTTGTTTTCTCCTTGATTTGTGAAGCTTAACATTCTTACTAATCAGTTACATTGCATGTTTGTTCTGTCACACGGAGATTATTTATCTTTTCAGTTTCAATACATTGTAAAGGTTTATACCCTTTCCTTAATGTTTCCGGCATTGCAGGTTACTTTATGGTCATTTTAATCCCTTTTCAACAGTAATACTCATACTGCTTTCATATTATACCAAGTTTAATGTTGATTTGAAGGCTTACATTAGGGAGTAATAATCATTCTCCTTCAGGTCACGATAATTTTTACTCTTTATTTATTTTTATTTTTAGATTTTAAGTGTTTTTAAGAAATTTAATTCCTGTACAAAATGCAAAATGTTACTGCGCCTCCCTTCTTTTTGTCATCGCCCGGTGATCCACCCATTAGATGGCAGAAGTGGCGCAAAGTTTTTGAAAGATATGCCAGAGTGTGTGGTTCCTCTTTGAGTGCTGAAAGAAAAACAGCCTTACTGCTACATTGTCTAGGGACTGAGGGTCAAGAGGTTTTTGACCATCTTCCTGAAATCCATGATCGTGATCTGAATGAATTTGAAATTTGTATAGCGAAATTGGATAAACATTATTTACCTAAAGTCAGTACTATTCTTGAGAGGTATCACTTTGGTCGCAGGAGTCAATTGGATGATGAGTCTATAGAGAATTATATAACCACTTTGAGAAAGTTGGCTTAATCTTGTAAGTTTGGCCCCACTCTTGATGAAAGGATTAGGGACCAATTTATGTTAGGATGTAACATTGAACGTGTAAGAGAGGAACTGTGGCAAAAGGATGAACCTTCCCTTGAGGATGTTCTTATTATTGCAAAAAGGATTGAACACTCTCTTAAGTGTGTAGAAGTCATAAACAAAAATGGTGACAAGAAAGAAAAAGACTCTGTTCAAATTATCAAGCAATCTCAAAAGGAACTAAAAGAACATGAACAAAAGAAAACTAATGTTGAGAAAAATAGAAGATTTAACACTTTCCAAGCTAAATGTTTTCGTTGTGGGAAAGTATGTCATTTGGCCATCGACAAGCAGTGTCCGAGTTGGAAAGTTACCTGCAGTAATTGTAAGAGGAAAGGTCACTTTGCTGCAGTTTGTAAAGGTAAAACCTATAAAGGAAGGGTCAATGAAATTTATGATGAAGGAGCCTGCTCGTATGATTCATATGCTCAAGTAGACTGTGGACAGATTTTACTACAAGTTACAGGAAATGGAGAGGGCAGGAGCTGTCCTATTGATGGAATCTTGGTGGAAGGTGAAAGTACAAATGTTATTTTCGACTCAGGTGCCAAGATCACCATAGTTTCGAAAGAGTTTTATTTGAAAAAGGTCAAGGATAAAATTAAGGTATTTCGCCCTGACATTACACCGCGTGCGTATGGGGGTGAGCCAATTAAATTGTTTGGCTATTTTTGGGGCCTCTTAGAATACAAGAACAGAATGGTCAATGCTAAAGTATATATTTCTCAAAAAGGGGACAGCATATTGAGTTGGTTCCACCTGAGAGATCTTGGTGTGATTTTAGATCCGAATGAATCACCTTCCATTAAATTAAGGGAAAATTTTGACACAAATTTTATATCTTCTGTAGAAAGTAACTCTTCTGAGGATTTTATGCAGATGTTGAAGTTAAAGTTTCCTCAAATTTTTTGTAAAACCTTGGGTTGTTTGAGGAATTATGTACATCATATTCCTTTGGTTGATGGTGTTAAACCTGTGTGTAGTAAAGTACGTAATGTGCCTGTAGCTGTGCGTGAACAAGTACAAAGTGAGTTGGAACGATTGAAAGCAGATGGTATCATTGAGGAAGTGGAAGCAATGCAATGGCTTGCTCCAGTAGTAGCTGCCAAGAAGGCTGATGGTTCTTTACGTTTATGTGTGGACCTGAGAGAGTTGAACAAACATGTGGTGGTAGATCGTTATCCCTTGCCGAAGATTGCAGACATGTTGATGCTTCTTCGGGGTGCCAAGGTATTTAGCACCATCGATCTTAAATCTGCGTATCATCAGATAAGGCTGGATGATGACTCAAAAGACATTACTGCTTTTGTGACCCCTTTCGGTACTTACCGCTTTGTCAGGCTTCCATTTGGTCTGGTTTCAGCAGCATCTGTCTTTCAGAGAGCTTTGGAGAAAGTTTTGAAGGATTTAACTGGTGTGAGAATATATCAGGACGATGTATTAATTTTTGGGAGAGACAATAGAGAGCATGATGAGAGAGTCTTGAAAGTTTTGAGCAGACTTAATGAATTTAATTTAACTGTCAAAATTGAGAAGTGCAAGTTCAGGAAAGAATCCATTGATTATCTAGGTCATTCCATTTCTGCGGGTAGGGTGATGCCTAAGGAGGACCTTGTTGATGCTATTCGCAAACTACACTCTCCTACTAACAAAGAAGAATTAATGAGTTTTTTAGGAATAGAAGAGTATTACAGCAAGTTTATTCAGGGTTTTGCTTCTCTGGGGCCGATTCCGATTCCGGCCGGAAATCTCTCCGACCGAGCCGGACCCGGAGAGAATTCCGACCGAATCGGACCCTAGCAGTCCGACCGAACGAGTACGATGCGCACGCATGCCATCGGACTCGAGTCGGTCGGACTCCCATTGAAGTCAATGGGAGCCTGTCGTACAACGCGTACGCGGGCTCCCATTGACTCAATGGGTGCGAGGCGGACAAGGGCGCCCCCTACAGCGTGTACGCGTCCATGCGCATCGCGGCATACATGCACAGGTAGGGGGGACCCATGGGTCCCCCCTGTGTGCGACTCGCGTGCCTACGCGTACAGGGGGGTCCGACGCGGACCCCCAAAGTCTGGCTCCGACAGCTTTTGCGAGCCGGACGGCGCGAGTCGGTCGGACTGCTCGCGGCGCGCATCGTACTTACCCGGCCGGGAAACGTCTCCATAGCGCGGTGCGAGTCGTGTCCATGCGAGTCGGTCGGAGCGTGTTGAAGCCGCGTTCGAGTCGGTCGGAGATTTCGCGGGTGCCTGCATCGTACTCGCTTGGCCGGACCCGCGTACGATTCGGTCGGGAAACAGGGTTCCGAATCGGATCCAGTAAATCCGAATCCGATTCGGAGCACTACCGGCCGAGATCGGAATCGGCCCCTTAGTGTGTTAACATGAGGTCATTGCTGCGTAAAGGGTGTGAATTTGTATGGGACCAGGTTTGTGAGGATGAGTTTTGCACTCTCGAGGAGAGATTGAATGCTGCACCTAAATTGAGCAGTTTTGACCCCCCAAAAAAGTCATTTCTGATAACCGATGCCAGTATGAAAGGTCTGGGTGCTGTTTTACTGCAAAGGAGCCAGGGGCAGGATGACATAATTTAGTTTCTTTCAAGGAGCTTGCGGGGGGCTGAGATGCGATACTCTTTTGTAGAAAGAGAAGCTCTCGCTGTATATTGGTCCATAAAAAAACTGAAGAATCTTTTGTGGGGCTGTGTATTTGAAGTCAGGACAGACCACAAACCGTTGTGTGAAATCTTTAAAAAAAAAAGGGTATCGATGCTGTGTCAAGTGGAATCACCAAATGGGTTGTGGCATTGCAAGATTATGATTTTGACATCAAATATTTGCCTGGAGTGGAGAACAAAGTTGCTGATGCTTTGTCTCGCTTGGTAGATGATGATGAGAAATGCTCTTCTGATGATAATAAGCAGGATGAGGACATGGTATGCTCTATTGAAGGGGGTAGCATTGCCAAAGAAAGGTGGATTGATGCTCTTAGTACGGACAATGTATTGCTTAAAGTTTTAGAGTGTGTGAGGGCAGGTTGGTAGACAAAACCTAAAGGTGAGGACGAGTTGGAGAAATTTTGGCACGTCAAAGATCAACTTTCTGGGCAAGGAGGTTTACTTGTCAGGGGTTTGAGGTTAATTCCACCGGCGGCTCTTAGAGGGGAACTTGTTTCATTGGCTCATGCAGGGCATCAGGGTATGTCAAAGACTAAGGAGAGGCTGAGATTATTTTACTGGTGGCCCGGAATGGATTTACATGTGGAACGTAATATCAGAGACTGTGTGCAGTGCGCATTGAGCGAGAGAGTAGCCAAGCCTAAGGTCCAACCTATGGTAATACGAGAATGACCCGATGGTCCATGGAAGGAAGTTGGACTTGATATTGTTGGCCCTATTCGGTCCTCTGGTTCTGAGTGGTATGTTCTGGTTTTGGTTGATTTTTTTTCCAGATGGCCAGAGATAACCATTACACGGGGTGTAGAGACTAAGCATGTGAAGTCGTTTTTGGAGAAACTCATAGCCAGAGAAGGGATACCTGATACAATTTTGACTGACAATGGGGTACAGTTAGTCTCTAGAGAAATGGAACAGTTCCTGAGTAGACATGGCATCAAACACAAGAGGTGCTCATTGTACCATCCAGAAACTAATGGAATGGTGGAGCGCTTTGATCGTGTTCTAAAAGAGACCATTGAGATGGCAAAATCTGCAGGGTTGGATTGGCGTGAAGAAATCTGCAAGAAAGTTGAAATTTACAGGTTGTCTCCCCATGACATAACTGAGAAGACTCCCTTTGAATTATTCAGGGGTAGGCGTGCCAACACGTTGGTGGCCCCTACTTGGGTCAATGACATGCAAACCAATTGTGATGTGTGCAATGGCAAGAATGATTGGAGGTTGGCTGAGTCAAGGAGGATTGAAGCTCGCAAAGAGCTTTATGATCAAAGGAAAAGTGTAAAGAAGACTGTTGTGAAAGTGGGTGATTGGGTTTTAATTAAAAATCCTTGCAAGAAAGGTTCTTCTACAGCATTTTTTAAACCTATGCAGGTCATTAAGATCTTTAATAATGCTGTCAAGACTGCTGATCATCGCATTTGGAACTTGAACAGAGTGGTAGTAGTTAGAGATGATTTTGTTCCAATTCATCCCTTGTGTGGAGGATCGAAATCTGACTCAGCTAACTGCTCTGGTGATTCAAGCGACTCTTCTGGGAATTCAGGCGCCATTCGTAAGTCTTCAAGAGTGTCTTCTCCTCCAGCATATTTAAGTGAATATGTAAAGTAATTGTCATGCTGATGTTTCGCTTTGTTTCTTATACTCATTTCTTTTATATCTTGTTACCTTTGTTTTAATTCTTTTTATTTGTAAAGACGGGAGATGTGTGGCATTCTAGGCTTCTGCTCCTGTTGCCAAGAGCTTCAGAATGCAGTGATGTAAGAGGCTCCAGAAAGCAGTTGAAGCTGAGCCTGCTCCCTGGTTGCACTGTTTCTGTGGATGGGATCCTTTACTTGTAATAAACCTGATTTAAACATCAACCTGTGTACATCACTTCGTTACACCTTTCAAGTATGAACTCTAGCTCAGGTGACTCCAGAGGCCTAAGGAGTGAATCCTCACATAGCCTTTAAGTACTCAAGAAGGGTACCAATCAGTATCAAGACAGTACTTTCCAGAAAAAAGCATCAACAATTTGGATTACTCTGCTTACCAACCTCCTCGCTCAACCCATATTCAATGTACTTTGTTAAAATCTTAAAACTTCACACTCAACCTATCCTCGCTGTATTGTGTAAAAAAATCAGAAAATCACAAAACATTCCTAATCTGCAAATTACTGTCAAGCTTTCCAAGTGTTATCCGACAAGGACTAACGACAATCTGTCTCACTCCCCAGAGGGTGACTTCATCTGTACCAGTGAGCATTCACCAAATAGAGTCAAACAGCAGAGCGATAGGGAGATGGTTGAGAAAGAGGGAGAGACAAGCAGCACACTGAATTCTTGTTTGAATTGGCTCTCTCTGGGGTCACATCTTGGATCATGGTGGGGGTATTTTAAGGAGACTCTCAGGGTGTAGAGTGACTCACTAATCAAAATGGTACATGCAGTGTTTTAGTATTAATCAGACACACATTATGCTCTAAGCAACCATGTAATAAGCCTGTATACTTGCCAATTTCGGACAGGTGAGTCACAGTGCATCTAAGCCAGGAGGAAGTGAACCTTTTAACCCAAACTGAGGCAAGGAATTGGGATACATCTGAGCAAGAATGGGGGAAATACAGCCCCTGAACAAAGCCGAAACCAACTCTAGAGCAGTGGTCTTCAAACTTCCAAAATCTGCGCCCCCTGTAAAAATAAAAATCCTCAGGCCCCCCTCAATTTTTTCACAATTATTCTGCTAAATTGGCAATGTTTAAATATGTCTAAACATATTTAAACTTTGCAGTTAAGCTCTGTTACCCCTTTTTACACATACTCCCAGTCAGGATATAAATGACAAAAGTTGTTATTGATGGCCCATTACAAGGTGGCTTACTGACGCTCATGTGTTTAACACTTCAAACAAAGCATGGTGCTTCTATTGGCCAGAGACTGGTGCACCCCCTGAGATCACTTAAGGCCCCCCAGTTTGAAGACCTCTGCTCTAGAGTGTAAAGTCAGCATAACAGGCAAGACAGTCAGAGAGTTGGAAAGGGAAAGCCACAGTGACATGCCAGAGCCAAAACAGAATCAAAAGAGCAAGGGCCAAGTAAACAAACATTACATAAGTTGAAAGAGCCATAAAGGGGAAAGCCTCAGTAGCATGCCAGAGCCAAAACAGAGTATGAGAGCAAGGTCTGGGTATACATGCAAGGAAGTCAAGGATCCAAGGAAGTGTAAGGAAGAAAATAACAAAGATGAGGGACCGCAAAGGTGGACGAACTAGCGACAGTGAAGAGCCAATACAACCTGCAGGTGCCAGGACACTTCCTAGTGTCTGCCTGAATTTTATAACTGCTGCCAGAAGTGACCCGGAAGTCCCTTCCTTGATCTGAGCTGGCTAGCTATTCGCGGAGTCCTAGGAGCTATAGACCAGCACGCCACAGCCTTAATGGGATACGCCTCACAGGTGTTCTCATAGCTCCTACAAAACCACGGCTACCCTGCTCATTCCTGTCAACATGGCGACTGATTCTAGTTAGCACTACTCCTCAGGGCTGACCTCTTCTTTTTTCTCACTTCTATCCTCCCATCTTCAATTAGTCATGCCCTCCCTATGTTTCAATTGGTTATATGTGACGACATGCTAACCTTAGGACTTTTTTATGCTCCTTTGCAAATCATTTCTGGATATGCAGAGCGAAATGGCACAAAAATATATACACAAATAAATAAATGAATAAAGAAATACACAAACATGTTTTGCTGGGCGAGGATAAATTGTGAGAATAAACTCTGCACATTTATAATAGCATACGACAAATGCCACTCAACCAGAAAAGGTTCTTTGGCAATGAGGTAGACGTAATTAGATAATGAGGCATTCGGTTTAAATAGAATCAGGGTTCCTGTGTCCTGTGTGGATTGCAGCAAAAAATAACCGCATGTGAAAGCAAAAACATTTCTGAGTACAACAAAGCAGGCACTTCAGAGTAAAACAGTCTGACAGGGGGCTCAACCAGGGTCACTGAAGACTGCAATGTCTGCTTCAGTGCAGTGGACCAATGGGTGACAATCTTCAGCACAGTCCCTCCTGGGAAGTGACGTCTCAGTCAGTTTTAAAGGCATCCAGTCTCCTCTCCTTGTACATTGAGAAGGGTGAGGTGTGATATGTAGTTCTATATATAATAAACAAATAAATAATATTAATTATTAGCAGTAGTAGTAATAGTAGTAGTGCTATTTCTTCAGGGTCAGTACCATGGCTTCCAGCCAGGATGTTATTGCGAAGGGACAAAGGGGCATATTTACAAGGGGATATCGCCACCAGAAAGTCACATTTAGCGATGTTCTTGTGGCAAAATGCCCATCTCCATATTTACAACGCAGTGTTAAGCCACTTTTTGTAGCTTAACGCCGTCTTGTAAATAAGGCCCCTTTACACACATCACTTAGCATGAAAGTGGCGTGCAAGGCGTGTTGTTGTGCGCGTTCCACCGCAGCACCCATTGCTTTTGATGCTGCCCTAGATTTAGAAGGAGGTGTGAATCTGAGGTGGCGCCAAAAACTAACGCCATGCAACAGCAGGCGTTCGAATGGCGAAACGAGAAGAAATACTTTTATTTCTCCTCGTTTTTGCTAGAACAAAATGCCATTAATGGTTGTTTATGTGCAGGAAGGTGTCCCTTCCTGCACATAAACAATCATTAAATAATGACAATTTGCTTCTTCTATGTCTGCTGCATTCTGCAGCACACATAGAAGTAACAAATTACCATTAGTGATTGTTTATGTGCAGGAAGGGACAACATCCTGCACATAAACAATCATTCCCTGCAACACAGGCACCCTTGCACTATTGTGCAAGGATGCCTGCGTTGGCGCTAGACAGCTAAATTTAGTGCCAGCGCTAGGGAAAACACAGGGGTGCGCCGTATTCTTATGAATACGGTGCATCCCTGCATCTTGAAAATGTCAGAGTGCGGCACTGCCAAATTTGGAGCAGCTCAGCTCTCCAACATTGTCTCATAAATATGCCCCAATATTCTAAGGTTGCTCCCTGTGGTGATTCCCTCTTTGAGTCTGTACTGACTAAGAAGAACTTTATCACCTCAAATAGGAGTGTTTTAACAGTTTCTGCACAAGCAACAGTTTGCACAGTGATCACAATTAGAAGTGGTATGGAGTTTACTGCACCCAGTCGATTGGGTGCAACTAAGTCTGCACCCCTGAATACATTTCAAATGGTTAAGTCTGCTGAAATTTACCATGGTTAAAAAGGTCTAAGAAGTACAGGAACATGTGGATTTTGGTGCAGAAAGCACTACAATAAGTACTTTGTGCCCTGTTTTTGGCACAACAGCATTCAGTCTATCATCTGTTCTTTTTGCATTTGTAGCTCTAAGTGGGAAGGGTATGCCCAGACGTGGGCCCCGTGCTCGTTACGCCACCAGATTCAAGCTAGCCTGGCTGATGAGGGGTGTTACCCCGAACCCGGTCCCAGGATGCTTGTTTATGGTCCAGGGAAGGCCTGGCAGTTTGGGCTGGACTGTTCCCATGGGGAACAGGGTCAAGACTGATTTGCATATCGCTGGGTCTCAACTGGAATGGCGTGGCATGCAAAAAAACAATGGATTTAACCCATATCTGTGACTGGGGGTGAATGTTTGATTAATTCAGCATTCCGTCCATCATCTGTTCTTTTTACAACAGTTTATCGCACCTGGTGATCTCCAAAGGTATTGGATTTTACTGGGTGAAATAATTGACAAAACTCCATTCGGGACACTAATAATTTCCACACTTTTCTGCACACCCAAAACACCTCAAAGACTTCCTAACTGCATATTCACTGCAGTCACATTCTCCGACATCAGGTTTGATGATATGTATTATGGTGCTACCTTGCCTGTTTCTCTCCCTCACACTCATAAACACGGGAAACGACCTTAACAACGCGGTCAAAACACCGCAGTACATTCAGATCGCTGCTTTTACAACGCAAGTCGTTACCACGACTTGCACTGGAGGGCGCTCTAGACTAATGAATAGTGTGATTTACTATTCCAACACCTTCCCTACTGTACGTAGGCTGGAGTTGGAATAGTAAATCATACTATTCCTAAGTCCAGCGCCCTGCAGCGCAAGTCATGGTAACGACTTGCGTTGTAAAAACAGCGATGTAATGTACCGCGATCTAAATGATCGCGTTGTTACATCATACATCCATAAACACCTATGTAGGACACACATATAACTACATCTCCCATAATAACCTAGACATTCTCTACAACACCAATACCATCTGCGCCCCGTTCTTTGATGCTACAATAATCCACCAACCACTCTCTGTAGGTGGCGTCACCATCATTCCCAAAAGCTCCATTTCAGTCAACACTTCAGGGAGTGAGGCAGAAGCCACAAGGATGCGAATGCTGCAGGACCCGAAGGGAGGGATTACTGCAGGAACATAGGACTGTATAAGCACTTGGAGGTAGAGAGTATTTGTTGGAGGAGCCTGAAGAACACTGCAGGAGAACGGAGAGGGGAGTGCTGCAGGAGTCTTCAGAATGCAACAGGAACCTTAAAGAAAGGTATGGGGCTGCAGGTCCTTTGAAGAAGGAGGTATTGCAAAATCCAGGAATGGGGAAAGTGTTTCAGAGTCCTGGAGGAAAGGGTAAATTCCAACTACTGTTGAGGACAATTCTTCTGCTCTGTATTTAGGTCTTCATTTGCCGGGGCAATTGTTGTTACTGTAGTTGGTCAAAGATTAAGGGCCAGATTTAGCAAGCCTATTCGCCACTGCAGTGACACAAAAATAGATGTAAACTGGTGCAAAGTCTTGAATTGGTATTTACTTTCCAGCGCAAATCTTGACTTGTACTGAAAAGTAGCCTTACATTAATACAAAGCAGCCCTTTGTGCTACTTCGTACTACTTTGCGTCAAAGAGACGTCTCATTGGTGGTACGTTCCCATACAACCACACATGGATCTACTAAAATGGCCTTTTTGATTCGAGGGAGTTATAACATTTGATATAATTTGAGAAAAGTTTTCCTTTCTAATTTTGCATGTGTGCTGTAATGTGTGGCACACCCGGGTTAGACTGGCCTATAGGGCTCTCAGGCAATGCCTGATGGGTTGATCTATCAGTCTGTGGGTTGTTTTTTAAAATCATTTTTGGGGCGGTTTTAAGGACAGGTGGGCCAGTTTTTTCTGTTTATTACCCATATATTATCACTTTTTTAACTACATGCTTTACTCTGTTTTGGTGCCTGGGCCTATTTTGTGTCCTTGTCCATCCCTGGAACACATATACAAGGTTAGACACGTTTTAAACTATGTCTAAGCGTAGTATTTTGTAGTGGAAGTGTGGTATATATTGTACATGCACCCTTGAACAAGGGTGCAAAGGTGTGTGCACGTTGATAGGCAGCATAAAGTGCACCAGTGCAGGTGATGACAGCAGCAGGAGCATTTCTGTGTAGATATGGCGTTGTCCTCCTCTCACGGAATGCAGCACAGTGCAGCTTTGCATCATTTCTAAGTAAATCTGTCCCTAAGTTTCTTATGTTACTCATGTCACACATGAGGCATGGAAATAAGCACACTGAAAACATGGAAATGTCAAGCCCTCTCAAAACCTGAGAGCCATTCCATCCCCTCCCATGCCCCCCCACCCGAGGCAGTTTTTGTTTTATTAGCTATTCACTTCTTCATTAATAAGGCAAACCCACATCCTAGCTCTGCTCCCGGCTTCCATTTTTTCAGCTGTCCTTCATCCCAACCCCGCCCCCCTCCACTCCACTGACATTCCTGTAAATAAAACTTCCCATTTGAGATTTTTAAAAAAATACCAGTAAAAATACGATTTCCCTCTTTAGAGAGGTCACTGATGGGTGCTGGAGTCCAGTTTCAGCAATCCACAGACCACTAACTTTGGGAGGCTGGCATCAGTCTCCAGACCTTCTCCACAACCCCGCAAAACCTGGCCACGCTTAAGTAAGAAGTCATGTGAAGCTGCTGAGTTCTTTTAATTTCATTTATGGGAAGAAAAAGAGTCATTTGAGGAATAAACCCTTAGCAACTGCCACATGGGTGTGTTAGACTTACCTGCCCTTGCATTTTTAAAATGTGGCCATCTGGACAGAATTTGAATACTGCTAAGGGGGGGTGGGGTTATCTAGTTGCATTGCCTCCAGTCTCCTGTTGGTTTCCCACCTGACAGAGATGATAAGGACCATAAATCCCAATTCTGTTTGGTTTAGTGGTAACGCCCACTCTCCCAGAGCAAGGGCTTCATGAAGCTCTTGCCTTCCACAACCTCCTGCAGCTCTTTCAAAAACATTCTGATTGACATCCTACAAAGTCCTTCACTTTTAGACATTACATAACTTAAATTCCACACTACTCCTTCTTGCTGAACACACATCCCACAGCCCCTTCCCCAAAAAAGGCAAAATGCAGTGCTCATAATAATCAAAAGGCCTCAACCCCACAAGCACCTATTTTGCTCAGCCAGACCCTAGCACTCTACACATGCCTCCTAAACAGTGCCTCATTTGTAAAAGATTGAGCGTCGGTGCCCAAAGCTCTGTTCAGAAGTCGGCAACTGGTGCAATTACATGTCAGTGCGCCAAATACCAAGGCTGCGTAGTCTTAAATCCACCTCATGCCTCTTTAATCTACTACCAGACACTCCCTTCCTCTTTATCTCATTCATCAAGGCTTCTGCTTTCTCCCTTTGTGATGGTTTTTCCATCTTTCTCTCCTTCCTTCTTTCCGTTTTATGTGTTTTTTGCTCTCTGGAAATGTCTAATGCAGAAAAATAGGTGCCGGTGGCCCCCACCGGCAACCACTGGCTCAAATTAAGCACTGCTCCTAAGGTCTCCCAACAGTGAAAACATCTTGTAATCAAATCAGTATATTCGTGCACTGCCTATCATCCCACATTGTGTCAAAAAATCAAAACCATGGCAATAACACTTAATGATAGTCCACTTTCTGGACCTCGAGAACTGTAAACATCACATAACAACCACAGTTCCCAGTTTATCGATTTTTCATGATGGGCAATTCAACAGTATCAAAGTAAACATATCTTCCAGTTCCATCGCACCACTGTGATGTGTTCATATTCTCCGTTGTGTCTGGTCCGGTGCTTATGGGTTCACGCTTAAAGTCAATCGGAGTATAGGTGAACAGGTAGGGGTCATACCACAGTTCAAGCTAAGCATTTACACATGTTGTAATTCGGGTATCCTCTCTACAGTGCTTTAAATGGGAAAAAAGTGTAGGTACTCACCAAATTGAGTAGGAAGAGCCAAAAAGGGCTGCTAGGGGTGTGGCCTAGGTCATAGCTATGGGGCATTTAATAATTTAATGATATAAAAACATCAGCAATTTATTGGTGTGCATCAGCGGCCAGTGATCTCTGAACTCAATAATTCTGAACACAATTTTGTCATAAACTTGCAAAGAAGCGGAAAGGCACTATACAACCATCTTATGGCACAATACAGTGCTAAAGGTGTAGCATTGCGGCAGGAATGTAGTCTCTTTTAGATGAATTGTAATTTGTGTAACCAGGAGACCAATATTTTAATCCTGATTGTTCAACTATACCAATGTGTGTTCTTAGCCCACTGATGTTATCTCCCAGGGCTCTTTTTTGTCCCAATTGATGTTGGTAGGAAGAAGTCCGAATGCACTGTTAAGAGCCATATAGTCTAGGGCACGTGGTAGCCCATTACTGTTTATTGCAAGCAATTGTGCAGTGGTGAAGATTTTATCAGATTTGGACAAATGAAAGTCTATAGCTTCCTTCTCCGGATTCTAAGCAAGTAGCTGAATGTAGATTTCTGCAGCAGGTGCACTAACACTCTAAGGTTTCTTGCCAGCAATAACAGAAAGACAACACTCGATCATGCATGGATACTAGACAGTGTCTGGAAACATGCCTACACACAAAATACTGTCAACGCTCCGCACTTTCCCCTCCAGGCCCTCAGTCCTGCTTATGAAACAGACGCTGCTCGTGTTTTCAGATCTTCCCTCAGCGAAGGAGCGCTGCTACCCACCATCCAATGGGGAATGGGATTGGGAGACTGTGCCCATGATGCATTGCAGTCCCACCCGCGGTATCAGTACTTAGCTTTGAGTCTGGGCCCTTTGAAAGAGGTCACAGGAAGCGTCCCCTTGGTGGCGGTGCTTACTTTAGAAACCGTTTTAAGGAGAGTAGCGGGAGGCTCTGCGCTTCTGAAATTGAGCTAGAGAGAGTGACTGCCATCTTGCCTCCCTCCACTTCTCGTGGCCCTGTGCCAGCAGGAAGACGCCACATCAACATGTGCACACACACACATACAAACAGCACGCTGACAACATTCAAAGCCTTTTTACGTGCCTACATTCCTGAGGCTGGGGTCTCTTTCACTTCCGCTGTGTCTTGACCCATGCTCTGCTGTCACCACCTATCATCATTCAGCGTGGACAGCCTGGTCTCAGAGAGCTGATAGAGCACGCGGCTGCCATGGTGTTCAATTAGAATTTCCTGCCTGTTGTTGTGAGCCATGGCAGGCGGCAGCCCCTATGTCAAACATGCAGCTTGATTGACTGTTCAGGGTCTAATTGGGCCTCGTCAGGGGTAGTAAGCGCTATATAAATGCAATTACAATTACGCTGTCAATTGAGTGTGACGGCCACACCTCTCCCTGCTAATCCCTGAGATAATGGACATCCACCACAGCGGCTCAGCCATGCTCCAGGCACAGGGCGGGGCGCAGACACACTCCACTCTGAAAGCCTCAGCATCAGCCCCACTTGCTCTGTACTTACCAACACAGCTGAGTGTGCCTGGCTGCCTACAAGAGTACCGCAGGGCTTTAATTGGAATGAAAAAACTAGGGGGTCTCTCAAAGGGGCGTGGCCAAAGTAATTAAGGGCGTTGCTTAAAATATGCAAGGTAACAATCTGTGCTTAGCATAGTGTGCTGCCCAACTGGTATTTTGCTGCTTCTGTCATTGCATACAGATATTTAATACCACAAGTAACACTACACCTACAACAAGTCTGGGCTATTGGCTTTGCCAATGGTTGTTAGTTTGTTAGACCTGGAATCTTTTGACGTGTTTCCCCTGTCTTTTTGCTTTCTGACCTCCTGGTTTTTATTTTGCTGGTATAGTGTCTCTGCGCACTTTCTCACTGCTGTTCAGTGTTAAAGTGCAAGTGCTCCTATTGTAAATGGTATTATGGATTGGTGGTTCCATGATTGGCATATTTGATTTACTGGTAAGTCCCTAGTAAAGTGCACTGAGAGTGCCAGGGCCTGTAAATAAAATGCTGCTAGTGGGCATGCAGCACTGATTGTGCCACCCACATGAGCAGCCTTTCAAAGGGTTCTCAGACCTGCCACTACAGTGTCTGCACGCAGTTTTTACTGCCATGTCGACTTGGCAAGGGCACCCACTTGCCAAGCCCTAACCTTCCCTTTTATAGCAAGTACGTCACCCCTCAGGTAGGTCGTACCCCTATGGCCAGGGTGCTGTGTATGTGAAAGGCAGGACATGTCCTGGTGTGTGTGACTTGTCCTGATGGTGAAATACAGTGTAATTCGTTTATCACTGTTGAAAGGCTATCTGTCCCATAGGATGGAATGGGGAATACTCTGACATTTTACGAGTACATCTTCCCATTCAGACAAGATAAAGAAATGGAGTTTAGTATGCCTGAACTAAGAATGTAGAAATGCATCTTTTAGTAAAGATGATTTTTATGTTCTGTGTTTGAAAATGCCACTTTTAGAAAGTAGGTATTTTCTTGCTTAGCCATCCTGTGTGCCTCTGCGGGGTTGTGGATTGATTGTCTGGCTTTGGAGTGACTGGGGCTGAGGATGTGCATTCTCTTCAGACAGCCACTGGGGGTGTCGAGGTGTGTCCTGCCTTTCCTAGATGAGTCAGGGCTGGGCTGAATAGACCTGGGCGAAAGTCAGAATAGTGGGAGGAGATTTCCTTTCACCTGAATCGGCCTGGTCTGCCTTGGACAATGCTGTGTCCACCTCCTGCCGGGAAGTTGGGCCAGAGAGGACCTAACTGATTTGGACTGAGCACAGACACTCTCTGCTCAAGTTGAACAAAGAGAAATGCAGTATAAATATTGGGGCCCAAAACTTTAGAACTCGCTTGGATCAAGGAACCTGCCAAGAAGAAGATCTGGAAGAACTGCCAGGAGGAGTACTGCCCCTTTGCTGTGTTGTTGCTTTGCTGGGTTGGCCTGCAGTTGCTGCATCTGCATTGGGCAGTGAAAGGACTGGACTGAACCTTCTTTACTTGTCACTGAGTATCTCCAAGAGCTTGAAATAGAGCTTGCCTCCTGTTCACGAAGTCTCAGGGACAGCAAAGACTTCAGTTACCTCTGGGTACTGCCTCTGGAACCGTGGGTTTCAGTTGCCACAAAAGAAAGCAGCCAACACCGACACCGCTGCGGGATCCGTGTCCTGAAGGCTCCGCAGAGGGCACCGCTGCACTTCGCACCGCAACCTTGGTCTCACTGACGACGACGACCGCCTCTGCCACCTAGCCTCTGCTTGCACCGCGACCTGTGGGCACCGCACTCCGCACCGCCTTGCTTCACTCTGCCGCCCGGGTCTCACCAACGACGTTGCTGCCCACTGACCTCGACACCTGTGACCGCACCATGGTTTGGGGGCACCGATCGCAAGCCACGTGACGCACCGCCCCGTCCCACACCACAGTTTGGGCCTACCGACGCCAGCTCCCAGCAACCGGCCCTGGCGCTTGCACTGTGACCTGTCAGCACCACCACGAGCACTGCCTCACTCCGCACTGCAGCCCTGGTCTCACCAATGCCGCTGGACGACCGTCACTGAGCCGTTGCCTGCACCACGACTTTAGGGCACCGCACGCCGCACCGCTACACTTCACATCACTAACGCCGGTCCGCATTGACGAGGTTTGCCGGAACTGTTGGATTCTGTTGTTTTC
Source organism: Calotriton arnoldi (assembly GCA_963921515.1). Classification (NCBI taxonomy): domain Eukaryota; kingdom Metazoa; phylum Chordata; class Amphibia; order Caudata; family Salamandridae; genus Calotriton; species Calotriton arnoldi. The sequence continues at coordinate 1,647,648 of CAWUFW010003545.1, forward strand.
GGCACCGCGGTAGCCCCGGATTAAGCTACTGGCTTCAAGGAACTGCATTTTAAAGTCATTCTTACAAAGTGCATATTTTTGATTACTGTATGTTGGTCTTTTATCGTTTTGGTCTTGTTTGCACAGATAAATAATGTTTTTTTCTCTAAAACTGGTGTGGTGTCCTTTTGTAGTGTTTTCACTGTATTACTGTTGGTTATGTGCAAATGCTTTACACACTGCCTCTGAGATAAGCCTTACTGCTCGTGCCAAGCTACCAAGGGGGACAGCAGGGGTTATTTCAGTAGTGTATCCCCCTTATCCTGACTACAAGGAAGGGTCCCTATTTGGACAAAGGTGCAAACCATTGCCAACTAGAGACCCTCATTTTTAACATAGTTGTGTAAGATAAATAAGCAACAACTATGGCTTTGTTGTATAGAATATTGAAAATGCTTCAGTTCTGAAATGATGAGACTGTGAAAGAACTATAACGAGTCTCTTTGAAGTTACCTCAAAGACAGTAAAGGGTGGTACTGCTGTAGAGTTAAGATTTTTTTTTCACACTGAGGGCAAAAATGGAGAGCCCGATAGAGACTCGTCTCAGCACTTGCTTTTTAGAACTGCTGGTGCTGAGCACTGGCAGGACCCGGCCCACTTAAAGCCCTGAGTACCAGTCTCTACTTTGGCCAAGGAGAAATTCCGGTACTCAACGGAGGAAAACTGAGAAGTGCTGGTACTCATTTAAAGCACAGCCTCTCTGTCTTCCACAATCACATCATTTATGCAGATATCGTAATATATTTAGGAATTCCCAGTCACTGTTACCACTGGTCCCTGATGAGCAGAAGCACAAGTTCCAGCTCAGAGACAGAGGAGTAAGGTGGAGGCAGGCGCAGGCCCGAATCTCCCCCTTATTACTGCCATGTCTCTATGCTGGACTAGGCCCGATAGAAGGCACCAGGGACAACCATACACACTCTCCTCTTGACCAGGCCCAGACACGATCTGCCTCCAGCTGCCACTCTTCCCGCCATCACAGCTCCATTTGAAGCAAGATTCTTCCTTACTGTGGCTTTAGAAGACCGGTGATTTGAGGCAGTTGTTCACTGCATCTAGCGGTGGGCAACTCACAAATGATAGGGAGTGCCGAGCCAAGGGGTTGGCTCAAATCTTCGAGCCCCTTATGGTCTTAGGGCCCCTTCATGAGCCAAGCCCTGGAAATGTTTGCTATGTAAATCATATAACAAATATCACCTAAAATGTGACAACCCCTCTTCAAAATGGAAGCTTTGACATTAATAGGTCACATTATAGCACTGCACTGAGAAATACTTATTAAAAGTGAAAGTTTTAAGCATGAAACATTAGTAAACTAAGGAAAGACAGTTGTGACATAAACCCTGTACATGGCCCAGATTGTTATGGAGCAACATTGAAGTCTATTAAATCAAACACAGTAGATTTTGAATAACTAGTATTATGAACTCACATACTTCAAAGTGCTTTATTAAGCGATAATGAAAAAAAAGGATCTTTGCTGAAGTAAAATATTTGCCTTAGACCACGCAATTTAAGCAATAAGCTGAGATTTAGCCAGGTTTTCTGGTTTCACTTTGTACAAATCAACCACTTAATGGGTATGTGTTTGCATTTCCTTTTTATGTAAACGCTTAGTTTTTATTTCTTTGTGCATTGTTTTTAGTTTTTATATAGCGCAAACTCAACCCAGAGGTTTTGAGTGCTTTACATGAGCACCAGTTATACACCACTCCAGATCACATTCATTTTTTAAAGGCATGGGAAGATTGTGATGGTGATCGAGACAAATTGTGAGAGTGATATATAGTGCATGCTCGAACCAGGAACGTAAATTGTCCAGTGCCCAGGGTCACATGATGTCTAACCACCTCTCTCTCTAGCTCTTCGATCACGTGGTGATGGGGCTGCACCACCGACCTTGTCCCCCGCAATCAATGGTCGAAGTGGGGGGGGGACCTGAGGGGTATGGCGTGCCCTTACTTTTTTAATTTTAGGAAAGCAGTTCCCCTACTTGTTGTCAAAAGTCAACCGTCCTGGGAGGGTTAATTCAGTGAGTTGAAAAGCTTCAGCTGAAGTGTCATTAAGGGAGCCTCCTGAAACCGAGGGAGGGGCAGACAGCTAAACAAGCCTTCTTAACAGGGAGGGTGCCTGCTTGCCAGAAAGAAGTGTAAATGTTCACAAATGCTCAATCTGCAAATGTAAACGGTGCCTTGAAGCCGGTATTGGCTTTAACTGATGGAATCACTTGAAGCTTCCTGGTGACACGCATTTATTCATTTTGAGAGGTGTTGTAAGAGAGCTACCAGCTAAGAAGTGGAGTGTGTTCTTTTAAAAGACAGTTACCAAAAACATTTTTTATCTCGATGATACACCTTCATCTATTTAAATGTGAGCCTGACTTCTCTTCTGGCTATTCTCCAAATATGGAGGATGCCACCCAGCGGTGTCATTAACAACCCCCTTTAGCAATCTGGGGGGCAGGGTGATCACTGGGCAGTTTTATGGACCTGGAACATTTAAGTTTTTTGTTTATGGTAGCTCTGACTTTGATCGGAGACTCTGGTCTCCAAGAAGCTCATAAATACGATCTGTTGCAGTGGAAGGGAGGAAGAAAGGCATGGAGTGAAGAAGGGATGGGCAGAAGGATGAAGTGGATGGATGAGTGCTGAGATGGATGGATGGAGAGGAGGATGCACAGAGAGAAGGATCTAGAGGATGGATGGATGCTGAGATGGATGGATGCAGAAAAAAATCAATGGAGAGGAAGATGAAGGGAATCATGGAGAAAACTCTTGGATGGAGAGAAGGATGGATAATGAATGGAGAGGAAGATGAATGGAGAGAAGAACGAATGATGGAGAGAAGATAGAGTGATTGATGGAAGAAAATAAAAAAGGTTAGATGTTGGAGAGTGAGAAGGATGAATGATAGATGAAAAGAAAGGAAGAAAAAAGACAAGGATGTCGAGAAGAAAGTCTGTTGATAAAAACGTATGATGTGAGAAGGAAGGCTGGATGCATGGAAGGAAAAGACAAAAAGAGGGATGTTGGATAAATGGAAAAAGTATAGAAAAAATTGAAAGATGGAAAGCATGATGGAAAGACAAAGAAAGATGGACAAGAAACTAAAAGAAGGATGCAGAGAAGGAAGGAGATTTAAGAATTTCAGAATTCCTTTCGGGTGTACAATCTGCCAAATGACTGCTGTGTTTGCTTGCCTCATCCACTCGCTTAGAGCTATTTGGGACATGGTTCAAAGAGGGGGGTATATTGTTCTTCTGGCTACTCCTTTGATGCCACCTCTTCTCTTCTTTCCCAGACTGTGCTCAGTTTGCTGTGCCTCTCCACCAGTCCAGCTCGATAATGGGGACGTTCCACCAGTGGCGGCTGCTCCGGGCAGTAGTGGAGGGGTGGGGATATGGGCCAAACTTAAGTGCACCAACCACTCCTCCCCCTGCTGGCTGTGATGACAGCCATGCCCCACCCCACCCCAAAACTGGCTTCAGCACAGAAAAATAAAATGATAATAACATTGTGTTATTATCATTTTATTTTTCCTTTTTTGCACTGCTGAAAAGCAGTGGGGCGATGCTGCTCCGCTTTAACAGAGGAGCCACCGCTGCATTTCACCCAGTCCTCTGTGGGACCTGAGAGCTGTGTCTATTCTGGTTGAACCTTGAGAAAATCACACTCAAGCATGGAACAGGAGAACCCAAGGCTCTGACAGAGGCCCCTGAACATCCACCTCACCCCAGGTACCACCCAGAGACTCCGACCGAGTTGTCTGATGGGATGCAAGGGACACCTCTGTCACAGCCTGTGCTGTAGGACCTTAATGCAGCAGGATCATTGGGCCTTGGGCATAACCTTGAGGTAAAAAAAGAGCAGGAATGGTCTATGACAGGGCATGGAAAGCAGCTTTGAAAGAGGGAAGAAGGGACCTGTTTCCAGCTGCTCTGATGGTGTTCCACTTGCGCTACTTTCACAGGTGCTGTCTAAGAAGGGCATAACAAGTTAAGGACAATAACTTAAATGAGAAAGAAAAAAATCAATTCATATATTTTTAAGCTTTTCTAAACTCTTGACATAGTTACTCTAGTGTATAATGTGCATGGAGTACTCAAACATGGATATAGCACATAAGTATAATTTAGAATGTTTTGTGATTAAGGCAATGTTGTAAATTTTTTTACAGGTATTGTTGTCAATGAAGTGGCAAAAGTTATGCATGTCATATTTTGCACCTGGGGTGAATTGGACCCGAGAGTCAGTGGCAAATTTGGCTTCAAAAACACAAAGGGCCTCATTTACTAACTTTTGGCAACACACAGCAAGATAACTTGTTGCACTGCATCAAATGGAGAGAGTAAGAGTGTGTCATGTTTACTAATAAATGTCTCTGTGCCGGCACACTGAGTGCTGCCTAGTGCCAGCACATGTATCCATGCACCATGCTGCATGGGCGCCTGCGTTGTAGGCAGGATTGTTTTTGTGGAGGAAGGCACATCTTACTGCTCTAAAACAATCTACAGAGGCATTCCCCTCATCCTCTGTGTTCCTTTGCAGAATGCAGCACACATAGAAAGAGGAAATAATGATAAGAAAAACATATATTTCTCCTGTTGGAATGGCATAGCGTTTTGACACATTCCCAGGTTTACTATTCTTAGTAAATCTGTGAATGTTCCAAAATCCATGAATGGATGTGTGGAGAATGCTCACACACACCACCCATGGAACGCAGAATAATGCAGGGCAACGGCTTGCGTTACTCTAGATTTACTAACCCACACAGCGCCACGGAACGTGGCTATGCATAGCTTAGTAAATCTGGCGTAACCCCAATCTGCATTCCCTTTCATCGGCTTGCGTGACGGAAGGGCAACGCAAGCCCTTAGTGAATGTGGGTCCAAGTTTAACACCAGTATGAGGGTTGACAAAGAAGTTCATTTCATACCTATGAGGCAATTTACACCTGATTCCAAAACATACTCAACTTCTTCCAAAATGGCACCTTTTCAATATAACAAGGCATTACATACTAGATCATAATGAGGTGTATGGGGCAAGTAGTGTCAGTCAGCAAAGACCATTCTAGCAGTTATTCTATTACTCATCTAACCACAGAGAAGGTTGCTGAGATGGGGGAAGCTGGCTGTGCAAAACCCTAGAGCCCACTAAGCTTCAAAGCTGAAGCGCCCACCCGTGTGAGACGTGAAAAGGTTTGTGAGCCTGAGCTAATACAGTCATCATCTGCGAGCAGTATAAGTTAAAATGCATGCCACAGATGTGAGAAATGGTGCACATTTCTGACAATCCCCTAAGGGGTCAAGACTCAAATGCAGGGTCGGATTGGGACAGAAAATAGGCACGGGCACCAAAATAAAATTGGCCCCCATTAGTGAATCAGATAGCTAATACAGTGACATACATTTACAAATGGGGTAATTTTGAACTTACTTGTAAAAACACGTTGTATAGGTGTTTAGCAAGGTATGGGAGACTGCATGCATTTATGCTTGTTACAGGCAAGGTTTGTGGTAATTTCAGGGAAATAAATAGCAAAAACAGGCCCGCAAACCTCCAAAAAACGGCCACACACAGACTTATCAGACCAGCCCCTCGGGCACTGCCTGAATTCCCTACAGGCCTGTCCGACCCCACTCACATAGATCCAGTTCTGTGCCCTTTACCAACCCTCAGAACCATCGTTTGAAAATGTAGCTCGTGTTTTCCCTGTGCCCTCGAGCTCGTTATGTGCTTCGGAGTGTCTGTCAGTGCCAGTCTGCTGAGCACAACCTGCTGAGAGGTGACCTTTCCACTCCCTGGTCTCTCAGTAATTTCATTTCTGACAAAATTCCCATCTGGTGTGCCATCTTTTGGAGATGGAGTGACATTTCAATGACCTTGTTTAAAGTTACAGACTCCTAGCTGGGGCCTGTGTGTTTGCTTGCTTACAATCTCAACAGGCTGGTGAGCGCCTTGCTTCTTTCCAGTGACCTAGTCAATAGCAGGCCCACAAAGGCGCGCGGCTTCTTATCAGCGGCCTCTGTTTGCAACAAAGACGGTGGGCAGAGGTGACTTTAGAGCATTAGGAGCTGAGTGCATGACGTTTCCTGGGCAGTTATTGGGCTATAACAGGGAACCGAAGTTCTTGTCGGTCCCTTTAAGAAATCAACTGAGAGGGCACGGCCCGACTGGGTACCAAAAGCAGCCGTGGGACAAACGATCAAACCAGCCCCGCTCGCTTCCTCTTTGCTCTCTTACCTCTTCCTCCTTCTCTCCTCTCTCTTGCTCTTGCTCTCCTTAATCCCCTCCTTTCCCTGCTGTAATTACCTGAGAGAAAGAGACAGAGGCACCAACAGCGGCCTACTGCCCTAAAAACCGACCTCCAAAGGCTCCAGTCCACTGGGGAAATGCCCGGTTGAAAAAACAGACAGTCCGGGTCTGTGGGAGAACCAGAATAGAAGAGAGGAGAAACTCAAGGTTTAACACTTCTCAACTGCCCACATCTAGTGGTTTACAGACACGAGAAATTCAGAAGACCTCCTTGTAATACCTTTTTGTTACATCAGTTGTAGCTCTGAACACAAGTATACATAAATCCCGTAGGGGACTTTACTAGACCATAATTGATGGTGACAATTAGAAGGGGTTCTTGGGAGATGACAGTGGCATTTGTATGTCTCCTCCTAGAAAGCCAGAGCTCTGTCTACTTTCTCTCTTCCTTACCTTCCTTTTTTGGTCACCTCCCCCTAGGTCTCATGGGAGTGAATGGTTGTTATTCCAGAATATGGCGGCTTGGCCTACTTGAATGTCTTTTGGTACGGTCCATCTTGTCCAATTCAGTAATATAGCCTTTGGGTCATCATGACACTTGGTTTGCTTCTCAGAGTCTCCTACATGATGACCTTCAGCCCTGATATGTTATGGTTGTACACAGTGCTTCAAATGGAAAAATAGAAGTGGAGGTACTCTGTAGCAGAGTACCTGCTTGTTTCTGAGAAGTGCCCGTACTCTCCAATTAAAAGTATTGCATTTCTCTTGAGAAGTGCTGGTACTCTCTCTCTAAAAATAAAAAAGTGCTGGTACTCCATAACGGACAGTACCGGCCCATTTAAAGCACTGGTTGTACAGCTCCATGGATGAGGGGTCTTTTTTTGCTTCCTCATTCCACCTATTTTCTACTTGCCGCTGTGCGCTGCAAGGCTCTTAGTTTCTCCTCCTTTTTCACGGATCCTACTGTTGCCTTTGCAATTGGATTGTCTAATGAGGTGCTCATGAAATCTTGAGGTTCCTTGCTTCGACCAAAATGGATCTTTTCACAGAGGAATTGCAAGGACTTGTTTTGTCTTCAGTGTCTTTGATTTTGTACAATTGCAGAATTCGGATTGAATTCTGATGTTCCTTTTCTGAGAGACCTCTTGCCCTCATTCTGTTTTGACGCAGGGAATGCTCTGCCCTCCTACTGTTTGGTGTCTCTGAAGTGTGTTCTGTCTACTTGAGGGAGTAGTCTGTTGTGGAAGTGGAAGAGGTGTGGCGCAGCGGCCAGGGCGGCTGACTCCGGAACACAGGGGTTCACGGTTCGATTCTGGTGGCAGGTTAGCTCAGCACCATGTGACTCGGGGCAATAGCTTGCATAATCTTCCTGACGGCCCCCAGCACCTTGACACCTTTAGGGGTAATTGTTTGCGCTTTACAAATACCGGATTTAGGTGTGTAGGTTTTGGTTGGAGAGACGCAGTCTCTCAGGATGTCACCCTTGAGTTCAGAACTTCCTCAGGGAAGTCTGGCGAGTTTGGCATTTTTGTGGAGGGTTCTTCGCATTCAGTTTTATCAGTGGGCTGATAATATAAGTATCCCCTGCACCATTGGTTGGCCACTGTCCTCGATGAACAGTGGGCTGTGGAATCATGCACTTCGGGTTTTGTTTGTGTCAAGTCTTCATGCAGGGAGTGCTCACTCTGTAGCTGTGTTTCTGCGGGTTGTGGTCTTCTGTTATCTCTGCTGCTGCTCAGTAGTGGCTCTCAATTGTGGGGCTCCACTACACAGAAGTTCAGCTGCAACTTTCCCATTTTCTGTCCCTCAAACAGGTTTGGTAACAGGATGCTCCTACTTTACATCAAACACAGTAAAAGGGCAGATTTGAATGGCCACTTGCAGGGCTTCTTTTATCATGCTATTTTTGGGGGCTAGGGTTCACTGATATGTGTATTACTCGATTGTTCGTGTGCTTGCAGACGAGGGTGGCTCTCGGTCCAGTTCCTGTGTTCATCCCTTCAATTTCCTTGGAAGATCTGGGTCAGGGCATTGCTCTTCCTTCTTCTGTCCTAATTCTATCTCGTGTTATGGTTTGTTTCCCCAGACAGGGCGATTGTCTTCCCGCTGTTTAAGACGACAAGGTGTCACCCTGGGGTTTCCTTAGTTGTTAAGTTTGGGTCTGCCTGGAAGGATAGTCAGCCTTCTGCGTCTCCTCTCAGCTGACGAGGCAAGTCTGTGAATTTTTCAGCCTCTGCCCCTGTAGGTGATCTAGACTCCCATCTTCATGCTTGGGAAGAAAATCATGGGGCCTGCCTGCCTCCTGGGTGGCGGAGCAGGGGACGGAAATTGTGTAGCTGAAATGTGGTTCCAAGGTGTCCTCGCCTATTTCCTTGGGTTGATGTGGTGTTCCATTGCAGTGCACATTTCACGTGATTGTGGTCTTCTCGTGTCATACCGTAAAACATGAAGTGTCACACAAGCTTGGTACATCTTTCATAGTAAAGAAGGGGAATAGGAAAAGGCCCCCAGGGGTAATAGCCCAATTACTGATTAGAGAAAACACTGCTTAATGCCTGTCACATTCCAGTCTAAAATCACGTTATGGAAGAAAACAACCAATACCATATTCACAAGGCCTAGTTAATGTAATTTTATTTCACTGCACAGATTTAACTCCTTCTATTCTGGATTTTTCAGAAACGTTTGTTTATACCATCTGCACATGAGAAAACAGCATAGCGCACATTCAGATCTGCTGAATGTAATATGTTACTTGCGGGAGGGGCAGCATGACCCACTCTACGGGTTGCTTCTTTGCTGGTTATAGCCGCTCCCCACAATCATAGGTAGATTTTCAAGTAGGTACATTAACTTGTGCAGCGTGATTTGTAAATGCTTGTCCCATGACCCTTCCTTAGCCCGCTTATTCCATCCAAATATTTTTTCAACAAGCATTTTTTAGCTACTATACAGCTATCTCTGGATATCTTTAAGGATGAATGTGTGCATCATGCAGTTTCAGTACAGTATATAAATTCTGTCTGCTATAACAGTCCTATCAGAGCCCAAGTCAAAAACTAAGATCATCCTGGAGTCATTCTGAAGTCATCCGATGACTTTAGCTGGGCTATCCCTGTAATTATCTGGGAAAGTTATCCCAAGCCATCCTGAAGGATGTGTATAGGGCGAAATATTTAAATGAGATCACTCTAGAGTCATCACAGAAGCTACTCCAGAATTGTTTCCTGATTACTTTAGTAGAAAAAGTGATGATCTTTTACTACCACAGGATGATCCCATAATGATTGCAGGATTAAGCTGTATTACTCCAGGATGGATTCCTGATTACTTCAGTGGAAAACATGTGATGATCATTTACTACTGTGGGATGATTCAATGATGATTTCAGGATTAGGCTGGATTACTCCAGGGTGATCCTATGATTATTTCAGGATGGGGGCTGTATATTATAAAATGATCTTGTGATGTCTTCAGAATGAGGCTGCATTATTCAAGGATGATCCCCAAATATCTTTAGAATGGGACTGTACATGTCAATTAGAACTTCATGATGGGGATGTATTACCCTAGGATGGGTTCTGGCCATATTACTGAATGGTGATTTCAATATGGGGCTGTATTACTCTATGATGATCTCGAGTAGTAATTGGTTTACCTTGTTTGACATACACAGTAATTTATTAAATCCACCAGTTTATTAGGGCAGTGGCAGAGCAGATTACTGCTACAGAAACAAGCTTTTGGCAAAGCCAACAGGTCTTGCCTTTTCAACTAAATGGCTTACCAATGTTTTTTCCCAATAGTCTGCAATATCTGCAAAAAAAAAAATACTGTCCAAAAAGTGTGTGATGATGAGCGCACCAATGGCATGTGTACACATCATGACACTATGGTGGCAAAAAAGGATGATGTGCGCGTGCTTGCACCACCATGCATGTGCACTCATACGCCATGAAACGGCTGCCATCTTAATTTTTTGTTTTATTTACAATTACAAGATGGGGACTTCACTTGGATGGTAGGTAAAAACAAAATAAATAAAGTAATGATTTTAAAAGACGCACAAAAAACTTTTGAAAACAGAGATGACCAGCCAGCAGATGAAAGCTGCTAGGCCAGCCCCCCCAAAAAAATGAAGTAAATAAGTGGGGGTCAATGGGTAGTGGTAAGGGTAGCAAAAGAGGAACTTAAAGCAGTGGAATAGATGAAAAGCAAAAATAACAAGCATTGACAAAGGCAATAGGTCTCGCCTATGCAACAGCTTTTGGCTTTGGCAATGTGTTTTAGCCATTATGTACACCAGTGTGGCTGCTGTGCAGCATGGCTAAACATTAGTGGCTTGGTGTGGATTGGGGTAGAGTGGAATGGAGTAGATTGGGCTAGAGTGGAGTGGGGTAGATTGGTGTAGACTGGAGTGGGGTAGAGCGAAGTAGATTGGAGAGAGGTAGATTGGAGTGGGGGAGTTAGGTAGATTAGCGTGGTAGATTGAATTGGGGTAGATTGGAGAGGGATATATTGGGATGGATTGGAGTGGAGTGGGGCAGATTGGGGAAGAGTGTAGTGGGGTCAATTGGGGTGGGGTAGATTGGAGTGGGATAGATTGGGGTGGAGTGGAGTAGATTTGGGAAGTGGGGTAGATGGGAGTGGTGTGGGCTAGATTGGAGTGGTGTGGGGTAGATTGGGATGGGGTGGAGTAGACTGGGATGGGGTGGAGTAGACTTGGATGGGGTGGAGTAGATTGGAGTGGGGTGGAATAGATTGGAGTGGGTGGAGTGGGGTAGATTGGGGCAGATCGGGGTAGAGTGGGGTAGATTGGAGCAGGGTAGATTGGAGTGGTAAGGGGTAGATTGGGGTGGAGTGGATTGGGATAGAGTGGAGTGGGGTAGATTGGAGCAGAGTGGGGTAGATTTCAGTGGGGTTCAGTAGATTGGGGTAGAGTGACGTAGATCAGGGTAGAGCGGGTAGATTGAATTAGGGTTCATTGGGGTAGATTGGAGCAGGGTAGATTGGAGTGGGGGAGGGGGTAAATTTGGGTGTAGTGGATTGGGGTAGATTGGAGTGGGCAGATTTGGGTAGAGTGGAGTGGGGTAGGTTGGAGCAGATTTGAGTGGAGTGCAGTAGATTGGGGTGGAGTGGAGTAGACTGGAGTCGGGTTGACTGGGTTAGATTGAGTGGAATGGGGTAGATTTGAGTGGATTGGGGTAGATTGGAACGGATTGGGTTAGAGTGGGGTAGACTGGTTTAGAGTGGAGTAGATTGGATTGGGTGGGGTAGAGTGGGGTTAGAGTGGGGTAGATTGAAGTGGGGTAGATTTGATCGGGGTGGGGTAGATTGGGTTGGGGTGGGGTAGATTGGGTGGGGGTGGAGAGGGTTGGGTAAATATGAGTGGGGTAAATTTGAGTGGAGTGGGGTAGATTGGAGTGGCATAGATTAGAATGGAGTTAGATAGAGTGGTGTAGGGTAGAATGAGATGGGGTGGGGTAGATTAGAGTGGTGCAGATTAGGGTAGTTTGTAGTGGAATCGGGTAGATTGGAGTGGAGTGGATCGGAGTGGGGCAGGCTGGGGTAGATTGGAGCAGAGTGGGGTAGATTGGAGTGTGGTAGATTTGGGAGGAGTGGGGTAGATTGGGTTAGATTGAGTGGAGTGGGGTAGACTGGAATCGAGTGGAGGGTGGTAGATGGGAGTGAAGTGGGATAGATGGGATTGTAGTGGAGTGGATTGGGGTGGATTGGAGTGGAGTAGTGTTGACTGGGTTAGAGTGGGGTAGATTGAGCTAGGTGGAGTAGAGTGAGTTAGAGTGAGGTTTATTGAAGTGTGGTAGATAGAAGTGGAGTAGAATGGTGTAATGTGCATTGGCGTCGAGTGTTGTAAAGTATAGTGGCATAGAGTGCAGTGGTGTAGAATGCAGAGGTGCAGTGTAGATTAGCGTGGTGTACAGTGGATTGGCGTAGAATTGAGTGTTACAGAGTAGAGTTCATTGGCGTAGAGTGTGTATTAGCATAGAGTATATTGTGATAGAGTGCAGTAAAGCAGAGTGGTGTAGAGTGGAGTGGTATGGAGTTGTGCAGAGTAGATTGACCTAGACTGGAGTGGTGTAGGGAAGCATAAAGTGGAGTGGTGCAGAGTGGACTAGAGTGTAGTGGGGTAGAGTGCAGTGGTGCAAAGTGCGGTGGCGTGGACTGGTATAAATTGGAGTAGAGTGCAGTGGAGTGGTTTGGTGTAAAGTGGAGTGTGAATGGTGTGGTAGTACACTGCCATTACAGACACCACATTTTCAATTGAAATGACCATTACATTCGCACAGACATCACAGTTTTACTAATTAAACTATACAGTGCACAAATGATAATGTGTGGAAACGTCATCACCTATTGAATTAATTATATTAAAGTATTTGTTCCCAATACACTTCCAAATTAACAAAAAATTTGCTTTATTTGTGCATTCATTCATATATTGTGTACTAGAAGAAAAAAAACTTTCCTACCCCCAGTATCCGGCAAGATTGTCACATAAATGCTCTCACTTTGAAGTCAGAGGGGAAACAAAGTACACACCAAGCTCCCTTGGAGGACAGAGCATGACCTTTGACCTCTGTCTAGGAACGCACAGCAAATGGGACAAGATAAGAACAAAATGTAAAGTCCTGTTTACAGAAAATGAGCACTCGTGGAAGAATACAGTAAACAGGATATGCCCAACTGGAGGGATGAAGACAGCTGGAAAGCCTAAAACAAAATGCTAGCAAATAGAAAGCCAGAAAATGTGAGTTACAAACCACAAAGCCAATGGTAAGCAATGGTTGGAATGCATTCCCAAGGAAGCTTTCAGAATACCCACAAGAAGAATTTTCGCAACCAGGCATCTACGCTGTCTGATAAGGTTTTTTTTTTTAAAACATATTTTATTCGTCAATTTGCATATATAACGCAGAGCTCTGCACACCAGAGGTGTCTGCCGAATCAGACCATACTTAACCATGAAAGCAATCGACTTTTGTTTTGCCAAATCAACAATGCATAACAAGGGCACATTAAATGATGTAGAACCCCCCAACTCCCTCCCTCCCTCACCCCCCCCCGAAGATCGCACTAAGTCCACATAATCTTATCCACAGCCTTGATGTAAAAACGAATAGTCCTAGCGTGAGAACACACACCCTCCCAGCCCCCCTCCCCTCCGCCTTTACAGACCCAGAAACTTAGCCCGCTAAATGAGGCTCCACTATCGCTGGCGGCTCCAACCATAGGCCCCGATACTCCGCCCATCGCTTCCATATTTTATAATGCTTGCGCGGGCATCCCCTGGCTACAAAGATAGGTTGTTCCAGCCCCATGCAAAAATCTAATCCATTTTTCCAGGCAGCCACCGAGGGGGCCCGCGCCGCCTTCCACGCCTTAGCAATGTCTCGCTTTGCCAGTGTGAAGCCTAATATCATGAGATGCCGTTTGTAGACATTGCCACCTATCCCCTCCATAACATGAAGCAGGGCCAACTGCAGTGTACGAGGAAGCTCCCATCCCAGGACCTCGGAAAGACATGTAAATACCCCCCTCCAGAAGCTATCCAGAGTTGTGCACCGCCAGACCGTGTGTATAAATGTACCCTCCTCCCGACCACAACGAAGACACTCTGGGGAAGCGATCAGCCCCGCCCGCCACAACCGTGCCCTAGTAAAATAGACCCTGTGGAGGTATTTGAACTGGATCAGGCGGAGTCGCATTGCTATAGCCACCCCCCGCGGGGCTGCCAAGGCCTCCGTCCAGTCCTCCTCCTCCAGACTGCCCACATCTCCCTCCCAGTCCCCCCGGAGTTTTTGAAGTGTGGGGGAGCAGTGAGTGACCAGGGACTGGTAAATTCGAGAAATCTTCTTTTCTTTTAAGTTCCCCATAAAAGCTTTTGCTTCCAAAGGACTCTGTCTGATAAGGTCTGACCTGAAAAAAAACCAAAACACACCAATAATTTATCAGGAGTGGTCTACAAAAAACAGCAGATTCCTTGTCTGAACACAAGAAAACCTCTCACTATTTTACGTGTGCAAAGAAAACAGAAGAGGAAACTGGAAATGGCATACCTTGGCTTGGAATTTACTTCAGCATGCCACTGATAATGTACCCAGCCCTACCTGGAAGGACTTCAGGATATGTTCCTGTTACACCAAGATAATTCCATGTTTACTCCTTTATTAGTTTTCTATGGTTGCCACTTCCACTAATATTACAACTTAATAACACTGGTGTGTTAACCTATTGCACTAAGCAGAGAGCTGCTAATAATATTATCGCATCCCTTTTAATTCTGCAGCACACGTATTATTATATTTTGATCATTGTCATTCCAATCAAGTAATTTGTTGACAGCAGATGTAAAACAGTGACTATTAGTAAAGAGGTTAATACCATCAGTGCAGAATTGGTCTTGAGTGAGCCATTGTGCCTGTATGAGACTGCTCAAGAAGAATGTTGTGGTTGTGTGTCTGTAAGTAAGCCTTTAGTGGCCAAATGGGTGCTACAGTTCAGTCATGATGTGAATGAAGGCTGCTATAACAGACTGGAAAATGGCAATGGAAGGTGATTGGTCTTGTTGTGAGCTGTATACGTAGCTGATGGAGCTCAGTTGGGTCAAATGATGCAAGTGGCGATGAATCTTGTGAGTGGGATATGCGATGTGAAAGATAATTTGAGCAGCTGGGTCACGCTGTGAGGCAGAATAGAGTTTTGCATATCAGTGGGTGAGTTGTGACTGAATGGCTCATGGGACTGATTGCATGGGTGAGTGATGTTTAAAATGGCCGAGGTGGGTGATGCTGTGAGCACATTTGACAGTGAGCGGCAGCAGCTCATTGCTGGTGTGAGTAAAAGGTTGCAATTCTGGCTATGGTTGCAGGAGGTTTCGCAAATGGTCAAGGGACACAAATGCCAGAGTAAGGATGTGAGTGGTGAAGTTAGTGGTTGAGGTGAGAAATAGTTGTGTGGACAAGTTATCGTGTTTGTGTGATAGTGTGAGTGGTTGGTGCCAAAAGTTAGTACTGTTGCAACAGCCTGAAGGCTGCGAGTGTGTATCATAGTGGTGTTCTGAAGAGATGACTGGTATTGCATGCAGCTGAATGTGTGTTGTGAGGTGTCAGTGAACAGGTGATGGAGGCAAGTGATATTGCATCTTGTGTGTTTATTGTCTCAACTGGTGTAATGGAACAAGGGGAGTCAATGGTTTAAATAATTAGTTCTGTGAGTGAGTTATCAGTTTCTGCTGATGTTGCTGTGGAGTACTGTAAGTGGCTGAATAGTGATGAGGAGTGATACCCCGAAACCGGTCCAAGGATGCGTTTCTGGTCCAGGGAGGACCTGGCCTGACAGTTCGGGCTGGACTGTTCCCGTGCGGAGCAGGGTCAAAACTCATTTGCATGTGGCCGGGTCTAAATTGGAATGGCGGGGCATGCAAAAAAATTATGTATTTAATCCAGATCTGTGACTGGAGGTGAATCTTTGATTTGTTCAGCATTCCGTTCATCATCTGTTCTTTTTGCAGATATCAAAGAGTGGGGGTTTTCCACCTTTGAAACAAAGTGAGGCATTTGCCGATAACCCAAAGCACAAGGAGGTGGCAAAAATCACATGCGCCTCACTTTGTGCCTCTTTCCCCTGTCCCGCCATTAAAAAAAACAGATGAAACAGAGCAATGCTTTCTTCTCTCCCTCTCTAGTGAGCTCGGCCTGAATATGCACAGTGTCCGAGCAGCAGAACTTCTTTTCACTCCTCGGTCATACTGTGAGTTACAACTCGGCTTCTGCTTCCGTTCCAAGGTGGAGACAATACTGTGGGATGCGAGAGATAGAAAATGGACTATAAAAATGTACAGCATAACTTAGCGGGCTTCAAGCATTGGCAATCACAGCCAGTGTCCTGCTACCCCATAGAATATAGAGGGGCAGTCAACAAATTGATAGAGGGAGCTGAGTCACGGGTTCGTTCAGGCTTTAAGAGCCCATACAAGAGCCGAGCTTTGAATATTTGGCATGTCAGCCTGCAACAAAGACATAGCTGCCACGTTTTCAGACTGATGATGTGTGAAATTTTGATGTTTTCCATGGGATTATGCATTTATATGCTTTCTGAGTGACACTGAATAATACTTTAGCCCAGTAGTCATGGGAGTGAAACAAAAAATTTCTGAAAAATATTGGGCGGCACCTTCAGTCATTACTTGTTTTTTTAAAGACAACAGCAAAGTTGCATTCTGGGACCTGTAGTTTTGTTTTTAAAGCTTGTAGAAGACTAAAAAAGCAGAACGAGCTGAAAGTGGCACATATGGCAGCAGTCCAGCTACATATTTCTGTACTTTAAGGCTACACAGAGTGTGGAGAACTACAGCGTCTTGTCTGCTGCTGTGAAAAGTAAATTAGGTGCGACCTGCTGAGCGCTCGTGGAGTCAATCATTAAACACCAGTGGCGGCTGGTGACATTTGAAAGTGGTGGGCGTAAAATTAGTGGTGGAGCACACCGCGGCGAGTGAGCGTAGCGAGCGAGCCCGAACGACCCAAGGAGGGTTTGGGGGGGTTCTCCTCCCGAGAAAATTTTGAAAAATGAGTGGGCAAATGGTGCATTTTCAAGACTTTCGGAAGCCACTGTGCTAAACAGTCCCAGGAAAAACGGTTCTCCCACTAGACCGTCAATGCCTGTCAGCGGCCTGCAGACATCTCTGAATGTGCCTGTCACTTTAAGAGTTATGGTCAGAAATAATGTGAAATTAGGGAAGCAGGAAAAAAACGGCTCCAAAAAGACGATCTAAGAACCGCAGCACATTTCCCTCCAGTACACGATTTGTTTGATGTTTACAGTAGGGAATATTTGTAACTATTAATGACCTAATTAAACCGCTTAATTATGTTCTCAATTTTTCTAAAAACTGTCGTAGTTTGTCAAGAACAATGAAAAAAAAATTCTCAAGTCTAGGGACTAATCAGAAGCTCTGCGGACCCGCAATGAATGGCAGAAGAAAAATGTCCCTCATCAAATCAGATTCCTTTATTTTTTTATGTCTGCAAATGGACCATCCAAAGACTAAGGTCACATTTTGACTCTACTTTTGTTTTAGCCCCCATGAACCCCCACAACCCCTTCAGCACCAGACTTGCCACGCTGAAACCAAATTAAATGAACTCCTTTCTTAGAATGTTGGACAGGACTTGTCAGATATTCAGTGGGCGAAGTGCCTGAACACAGTTCAACTTATCTCTATTAACTCACAGCTAAAATATGTAAAATGTAATTACTTGCACGGCACCTCTCTGACTCCCAAGGTGATATGCTGCATATTCACAGGGGCAAATCTCACCTGCGCAGGCTAGTCCGATGACGCAGCAGGCTTTTACCACACGGTGTGGTGCTGCCCGATTATCAGCGAATACTGGGCGGGGTACTGGCGTGCATATCTGACATAGTGAGCAGACAAGGAAGCTACTGTGTGTTAATGTGGTACATGCTAGTCCCGAACGTTCTGAGAAAAACTGAATTTTCGTGATGTTCAAACTTGTTTGTACACTGTGCTTTTTCGTTTTACTTTGAAGTTCAAAGTAAAACGAAAAAGCGCAGTGTACAAACAAACGTGAGTTCATGTTAAAAAAACTCAGAAGAACAAGTGTATGACGTGTCCCAAAAAGCAAATGACCATTTCCTACTTTTAGTCTTAAAAGGGTACAAACTCCTGCATCCCCCCTGTGTTCCTGGTAAAGCATTGCCAGTGATGTTTATTCATGTGAATAGTATTGGTAGGTCTTGAAAATATTTACCGATCGTATCCCCACCTCTAATTCTTCCTGAAGCACTGGTGGACAGATCTTTCCATACACCCTGCAAAATCACTCACTGTATGCCAACCTCTATTACACAGTCATATGTTCCCCTTACTCAACCTACAGTATCACCAGCCACACAACATCAGCAACAGTTTCTGCATCTTCTATCAGCCCTGCAGCATCTATGGACATTGCCTTGTTGCACCACTAACACAAAGAATCCCGAACAGTGCCTCCCATGTCTGCAACAACCGTTAAGACACAAAAACTGCCCATGTAGCCCCACCAGCCCATGAGAAAATAATATCTCAAAATTGCATCAAAGTTCCTATACATCAGTAACTGACAGCTCACAGTGCCACCACACAAGCTATAAAACAAAAGGAGTACCACACGAAAATACAATGAGCCTTCCCTCCTCCCACAGCCTCTCTGACTCCCAAGGTGAAATGCCGCATATTCACAGGGGCAAATCTCACATGCGCAGGCTAGTCCGATGACGCAGCAGGCTTTAGTTTTACCACACGGTGTGGTGCTGCCCGATTATTAGCGAATACAGGGCGGGGTACTGGCATGCATATCTGACTAACGGAGCCCATGGAGAGAGTCGTTAACATGAATAGGTTTATCGACCAGGCCCTTGTTCTTGCCAAGCAATGCACGGCATAGCCATGAAATCATACATTGCTCCTCTGCCGGCAGGCTGGCGGAGGGACCTAAAAACGGGATGCTCATGTTGGCCGAAATCGATGCACCGAAACACTGAAAAAACAAGGCCCGGGGGCGTGGCTAGCCGACAACCAAGATGGCCGCTCTGGGATAGAGCTCCGGTCGGCCGCCGGCTAATTCCCCACAAAATCCGTTACATTGATCCGCCTGACCGGAATCATCGAGGTCAGAAAAGCGCCTCGAGCCACTGATCATCCGGAGCTTCCCTTGAGTCGACTTGGTCCCCGGAGCCCGGCGCCAGCACTAACTTCGTTCCGCGGCCGCGGGACAGGGGCGGGCCTGGCGGTGAGGACGCGCGACCTAGGCTGCGGTGGGGGAGCGCGCTGAGAGCCGTCGGCCAGGAAGATACCGGAGGCTGCCGAACGCCCTTGCCCGAGGAAGGCACGGACTGTACCTATCGGATTGCACCAGGAACCACTGAGCTGTGCTCCAGATTGCCGGTGAGTTGCGCGAGCCCGAGGCGCACTGCTCAATGCGCCGGGGCTGGGCAGCTTACATGAGACGTCGCTACTAGACGATCGGATCGCTGAATGACGGTCGAGGAGAGGCCTTTACAGCGTGGAGACCCCGCCTGCTCTGGGGGATGAAGTGGTGACACCTGGACGCCCGGACGCCAGTGGGGCGGTTCTCTTGGGCCGGTCTTCCCCCCCCCCTTCCTTCTGTTCTCCCTCTGATGATCTGCCACTACAGGGAGTGGGGGGCATGACTCACCAGCAGCGGGTAGTGACGCTCCTTGATCCTTCCTGGGCACTGACACCGAGGCGGCATTAACCCTGAGAAGAAACTCCACGAAGCCCAGGCTGCGCCGCGGTGGACTTCAACGGCCGCAATTTTGGAACATGCGCGACCCTACGCAGTAGGGACACGTGCCCAGCAGCTGAAAGCCGGTTTGTGGTTGGGTTCAAGTGTCCCCTGCCTCTCCTGACTTCTGCCACTTCTTGCTTGAGGTGGAGGTGCAAGACACAATGGCCACATCAAGGGGCCCCAAGTCATCCACTCTCCAAAAGTTGTCTAAATACGCCAACTCCAAATCAGGGGAATCTGAGGTGCAGCAACCGGAAGAAGTAATAAAACGGCAGTCAACTGATGAAGGCCCAACACTGGCAGACATAATGGAGGCGGTACAGGGGGTCCGTACGGCGCTGGAGCTCAAAATCGATACTGTCTCCATCGATGTTAATTTGATCCGTGCTGATCTGCGAAAAATGGGGGACCGGGTCAAGACAAATGAAGGGGCCATCGATACGCTCACATCTTCCACTGTACGCCTGGAGTCGGTGGTCAAGAATTTGCAAGCCCAGACTACTGACCTTGAGGCCCGGCTAGAAGATTATGAAGGGCGCGCAAGAAGGAATAACGTCCGCATTTTAGGAGTTCCCGAACGGGCGGAGGGGCCGGCTGCGGATCTGTTCGTGGAGGACTTAATCCAAAATCATCTGCAACCACGGTCCCTTTCCAACTACTTCTCTGTCGAACGCGCCCATAGAGTACCGGGTGGCCCTCCAAGGCCGGGTGCTCCCCCCCGTCCTATCCTGGCGCGAATCTTCAATTTTCGGGACCGTGACGTCATCCTTCAGACCGCTAGGAATGGACCGCCCTTAAAATTCAAGAATTCCAGCATAACCTTTTTTCCGGACTTCACTCACAAGGTGCAGTTGAAACGTCGCTCCTTCCTGGAAGTCAAACGCGCTCTTCGGGGACACAATTTGAAATATGCCATGCTCTTCCCAGCGAGGTTACGGGTGCAGGTGGACGGCAAGTCGCTGTTCTTCCAGTCCCCAGAGGAGACCTGGGACTGGCTGGAGGGCTGGAGATCAGCCTTGGACCAGGACACGGCTTCCCGGGACCACGTACAAGACTCCGCACGTCCCTCAGGGAAGCTTAGTTGAACTCAAGCAGTGAAGGTAGCACAGTAACCGAAGTATATGGGGACTCATTTCTTGTAATCTGTAAAGTGATTGAGACATTGTTTGAGCTCCTGGGTTGAACTCCTGGGGCGCTGGGGACGAGATTCTTTTCTCAAGTGCATATGAGGTTCTGTATATTTGTCTTTCGGTGATTATTTTTGGTATCTCTTTAGTCCAGTCGAAACAGACTCTTGGAGCGTATAGAAATGGTGGGGTGTGGTTTATTGGGGCGCTCGAGATCATAGACTCTCATTTCGAGCTGCCCGTTCTTTAAAATTAGATTCTGGGCAGATATATGGTTCTTTTGGGGGAAGAGGGTCGAATCTTGGGTCACGTTGGTTGGGTAGCGTTTCCCTCTAATTGGGCTCTTTTTGGGTATCCAAGCGCTCTGCAAATTGGGGTGGTGGGCAGTTCTGCGTCCACGTTGCAGGGAGGCAGGGTGGGGGGGGGTTCCAGGGTGTTCTATAATGGGGGTTGTTTGGTTTTTGTGTTATGTTTTAAGCAATCTGTCTGTGATGCTCATACACATTTATATGATGGTAGCCGATGCATATGGCGATTTTATGTATGTGTTCTGGTATGGTGTCCTATTGTATAATATGCCTCGCGGGGTCCTGTGGGAGGTGGGGCCCTTGTTTCAAAATCCTAATGGGTGACACTCCCGCATTCTCCACTCCCCGGGGTCGAATCAAACTGATTACCTGGAATGTTAACGGAATAGGAGATCGGATCAAAAGGGGGTTAGTCTTACAGTATTTGAAGCGACACTCTCCAGACCTTATACTGCTTCAGGAGACACACCTACAGGGCACTACATATAAGGCACTGAATCGTTGGGGCTACAAACTACTCGGCCATGCGGGATACACCAGGGGATCCAGGGGGGTGCGTATCCTTTCAAGGTCCTCCCTTCCCTTTCAGGTTAAGAGAGTCACACCTGACCCGGATGGGCGATTTGTCACCGTCTCCGGGGATTGGGAGGGTCGATCGCTCAATGTAACCTCCCTATATATTCCCCCTAAACTTCATTCCTCCACTCTGACCGCGTTGGGCTCACACCTGTTAAATTTACCTGAAGGAGACACCTTGTTGGGGGGGGATTGTAATGCCGCCATGGTCGGAGAACTAGACCGTTTGCCATCCCGCCGACCTGAGCCACAGGGTAAACTGCTATCCGAATTTTTATCGGCCCTTGGACTAATTGACACGTGGCGTACTCTCCACCCCTTAGATCGGGCATATACCTTTCTGTCTGGGGTCCATGGGAGTCTGTCCCGTATTGATTATTTTTTTTGCCAAGCCTCTCAGCTTTCCATGTTTAGCAACATTTCCTTTTTACCCAGGGGCATATCCGACCACTCCCCGATCCTGGCGTATTATGGTATTGCTTCTCCCTACTCACATCGAGAGATGGCCCTTAACCCATGGTATCTCAGAGTTCCGGACATACGGGATAAGTTGATAAAGGCCACGTCCGACTATTTTGCAGAAAACGAGGGCTCCGTCGATTCCGATGTAACGCTGTGGGAGGCATATAAGACGGTGGTTCGGGGGTGTGGGGTGGCAGCGGTGGTGGGCCACCGAAAAGAAAAACGTAAGCGGCTAGAAGATATTGAATTAGAGGTGGCTAATCTTGAACGTGACCTTATTACATCTGCCTCCCCAGACATTGCACATAGGCTTGCGGTGAAGCAAAAGGAATACCATGATATTGCTAGTGAGGCAGCCCGGGCGCATTACCGTTCTACGCAATATAGGGTGTATGAAATAGGAGATAAAGCCAGTAAATTATTGGCATGGTTAGACAAGCGAGAAGCAGCCAAGAGATGGGTGGCTGAAATTACAGCTCCGGACGGTGAGAGACGTAGCGACCGGGATGGAATTGCGGAGACTTTCGCCAATCATTTTAGATGTCTCTACATCCCTACGTCTACCCAGGAGGAGGCCGCCGACCTACTCTCCACCCTCCCCCTGCCAAGCCTGGACCCTCAGGATACGGCGGACCTTGACGCTCCTCTTGCTCCTGTGGAGGTGTCGAAAGCTATCGGGGCCTTGCGTTCTGGGAAGGCCATGGGGCCTAGTGGCCTCCCAATTGAGCTATACAAAGCGGCCTCACCGGTTATAGCTCCGTACCTCCTGCAAATGTATGATGAAAGTGTGGAACATGGGATCCTCCCCGAGACACAACGCTTGGCTAACATAGCAGTGATATACAAGGAAGGGAAACCCCGAGATCAATGCGGCTCCTACCGACCGATTTCCCTTCTTGACCCAGAGGTCAAAATCCTGGCTAAACTTCTGGCTCTTCGCTTATCACCCCATCTTCATAAGTTGATCCATCCGGACCAATCAGGGTTTATGCCGACCAAAAATACGGCACTCAATCTCCGCCGCCTCTTCGGAGTGTTGGGCAGGGCCTCCACCATACAAGAAGACGCGATAATTGTGTCCCTAGACGCTAAAATGGCGTTTGATATGATGGAATGGCCCTTTTTATTTGCCTCCTTGGAGAGATATGGTTTTGGTCCACGCTTCATGGCCTGGATACGTTTACTGTATTCCAAGCCTTTGGCACGCGTTACAGTTAATGGTGGCAGGTCGGCAACTTTTGAACTGGGGAAGGGCACGAGGCAGGGCTGTCCCCTGTCGCCGCTGCTCTTTGCGTTAGCACTGGAACCCTTAGCGGTGTGGATTAGAGGGTACCTGGCTATCCGTGGATTAAATTGGGCTCCGGATTGGTCGGATAGAATATCCCTCTACGCAGATGATATTCTTTTGTATTTAGCCAAGCCCTGGTCTTCGTTACACTCAGTGCTCCATATCCTGGCCCTTTTCCGGAAATACTCGGGCTACACTATTAATTGGGATAAATCCTTGATATATGTCCTCAGCGGGAATCCTCCACGGCTCCCCCGGGGTTGTGCAGCCGGTATTGTCACAGAGGGATTCCGCTATTTGGGTATCTATGCTACAAACGACCAAGATGCCTTCCACAGGAGAAATCTCCTTCCTCCTCTCCATCGCCTTCGCGCGGATGTGCAACATTGGAAGGAGTTACCCCTTACCTTACTTGGAAGGGCGGCCCTTTTTAAAATGATGGCTCTCCCCCGCTTTCTGTACGCCCTGCAGAATACACCCTACCCAGTCCCGCCACACTATTTTTTAACGATTGATTCTGAGGTCCGCTCCCTGTTGTGGAATGGCGGCGCTCCCCGGATTGCGTTGGATAAACTCCTACGTAGCTGGTACGATGGTGGTATTGCTCTCCCCGCAATTAAAATGTATTATTGGGCCTCTCAATTGGTGGTTCTCAATCACTGGGCCCATCGTCCTGTGACGGACCCAGCGTATAGAATGGACCGTCTTAATATGCCGGCTGGTAATTATATGAGGGCACTATACGGTGGGCCCACGCATGTACCTACATTCCCACCCACTTCCACCACGGTTTCAATCTGGCAGGCAGCCACCACCGCGCTGGGTTGGAAGGGTAAAATTACGCGTGTTACTCCACTATTGGAATCCTGTCACCTAGGGATGTTGTCAAACTATCCCGGTTTTGATAAATGGGACCTGATTGGTCTCTCAGCAGTCGGGGACCTGTGGGGGAAGGATAGAGTGGTTCCATTCGCTGAATTACAGGATAAATATCAGCTGCACAAGGGGGAAACATTCCGTTATCTACAAGCACGTAGCGCACTCACCAAAGCCATCCCCAAAGGCTCTGATCTCCCCGCTTCATCACCTCTAGAAGATAGACTCCTAGACGACTACCTGCCAGATAAGGCTATTTCCCTAACTTACCGTAAGCTACTTAATAATCTGCCAGAACCACTTGATAAAATTGGTATGAAATGGGTGGCCGACTTAGGGGACATGTCAGATGAAGATTGGAGGGAGGCCCTGGCATCTCCCAGGGAAGTGGCCATCAGGGCCCGATTTAAATTCATCCAACTGAAACTATTACATAGAGCCTATTACACTTCCACAGCCCTGGTTAAGATGGGATTCATGGCCTCCTCACTTTGCCCCCGTGATTGTGGTGCCGTGGGTACTTTTCTACATCAGTGGTGGGACTGCCCGGTTCTCCAACACTACTGGACCGAGATCATATCCACTATGTCCCAAATCTGTCAGAAACCGATAGGGCTTTCCCCTAGGCTCTGTCTCTTAAACATCTGGGAAGCAACGGATCTGAACCGCACCGAACAAATGTGGGTCTCTCTGGGTTGTATTGTAGCTAAGAGAAATATTGCCAGAACATGGAAGGGAGGAGTCCTGCCCCGCCGTACGGACTGGGCTGCGGATATGGATTGGTGCATGCAAGCCGAGAGGGTGATATACGAAGGCAGAGGCTGTCCGGGCAAATGGACTAGACTATGGGGCCCATGGAATGAATATAGAGGACTTTTATGTGCCCCCTTCGCAGATGATATTCCATATAATATGGATAGGGAGTCCCCTTAGAGATTTGATATTATGGTATAGCTATATGTCATCGCTACTGTATATTTTGACTTTATTGATTATCTGTGTGAGGCATTTAATTTACATGAGGTGTCCTAATTGGCGATTGCTTCTTTTATGTTGTCTTTATTGTATGTTTATAATAAAAAGATTTATAAAAAAAAGAAAAAACAAGGCCCAGCTGCTGCAGGGTCTTTACAGCCAGTGACCTGCTAGGGACACCTGTCCGCGGTGGAGGCCACATCGGACGAGCAATGTCCACCCTGTCTCACACCCGGGGTGGCATACAGACAGGGTCACGTTGGGGACCCTTACACATGCCCAGCCCTTCACAAGGCAGCCAAACACACTACACCAATATTGTCCTACTAACCTGCAGTCGAGTCAGTGCACCACACGTGGCACCAGCAAGCAGCAACTGGCACTGTAAATGATGGACTGTCTCGGGGGAATCGACTCGAGTCAGAGTCGTCTCTCTCTGCAGTCCGTGTCCGGGGTCTAGCTGCCTGGAGAGTTGATGTCTGACGCAGTGGCTTCCAGAAAGTTCCACCACCAGTGAAGACACACGCCGGAAGCAGTCTGAGGTCGATTCTGCGCAGACTCGAATCCTCGGCTTCCCGCCTGCCACACCCCTTTCCCAATTCGTCACAGGGTGGATCCCACCACGCCCTGTAATGAGTTGGGAAAGGGCTGGGTGACAGTCTCCACTCTCTGATTGACGTGGAGGGTTAGCGATACTGGGCTTGGACTTAAAACGCCCGGTGCTAACTTTCCCTCCACGCCATCAGAGGGTGGAGACTGGGCCCTGAAGCTAGGTCTTTGCCGAGCTGATGACATCACAGCCTTCAGGGCTGTGAGGTTGTCAGCCTGGCAAACACTTAGGCTTCTTTGGGCCCGCAAGGGGAGTCAGTCACGTCACGTGACATGCTTTGCTTCAAGTCACGGCGGCGGTATGGTGAGTGGCCGGGGCTGCTGGGGCAGACAGTGCCTGGCTGACAGTGGCTGTGTTCACTGTAATGGAGACAAAATTAGAAGTAAAAAAACGTATTTTAAAAAAAAAAAATATGATTGAGGACTTTTGGGAACGGGGGCGGAGTCCCGACGCCCTCGGGGAGAAACCGCCACTGTTAAACACATGTTGGCTTTATGGGCAAATTCACAAAGGCCAAAACAACAACACTCCCGTGTTTTTAATCCTGCACTCTGGTAGGTTACTACTGCTGCTTACCGTGCTGGCATTTATAAATGAGTTATTGTTATTCACTGAAAAATTAACTGAATAACATTTCCTCTCAGATGGCCTTTTTGCTCAGTGCCATATGCATATAGAAAAAATACTTCCAGCTGTGCAAAATTATCTCTATCTAAAATAACTGCCAAACGGAATGGTTTAACATAAGTTATAATAATATACCAAATACGAACATTGAGCAGATTGAAAAAATTACCCATTAAAGCAATATGTGGTTTATTTTTTTGCAAGGGGCAAGAAAAAATAGTAAGGAACACACAACTGCCTCAGGACTTAAATGTAGCAGTGGAGGGCAGGGAGACACCAAACAGCAAGATGCTGCTAGCACCTCATCTCTCCTCAACCACAGACAACAGACCTCGTGCTGACAGATGCAATGCTGTGTTGAAAGCATCTAGAGGAAGCGTGGAGGCAGAGAGGCACCACTAAATTTGGTGTGACATTGCATTTCAGTGCGGTAATGCGGGAATCTGCACTGAAATGAGTCAGTCTGACCTGCGATGTGTGGCACTTGGCAGGGCTGCCAAGCTCATGTTAGAAGAAAATAAGGTGTCTTCAAAAAGCAAGAAAATGTATTTCTGTAACACGCTGAAGCGTCTCAATTTAGCAAATCAGATTACTTGCTATCTATCAAAAGTGAACGTTTTTAAGCATCAACTGAGAAACATTCCTGCCTCCACTCTAATGATATTGTCTTTACTAAACTAAAAGGCATGTCAAAGGTCATGCGTATCCTGTATGTAAAAACAACAAGTGATGGACAGAATGCAGAACAATGTCATACATTCACCCCAGTACAAAGATCTGGGCCTAAATCCATCGTTTTTTTGCTCACCATGCCATTCCAGTTTGAACCCAGCCATATGCAAATCAGTCTTGACCCTGTGCCCAATGGGAACAGTCCTGCCCGAACTGCCAGGCCAGGTCCTCCCTGGACTGAAAACAAGCATCCTAGGACCGGTTTTGGGGTTTAACCCCTCATCAGCCTGGATAGCTTGACTCCAGTGGCATGGCGAGCACAGGACCCACGTCTGGGCATACCCGTCCCACTCGGGGTGACAAATGCAAAAACAACAAGTGATGGACAGAATGCAGAACAATGACATACATTCACCCCAGTACAGAGATCTGGGCTGAAATCCATCATTTTTTTGCTCACCATGCCATTCCAGTTTGAACCCAGACATATGCAAATCAGTCTTGACCCTGTGCCCAATGGGAACAGTCCAGCCTGAACTGCCAGGCCAGGTCCTCCCTGGACTGAAAACAAGCATCCTAGGAACGGTTTTGGGGTTTCACCCCTCATCAGCAAGGATAGCTTGACTCCAGTGGCATGGAGAGCACGGGACCCACGTCTGGGCATACCCGTCCCACTCGGGGTGAAAAATGCAAAAACAACAAGTGTGGACAGAATGCAGAACAATGTCATACATTCACCCCAGTACAGAGATCTGGGCCTAAATCCATCGTTTTTTTGCTCACTATGCCATTCCAGTTTGAACCCAGCCATATGCAAATCAGTCTTGACCCTGTGCCCAATGGGAACAGTCTAGCCTGAACTGACAGGCCAGGTCCTCCCTGGACTGGAAACAAGCATCCTAGGACCAGTTTCGGGGTTTCACCCCTCATCAGCCAGGATAGCTTGATTCCAGTGGCATGCAGAGCGATCAATTGTTTCTTTCGCATATGTCGCCCTAAGTGGGAAGGGTATGCCCAGACGTGGGTCCCGTGCTCACTACACCACTGGATTTAAGCTAGCCTGGCTGATGAAGGGTGATGCCCTGAAACCGGTCCCAGAATGCTTGTTTCCGGTCCAGGGAGGACCTGGCTTGGCAGTTCGGGCTGGACTGCTCCCACAAGGAACAGGGTCAAGACTGATTTGCATATGGCTGGGTCCAAACTGGGGTGGTGTGGTGAGCAAAAGAATGATGGATTAAACCCAGATCCTTGTGACTGGGGGTGAATATTTGCATTGTCCAGCATTCCGTCCATCAATTGTTTCTTTTGCATATGTTGCCCTAAGTGGGAAGGGTATGCCCAGATGTGGGTCCCGTGCTCACTGCGCCACTGGATTCAAGCTAGCCTGGCCTGGCTGATGAATGGTGATGCTCTGAAACTAGTCCCAGGATGCTTGTTTCCGGTCCAGGGAGGACCTGGCTTGGCAGTTCGGGCTGGACTGTTCCCACAAGGAACAGGGTCAAGACTGATTTGCATATGGCTGGCTCCAAACTGGGGTGGTGTGGTGAGCAAAAGAATGATGGATTAAACCCAGATCCTTGAGACTGGGGGTGAATGTTTGCCTTGTCCAGCATTCGGTCCATCAATTGTTTCTTTTGCATATATCCTGTATGTAGCCCGATTCTTACTATACATAGAGCAATATTCTAGGCTATTATATGAAAAACAAGAGGTTTTTGAACAGCGCACATAATCAACTCACGTGTTGGAAGGTATGAGATAAAGAACAAACAGGTGGCTCTGTGAAATTAGGTAATTGCCTAAGATCACACAGTTTGGGCAACTAGCTAGGATTGATCCAGGATTTTCAAGTTTCTAACTTTGACATTCAGCCACTAGATAGGTGTCTCTTTCTTTCTTTTATTTATTTATTTCTTTATAGTTTTTTAACAAATGAGCACCATAAACTCAAAATGTCAATACATATAAAGAAATAATCAAACTCCCAAACAAAGGCAGGGGAACTTAAGCACAATAATTAACTTTTTTCAAATGCAACAGACTATAGCCTACTGTCATTTATAAAGTACCTCTACAACCAGGCTCAGCCAACATAGGTAGTCATATTGACCTTGTCTATTTCTTATTGTTATAAAGGAATCCAGAAAGACCCTTTATACACTGCAGATTCTGCTGCCCCAATCTACCCTGCTCTATAGTGTCCTTATCAGTAGCATTGATTTCTAATAAATATTCTCTTAGTGGTGCCAACATTTCTCTGGGTCGGGAAATGCAAGGCAAAACAAAGGAATAGACCTCGACCGAGTTGTTACAGTACAATTAGCCAAGTTTCCCAGGTACATATATGATGTGCTGCTTCAGTCCAGGTTTTTTCTTTGTATTCTGGGAGTTGTCGTCATGTTTATTCCATTATAAAATGGGACTAATTGTCCCAGAGTTCAAAGAAAAGAAAACCTGGACTTGAGTAGCATATCACGCACGGACCTGGTAACCTTGTAGCTATGTACATTAGCTCCACAAACTATTCCTTTGCGGTAGGCAGAAGACCCCTGTTTTATCAAATGGCTACCCTCCTTTTAGCTAGGAGACCAGTTTTATTTTGTTAGTGCCTATAAAGTAATCAGATAGTCATCTTCAATTCATCCTCAAATCATCAGAAATAATCTCATCTTGAGTAGCAATCAATTGCTCATCCTCTGATCATCAGGAACTATCACATGTTGTGGAGTCATCAGATCAGCCACGGCCCAAACAGGTAAGAGCGGTGGGGCCGGGTGTGGTGGGATTTCAAAACACAACGACAGGGGAAAATTAATTATTTATTCATTTTTCCCTCGTGGTCGTCTGTCGAATCCCCACACAACCCGGCCCAACCGCTCTTACCTGCACGGGCCGCGGCTGCATCAGATACTCATTTTCAAGTCATCCTCAAGTCATCAGGAATAGTCACACCTTGTGAAGTAATCAGATACTCATTCCAAAATCCTCCTGAAGTCATCAGGAATAGTTACACCTTGTGAAAAAATCAGGTACTCATTTTCAAGTCATCCTCAAGTCATCAAGCTCAAGTTTCTGAACTCTGCTGATGACTTCAAGAGCTTGAGGATGTCCGATGATATGAAAATGACTTCTAGAGTAGTTGGATGATCATCCAATGACTCTGGGATGTCTTCTAAAGTAATCCTGTTTGACATGGGAGACGCCAAATCGCAAAAATATTTACACAGAGAGAAAACTTAAAGTCATGAGGTTTGTAGTATTAGAATGTTGAAAAGACTAGTGCTCAATGTGGAAAGCAGTCAATGATCACTGATATTATGTGTGTGGTAAAAAGGGTGATCCAGTGGGTTACTAGCAACAAGCATTCATACGCTAAATACTCACCTGGGCCCATTCATTCACTCTAACTAGTAATCTCCGCTGGGGGGAATCAGTTGTACTCTTTATCATTAGCCCTGCTACCAATTACCTTTCCTGATTGAAGAGTAATGACTTACCAATGGACCTTTGACAATTGGGGATAAAATGAGAATATACAAAACATAAATTTCATTAACCACCTGAAATAACCACTGACTCAGGAAGTTTTAAAATGTTTATCTAAATTCTTTAGCAGAGTAAATTGCAAACCACATAATACTTAATCGCATATCAAGGAGGAAGCACACTATTGTCACCTATTGATCACAAATGACGGTCCCTCAGAAAGGAGAAGATAGAGACAGCAGTACAAACTAAAAGATTACGCATTTATTGTTACCTAAGGTGTGAAAAACAAACCCCTTGGTCAAGGAGTTGGAAAAGGGTCCCAAGAAAGGATGAAAACCAAGACCTCCGGACCAGGTTCAGGACAGGATAGATGGCCTCTCTACCAACGACGCCTGCGCCGTTCCCCTCTCTGACACTTCATTCCTCCTCGATTCTTCTAATAGAGTCCGCCACCCCCACCTCAGGACTTCTTCGGACAGCGGTTCAGTCTGCAATCGATCAGCTCTCGTCTATGTCAGCATCTGAGCCTAAGTGCCTCCAGCTCTCTCTGCTTCCTGCACTCTGTGTGCTCTGCGCTTATGTCCGTCTTCTCTAACTAATTAGCTAATTCTATATCTATTATACCCTTCTACGCCCATGTACCTCCCATTAATGTTTCAAAATTATGGGCCCACTATTTCTGATTGGACAGGGACAGGGGGTTGATCCTCACACCATGTCAATTTAGTTCAATTTTCTTAAGCCCATTGTTTTTAAAATACCGCCCCTTTCAATTAATACATTTGCTTTATTTCCCACCCGTTTCACAACGATTTTAATACAAAATATATACAAAATGTATCAATTTGTAGGACATTTCGGATGAACTGTGAAGGTGATCAGCGGGTCATGTCCTTGGACATCTTCCAAATTGACTTCATCGCTTTGCTTTGTTAGTTTTCAGAGCGCATCCGCAGGTCACATGGCTCTCGAGCTGCTGTTTAGCCAACCCAGGCCCACTTTACGAACTAATAGAAATCAAAGAAGAAACATATTAAAATCAAAAATAAATGTTTTCACTGTATACCCCCTACTTCTACTCTATTCCCATTTAACTATAAAAATCTATCCCGCATTAGTAGCGTTTGAATACCACATTATTAATTGCAGGAATGCGAAAGCTTTAGCATGTGAGAACATTAAGCAGCCATTTTAGCATACACTGCGCAGAAGCAAAAGTTTCCCTCCAAGCAAAGAAAGACGTCATACCACGTGACATGGTTGACACGTGTGCAGTAGAATTCCCGCGCTTTCGCGGCCATTTTGGATTAGACAAGGATTATTTATTAGTGAAAACACATAGGCAAGCATCTCTCAGATAAAAATGTTGTGTTTGCACATTATTAATAATGACATTACAAAGTTTTAGTACAATTAATTAATACTGTGAGAGGATTGCTTCCGAGCAAGTCTCATTGTGAGTCCTTGCTCCATCAATCCCCTCTCTGATGGCGTTTCTGAGCCATCAAAATTACCCACAACCAGGTGCCAACTTCTAGCATATTTCTGTCACATTTTCAATTTTACACTGTCTATTTTTATCCTTTCCTTTCAGTTTCTTGTAAATTTCACTTCTCAGGTCTTCTAATTCAATCTCTTCAAACTTTCTTTTCTTACCTCTTCCTGTTACCTTATATGTTTCCTTCTTTCTACAACATTTGCACCATATCATTATTGACAATACTGTTATTGCTATCCCTACTAATGGTACTATTATTTTACCTATAAGTCCTTTCCCTACATTAGTAAACCAGGTACCTATTGACGCAATGCTATTTGTCAATCTTTCCCATACACTATCAACTTCCAGTGGTTTCAGTTCATTCTCAAGTTTAGTAATATTCTTTATATATGTTCCGATTTCTGCACTTTTGTCCGGAATATACGTGCAACAATGTTTTGTTTTCAATAATTTACAGACTCCGCCCTCTTTTGCTAACAATCTATCAAGAGCAAGTCAATTTTGCATAACCATAGATCTAATCGCAACCATTTCCGCATTAATCATTAGAAATCCTCCAGCAGTATCCGTTGATAAACGATCAACCACTGTAGACAATTTACATATTCTCCTTGAGTTCAGAATTACTCCCACTGAAGGTATCAATGCACCAAATATATCACCTATAATTTCTGAAAAACTAGCTCTTTTACTGCGTGTTAATTCATTATTATTTTCATTGCTCCCAGTGTTTCTTTTTACGTGGTATACTTTTGGAAAAACTATTCCAAAATAACAACTTCCATACCACCGTGCAGGAAGCCTAAAGTAAGCCTTATTCCCACACACATAATATATTCCAGGAAAAACTGAATCTGTTCCTCCTTTTAGTCCCCAACCTCCAAGAATTAAAAAATTATGTTCACATTAACATTGTTATATTCAGTCTTTAACCTATGAAGACACATTTTCACTGTCTTTACAAAATCTAGAGCCATAGCAGCTTGAGCCTTGCCAGGTGTATAAATACCCTCTTTCTCAGCCCAAGGTGGAAGATGAGCTTTATGCTCAGTCGCTTTCCTTTGGAAATTCTGTCTTCTATCTTCAATTAAGTTTAAAAATATCTTTTCTTCTTCACGTAATGAACATGTTAGATTGCTTCTATGTGCATTTGCTATGTCTATTAATTTCATTGTTAAGAAAAATTCTCCCATAAATTGTGCATCTTGACTACTAAGCACTGGGTTCTGATTCTTCCGAATAGGAACCTCTGAAAATATCACATCTATATTTGAATAATAATACTGAAGTTTCCCTGTTCTATAAAATAAACTAGTTAGTACGCTACATGATATTCCATAAGTTAAAGGCAAATGATGATAGGTTAAACCTTCTGCTACTGATTCAGGTAACTTCATACAGACATAACAGTCACTAACCTCCATTGTATCTACGTACTGAAACAATAATTTAGTAAAAACATTTAAACTAGTATCGTTATCTTTTACCACGTGATGAAAATCTGGTTCATCCTCTGCTTCTATTTCTACTCTATCACTTTTCAAATTATCTATCCTTCCTTTGGTGTCGTTGTTACTCTTTTTGTCCATTATCATAAGGTAAGGAATTGCTACGATCACAACTAACCACACTATAAGCACCACTATCATACTACATATGCATATAGCACAGCATCTTCTACAACATTTCTGTTTCGGTTTCCCAGAAACTCTGTCGTCAGCCATTTTTGTCTGTGAAGATTTCTCTTCTTTCTTTTTTCCTTTAAATTTTTGACGTTATCAAGGTGGTTTCACTTCTTTTTCATAAGTCAGTTCTGCACTTGTTCCTTCGTCACCACTTTCACTTGTCTCTGAACTTTCGCAGTCTTCGAGAATTATATAAGTCCAATCAGGACCTTTAAACTTATTGTTCACGACTTTCAATCTTTTGCTTTTTCGTTTTTCAGACCCACTTGTTTGTCCAGATAAGCTTGTTACTTCATTTACTTGTTCTGGGTCTTCACTTCGCGTTGCTATATGGTATTTCACTCTTTTAATGACACTGGGCCAATGATCACCCTTTCTGACCTTCTTGGGTTGCACTGTATCTTCACTTTCCGAGTCTTTTCCAAAAACTCCTTTATTCTCAAGGTGTGACACAAATTGTTTGTCCTTGATTTCAGCTTTCCACTCTATCTGCTCTTGTTCAGGTCTTATTGATGTCTCTTCAGTTGCCTGAATGTGAGTTTCTGCTAACTTGCCCTGTTCAGGATTGACGTTTTCATGCTTGAGGCTTTCTTGTTCGATGTTTTCTTTGCTTTCTTCTCCCTGAACGTGTTTTTCTTGACCTAGCTGGTTCTGATCAGGGCTTATTGCACTCTGTACTTCTGCAGCCTGACCGCGTTCTTCTAAACCTGTCTATCTCTGCTCAAAATTTGTTGTTTTGTTGATAGTTTGAGCCCAATTTCCTTTCCTTATCTGGACCTGCTCAGGTTCACTTATTGTTTCAATCTCCCTATCCTGAGTTTGTTCTTCTACACCTATCTGGTCCTCTCTAATTTCTTCTAATCTAGCTCTGCTCCTTGTTTTGATAAAGACTTCAGGTATATCCACCACAGGTATCCAGTCCTGACTTGTGCTCGGTTGTTCTTCTTCAGCTACTCCCGAATCTGTCACTTTGGATTCTTCAGCTGTCCAACCTTCAGCTTCCTCAGCTATTAATGCTGACTGAGGATCTCTTTCTTCAGGAGCTGGCACCCTTTTGGTGTGGCTTACATGAATCCAATTAGGTAAGCCTGCACATTTCACTGTTGTGTTTGTAACCAATATAACCTGACAAGGTTCTCCCCACCTGGGTGATAAACACGTTTCTCTGGTGTGATGCTTCACTACCACCCAGTCTCCGGGGTTCAGATCATGCTCTTGTTCAGGCTGCCTGGAAACTGCGTCTTCTCCAACCTGGTGAGAGACAGAACGCACTAAGTCAGGTAATGCTTTGCAATAATCTAGAACCATATCATCAGTTATGTTCAGCAATTTATTTCCAGGTACATGTGCTTGTGTCATTGCTCTTCCCATGATGATTTCATGTGGACTCAATCCTGTATTTCTATCAGGAATGCTTCTGAGTCCCATTAAGACAAGAGGCAATGCATCTGGCCAATCCAATGATGTGGATGCATACATTTTTGACAATCTTGATTTTATTGTGCCATTCATTTGTTCCACCACTCCAGAAGCCTCTGGACGGTATGCACAGTGCAATTTTTGTTCAATTTTAAATGCTTCACAGATTATTCGAATTACATCAATATTAAAGTGACTTCCTCTATCTGATTCCAAAGTTACTGGGAAACCGAACCGTGGAATGAGTTCTCGTAACAACAGTTTTGCAACTGTTAGGCTGTCATTCCTCCTGGTAGGGTAAGCCTCCACCCA
Source organism: Calotriton arnoldi (assembly GCA_963921515.1). Lineage (NCBI taxonomy): Eukaryota > Metazoa > Chordata > Amphibia > Caudata > Salamandridae > Calotriton > Calotriton arnoldi. Next base: position 1,683,205 of record CAWUFW010003545.1, read on the forward strand.
CCTTGAAAACAGACACACTATGACAAGTACATATTTCAGCCCTTTACATGGTGGTAACTGAATGAAATCTAACTGTAATCTCACAAATGGACCCTCTGCTTTTCCGATTTTTCCCAGACCAATTACTGTTCTCCTTCCTGGATTATTCATTTGGCAAGTTAAGCACCTCTGGCAAAGACTCTCTGCTGCAGCCCTAAACTTTGGGTTGTACCAATTTTGTCTGAAGAGTCTAATCATGGCATCTCTCCCTACATGTGTGTCTCCATGATACATTCTGGCCATTTGTGAAATCAGGCAATCAGGCATGACTGGTCTGCCATCTGAGTAAACCCACACGTCATCATCTGTTCTTCGTGTGCACCCTATTTTTATCCAAACATCCTTTTTACTCTATTCAGCATCATCCTGCAATCGTCTCACATCATTCCATGTTTCAGGAGTTGAACATAGCATAAATTGGCAGCTGATTCCCATTCTTTCGACTTTTCTGTTAACTGCCATTCGATTTCTGGCACAGTGTTGAGCGATTAGGTCTGCATATCTGTTACCGGCTACCACCCAGTCATCTCCTGACTGGTGTGCGGCACATTTCACCACTGCCAATTCTTTTGGTGATTGTATTGCCTCCAATAATTCCTTTACAAACTGCCCATTTTTGATTGGGGATCCTGAAGAAGTCATGAAATCCCTCTGCATCCATAGTTGGCCAAAATCGTGCACAACCCCGTACCCATATTGACTATCCGTAAATATGGTTATTTTTAAATTTTTCCCAATTTTGGAGGCTTTGATCAAAGCAATTAATTCAGCTACTTGTGTAGATTTGACTCCTGGTAAATAGGATGCTTCGACTATTCCAGATAGTTCACATACAGCATAGGCTGCACTCAATTTGCCATCTTCATGCCTTAGGCATGAGCCATCTACAAACAGCTCCCTGTCTGCGTTTTTAAGAGGCATTTCCTGAATGTCAGGACGCGGTTTGGTACACAATTCTGTGACTTGTAAACAGTCATGGTCTGTGTCGTCCCTGACTTCTTCACAATATGGATCTGGTAACAAAGTTGCAGGATTTACAACTGTGCATCTAGCTATGGTCACATTCTCAGCTCCTAGAATTATTCGCTCATATTTTGTCATCCGACTAGGGTAAGATGCTGAGTTCTAGTTCTTGTCAACAGAATCACAACTGTATGTGGGACGAACACTTTGACAGGGTGTCCCATTGCGATTGATTCACTTTGTTCAATGCTCATACAGGTAGCAGCTACTGCTTTTAAGCAGCCTGGCAATGCTGCAGCCACTGGGTCCAATGTAGCAGAAAAATATGCTATAGGACGCCTGTCCAGTCCATGTCTTTGCGTTAAAACCGAAAGTGCACAACTTTCTCTCTCATAGCAGAATAATGTAAATTCTTTTGTATAGTCAGGCATGCCCAGGGCAGGTGCCTCACATAAAGCATTTCTTAATTTAACAAATGCCCTGGCACTTTCATCATCCCATTCAACTGAATCTTTTGCTTTCTTTTTGGTTAACTGAATTAAAGGCTTCGCCAGTAGTGAAAACCCTACAATCCATTGTTGACAGTATCCTACGATTCCATGAAACATTCTCACCTCTCTTTGTGTTACTGGCATTTTCATTTGCTTAATTATTTTTATTCTCTCAGAGGTTATTCTTCTCTTTCCTCTTTCAATTTGGTGCCCTAAGTATTTAACTGCTGTTGTACAAAATTGTAACTTCTCAGGTGACACTTTGTGTCCTTCCTCAGCCAAATGATTGAGTAATGCAATTGAGTCTGCGACACAATCGTCATGAGTTCTTGATGCTACCAACAAATCGTCTATATACTGCACCAAGACTGAATTCCTGGGCATTATTAATTTTTCTAGGCACCTTTTCAGTATCTGATTAAAAATGGAGGGACTTTCTGTGTACCCCTGAGGAACACGATTCCACACATAAACATGATTTTCGAATTTGAACGAAAACAAATACTGACTATCTGGATGTAATGGAATTGAGAAAAACGCTTGGCACAAATCAATTATGGTAAACCATTCTGCGTTCCATGGTATTTGATATAGGATTACTGCAGGATTTGGTACTATAGGACAACAAGGTACCACAATTTTATTAATTTTCCTCAAGTCTTGAACGATTCTATATTTTCCACTAGGCTTTTTCAACCCCATGATTGGCGAATTACAAGGGCTACTCATAACTTCTTTTAATATACCTTGTTTTACCATTCTGCCAATTTCCTCAGTAACTCCTGCTTTCACTTCAGCACTCATTTTCTACTGTCTGGCATTTGGGAAAATTGCGCCTTCTTTTACGATTATTTTTACCGGGTCTATATTTGCCATCAGACCTACTTCTTTTCCAGTAAAATCCCATACCTTTGAACTCACTGTAGTTTTTAACTCTTCTGGTAATTCATCGTTGGTTATCAAGGAGAACATTTCATCTACTTCCGTACCTTGTTTGGCTATGATGAATTTGTAAACATGATCTTCATCCGGGGTCTGTATTGCAACACCATCCGGTGTGCAGTAAATAGTGCAATTCATTTTGCACAGCAAGTCTCTGCCCAATAAATTTACTGGACTAGAATCACACACCACAAATTGGTGCATTTCTCGGAAGTTTCCAATTCTTACTTCCATGGGTTCGGTAAGGCGTGTTCTAATCTTTTGATTTGCTACACCTACAACTTGGATAGCTTCTCCAGAGAGAGGGAGGTCTGGGATGTCTGCTGTTCTTACAGTAGAACGGGTAGCACCAGTGTCCAACAGAAAAGTGATTTCATTACCTTTTACTTTCCCTTCAACATATGGACCTGACTGATCTACCGGCAAGGATGCGCCAAGTACGCATTCCTTTTCCCCCTCTTTTAGGCACCGTCATTGATAATCATATGGATTAAAATCATCCTGTAAAAGAAACTGTGAAGTTACATATTCATTCTTACCACTTCCTCCTTGATATCCGAGGTCTGTACCGTGCTTTGCTCTGCTTACATTACCCTGTATAGGGGCAGGTGGCAACTGACTCTGAGGATTTACACCCTGCTGTGAGTCATTCTGCGTCTGTGGATTTAAATTATGATTTGGGCCATTATTATTTTGAATCTTTTTACATTCGTTCTTCCAATGTCCCAACTTTCCGCATCCATGACAAGGAAATTTCTTTTTAGCCTCTTCTCTACTCATTCGTCCTCTTACCTTTCCACCATTCCCTGTGTCACCATTCGTTCCAGATTCTTTTCCCTGATTTTCCATTGGATTATCTAAATTAATTCCCTGTCGCTCAGCCATTTTCACTTGAGCCCACATCACTTTTCTTGTAGTTTCTTGTGTCTATCCTCAATGTCATCTCCACAATATTTAGCATATTTCAAAATCTCATCAATAGGCTTTCCCTGCCAGCATAACATGTGTTGCTTGATCATTTGACAAATCTCTGGTTTTAGACCATAAACAAATCGATAGACAAACTGACTCATATTTTTGTCTCCAATATCCTCAAAACCGCTATACTGTTTGAACACCTGCAATAGATGTTCATAGTAGGCATGTACCGATTCAGTTGCTTCTTGGGTAGTTCTGTCTATTTTCACCCAATCTGTTTCTTTGGGTGGTATTTTCCCTTTCAAATAAGATATTACCTGGTGATACTTTTTCATCACATCATTTGATGGAGCACCCGTCTTTCCATCCCTAGGATACTCTTCACTAGGCCAGTCGATTGTAATTTTACAGTCTGTCCATAAATCGGCAGGTTCCACTATGTCAAACAAACCATCTAGGTCTTTTAGCAAAACCTTTGAAACCTTCACAAACCTCTCAACCTGCTTGTACCATTCAATTGGTTTTTCTCTCAACTTTGGAAAATCATTTGTAAATGACAAAATATCTTGCCTACTCCATGGGACATGAACATAGCCTCCTCCCGGAACCTCTCGCATTGGGTACATCTGTTCTACCTTTCCTGTTTCCTTCAATAAATACTCAGATGTTGTTCTAGGCGAACGTGCTTCTTCCTTTTTCTTTGTCCATCTAGTTTTCCATTTATCCAATTCTCCCCATTTCTGTAAAACTGTCATTAATTCTTTAACTTGTAATTTTCTACCAGATGTATTCATATTTTCTAAGTCTTTGTCAGTAAATTCTGCTCTATATGGTTTCTGCAATACTTTTGACTTACTTATTTCAATTCCCATCTCTGAGGCCAAATCCGTTAACTTTTCATGGAATATTTTTACATTTCTGGTTATATTCCTACATACGAACAGTAGTTCTTCTTCACTGTAGGTGTTTAAACGATCTACTCCTACATTTCCAGCTATCAATTCTTCTAATTCAACTTTTAAAATATAAATGTCCAAGATCTTTGGGGGTGAACTCTGTCTGTCTACTCCTTGTGCCCATCTTTCTAAATCTTCTGGAGTTACTACTGTTGCACTTTTAGTTCCTGAAGATGTGATTATATTTACATCCTTTGAGCAACCAGGTGTGACTCTTCTGGGAGTGCTATTTGCGGATTCTCGAATATGTAAATCCATTAGTGAAATCATAGATTCACAATCACTGATATGATCTTCAATTATTACAGCTTCATTTTTAGGGATATCCATAGGTGTAGTCATAACTAAAGGTTTCGGGCAATTTACCTTGTCTCCATATAAAGGAACCACAGGACCAATGGATACAGGTATAGTCAGAGATTCAGGATGTACATTCAACTGAGTTATTTTCTGTATTAATTCTGTTCTATTTCTGTCTAATGCCTCTCTTTCCTTATCCTGAAGTACCCTATTAACTGGTGGATTATGCAGTACTTGAGGTACTAACGGTGTTCTCAGAATTGGTGCACTTGGGGTACATCCACCCAGCCCTTCCTGGTATGGTGGAGGGTTCTTTAATATTTCTTCCATGAATTCATCTTCAGATTCTCCAAACCCTGTCAAGTGTTTAGTCTTTTCTTTGCATTTGCTCCCTAGCTGTTCATCAGCCATAAATACGGGATACAAACCCTCAGAAATCATCGCTCGTCTCCACTGTTTCATCTGACTTTCTCTTGTCTCATTTTGGTGTCTAGGGAAAAATCCCCTATAACCCCTATTGCTCCTGGGTCTATCACGCTCAAATGCTTCTGTCTCCCATTCTTCTAGGGCTTCGTACTGCGTTAATCTTGGTCTGGGTTCTAATTCATTCATTCTTATTCTTAAATTTTGAAGAATTCTCCCATTGAAAGTACCATTTTCTGGGAAAGCTAATACTCCGTCATCTTTTGTATATTCTATCCAATTTTCTAACCATCCACAAGTATGATAACCCCTATCCATCATCATGAATGAGGCGGGCGTTTTTGCTGGTGGAATGAGAATTCCTTCCCTAGTTTTGATAGGCTTATCCTTCTTAAAATAATTCTTAATCTTTTGTAGGAATGACATTTTTCTCTTTTCTCCATACATTTTGAGTAAATATCTGTTTATTGAATTATATTCTGCAAAACCTAGGAATCTCCTGTCTGGACGTATTCCTATTAAAGTCGGATCGCGTTTCCACATACAATTTCCACTGTCCACTAATATTTCGACTTCTATTCTGATAACCAATCAAATTCCAGCTTGCATTTGTCTCGGGCCCAATCCTAGCGCAGTTTTTCTGTGACGTCTATCCACTCTCTCTGATGACCCCTCCTTTACAATCTGTGCTTCTCTGTCCCTTGCTGTGTCGACCAATCCCAGCGCGACACCTGTGACGTCAGTATTACTCCTAACTACTGACCCCTCCTTTACAAGACACGTTCTACGCCCGCTGATCCAACCAATCCCAGCGCAGCGCTTGTGACGTCAGCTTCTACTCCGGCAGCTGACCCTCCCTTTACAAAAAAATCTTACGCAAACTTTAATTCCTCAACACTTTTCATTAAAATTTTAATAACAACATATAAACATTCGCTATCTTGCCAGTTTCCCTAAATTGAAAAGGATAGATTTTCTCACACTTAGTAAAACCCTTCCGTTTACTAGACATACACTACAAGAAAAGGGTCCCAAGAAAGGATGAAAACCAAGACCTCCGGACCAGGTTCAGGACAGGATAGATGACCTCTCTACCAACGACGCCTGCGCCGTTCCCCTCTCTGACACTTCGTTCCTCCTCGATTCTTCCGCGTCTTCTTTTAATAGAGTCCGCCACCTCAGGACTTCTTCGGACAGCGGTTCAGTCTGCAATCGATCAGCTCTCGTCTATGTCAGCATCTGAGCCTAAGTGCCTCCAGCTCTCTCTGCTTCCTGCACTCTGTGTGCTCTGCGCTTATGTCCGTCTGCTCTAACTAATTAGCTAATTCTATATCTATTATACCCTTCTACGCCCATGTACCTCCAATTAATGTTTCAAAATTATGGGCCCACTATTTCTGATTGGACAGGGACAGGGGTTGATCCTCACACCATGTCAATTTAGTTCAATTTTCTTAAGCCCATTGTTTTTAAAATACCGCCCCTTTCAATTAATACATTTGCTTTATTTCCCACCCGTTTCACAACGATTTTAATACAAAGTATATACAAAATGTATCAATTTGTAGGACATTTCAGATGAACTGTGAAGGTGATCAGCGGGTCATGTCCTTGGACATCTTCCAAGTTGACTTCATCGCTTTGCTTTGTTAGTTTTCAGAGCGCATGCGCAGGTCACATGGCTCTCGAGCTGCTGTTTAGCCAACCCAGGCCCACTTTACGAACTAATAGAAATCAAAGAAGAAACATATTAAAATCAAAAATAAATGTTTTCACTGTATACCCCCTACTTCTACTCTATTCCCATTTAACTATAAAAATCTATCCCGCATTAGTAGCGTTTGAATACCACATTATTAATTGCAGCAATGCGAAAGCTTTAGCATGTGAGAACATTAAGCAGCCATTTTAGCATACACTGCGCAGAAGCAAAAGTTTCCCTCCAAGCAAAGAAAGACGTCATACCACGTGACATGGTTGACACATGCGCAGTAGAATTCCCGCGCTTTAGCGGCCATTTTGGATTAGACAAGGATTATTTATTAGTGAAAACACATAGGCAAGCATCTCTCAGATAAAAATGTTGTGTTTGCACATTATTAATAATGACATTACAAAGTTTTAGTACAATTAATTAATACTGTGAGAGGATTGCTTCCGAGCAAGTCTCATTGTGAGTCCTTGCTCCATCAAGGGCATGCTGGAATATAGCAGATGAAATCTTCAAATGCATCATTTGGGAGGGTTCACGGGATGGGGAAGACGAGTGACCAGTGCTTAATTTGAGCCACTGTTTTCAGGTGCTCGGGACCAGCACTTAATTGTGAGCACCGGTGCTTGTGACAGCCTGCCACAAGGTGGCGCAGTCTAGCTAATTTAGAGATGACCACAACAACAGTTAATTATTAATGCTATATTCAGTAAAATGACTATTGCCTGCCGCCCAGGCCATTCTTATAGCTTTGGGGGCCTGAAATAGTCCGAATTGTCAACCTTGTAGGAGTGTGATGGTTAGTAGTTATGTTGTTACTATCATTGGCAGCACAGCAGGGCAATGTGTGGTGGAAGCTGCAGTGGCCTCCTGACGGGAGCCCTGGCACTTATTTTTTTTGTTTTACAAATTAAGCACCGTGAGGGATCTCAGTAATTGTTCCCTAGCTAAACAACATGGCCTCTGTGACACAGACTGAAAGGTGCCTGTGTCAACATGTATGATTAGATTTTTTGAGAAGGCCAATAAGAAGTGGTCCAAATTCGAGGCGTCCTTTTGGAAGTCCATAATGAATTTGAATGTATCTGCCTTTTCCATCTCCATTTCTATGCAGACCTAACCAGTCTCAGCTGTTGAGCAGCACTCAAGTTTAGATTAAATACTGTACAAAAACACTAGTATTTTGGTTAGCTATGGGCTCAGAAAAAACACGTTTCTACAGTTTAGATACCTGTTATTACCACTAGATGGTAGTATTGCCTCATTCTTTTGCACCACTGCACATTTTTCACAGGCCGTGTCCATTTCATGTGGGAACAGGGTGAAAATGATTTTAGAAATATCCACTTAAGGGATAATGTAGGTGTAAATTGTGTGGACAGGGAGACTAAGTCTGTGCGTTCTGTTGCAGCAGGCCACAATGGAATTTGACTGTCGCAAATATTGCCCTGTTATCGCCTATGTCCTTCTATTTGGTGGACTGGGTGGGTTTTGGTGAGCCAAACAGCCAAGTGCTTGATGGGACAGACATATCACTACTGTTGTAGCAACGAAATGCACGTGGTCCTCCACAAGAGAAGTCAATAGGCACATTTTTGCAATGAAGTGAGAACTATAAAATATATATAGGACATATCAATAATACACAGGAACACTGTAACTATGCATTGATGCATCTGCGACGTTGTCAGCATGGTTATGAATCTGCCGCATAGAATCGTCCTCTACTGCATAATTTGCAGATTACAACAAAAAAAATAGTTCTATCACAAACGGATCAAACGTTACTCCAGAACAAGGTACACATAGTGCCACGTAACGGCAGGCACTTTAAATAAAGCTGGTTGGTCTCTTTTTTGCTGTTGATTGCTGTATTCAGGTATCAAAAAAGTACTAATGAGGTGAAAATGTTACCCAGATCATATTAATATGCTCAATTGATGGAGTAGGGATGGGCATTTTCTCGCAGGGTAGAGATGATAATGGCTCAGAATGTGCTGGATGATGCCACATAATTTGAATTGCCAAAGAAATTAGCTTAAAACCAACGAGCTTTACAAGCAGCTCTTAGAAGGAACTGCAGGGTTTGTCACAGCACAATTCATATACCTGAGTTTGCCATGGGAAAATCGAGCACTCAGCTCCATGCTGCTCCTGTCTGCCATAGTTCTCTGCGCGTCAATATGCCACCCCGTCAGGTTTTCAGCTCAAAAAAGCTATGTCCAGAAATATGCAAATGCTCAAATGATTCTCTACTTGGGATTATAAGTGGATTTCTCTCTAGAATATTTTGGAATAAATGGTCCAGCTCAGTGCCTTTTAAAGTACATTGTACAAAAGAAATGACCTAAAAGCCATAAACCTGAAGTGACTCTGAGGAGTAACTACAGAAATAGTCCCAATATTTTATGGTTTCTGTGCTGGAATAATATGGAGTCCTTCACCTCATAGCCGCGGTACAGTGACATCCCTTTGCATGCGTTCCTGTTCTGAGACATCCATTGTGTTATGGTTCAGGATTGAGGCTGTTTGTTGTAGTTTCGTGGTTCTTAATATTGGCTTGTGGTAGGGAATAGTGAAGCTAACATTTTGACGGGTCACAATGTAGTGACCAGAATATTGCAGACATAATATGGACGAGGTAAGTACACAGGGGGAGGTATGGATTTAATGTTCTTAACATCACTTCTATATACTCGATGATGATATATATATATATATATATATATATATATATATCACTGCTCCAAGGTTGTCCACCTGTAAGTAGCACTCGAGCAACAGCTTGATTCATGTGTAGGTAAGGACGGGGAACCGCCCGTAGGAGCCGCTCCATAGTGGAGCAGTGATTTATAACGCGGCAGTCCAGCCTCGGAGTGTGCACCACCCCGTAAGATTGGGGGCCACGAAAGTGGAACAGCAGCTGTATATAGGATTGTGGACGGGCCCACCTGTGGAGTCCATACAGGACTTGATTATGTGCTACCCGCACTACACTTCCCAGAAGGCACAGTTTCATTCGAGCCTCCCATTGGGGGGGTGTGTCAGAAGTGGGTCAGCGGTGGCGCACACCGTTCCATTAAAGCCTCTGAAGAGAAGCATATGGTGCTTCGAAATGCGTCAGGCAATACCACTATGGAGCGGCTCCTATGGGCAGTTCCCCGTCCTTACCTACACATGAATCAAGCTGTTGCTCGAGTGCTACTTACAGGAGTAGTTAACCTTGGAGCAGTGATATATATATATATATATATATATATCCAAGAAAGAAGTGACTCAAACAGATAGATTCACCAAAGAACAAAAATATATATGAGTCACTTCTTTCTTGGATATTTTATTTCTTTGTGACTCATTGTATCCTTTGGGATCCAGATTTTTGCCCTGGCTGGCTGTTGTTTTCTTGTGATCCTCCATCTTCAAGTATATATATATATATATATATATATATATATTTATATTTAAATTGCAGTTATATAGCTCTTACTACCCCTAACGAGGCATCGAAGCAAGTAGCACACTACTCTGTAACCCAAAAAGGATTAGTGGTGGATTAGTATAGGGAAATATGAGTTAATTTGAGCGGTGGACATGTGAGTCTGTTAGTTGGATTGAAAAGGATAATGTAGGGATAAAAGAGGGATGGGTCTAGAAAGTGTTTCTTTGGAGATCACAGCAGTAGGAGCAGATTTGGGATGAGTAAAGGCGAGATGGAGGGGAGAAGAGTCTCTAGAAGTGGATTAGGGTGAAAATTGAGGTATTGGATGATTTCAGGAGGTATACATGAGGGAAGGGTTTAGAAAGGTTTGTTTGGGAGATCTAAATAGTAAAAGAGGTTTGAGATAATGCAAGGAGGGATAGAGGAGGGAAGAGTCTAGAAAGGATTATTTTAGGGAACACAGAAGTAGAATGAGGTTTGGGATGAGTCAGAGAGTCGAGGTCGAGTATATACTGATTGAGCTATAGGGTAGCACATTGGAGAGGCTGTATATATATATATCTATATCTATCTATATAACTCTATCTATCTATCTATCTATATATATATATATATATATATTCACTGAAAAAACCATAGGTTTCAGGCACGTTATAGTTAGAAATTAGCATTTAAAAAACCTTAGAAATTCACTGAAAAAACCACAGGTTTCAGGGACGTTATATTCAGTTGGACATTTCACTCGTACAAAACCAAAGAAATTCCGCCGTTATAGTTAGTTCAGCTAACTATAACTCGCGCCCCCGCAATGCACTGCTAATGACATCACATATTACATCATTCATGACATGGGCAGTGACATCACTGATTACATCACTGATGACATCTCAAATGACTTCACTGATGACATCACAGATGACATCATCCAGTAAATGTGTGTTTCTGTAAAGTTTAAATATGTTTTTTATATATATATATATATGACAAGGTGTATTGAGGAATGAGTGGGTGTATAAGTGCCTGAATAGATGATTTAGTAGGTGCGTGACTGACTGTATAAATGAGTGATTAAACGTGTCTTACTGAATGCACGGGTTAGTGACTAAACTGTGTAAATGTCGGTATCAGTCAGTCAGTTGGTGTGTAAGTGGCTGCATGGGTTGGTGAGTAGCTACATGAGTATGTATATGGGTTATTGATTGGTTATCTGAGTATCTGTATGGGTGCCTGAGTGTCCGTGTGGATGGGTGGGAGGTGTGTGACTCTGTGCATAGATATGTGAGTGGTTGATTCACTGGGTGTATGGGTTCAAGAGTACATGTGGAAACAGCTGTATGGGTGGTTGAGTGTATGAATGGGTGTGTTGGTGAGTGAATGGATGTCTCAGTGGTACATGTCCAAGTAACTACATATGTAAAAGGCAGTGTATGTGAGAGTTGGAGTATATAAATGACAATACGTGAGAGTGAGTGATTGTGAGAGTGGCTGTATGGATGAGTGTGTACTTGTATCAGTGATTGTATAAGAGAGTAAGTATGTGTTAGTATCTGTATGAATAAGTGAGGTGGTGTGTGTATAACTGTATAGGTGAGTAAATGGGAGTGTGAATGATTCTTTGCATGACTGACTAGGTGTGTGAGTAACTCTATGTATGAGTGGCGATGTGTGAGTGTCTGTATAGGTGTATGAGTGCAAATGATACTGCTGTATTTATAAGTGACTGCATGTAGGAGTGACTATATGGATGAATGAGTGGACGTGTGTGTAGACCTAGGAATCAGTGAGTGGGTATGTAGTAACTGGTATTGGTGTGTCTATGGTTTCAAAAATGGTAGTCTGTATTTTAGAGTGGTTGTATCAAAGATTATATTAGGTTTTGAGGAGGTGCATCACATTATCACGTAGATGATGTCATCAGTGATTTCATTTGAGATGTCATCAGTGATGTCACTGACCATGTCATGAATGATGTAATATGTGACGTCATCAGCAGTGCATTGCGGGGGCGCGAGTTATAGTTAGCTGAACTAACTATAACGGCGGAATTTCTTTGGTTTTGTACGAGTGAAATGTCCAACTAAATATAACGTCCCTGAAACCTGTTTATTTTTTCAGTGAATTTCTAAGGTTTTTTAAATGCTAATTTCTAACTATAACGTGCCTGAAACCTATGGTTTTTTCAGTGAATTTCTAAGGTTTTTTAAATGTTAATTTCTAACTATAACGTCAATCAATCAATCAATCACAGAATTTGTAGAGGGCACTACTTACCCGCGAGGGTCTCAAGGCGCTAGGGAAAAAAAGGGGGGGGTGCTGCTACTGGTCGAACAACCAGGTCTTGAGTAGCCTCCTGAAGGTCAGCAGGTCTTGGGTCTGTCGTAGGCTTAGTGGAAGGGTGTTCCAGGTCTTGGCGGCAAGGTGGGAGAAGGATCTGCCGCCGGTGGTAGTTCTTCGAATGCGAGGGACGGTGGCGAGGGAGAGGTCGGCGGAGCAGAGCTGGCGGTTGGGGACGTAGAAGAGGAGTCGTCTGTTGAGGTAGGCTGGGCCAGTCTTGTGGAGTGCCTTGTGTGCGTGGATGAGGAGTTTGAAGGAGATTCTCCTGTCGACGGGGAGCCAGTGCAGGTTCCACAGGTGGGGGGTGATGTGGCTGTGGCGTGGTACATCGAGGATCAGGCGTGCGGAGGCGTTTTGTATGCGTTGCAGTCGCTTGATGAGCTTGGCCGGGGCTCCCGCGTAGAGGGCGTTCCCATAGTCAAGTCTGCTACGACGAGGGCCTGGGTGACTGTTCTTCTTGTGTCTGTCGGGATCCACCTGTAGATCTTGCGAAGCATGCGGAGGGTGTTGAAGCAGGAGGATGAGACTGCGTTGACTTGCTTGGCCATGGAGAGCGTTGAGTCGAGGATGACTCCCAGGTTGCGTGCGTGGTCGGTGGGTGTCGGGGCTGCTCCCAGCGTCGTTGGCCACCAGGAGTCGTCCCAGGCTGAGGGGTTGGAGCCGAGGATGAGGACCTCTGTCTTCTCCGTGTTCAGTTTTAGTCGGCTGATCTTCATCCAATCGGCGACGGCCTTCATTCCTTCATGGAGGTTGGATTTGGCGGAAACGTCTCTGAAACCAATGGTTTTTTCAGTGAATATATATATAACTCACGCCCCCGCAATGCACTGCTGATGACGTCACATATTACATCACTCATGACATGATCAGTGACATCATTGATGACATCACTGATAACATCTAAAATGCGAAATGTGATCCACGCGTTTCGGCTCGTCCGAACCTTGATAACGATACAAGACATCATTGTAGCTTCCTTATTTAAATGTATAAATGCCTCCAGTTGCCAACATTAACAAAGGACTACATATTACTTTAATCCAAAAAGCTGGTGGCCATATTGGCCTGGTCACGATGTGAAAATTCAGGAATTGATACAATAAAGAAAAGAAAACAAGTGTTAATATGCACACAATATCATTTCAGCATATCTTGCCCCGTGACCGCCGTACCTGTATGTTCGTCAGCGTGACTTGTTCATAATAAACATACTTAGGATTGCAAACATCAACATAAACAATGGACTACACATTACTTTAAAGTGAAAGGCTATCGGCCATATTGATCTGGGCACGTTGCGTATTATAATGGTTCTTAGACTAAAGAAAAGAAAAAAAAAGGGGTGTTAATATACACACACTATCCATAAATAAAGTTCTAGCGATTATAGTTCCATTCCATTTACAGCTCATTTGAGATGTCATGAGTGATGTCACTGACCATTTCATGAATGATGTAATGTCTGAGGTCATAAGCAGTGCATTGCGGGGGTGTGAGTTATAGTTAGCTCAGGCAACTATAACTGCTGAATTTCACTGGTTTTGTACGAGTGAAATCTGAGTCTAACTATAATGTCCCTGTAATCTTTGGTTTTTTCAGTGAATTTCTAGTTTTTTTAACGTTAAGTAAGATGCCTATCACAATGGATGGTGGGGGTTGGAAGCAGGGCCTGGCCTGGCATTGTGCTGCCCCCACCCAAGCTTGCTGCTCCTGCCTCCCCTCCTCCTTGCCATCCATTGTCCAAGTCCATGCCCCTGCTCCCTCATTACAGCCCTGGGTGGCCGTTGTTCTGCAACTGGCCTTCCCGCCTTCTCTGAACAGTTAGCTTGCTGCCCCATCCACCTCCTCCCTATCCTCTGTTGTCTGAATCCATGCACTAGCCTTCTCCCTCCTGCCATGCATGGTCTGATGTGCTGCCACTGCCCCTCCATTTAGCATGATGTCCCAGTCCACTCCTCCTGCCCTCCATTGCCCAATTCTATGCCCCATCATTGACCTCCTGCTTAGCCTCTGTGCTTAGCTTGCTGCCCCTACTCTCCTTCCCCCTGCCCTCCGATGTCTGTGTGCATGCCCCTGCTCCATCCTTTTTGACCACCATGTTCCATGGACCTGCCCCTCCTATCTACTCTGAGTGTTCTGTTGAGCTGCCACTCCCCTCCCACCTGCCTAGCATTGTCAGATAACTGTAACCTGTCCCTGCCACCTCCACCCTGCCTGTCCACGTTCCATGCCCCTATCCCCTTCCTCCTGTCCTCCATGGTCCATTTTACTGCCACACCCTTCTGCCCTCCCTGGTTTGTTGTGCTGCAACTGCTCCTCCTGCCTGCCCCGCATGGTCTGTTGTGAGGCCCCTTCCCCTGAACTCTCTTGTCTGTGCCCAGCTCCTACCCCTCCCTTCTATCCTCCATGGTCATTTCTGCATGCACCTGCCCCCTCCTTCTCACCCATCAAGGCCATTGTGCTGCCACTAACCCTCCCGCTTGCCATGCATGGTCTTCTGTGCTGCCACTGCCCCTCCCACCTTCCCTGTGTGGTCAGCTAGCTGCCCCTGACCCCCTCCCACCTTCCCTCCATGGTCTGTGTGTATGCCATTATAGTCTCACTGTTGCTCTCCATGGTGTGTCTTGCTTCTAGTGCCCATCCTGCCTGACCTCCATTGTCAGCTTGCTGCTCCTGCCCTGCCCCCTTGCCCCCTGCCCTCTTTTTTCCATGTGCAGACCCATATTCCCTCCCTCCTGGCTTGTCTGTTCCATTGTAATGCCCCTGATCCCTACCTCCTGCCCTTTATGGTCCGTTATGCTGCAGCTTTCTCTCCTGTCTGTCCATTATGGTCAGCTAGCTGCCATTGCCTCTTTCCCCTCTGTTCTCTGTTCTCTGTTGTCCATGTGCATGGTCCTGTCCCCTCCCTATTGCTTTCCATGGATTGTTGTGCTGCACTCCCGTCCCGCATGCCCTGTGTTGTGTATTGTGCTGCTGCAAACCCTGATGCCTGCCCTGTAAGGTCAGTTTGGTGCACCTGTCCATGTCCCTCCTGTCCTCTGTTATCCGAGTCCATGTCCCTACCCCAATTCCTCCTGCCTTCCATGATCCAATGTACCATACTTGCTAACATTTTGAACTTGGTAAGAGGGAGATTTTGAAAAAAAAACTGGGGTATTGATTTCCCCATTGACTTACATTGAAAAAGAGGAGATTGTAGACAGGCAACGGATCAAATAAAGCCCATTTGGGCTTAAAAACATTGGGCGTTTCCTGGCTGAATCGGGTCTGTTGGCATGTATGGTTGTACTACCACTGCCTCTTCCTTCTGCCCACAATGGTCTATTATATTGCCACAGCCTCTCTTGCCTGTCCTTCATTGTTGGTTTGTTGCCCCTGCCCCCCTTTCCACTGCCCTCCATAGTCTGTTGTGCTGCCACTGCCCTTCCTGCCTACCCAGTGTGGGCAAATTGTTGCCTCTGCACCCTCCTACCTGCCTTCAATTTTCTGAGTCCGTGCCCCTGACCTCTGCCTCTCAACAGTATCCTAATGAACAACTAGATTGCTAACATTCTATATTTATTACAAAAGTGTGGCACGCCTGACGTCATCTTGATGTAATCAAAACTGTAATACCTAGAGCATTTCCTTTAGAAATTACAGAAATGAGAGGGTCTTATTGCATCGAAATTATGGTTAGTGCTCTAAAAAACTAAAATGGGGACATATTTTCTGAGTTTTCAAATATGGACAAAGCACTTTTAAATTATTTGTTATCTTTATGTTTTTTTATCCAGTTGACCACTTGATTAAATGTTGCACTTAGGGGAGAGGATGTGGTATTACTTCCAGAGCTGCAGACTTTGCAACTGGGGAACCAGGTTGGAGTTTCTGCTTCAGCTCGACATTCTGTGATTCTGGTCAAATCACTTAATCTCCCTATGTCTACAACCAACATGAATTTGTCCTTGTGTGATGTAACCAATGCTCATGTAAAGCACTCCAATACCTGACCAGTCTGCACTATATAAAACTGCAAAAAAACAAAAAATAAAAAGTGTTTGCACACTTCTGTCATTGGGCTATACGTGGGCTACATCTGGGTGATATTTGTGCAACATTTGGGCTCTTTTGTCTCTGGTGGCCATCTTGGGAGATTTAATTATTATGAAATTTCCTAATTTCCAGATTTACTGCAGTCTCCTCAGTAGGAAATGCTTTCAGTTTTTTACTTTGATTCCATCAAGAAGGCATTCAGATGTGTCACACATTCGCTATAAATTCTGAATGTTAGCACTCTAGTTGCTCATTAGATCACTGTAGTAAAGCTACTGCTCACTAGGGAAGTCTGCTGCTGGTATTGAAAGTGCATGTTTCAGTCTGCATGTCAGAATTTTTTAATGAAATAGAAGAGGATTTGAGAAGTCACTCAAAATGTGCCCTAATTTTTCTTTCTTCAGCACTCATCATAATTTCGATGGCAAAGTAAACCCCCTCAGTTTGTTCCTTTTTAAATTAAATGTTTTAAGTGTTACCAGTTTATTCCAATCAAGATGGCTTCAGGTGTGCCATACTTTTGTCATAAGTAAGACTGTTAGCGCTCTAGTTGTTCTTTAGAACACTCTGGGACATTCTGTCTTTGGGCTATACGTGGGCTACATCTGGGTGATATTTGTGCTACATTTGGGCTCTTTTGTCTCTGGTGGCCATCTTGGGAGACTTATTTGTTATGAAGTTTCCTAATTTTCTACAGTCTCCGCAGTAGGAAATACTTTCAGTTTTTTACTTTGATTCCAACAAGAAGGCATTCATATGTGTCACATAATTGCCATAAATTCACAATGTTAGCACTCTAGTTGCTCATTAGATCACTGTAGTTAAAGCTACTGCTCAACAGGGAAGTCTGCTGCTGGTATTGAAAGTGCATGTTTCAGTCTGCATGTCAGAATTTTTTAATGAAATAGAAGAGGATTTGAGAAGTCACTCAAAATGTGCCCTAATTTTTCTTTCTGCAGCACTAATCATAATTTCTATGGCAAAATGAACCCCCTCATTTTGTTCCTTTTTAAATTAAATGTTTTAAGTGTTACCACTTTATTCCAATCAAGATGGCTTCAGGTGTGCCATACTTTTATCATAAGTAAGACTGTTAGCGCTCTAGTTGTTCTTTAGAACACTCTGGGAAGCTGCAGTAGAACACAAAGGAATCAACTGACAGCCTCTGCCATTGTTGGATGTACATGTTTTGCTGAGAATGTCAGACTTCATTCTCACATGACTGAGAAAGATAATGTGAATTTACAGAAAATATGCTCTCATTTTAGCTTCTAGATCACCTTCCAAACCTCTATGGGAAAAGTATGAGAAAATAGTTTTCTCTCAAACATGATTCATGATATCCCAGCAGAAGACTTTTTCACAGGGTAAAATCACCTTGGAACACACCACAATTCCAAAAATTAGTATGGTACCATCAACAAATGATTTATAATGTAACTAAAGTCTTATCACCCTTTATACGTTCTCCTTTTGGTGACCCTCAAAACCTTCCATTCACTACAATGCATTTTAATGGGGTGCTATCATGTATATTGGTCCCAAGATAGCTGCCAACACTTCTTGGATGAAGTGCTGACAGCCAATCAGATCTCACGATGAGATGTGTGGTTAGGCTCCGCCCAGATATATACATTTCTTTTTCCTTTAATATTTAAAAAACTATTGAACGGATTTACACCATTTAAAAAAAAGGTCGCTTTTTGAACCAAGAGATACCTTTTTGCCAAATTTGGTGTAATTCCGTTCAGCAGTTCGGGCTGTAGCCTTGTCTAAAGTTTCCTATGGAAATTAACATGTGGAAAATGCGTTTTGGGACTACCCTATTTTCTCAGCCCCCGCTTGACGAATCACCCCGAAAATTTCAAGACAGGAGCTGACCGGAGCGCCCCATTAGTTTTGAAAATTTCGCGAAGATTCATCAAATGGCACCAAAGATATTGGCAAAAGAAAAAACGCTTTTTGAATAGAAACAAGGTTCTAACTATAACTACCTACTGGCGACCGCCAGTAGGTAATATATATATATATATATATATATATATATATATATATATATATATATATATATATATGCAAAGAACTTCGCCACCGCAATCCTGCAGTTCACCAACAGACGAAAACAGACCCAGTTGTATGTACAACAGATTTTATTTTCAGATGCCCATAGAGTCCGCCATGACGCGTTTCGGCCTTCAGAAATATATATTACCACGGCAGAGACAATCCGGGTCCCCGAAATAAGGAAGGCACTCACGGGAATTCCAAGTGAAAAAAGGTTTACTGTGCAGACCCTCCCCCGCACCAACAGACGCGTTTCGGCGTTGCCACCTTCCTCGATGTCAGTGAGTGCATTCAAAACACACCATTTTAAAGTGCTCAGTGTGACGTGAAAAGTTCATCCATAAACAGCGAAGATGGCCTGACCAGATCTCAGTACAACCAGTATCGGTTATCACAACGGCGGCCATCTTAAAGCGTTCCTCTGAAATATAATGTTGTACTGGGCAAATCTATATACAGTGTATAAAATAAATGTAAAAATAAATATAAAACGGCAGGTTGCATACTCCGAAAAGAAGGGGAAAATTACGTTTTAAGTTAATTACTCAATATTGAGTTTCACCCCCTTCCAATCATGTAAAAATCATTAATACATAATTAACTTATCACATTCTATCAGCGTCCTGCCCATAAACTAAAGCCCTGAATGGGCATTGCTGACTTATGGTAACAGAATACATTGAAGGCACCCCTGCAGGTCAAGGAGAGATAATTAATAAATATTTTGCTTTTCAACATTCAATCCCCGACCAGCCTATGAAATAAAGCCCTGAATGGGCGGCGCCGACTTAGTGTCACAAAGTTGATAAGAAGCACGTTGTAGAGAACAATGACAAGCTACTCAAAAATCATAATTGGTTTTCTGCTTGTTATACACTCTTTAAGCATGTACAGATCAGTCCAAGTGGGACCAGAGTTCTTCAGTGGTGTTCAAACCTATTGGTACCCTAGTATTGAGTTCTATGATGTATTTTGACTCCATTTTCCGTAGGTTTCTCACCCTGTCACCTCCTTTTTCATGTTTGGGGACCTGATCTATACAAAAGAATTTTACTAAATCACAGTTACTGTTGTGGGCAATCTCGAAGTGGCGTGCCACTGGGTAGGCAGGGTCTTTTTTCGAGATTGCACGCATGTGCTCCAAAATGCGTTTCTTTGCTGGGTGGATGGTGCTACCCACATACCTTTTCGGGCAAGGGCACTTCAAACAGTACACCGTTAATTCAGAATTACAGTTAAGCAATAGATTAATCATTTTCTTATTTTGAGGTCCACTATTGGAAGTACTGTAGCTGTTAGTTTTCTGACTATATCTACATGCTTTGCATTTCATACACAGGAAAAACCCTGTAACACTGTCTTGTCGTCGAGGTGATGTATTATAATGACTAAACACCAAGTGGTCATTGATGGATTTACAGCGTTTATGCGTGATGAGAGGTTGGGCAGGGAGTACATCTTTAAGGATAGAGTCTGTTTGGAGGACATGCCAATTCTTTTTAAAGATGTGTGTTATTTCTGGTGTTTTGGAGTTGTAGCATGTGATCATTCTAGCGTGTTTCATATCAGTGCTTTGGCTACTCTTATGTTGTGACTTAGGTACCAGTAACTCTGGTCTCGGAAGAGTATCAGCCCTCGTTTCAGCGGTTTTAAGGGTCTGTAGAGAATAGCCCCTTGTTCTGAATCTCCTAAATGCTTCTGTCTTTGCAATAGTATATTCCTCTTCTGTCGTGCAGTTACGTTTCAACCGTAGGAGTATATATATATATATTCACTGAAAAAACCGTAGGTTTCAGGCACGTTATAGTTAGAAATTAGCATTTAAAAAACCTTTGAAATTCACTGAAAAAACCATAGGTTTCAGACACGTTATAGTTACAAATTAGCATTTAAAAAACCTTTGAAATTCACTGAAAAAACCATAGGTTTCAGACACGTTATAGTTACAAATTAGCATTTAAAAACCTTTGAAATTCACTGAAAAAACCATAGGTTTTAGGGACAGTTTTAGTTACTTGGACATTGCACTCGTACAAAACCCGTGAAATTCCCCCGTTATAGTTAGTTCAGCTAACTATAACTCGCGCCCCGCAATGCACTGCTGATGACGTCACATATTACATCACTCATGACATGGTCAGTGACATCACTGATGACATCACTGATGACATCTCAAATGACATCACTGATGACATCATCCAGTGACTGTGTGTTTCTGTAAAGTTTAAATATTTTTAATATATATAGGAAAAGACGTATTGAAGAATGAGTGGGTGTGTAAGTGTCTGTATGGATGATTTAGTAGGTGCATGACTGACTCTATAAGTGAGTGATTTAACGTATCTTACTGAATGCATGGGTTAGTGACTAAACTGGGTGAATGTCTGTATCCGTCTGTCTGTTGCTGTGTAAGTGGCTGCATGTGTTTGTGAATAGCTAAATGAGTGTCTATATGAGTTATTGAATGCTTGTCTGAGTATCTGTATGGGTGCCTGAGTGTTTGTGTGGGAGGGGTGTGTGCAACTCTGTGCATAGATGTGTGAGTGGGTGATTCACTGGGTGGATGGTTTCAAGAGTGCATCTGTGATAGACTGTATGGGTGGGTAAGTGTGTGTAAGAGTGTGTTAGTGAGTGAATGTATGTCCCAGTGGTACATGTGTGAGTAACTACATATGTGAAAGGCAGTATATATGTGTGTTGGAGTATATAAATAGCTATAAGCAAGAGTGAGTGATTGTGATAGTGGCTGTATGGATGAGTGTGTGCTTGTATCTGTGATTGTATAAGAGCGTAACAATGTGCTACTATTTGTATGAGTAAGTGAGCTGGTGTGTGTATAACTGTATAGGTGAGTAAATGGCAGTGTGTTTAATTATTTGCATGACTGACTAGGTGTGTGAGTATCTCTATGGATGAGTGGCGTTGTTTGAGTGTCTATATAGGAGTAAGAGTGCATATGATAGTCCTGTACTGAGTGACCGTAAGTATGAGTGACTGTACGGGTGAGTGAGTGGATGTGTGTGTGTAGACCTAAGAATCAGTGAGTGGGTATGTAGTTATTGGTGTTGGAGTGTCTATGGTTTTGCGAATGGCAGTCTGTAATTTAGAGTGGGTGTATCAAAGGTTATATTAGGGTGTGAGGAGGGGCATCAGATTATCACGTGGATGATGTCATCAGTGATGTCATTTGAGATGTCATCAGTGATGTCATCAGTGATGTCACTGACCATGTCATGAGTGATGTAATATGTGACGTCATCAGCAGTGCATTGCGGGGCGCGAGTTATAGTTAGCTGAACTAACTATAACGGGGGAATTTCACGGGTTTTGTACGAGTGCAATGTCCAAGTAACTAAAACTGTCCCTAAAACCTATGGTTTTTTCAGTGAATTTCAAAGGTTTTTTAAATGCTAATTTGTAACTATAACGTGTCTGAAACCTATGGTTTTTTCAGTGAATTTCAAAGGTTTTTTAAATGCTAATTTGTAACTATAACGTGTCTGAAACCTATGGTTTTTTCAGTGAATTTCAAAGGTTTTTTAAATGCTAATTTCTAACTATAACGTGCCTGAAACCTACGGTTTTTTCAGTGAATTTCAAAGGTTTTGTAAATGACAATTTTTAAATGTATTAATTGTTATATTAATTTTTTTCATACTGATTTACTACATTTTTAGAAACATTTTTTTTTTACATATTTTATTTTTTAAATTACATTGTAATTACATTATACATTACATTACAAAAAATACTTTCTCAGAATGAATTACTTTAGTTTAAATACTTTGCAGATAGGCAATAGACTTTTAAGTACAGTAGTTACAGTTGTTGCAATGGGCAACACATTTTCAAACACAATGCAACATTCAGCTCAATGTGAATTTCTAGTTAAATGCAATTAGTTACTTTATGGATTACTTTTGTAACCACAGGACTGGATCCTAGATTCAGTCCTGGTACATCTCCTGTAAACAGTTGAGTAAAAGCGTTTTGGTTACAGTCGTGATTTTTAAGGAATATTATTGTATTTTAAAAGTTGACACTTAGAAACTTTTTCTCATAGAATCACCAATGTTATCCTATGGAAGGAAATTCACTTAGCAGGTAAAAACTGTTATCGTTACTTTTTCTTACTCAGTGTTGGATCCTGGATCCAGCACTGGTGCATCTCCTGTAAACAGTTGAAAAAATGCGTTTAAGTCATACAGGCGATTTTTAAGGAATATTTGTAGTTTGTGAAAATCAACACTTTGAAACTTTTTTGCTGAAAACCAGTCAATCTTAGCCTATGAAGGAAATTCAAGTTACCGGTAAGTACGGTTAAAATTACTTTTGAGGATCAGTACTGGGCTGAAAGATGCAGCACTGAGGTCTCTCCTGATAACAGGTGAGTAAATCGGAATTCGTATTTCGGCTGATTTTAGAGGAATATTTTAAAGTTCCAAAACTCCACACTTAGAAGAATTTCCAAGTGAAACCAGTCAATGTTAGCCTATGGAAGGAAATTCAAGTTACTGGTAAGTACGGTTAAAATTACTTTTCAGGACCAGTACTGGGCTGAAAGATGCAGCACTGAGGTCTCTCCTGATAACAGGTGAGTAAATCAGAATTTGGATTTCGGCTGATTTTAGAGGAATATTTGTATGTTTCAAAAATCAACACTTAGAAACTTTTTCAGCAAAAAGCAGGCAATGATATCCTATGGAAGGAAATTCAAGTTACTGGTAAGTACGGTTAAAATTACTTTTGAGGATCAGTACTGGGCTGAAAGATGCAGCACTGAGGTCTCTCCTGATAACAGGTGAGTAAATCGGAATTCGTATTTCGGCTGATTTTAGAGGAATATTTTAAAGTTCCAAAACTCCACACTTAGAAGAATTTCCAAGTGAAACCAGTCAATGTTAGCCTATGAAGGAAATTCAAGTTACCGGTAAGTACGGTTAAAATTACTTTTCAGGACCAGTACTGGGCTGAAAGATGCAGCACTGAGGTCTCTCCTGATAACAGGTGAGTAAATCGGAATTCGTATTTCGGCTGATTTTAGAGGAATATTTTAAAGTTCCAAAACTCCACACTTAGAAGAATTTCCAAGTGAAACCAGTCAATGTTAGCCTATGAAGGAAATTCAAGTTACCGGTAAGTACGGTTAAAATTACTTTTCAGGACCAGTACTGGGCTGAAAGATGCAGCACTGAGGTCTCTCCTGATAACAGGTGAGTAAATCGGAATTCGTATTTCGGCTGATTTTAGAGGAATATTTTAAAGTTCCAAAACTCCACACTTAGAAGAATTTCCAAGTGAAACCAGTCAATGTTAGCCTATGGAAGGAAATTCAAGTTACTGGTAAGTACGGTTAAAATTACTTTTCAGGACCAGTACTGGGCTGAAAGATACAGCACTGAGGTCTCTCCTTATAACAGGTGAGTAAATCGGAATTCGTATTTCGGCTGATTTTAGAGGAATATTTTAAAGTTCCAAAACTCCACACTTAGAAGAATTTCCAAGTGAAACCAGTCAATGTTAGCCTATGAAGGAAATTCAAGTTACCGGTAAGTACGGCTAAAATTACTTTTCAGGACCAGTACTGAGCTGAAAGATGCAGCACTGAGGTCTCTCCTGATAACAGGTGAGTAAATCGGAATTCGTATTTCGGCTGATTTTAGAGGAATATTTTAAAGTTCCAAAACTCCACACTTAGAAGAATTTCCAAGTGAAACCAGTCAATGTTAGCCTATGGAAGGAAATTCAAGTTACTGGTAAGTATGGTTAGAATTACTCTTCAGGACCAGTACTGGGCTGAAAGATACAGCACTGAGGTCTCTCCTGATAACAGGTGAGTAAATCGGAATTCGTATTTCGGCTGATTTTAGAGGAATATTTGCACAATGGTGAAGGGAGGGGCGGGGCCTGAGGTTACATCTGTGCAAACGCGCCCCGTGGCGCGTTTTAAGTTGGGGGATTAAGTCCCCTTGAATCCTGAGGGTCCCTAGGGGCCAACTAGCCCACCAGGAACCTCCAATATGCGCCAGGGGGCTGCGTTGCAGAGACGTGTAGAGAGGCCACACCCCTTTTACACCTCTCTGCAACGCAGCTCTGTGGCGCTTTCTGGATGTACCTGTTGGGCTAGTTGGCCCCAGAGACCCTCAGGATTGAAGGGGATTTAATTCCCCGTCTTAAAACGCGCCACGGGGCCTGTTTGCACACATGTCACCTGAGCCCCGCCCCCTCCCTTCACCACTGTGCAAACGCGCCCCGTGGCGCCTTTTAAGTTGGGGGATTAAGTCCCCTTGAATCCTGAGGGTCCCCGGAGTCCAACTAGCCCACCATATACATCCAAAAAGCGCCACAGAGCTGCGTTGCAGAGAGGTGTAAAGGGGCGTGGCCTCTGTACACCTCTCTGCAAGGCAGCCCCCTGGCGCATACTGGAGGTTCCTGGTGGGCTAGTTGGCCCTCAGGGACCCCCAGTATTCAAGGGGGTCGTTCCCCTCTGCAAACGCGCCAGGGCGCGTTTGCAGAGTGGTGAAGGAAGGGCGGGGCCTGCGGGCCCGATCGTTTTTTTGTTTGTTTTTTGTCCCCTGAAGGGGGCTGTGTGGCCCCCTTCCTTTTTTCTGTTTTTGGGCTCTGGGGACCCCATCCCCCAGGGCCTTACCCCTTTTTTAAATTTCAAAATAAAAAAAAACGGGAAGGGGGCCGCGTGGCCCCCTTCCCCGGGCCTGTATTGGCCCCGGGGACCCCATCTCCCGGGGCATGGCCTCTATTTTTATTTTTAATATTTTGAGGGGGGCTGCGTGGCTCCCGTCCTGTCATTGCAAACAGCAGTGTCCCGGGGGTAGGCACCCCGGGACACTGCAGGAGCCGGCCCTGGGGGGTGGCGGTCCCCAGGGCCACCACAGGCTCCAGGAGGGGGGCCGCGCGGCCCCCTCCCATCGTGTGCACAGCCCCGGGGAGGTGGTGGTCCCTGGGGCTCTGGGGGTCCATAACGGACCCCCATATTTAAATGTTTAGTGCCCCGGGTAGGTGGCGGTCCCCGGGGCGTGTGGGGGGGCTGGAGCCCCCCCACACAGGTTTTTCATTTAAAAAAAAGAAGCCCCGGGGAGGTGGTGGTCCCCGGGGCTGCGGGAGGGCTCAGAGCCCTCCCGCACCATTATGCATAAAGCCCCGGGGGGTGGCGGTCCCCGGGGCTTGGGGGGCCCTTAGAGGCCCCCCACACATAAAATTAACCCCCCCCCCCAGCATGCCCCCGGGACTTGGCCCACCCGGGGGCCAATTAACATTTTTTTTTTTTCGGCAGGATTCGCGCACCCTGAGCGCATCCTGCCGATTTTTTTTTTTTTTTAAATGCTTTTTTTTGCCCAGGGGGTCCTTGTGGGACCCCCTGAGCAGGCCTAGGGGGTTAGGGTGTTTCTACCCTGCCCCCTTTGTGCGTTTTGCGCACTTGTTTCTTTTTTTTTTCTCGGCGGGATACGCGCACCCTAAGCGCATCCCGCCGATTTAAAAAAAAAAAAAAAAAAAAATCTTTTTTCTGCCCAGGGGGTCCTTGTGGGACCCCCTGAGCAGACCTAGGGGGTCAGGGTGTTTCTACCCTGCCCCCTTTTTGCGCTTTGCGCACTTGTTTCTGTCCCTCGGTTCTACCGAGGGACAAAATGGCTGCCAACACTTCTTGATTTGGAGTGTTGACAGCCAATTAGCATGCAGCTCGTGATCGGGAGGGTACGCGGATCCGACGCGCCCATAGATATATATGTGATTTTAATTGTGAATTTCTCAGGAACTACTGAACGGATTTACACCATTTTAGCAAAAGGCACCAGTCTGAACCAAGGGCTACCTCTTTGCCAAATTTGGGGTAATTCCGTTCAGCAGTTCGGGCTGTAGCTGCGACTAAAGGTTCCTATGGAAAAATGAATGGGGAAAACGCGTTTTGGGACCCCCCTTTTTTCTCGGCCCCCGCTTGACGTATCACCCCGAGACTTTCAGGGTAGGAGCGGACCGGAGCGCCCCAACAAGTTGGAAGCTTTCGCGAAGATTCGTCAACCGACGCCAACGTTATTGCAAATAGAATGTCGCGGATTTCCTATGGATAATAGGTTGTAACTATAACTATCTACTGGCGACCGCCAGTAGATAATATATTCAGTGAAATACACCAAAGGTTGCAGCAGTTATAGTTAGCTGAGCTAACTATAACTCGCGCCCTCGCAATGCACTGCTTATGACCTCACATATTACATCACTGATGACATTGCAAATGACATTTTGAAAAAAATCTATTTTGGATACATACCTTGTGTCACTAACACCCCCATTCCTCAAACATGGGGTCAGAGTACCTCCACTCTGGCCCCTTATGTTAGCTTTTTCAGAAATTTTCATCCCCAAGCAATAAAATGGTGGTCACCAGTCAGAGCATTCCTGTTGGCATGTGAATTCCTGATTAATCGCGAAACCACAGCGAAATATCTGCGACCAGAGATATAACTGTAATTTTAAACCACCTTTTTGTGGCGCACTTTCAGTGCACCTCCTAAAGTCATATTTGCCACTGTGCCCACGTCGGTAATATGGCGCGGGCATAGAGGCAAAGAGATTCCTTCATTTGCATGGGGCCACACCCCCATGCAAATGAGGGAATGTCCTCTCTGGATAGCGCTGGTGCTACACCTGCGCCAGTGCTGTCTGTATTACATAAGGGGTTGCACATGCATCTGCAGCCCCCTCTGTAACACCAAAGTTCCCCGGGGGCGCGCAAAGTGGGCACAAATGCCCGTTGCGCCCCCAGGGCACTTCTGTAATACGTGCCCAGGTGGGCAGTGTTGAACTTGACAGAATAAGTGCAGGAGCAGAATATAAAATCTTCCAGGACAATCTTCCTCAAGTCTGTTTTGTACTTGTAGTCTCTGTGCTGGCCTACCAAGGGTCCTTTGTTAAACACAGTGTGGGAAAAAAAATTGTGATGGACATCACCCCTAGCAAGAAAATTATAGCAGATGCTGTGCAGCTTCATTCGATTAGTGAGAGTGGGTGAATTTCTTTTTATTGGTCCTTCTACCAGAAAGAAATCATTAAAACTGTTACTACGAACTCACACTGCTTGCATTTAAAAAAATAAATATGTAAGTAAATAAAAAATTGGAGGAGTCAAACGTCTTTCTAAAGAGTCCATTGCTGCTGGTTGTCACGGTTGTCGAATATGAGAGTCGCTTAGTCTTCATTCCACCTCAAACCAGTGGCAGCTGGTGGTCTTTAAAAGCGATGGGGTGTAATCCTTGGCTCGAATTCCAGTGAGTGGGGGGTTCGCTCACACTCGCTTTTACTCAGACTTACTCTCTTACACATTCTCACTCAGACTCATTCACTTATTCTCATTTACACTTGCACTCACTTTCACTTACTCTCACTCATTCTTACTCTGAAACACTTCAGTCGCACTTATTCTCACTCAGTTCGACTCATTTCCACTCATTCAGATTCACTCAATCTCACACAGTCTCTTCCAGTTCCACTCAGTCTGACTCACGCAATCTCACTGCGACTCACTCAGACTCACTGACTCACTTATTCTCACTAAGTTTCACTCATTCTCACTCATCCTCACTCAGTCTCCCTCTGAGTCACTTGCTCTCACTGATTTACTCAGTCCCACTCATTCCGATTCACTCAATACTACTCTGACTTGGTCATACCCACTCTGTCTCACTCATTGCCACGCATTCTCACTCATTCTGACTCATACAACCTCACTTTGACTCACTCAGTCTTACTCAGACTCACCCAGTCTCACTCATTCTCACCTAGCCTCCCTCAATATCACTCATTCTCACTCACTCATTCAAACTCTGACTCACTTAGCCTCACTCAGTTGCACTCATTCTCTATCAGTCACACTCATTCCCTATGACTCAATCAGTCTCACTGATTCTCACTCCAACTCACTCTGACTCATTCACTGACTTATTAGGAATCACTCAGACTGTGACTGAGCCTCAATTGGTCCCACCCAGTCTCACACACAGTAACACTCAGTTACACTCACTGTCATTCTCCTTCACTCTTATTCATTCTCACTTGTACTCACTCTTCCTAGCAGTCAGTCATTCAGTCATTTTCTTATTCGGCCAATGTAGGCCATAAAAGCGCATAAAAACACAGTTGAATCTAATCTTATCACAACTATACATGCAAACATATCTTATCATAGGTGTACAAAACTAGTATAAAAATACATATGTAGTGCAAGATAAGAACATATACAAATTCATTACTGACATAAATACGGAACATCCCATAAAAATGTATTCAAAGTGCTGAAAGTGCAATTTAAAAAGGAAACAACTGGAAAGTAGGACAGTGTGGCGGCTCATCCTAATAAAAACCCGTCAACAAAAACCTCTCATTTAGGGTACGCTATGTTAGCAGGAAATAATCGGGGCCACCTGAAACCATTAGTTTGTTTACATTAGATTACAAACCTCCTATTTAAAAATGTCAATGTGGCACTAAACATGGCATTAACAGACAGTCATATAAAGTGCAACTACATTGTTACAGCACCAGTAGACATAATGTCCTAGCAGTCATTCTCACTCCATCTGACTCACTCCTTCACTGACTCTCTTTCACTTTCACTGACCCACACATACACACATTAGTGCTCCTAAAGACCCACACTCTCACCCAATTAAAAGCTTTTTGTAATTTACCTTGCTGCCTGCGCAAGTACTGTTTTGACTCCTGCTGCTTCTTTCCGCTTCCAATGCTTTCTTCTTCCGGCACTGGAGCATGAAACTGAAACCTCGAACATGCACAGTTGCAGATTCGAGGATTCAATCTCTTCTCTACTGAGGCGTGCCAGGGCCCTAGGGCCAGGGCTGGGATTTCACCAGCCTTGGATAATCTCTCTGATGGTTGGTGCAGGCGCCTACATGTGTCTGCACCAGCCCTCAGTTAGTGTCACTAACTGTCTCATAGAACATTATTCTTTGGTTCTAAAATACCGAATGTGCTGAAGCGTGATAGTGTTCTATAGAGTTTAACATGAAGATTCAAATGTATCATAATAATAGTAATTATTCCTATTTGTAGAGCGTGAACATATCACCCCTTAAGGGTTTCAAGGCGCTGGGGGAGGTTGGGGAGATTAAGTGAGCTATTGCACAGAGTCACATGATGCTGAGCTGAGCTGCCGCCAGAGATTGAACGATGAGCCCCGCAGTCAGCCGCTCTAGCCGCGGCACCAAACCTCTCCCATATCACAGTCTTAAGTCCCTGATCAGTGTTATACCACTATATTGTGATCAGAAAATCAAGCCCCAAAAATATCACATCCACTATATTGACTGCCACTATGCTTTCCAGTAGGTAGATGTGGAGTTAAAAATAATAAATGTATAATTACCTGGATGTGCTTACATTAACCATAAAGTGATAGTCGGTCGATACTACTGATTGACATTTTTGTAGCTAGGTATTTTGACCACAATATAGTGACACACAACCATTCCCAGATCTTAAAAATAAAACAAAGTTGTTAAAAATGATGTGAATTGTAATTCCATTGTGTTTCTTGTTTACAGAAATCCTCCTGGGTCATGCAGCCAATGTCTGGATATGTTGGCTTGTTGGAGAGGACTGTGGGTGACAAAGTTCCTTCCGAAGCAGAGTGTGTGGAACCCTATGTTCGAGGATGAAGCGGTGCTGTCTGCGGAGCTGCAGCGGGCAGACATCGACCCACCTCCAGCTCCTCACCCTGCCATTTCCTCTGGTCTCTCATGATGCAACAGCAAGGCCAGGACTTGACACAAAAACGCTCCTCATCGTGAGGGAGCACAGAGCTATACCTGAAAAAGGGTTGAGCGGGTCAGAAGACAGAGTCCAGTGGAGCCTGTTTGTGAAAAAACTAAAGGTTTGCCTGCTGTCATATCCAAAACCAGTTCTTGGTGCAGGCGCTGTTACTCACCGTGGAAGCCGCTTGAAGTAATGGTTTACACAGCACCAGATACAACTGGAATTGTCTTGGGTGATGCAAGAGGGAGCTGAAAACTGATGGAAAAGGATGCTTTGGGACTAATGGAAGGACCATACCATTCCTTCTTGGTGTTGACATTTTCACTGTGATACTGTGAAGTTACTGTAAATGTCCTCCCTGGCTTAGCCATCCATGCCCTGATCTTTCATTTCTATGTAGCTTCACACCAGCGATTGCGTGCATTTTCACAGTAATCATTGTCCACGATCGAGGACACCGATTGGGGGCACAACCCGAAACCTTCATAATATCCAAACAGAGTATGCATATAAGCCCTTGTCATGCATACTCATCATGCATTCTCATAACACAACCAATAGCCAGCACTCGCCATTAAGAAGTGTCCAACTTCAGCCCGACATGACTTCACAAGTGCAGGACCCTTCCCAATGCATGCCCCGGTGTGGGGTTGAGCCATTATCTGGCTGGTTCAAGTAACCCTACATCATGAAGCAAGTTGACCTACAGCCCATAAAATGTATCACAATAAAGGGTTAGCAGAATGCTTTATTGCATCTACTTTAGGAGGTGGTGCCCCTTTCCCAAAGATGTTCAAGGAGGAACAAACATCCTGCCTATGCATGGGGAAGTAGTAAAACATGGTTGTGCCCTTTGCTGGTTGACTAATTATTTGTATAGCACATGATTACCTCGATACAGGCTGTCCTGCTGCTGTTCAGAACCTTAAAGGAGCTAAAATAATGAGAAAAGATAGATTTTCAGCAGTTTTAGGGTAACAGGGCTTAAGCAGAATGAAGAGAGATTGTCAACAAGTTTCAAGTTTTGTTAGGCAAAACTAAAAAAATTACACCTCTAATCTTTTGACAGCTCATAGGAATATGGGCAAGATGAGTTGACTCAGAGCGTAGAGATCTGGTGGGAACATTCTGAGTAGGAATCTTTTGAATGTAACTAGATGCAGAAAAATGAATGGTCTGATGATAAATAGAGAGAGCTTTAAACAGACATCTTTTCTGAATTGGAAACCAACAGACTTCAAATGAGCAGGGATCCATGATCAGTTGTTCAGTCCCTGGACCAGGTGGGCTGCACATTTCTGAATACGTTCAGTTCATAATGTAAGCTATTGAAGAAGAGCCAAGTATAAGGAATTACAGTAGTCCAATTGAGATAAAACCATCAGCTGGACTACTGTTTCCGAAAATTTGACTGAAGAAGAAATATGATCATTTTGAGCACCTTTTTTTAAAAAACAAAACAAGTCGAAGTAACCTTATTAATCTGTCCCATTACTGATGAATGAATAGGAAAGATTATACCTAAATTCAAAAGATTATTCCTAAAGTAGGGAAGACCTACATGCAAAGCCACCTTAGATGTCTGATCTGAAGATGAGCCAATGGATTAGGAGAGGATGGGTGCATCAGAAGACCTAAGAGTGATGCTCTGCTGTGGTTTCCTTTGGACCTCATTGGGGTCCTCTTACGTAGCTGAGCTAAGAAATAGCTTCTCACATCAAGCCTCACCATTGCTGGCCACACAGAGATACTGTCACATGACAGCATCATACAGTACAATTGCTCAGCACACCAATAGACTCCTCATTCACCAATATTTGAAACAAGAGAATACATAGTTATGGTAATGGGCTTCAGATGCATTGACCGTACTAGCCGAGAGAGGCTTTCTCAGCATTTCCAGCACTAAGTTGGATTCCAGTAGAATCAGATTTTGAAGCTCAAGTATGGTCTCCTTCTTCTTGTTTCGTAACATCTTCACATAACTGTCTTACCACTAAAAGTTAGAGCTACCCAGCCCTTGCATAAGTACAACAACATAGTTCCCTGAACACTGATTGTGGTGGCAACACACTCTGGAAAAAGTGCCAATCTTGGCTATTGGACAGGTTTGTGTATTGAAACTGTGTGAGCCGGTGCTGACAACTTTCAATTCATGCAGGTTCTTAACACCTTCTTCCAGAAATGAACAGTCAATGAATGTAAAAGTGTATCAGTATGGGTGATTACCTCAAGGGCATAGCTGTGCGCTGGACCCACATCAAGTGGGTGATTGTTTTTCTTGTCTGGGTTTTTCAGGAACAATCTCTAAGTATGCTAGCACTTGCTGTTCATTCTCTTAATATAAATATGGACAACAGATCACAGCATGCTTAGTGCTGCTTGGTGAAAAATTATAGAACCAGTTAAAAGCTAAGCCAGGAAATTGTCCATTCTCCCTGCAGTTCTCTTTACATCAGTTGACATACACAGGATAAAAATGTTTCTCTCCCCCTTTGACGCAAGTTAGCGCAGCAACTTTGGTGCAGCATTGCCTGCATCAAAGAATAGTAAATCTGTGCCTCAATCTGTGTCTCAATCTCACTCAATACCTTTCACTTGACTCTCATTCACTTTCACTCACACAAACAAGCTTACACATACAGAAACATTTTTTCACACATATGTACACTCTGTCTCACTTAAACATGCTCTAACCCACAAGCCTACATAGGTCCTAAGGGAGCTCTATTTATTATTCAATATTAGTATAATAAAAAACAGGCAGACAATAAGGAATGCAGAGCCCCTGCGTGTTCTTGGTCATAAAGGCAGCATCAGGGTTCACAAGGAACAAGCAAGCATCGAGCAATAACACACATTAGAATATTGGAATAGTGAGAGCTGCATTGAAGACAATGAAGTGGCTCAGGGTTGATAATGGCTTGTGTAATTCTTCTGTTCCAACATTTCAATTATTGCCCTTTTTGTTTCTTTATGTTATTTTAGAAAATTCTACCCTCAGTGGGTGTATTGTTCAAATTGCATTACAAGCCTTTTGCCTCAGGCTATATGTGTTGTTAAAGGTCTTCTCCCTCGCCTATAAATCCGGAGGAGGACTTTTAACAACTGTTACAGCTCTCGGCTGCAAGCCATAATGCTACATTAGAAAACTGTAATGTTGAGTGGTCCAATGAGGACAACGAAGTGACTCAGAGCCAATAATGGCCTGTGAGGTTTCTTGGACTCTAACATTCCAAAGTCTGTCACTACTTTCGCCCTATTTTTATTTGGAATATTCAGCCCTCAGTGGATGAAGTTTTATATCCCTTATATCTCGGCTGCATGAGTTGGTAAAGGCCCTCTCCTTCACTTATAATTCCGCAAGACCCTATAAGCACCATCAAGGTCTGACTGGGACCCCAAAGCAGCCCTGGCAATTTTGTCAGACCATTCCCTCCCGCCCCATGGACTGCAAAACCGGCCCCCATTAGCACAACTGGCCCCCACAGCTGCAAAACGGCCCCCACCCTTCCAGCCTCTCGGGGAAACGCCTGATGCCCGCTACGGCCAGTCCGGCCCTGAGCACCATTAAAACCCTCAGCAGTGGGCTGCAATGCTACTTTATAATGATACATTGAAAATCCGTATCTTAAGCACTATTTACTATGAAAAAAATGTCTCAATCTGAGCCATATTTCGTTGCAGTACTTGTGTTACTTAAGTTAGAAAACTTTTTGGTTTTCAAGTCATAGTACTTACAGCTTTATATCAATGGCAGATAAAGAGAACGAGGCAAATCCAATGGGTTATTTCCCCTACCTAAATTGTCAAAAAGGACTCTAGTTGGACTCTTGCTGCATGCCAGGCACTCCCCCATCTATCTGGTACACGAAACACAAGAATAGAAGTGAAATCATCAGCAAGCCCAAGCTAGATGTTCTGAACTCTCCAGCATATTTATTAAAATAGAAACAATCAACCATTGCCGTCCTTATTAAAATGATTTTGATACGTTTGTGCATCTGTCTTCTTTCTTCTCACTAGGTTTGTTGATTGTGATGTGAAGCTAGGATTTACTCATCAATGGATTAGTCTGTTCTTTATTATTACTATCATTTGCAAAAACAAAATGGCAGCTATGGATATGTGACTTTGTGACCAATACCAGATGCGACAAGACATATCAGTCTGGCTGTCTTCGTACTCCCACAGTTGACAGCTTAACCTGTAGCAGCACGAATGTGTACTGTATTAATAATGTATTTTGTTTCCATTGAGTATTTAGAAGGTACTACGCAGCTACAAATGCCTCAATATGCATGTCCAAAATGGGTGGAAGAAGATGAACAAAGGAAGAAATAAAGCAAGGACACCAGTTAGTTAAATGCTTAACATACAGGACTTTAAAAGTCCTCAAAATGTGAAATGGTATATTATTCTTGCAGTTTTTCAGACAGAAACGTCTAGTGCAAGGCACTTGTTACTGCAAACTGGCTGCTGCTTTCGGTGTTCGATCTGAAATGTGGATGGGCAAGAAAGTTTCATTTCGTTTTGCAAAGACCTTTTGCAATGTTATATGAAACAACATCTGTGACATATTTGCAAGAATCATGGAGAAAATATTTGTGGGATAATAATAACTAAACCTACAAAGTGGCCTCAGCCCTTGACATGTAGCTAATGGAGCACTTGAGTATTTGTTGAATTTCTCATTAGGTCTGAGAGTGCATAGAACGTGGACTCCTTCTTCCGGGCCCCCTGCAATGGAAGGTTCTAGGTGCCTGAGGAATAAAAGGAGTTAGGATCAACTACAATTTACCAATTACAATGTAACCCTTTTGGCTAAACAGTAAAACTCAGAGTCGATTGGTGCGATTAAGTACGGATTTATTACAAATTCAAAGCCAAGCTGATATAAATCAGTTGCAGAAATATAGTATAAAAATACAGACTCACAAAGGGATATCCGAAATGACATACAAAATTGATTCTCAATAACAGAAAGCAAATGAGGAATTCTGTAGCTGCAATGCAAAGAATGAGAAATAAAGTCTGGTAAGTAGATTGAAAGTTTCGATCCTCCTGCCTATACATGAGGTTGTCTAAAACTATTAAGCTGTATCCTAAACTAATATTCTGGAAACCCCTATTAAGTCAGGCAAGCGTAGAATGGTGTCAGCATAGCAGTACCTCTGTAGAAGTTTTCTGAAGGGGAAAAATGTTGGATAGCATGAAGTCACACAACAAAAGTGTCGCAAAGAGGTCTGTACCTCTCAGAGTCTAAAGGAAATCTGAACAAAGTGAAAGTGTATTCCTCAATTATATCTACAACAGAACCTTCAAGAATTGTATGTCACATGTCTCATAAATTTCCATCTTCAAACAGCAAAACTTGGGGACTACACTTGATAATATTTCCTTTGGTCCACACATTAGAATGTCATTGGATTCCTCCCGTCTTCTTATTCCGCTTGGACAGTAGTCCTCCCTTCATTCTTTAAATCTTCTTATCCTTTTCAATAGATATTTCTTTTGAGCATCACTATCTCTTTCACATAATTTACCTTTCTTTAGCCAGGAACTAATGCAACTGCACCTGCAGAGGAGAGTAAAACATTGCATTCAAAGCCAACATTCATGTTGAAGGTTAAACATTGCAAAATCCAAAGCTTAAGGCTTTTGGTCAACTTAGTGTGGCAAGCTTCTCAATACACGTTTAAATGCATGATTCCAAGTACATATACATTTACAATATTGATGTAAAGCACTATTCAATGAATACAATTTCAATTATAAAATATATGCAGAGTATTTTTTAAATGAATATGTGAACATATAAGAATTATAATGTCATTCAAACTGCACAAATGTAGATATATGTGAGAAATGCAACTCATTGTTACTGTAAAGAAAACCTTAATATACACACTCATATAAATGTCGAGATTACACAGTAGATGCACTTTTCATAACTGTTTAAGTGCACTACATTCCATTAATAATGTTACATCACATGAATACATGAGGCCTTATGTACACATATATGTGGCCTAATTAAACATGAAAGGGTGAAGCCAAAATTAGGCTGCTGTAGTCCCCCTCTGATGGCCAATCAAGCCATCACAGATTACAATCTGATGTTAACAAATGAACTGTCTAAAACCTAGTGGCTTTGAGCATCTTTTGTCTAGAATCCTCCAGATGCTTCATGTTGTCATAATGTTTACTCTGACTCTCCTCTAATTCTTCATCTGCTTTCTTCTGCTTCACTCCCCGTCTAACTTGGGCATACTTGTATCCCTTAAAGATCATGAATTGGAATATTATACAAAGAGCAATTATCTAAAGGGGTTTCAAGATGGCACCCAAAATTCCACTTCCCAGGTTTTCAAACCATATACCTACAACAGACAACCCATTCCCAATGGCTTTCCAAGCTCCTGTCGCTTCTAAGGAGCAGATTTTCAAAGACGTCAGGCAAAACAGCTCAGCAGCCAAAAATGCTGCACTGCATTGTGTGACAGGGAGGGAGAAAGAGATCGCCATAACTGCAGAAATATGGCTCTCTCCTCCCATCTCCCTAGCACTGGTGCTGATTTCAGATGCCATGCGCCAGGCACACACCTTAACGCCATAGCACTAAGGTGCGTGTCTGAGTCCAGCATAGGTTTTGTACAGGAAGGGTATCCCTTCCTGTACAAAATACTATGCCCAGACGAGTTCAAACACTTTTTTCACTTTGTATATGTACTGCACAATGCAGCATGCATGCAAAGTAGGAAAAGAAAGGAGAAATGAAAAATGTCTCCTCTTAACGCTTCCTTCAGGTGGAGTTAACTTTTGGCGCTAAACCCTGTCTATAATTGTTTTTAGATAGGGTTTTGCGTCAAAAGGCGTGGCTGGTTGCATGGGAATGCCCATGTACCACCCATGCAACGCCCCCTTGGCGCTAAGTATTGCAAAGCAATGCTTCACTTTGATTTGCTTACCTTGTAGGGTGCTTTCCAATGCAAAACAAGTTTTGCACTGAAAAGTAAATTGGTAAAAAACATTTTGTGCTGATTAGCGTCACTTTTGTGATGCTAACCCAGCGCAAAATGTTTGAAAATCTACCCCTAAGTCTTTTCAAATCTTTTGCAACCCAGATATATTCCGAATATATTTCTCAAGATCCAGACTTTCGTCTGGGATATAAGTACAGCATTGCTGAACTTTTAGCATTCTGCAGACTCCGCCCTTCTTTGCGAGTAAAAGGTCTAAAGCAAGTAATTTTTGTAAAACCATAGACCTTATCGCAACCATCTCAGTATTTACAAGCAATAAAGAATTTGCAGTACTAGTAGCCAGTTAATCTACTATTGTAAACAGCTTTCTAATTTTTAGTTCATTCAGAATCACACCTACAGATGGAAATATAGCGCCAAAAAATCACCTACCACTTCCGCTGCACTAATCTTGTCTAGTTCTAGATTTAGTTTCCCATATACATTTAGCACATGGTAAATCTTCTGGAAAACTATACCAAGATAAGATGTACCATGCCATCAATGGAGCAATTTAAAATAGGCATACTGTCCACAAATAAGGACACACCAGGAATCACTGGATCCTGTCCCTCCAAGAGAAGGTCATTCTTCCCTCTCACCTCAAAAACATGTTCACAGTCACTCTGTCCTAAAATTAATGGGTCTATATAGCTTTGATCAACAGGTATACACAGTGTTCCCTTATGTTGCCAATCTAAGGTCAAGGCAGGTACATTTTCCTTCATCTGATGTTCAATGTCTTCACTACTCCACCTGTGGTGTTTCTTAAGATCTTTATCAGTTTTAGATTTAGACTCTAGATCCCTCCTTCTGTCTTCCACCAAATTCAAGAATTTCTTTTCCACATCTGACATGAAACAGGTCAAATTATGTCTATGTGCGTATGCAGTGTCTATTGATTTAAGAGATGCAAAATATTTGCCTGCAATCTCTGCAAATGTATGAACATAGGGACTTCTGAAAAATAATATTGAAAACTACCCTGTCCATAAAATAGGCTCAGTAGAAGGCTACAAGAAATTCCATATGTCAAAGGGATATGATGGTACATTATACCTTCTGCAACAGATGAAGGCAACTGAGTACACACGTAACAATCTCTCGCATTCATAGTGTCAATGTAATAAACATTCTAAAATAAGTGTTTGAAGCATAATCTCCCCGTGATAGATCTGTGTGCAGTTTCTGAACACCCCCACAACTGTAGGCTACTATCTGCAGGATCTGGTGTAGTATGAGCAACAGTAGGTTTAAGATCTACTGTCTTATGTGTAGCTGGATATAACTCTATAAGCACAATGATTAATACGAAAACAACAGCTTTTAGTGTGCCTGCTATACTGTATCTATGACTATTAGTATTAGAATTGGCTTCCATTTCTTAGTTAAAATCTCAACTGTGGGATGGAACGTATCAGCTACAGAGTCTTCTCTGTCGGTTTCCACCTGTGCAAGCAGCAAAACCAAGTTAAAATGATGTGCAATGAAATTATGTATAGTCTTCGTGAGTCTTTTTCTTCTCTATAAAGTCTATTTAAATGTCTCTAAAAATAAACGGTTCAACTTCATTGACAATCAGTTCCAGAATGAAGTGTTTCAGTTCATCAACTAACACAGGGAACTCATTGGCATCCAAGAAAGGAAACTCGGCCACATCCAGAATAAGATGCCTCAAGACACTGAATTTCACTAGCAAATTAAGTTTAAAAGTAAGATCAAACTGAAGATCAAGTTCCTGTAGTTTCAGTTAAATTTTCACAATGATTCCAGAATTCCCAGAACCCATTCTCTCTGTCATTTGCTAGCAAGTAAGTACATTAAGGGGAAGAGTACCTTCAAAAAGATACCCTTGCTCACATTGACTTTTTGAGTGTTACCCTCTTCTTCTCTGTCACTCAGATCGGAATCCTCAGTATCCTCCGGGACGACTGGGAGGTCACCTTCTACCTGCCGGACCAGTGTCTCCCTCTCCTGCCTTCGCAGGCCAACGTTCTCAGGCAGCCACTCGTGGTTCTACAGTTTTAGGCCCTTCATCGGGGTCTGAGTCTGGCTCAGTCACAACCACAGGACTAGCTCCATCGTTTTCAGCTTCGACAACCGACTCTCCAGGACCCACCTCAGGCAGATTCTTGCTGCTCCCCAACAGCTTGACTAACCTGCTCCCGTGGCCTCTCGACCACCACTGGCACTTCTGAGAGAGGTGCTGTTATATCATCAAGGGGACACAGAACTCATAGAGTGTGGGCAGCATGCACCTAGTTGGGGAGACCTCTGCACTTCACAGTAGTCCGGGTGACAAGGATCACCTGGAATGGCCCACGCGAATGAGGCTCCAGACAACTCTTTCGCACATGTGTTTTTCACCAGGATCCAGTCACCGGGGCTGAGGGCATGGCACTGCTCCTGTTGAGACGGGGCTGTGGCAGCTTCAACCTGATGAGACACAGAACGCACCACATCAGCCAGTCCTTTGCAGTAATCAATAATGTTCACAAGCGCATTTGCAGGCACAGCTGGCATCCTCATTGCCCTGCTCATGATGATCTCATGGGGGGACAATCCTGTCCTTCGATCAGGTATGCTGTGGAGACTCATTAACACAAGTGACAAAGCATCAGGCCATTTCAAAGACTCAGAAGCATACTCTTTTGAAAGCCTGGATTTCAAAGTCCTAGTGACCTGCTCCACCAGACCCAAAGACTCAGGTCTGTAGCTACAATGCAGTCTCTGTCAGCTTGTAAAGCAGTGCACACCATCCTCAGGATTTTGTTATTGAAGTGCGTGCCTCGGCCAGATGCCAAAGAAGTCAGGAAGCCAAATCTGGATAGTTACTCCCTCAACAAAAGCTTTACTACTCTGAGACTATCATTCCTTTATGTGGGATATGCCTCAACCCATTGTGAAAAGATACACACAACAACCAACACATTTCCTCAGTCATTCCACACAGGCATCTCAATACAATCCAACTGCATCCTATGTGACTCAGTGTTACTGTAGTCTCTTTTCTCACATTATTCTGTTGACACACAATCTTTTGCACAATGCTTCAGCCATCAACCAAAACCTTGGATTGAACCAAGTCTGCCTAAACAAATGGACATGAGAAGGACCATGATAATGCCTGGCCATCAGGGGTAATAGGCTGTTAGGCAACACTGGTCTAAAATTTCCTGAAACCCAAATCTCATACTCATCTCTCTTGACACAACCTGCTTTGACCCAACTTTGCTGTTCTGTCTCCGACACTTCTTTCTGCAACCTCTTGACTTCCTCCCAAGTATCAGCTGCAATTAGCAAAAGGTTGTAGTTGGTCCCGTCTGTTCTCTCATTTTCATATTCGCCATGAAAGATAGAAGCATTGTAAGCACAGTCTCTGGCAACTTCTTCAGCATATCTGTTGCCAACAGTCGCATCATCTTCCCCCATACAATGCGCTGCACACTTAACAATTGCAATTTGTTCAGGAATCTGCAATGCTTCAGGGAGTTTTGGGACTTGCTCCCTATTCTGAATGGGCGAGCCTGAGGAGGTCATGAACCTCCTCTGGCACCATCTGTCCGAAATTATGAACGACACCAAAGCCGTACTGACTATCAGTGAAAAAGGCAAAACTATGCCTGTCTGAGACACAGCATGCTCCAGTAAGAGCAGTCAACATAGCCACTTGTGCTGAGAACACTCCCTGGAGCCACAAAGCTTCTACTGCTCATGAAACTGTACAGGCTGCATAAGCAGCTCGTCCATTTCCTTCTTGGTCTCGCAAACACGAGCCATCCACAAACAATGCAAAATCAATTTCAGGCAGTGGCTCATCTTGTGTATCTATTCTCAGTTTGGTTCTCGGTTTGGTGCACAGTTCAGTAACATGTCATGCTCCACTTCATTTTCATAATTATCAGTCTCAGGAAGAGGCAGCAGGGTGGCAGGATTCAAAACAGAACACCTCTTCAGAGTTATCTTTTCAGCCGCCAGTATGATCTGCTCATACCGGGTCAGACGGCTGTTTGTCAAATGCTGTGTGTGAATACATGTCAACAGTATTTCCACAGAGTGAGGCACGTACACCATTAACGGGTGACCCATCATGATGCCTTCACATCTCTTTATGCTGACACCTGTGGCCGCGACAGATTTAAGACAGCCAGGGAAAGCCGCCGCTACTGGATCTAAAGTAGCTGAAAAGTAAGCCACAGGTCTATGGGCACTTCCATGTGTTTGTGTAAGCACTGAAAGAGTGCATCCCTACCTCTTACTGCAAAAAAGTAAAAACACTTTGTTGCAATCAGGCATTCCTAGTGCCGGGGCATGGCAGAGGCTTTCTCTCAGCTCTAGGAAGGCTTCCAAACAATCACTATCCCAAGGCACCGGATACGACACATCCTTGTGTGTCAGCCTCTGTAAAGGTTTGGCCACTAGGCAAAAGTTGGGTATCCACTGGTGAAAGAAGCCCAGCATTCCCAAAAACATCCTGACCTCTTTCTGGGTGATTGGTGGTTTAATTTGCAAAATCGCTGAGCTTCTCTCCTGCAACATCTTTCAGACTCTCAATGTGATGACCAAGATACAAGACTTCTTTCAAACAGTATTACAACTTGCTGGGGTACACTTTATGGCCGTTCTCAGCCAAGTGGTTCAACAATGCAATAGTTTCAGTATTGCAAGCTTCTTGAGTATTTGATGCAACCAGCGGAAGAAAGCCTGGCACAAGTCGATGACAGAAAACCACTCAATCTGACATTGAATTTGAAAAAATATCACAGCAGCATTCATACCATGTGTCAACAAAGAATCACTATATATTTTATCTTGAAAAGGTCCTGCACTATGCAGTACTCACCGCTAAACTTCTACAGGCCCATGATGGGTGAGTTACATGTACTCTCCATAATCTCTTTCAAAATACCTTGTTGAATCATTGTTTCATTTGCTGGAGTTATTCTGGCAATTGTTTCAGGGGTCAGATTATACTGTGGTTTTCTGGGATATTCTGCATTTGGCTTTATGTATATAATGACAGCCTCAACTCCTGTGTCAAATGTACCCTACTGAAAAATCCCAAACCTCAGACCTCATCGTGCCTCTAAGGTTTAAGGGTAATTCTTCACTCGTCATCATAGGGTACAGTGCAACAACTGGATTTTGATCAACCATTTTAAAGGCAACCTCCTCATCAAGGGTCAGAAACTCTATGCCTCTCGGGGTGCAGTAAATGGTGCAATTCAGCTTGCACAACAAGTTACGTCCTAACAAACTCACAGGGCTTGAATCACAGGCCACAAATTAGTGATTATCCTTGAAATTCACTATTTTTACAGGGACATCCTCAGTAAAGGGATTTTTCATTGGTTGATTAGTAACTCAACAACTTGCATTTTTCTTCCAGAGAAGGGTAGGTTTGGAACTTCCACTGTTCGCGCAGTAGAACGGGTAGCACCTGTATCAACCAAGAATGATACGGTGTGGTCATTTACCTTGCCATCTACAGAGGGGCCACTCTGGTCTACCTCCAAGACTGCGCGAAGCTCCCAATCTTCCTCCCACTTCAGGCACCGTCAGGCAGATTAGATTAATCGGAACCAAAATTCTCAATGGTCTCAGACATTGGATATTGCTGATGAGGAATGTTACCCTGGAAAGAATTCTGATTCACATTTGGAACTTGATTCATAACTAATCTGGGACCAGTGGCAGCTTGCTGTGGCATAGGGGGCTGAGGAACTTGCAACACTAGGGCTTGGGGCGCATTCAGATTTTGAGACCTTGGTCGAGGTACATTCTGTGACTGCATCAAATTAACATTCTGAGATTGTGTAAACCCTTGATTATGACCTTGATTTGCGGGATTAAGACGACATTCCTGCTATCATAGTCGCAATCATCTTTCAATAGTGGCATGGGTTAGATTTTTTCAATGTGCCTGCATGAATTCCTGTAATTGGATCAATAGGGATACCCCGACCACTACCTTGTGACTGAAAACCACCTCCACCATGCATAGCAGGAGCTCTCTGCGGGTACACTCCCTGCATAGGGGGTGCATTCCCAACAAAGGGAGGACCTTGACTTCCTCTCTGAGCAGCTTTCATCTGTGATACCTTAAGTTTCTCCTTTAATTTCTTCTGCCTCATGTCAATCTCACCATTGCAATACTTAGCGTATCGCAAAATCTCATCAACCAACTTATTCTGCCAACAAATCAAATGCTGCTTAATCATTATGCTAATCTCAGGTCTCAATCCTGTCACAAACCTAGACACAAAATTCCCCATGTCTTTAGGCTCCAACTATTCCATTCCACTATACAGTTTGAACGCCTTCAACAGTCTCTCATAATAGGCATGTATCGTCTCTTTAGGTTCCTGGGTCGTACGGTCAATCTTGACCCAGTCAATATCTTGGGGTAACACTTTAAACTTTAAACACGTCATCACCTGATTGGACTTTCTCATTACTATGGGTGATGGACCAGTAGTCAAAGGATCCCGTATTGGTTCTCTCTCGGGCCATTCTGTGGCTATTTTACATGCTGTCCACAAATCACTTGGAACCACAATATACTCAAACATAGTATCCAAATCAGTCCACGAAACCTTCGAAATGTTCATAAACTGCTCAACTTGTTCGTACCATTCCACAGGTTTCTCTCTTAGCCCAAGGAAGTCATTAGTGAATGACGCATGATCCCTTATACTCCAAGGTACATGAACATAACCTCCACTAGGTACTTCTCGTAAAAGTAAAATTGTAGTTCCCGCTCCCCCACCCCCTCCGTTGGCCTTTTGGGACTTTTCCTCTTTGACCATTTCACTTCCCACTTATCCAGCACACTCCAAATCCAGAAGCTTTGAATTAATTCCTGAATTTGCATTTTCAACCTTGGTATTCTCCTATTTCCTAAGTCCTGACCACGTAAGCAGAGCCAGTGGCTCTTCAGTAAAGCCTTTGTCCGCTCCAAATCTACTTCATATTTCTAAGCTATTTCAGATAATTGATCATGAGCTTGTCTCGCTCTCCTAGTAACATCCTTGCTCATAAACGGAAGCTCATTTTGTTGATAAGTGTCTATTTGAGCCCATTCAAGACTTACACTTATCTCATCTAATTCAACTTTTAATTTAGCTACATCCACCAAATTCACTTTCAATGATGACTTTCTCGTTCCTTGACTTATTTCTGTGCTTCCACTTTCATTTGAGGAGGCATTGAAACCTTCAGCCATTCATCTAGCTCCTGAGCATCAAGTCTATGTGGCCCCTCAGAGGTTTTTGGTACTGGTCGTTCTTTGGAGGTGCTACTATCCACATTCAGAGGTGGCTTCCAAATGAGTGAACCCAA
Organism: Calotriton arnoldi; assembly: GCA_963921515.1. Lineage (NCBI taxonomy): Eukaryota > Metazoa > Chordata > Amphibia > Caudata > Salamandridae > Calotriton > Calotriton arnoldi. The sequence continues at coordinate 1,727,970 of CAWUFW010003545.1, forward strand.
ATCTGGCAACCCGTGAAATTACCTCAAAGGTCCAAATCTAGTCTGATTTGCTGTCAGGACTGCACTCGTGCCAGAAGGGGAACTCGCATTCATTGGGACCAAGGCAATAAACATTACATTCAAACTTGTAGGAGCCTGCTCTAGGGCTCTCAACTCAGTTGGAACTGCCAAATTATGCGTAACACTAATTGTAGAGCTGGGATTATATACCGGGGCTACAGGGCCAATGGTAACCGGAACAGTGAGGCGTCTGTAATATTTGAGGCTGCAGTAACATTCGGAACTATGGAGGGGCCAGGGGTGCAAATCCCTGAACTCCCTTCCATGGAGGTTTGATTCATATTCACAGGGGTGGTCCCCATTACAGTTACTGGTGTAGTAGCAATTCCAGAATGTCCACTTGTAGTAGCACTTCCACATCCCCTTGTTCAGGTCTCATTGTATGGAGGCGGACTCTCCAACATCACATCTAAAAGACTATCACTAGTGTCGCTGTAACACTTTTGACCTCACTCAGCTGATTCCTTTGCCTCATCTCCTCTCTTTCTCTTTTTCTTCTCACCGGTCAATGCTGGATACAACTTAGCTCCCTCTATCATGTCCGTTCTCCACTTCTTCTGTTCTGCATCCCACCTTGCATCAACATAAGAACGCACTGCCTTTCTAGCTCTTCCCTGATACCTTTCATTCTCTCTGGCATTAGCTGCAGGCTCCCAAGCATTGAGCGCTTCAAACTGTGTAGATCTAGGCTGTGGTTTGATTTCATATAAAATCCTCTTCAGGTTTTCAATGATTCTCAAATTAAATCTACCATATTATGGAAATGCCAGTGCACCTTCTTTATCAGTGATCTTGTGCCACTGTTTAAGCCAAATACAAGTGTGTAGACCTACATTTATAGTCATTTAATGACCTGCCGTATCTTCGGGTGGTACTTCTTCTCCCTCCCTAACAGGTATTGTCTCATCTCCCCATATCTCGTATGACCTTAAAGCGTTTAATTTTTCACAGGAAATGCCAATAATCACAATTGGAATTGCTTATTTCAAAACAAGACCCAATAATTAACTCACAGTTCCTGTTCCAAATCAATGACACATAACAGCGTGGCACTCTAAGATGTAGACAACCAATAGCAGTGCGACTTCACACCAACCAACCAATCCCAGCACCACACACTGTGACATCAGTCTCACTCTTTGCAGTGGTTCACCCTCCTTTACAATGTTCACGAACACACTCTTCTCAACAATACTCACACAAACAAAAAGTAAATCATCAGAATTCTATCACAAGAGAAATAATTTGGCACACATTTGAATGAGACCTCAACCTGTGGGGAATCACCCTGATCAGTACAGTTTCCTTCTGCACAAAAGGTCCACCACACTAATCAAACCTCACTCTCAGACATATAGATAATGTCCTTATCTCAATTGGGTTGTCGACAACGTCTCACGACAGACACCACAAAACCTCAGCAGACAATTACAATACAATGGGGCATATTATCAAGCCAGTTATCGCCGCGTTAGCGGCACTTTCGTGCCGCTAACGTGGCTTTTTTTATCGGCCTATTACAAAGCTGTCGTTAACAAGCTTTAGCGACAGCTTTCCGGCGATAGCTGCCGGTTTTTCTATCGCCTTGCATGCCAGCGATAGTTATCGCTAATGACATGCAAAGTAGGCGTTCCCACTCACAATTTCATGAAAAATGTCACTAACACACCATTGCACTATTAGCAATGATGTCCCGGACCCGCGAAGCGATAAAAAAAGTCTTGCTAAGGCCCCTTAGCTGCTGGAAAATAAGACCTGAAAAAAGCTGGTCTAAAAATGGTGATAAAGGGAGGCATATAAGGGAGACTAGCCCAGACCCACATCTGAAGACCCACTGATGCCATGGAGGTACTAATCATTCAGCTTGGAGTCCCACGAAGGCAACAACCACCACCGCCACTGCCACCTCCCCCAGGACCACCACCAAGGCAGCGCCAAATAAGACAGCGGGCCCTGCGCACATGTCTCAGCCTCACAGACCTAACGGCAGAGGATGTCATTGCCCACTACAGGCTCAAAAGGACATCCATCCAACACATCCTGAACCTGATAGCCCACAGGTTGATGCCACAAACACAGCGGAGAACCAACATCCCTCCGTAGACAAAGCTGCTGGCCGTGCTGCACATGTTGGCCTCTGGGACCTTCCAACCAACAACGGCCAGAGTCGGAGGAGTCTCACAGGCAGCCTTTTCAATCTTCCTCCCGACTGTCTTGGATGGCATACTCAGCCTGATACCCCAGCACCTTCACTTCCCCAACACTGTGCAGGAACAGATTGAGACCAAGCAAGGCTTTTACGCCATAGCCAGATTCCCGCAGGTGTTGGGGACAATTGACTGCACACATGTCCTATTTGTGCCCCCTGCGGACAGTGCACACATATACCGCAACAGAAAGCACACCCATTCCATGAATGTGCAGGCAATAGTGGACCACCGGGGACTGTTCACCAATGTCATAGCCAAGTTCCCAGGGAGTGTGCATGATTCCTACATCTTCCGACAGTCCATCAAAAACCAGCTCTTCCAGGATGGCACATACGGAAATGCAGTTCTAGTTGGTAAGTACTAACTTAACACACCACACGCCTCAACTCCACAGACATGCAAATCACAATTGTGAGAATGTACATGTCACAATCACACATACAACATGGCAATCAACATGCCCACATACCAGACACAACAACACCATGAACTATGGGAACTGTGGCTAGCTATGTAGACAAACCATCCTCAAAGGCTTAGCCCCTCTGCCACTCATTAGCAAATGTGGGGAGAGGTGTGAACTATGTATGTGCGATGGAGGGTCCCGATCCATAATGAAAGTATGAACACAAGGCCCAGTGTGAAGGTGTTGTGCTGGACAGTTGGGACTAAGCTGACCGCAGACCTGCCCATGTGGGTATATAGTGTGTTTCCGTAGCCCAGCTTGATGGCAATGACTGCGTGGGTCACTGTCTCATCGGACAATGGGGGGATCCATTGAAAGGTTGCATGGAGGATGCAGAGGCAGGCGAAGCAGCTGCAGGCCACTGCGTACACCTGTAGGTACATGGAGAGGGAGGAGTCAAATACGGGGCCCAGGTACCTAGAGTTGGGGTGGGGGCATCCAAAGGCGTTGGCCCACCAGGTGATGCCACATGCTTATTGTTTTGTTACGAGTATGAGGACTCATGTTTCCTCTGCGTATAGCACGCCCCAGCTGTTGATCATCCATGTTGCAACTCACAGCAATCCTTCCTGGAAGGTCAGTTTGGTGTGTGGGCGTATTGTTGATGGTGAATATGAGCATTGTGTCCGTGTCGGTGGTGCTGTTTACTGGTATCCCCAAGCTTGCACCAGCTCCACTCCATGTGTCAGCAGATGCATCTGCCAACTTTGAGGTTGGTGGTGACCGAGGTGGCATTCATTCCCTGCCGTATGTTGCAGTTGCATAGTGGGAAATGGGTGTATGCGCAGTTGGAGATACATGTCTGTAAAATGCGGACTAGCGCCATTGGTGACGACTGCAGCGTTGTGGGTGTTGCTGTTGATGGTGGTGTGTAGCATCTCCTCGGTGAATGAGCTACACCAACTTTGTGGGGGTCTGCATGTGGTCAACGGTGGCTTGGGGTACATCAACAAGGAAGTGCATGCATAAGTGGTCAATACATGTGCGTTTAGTGCGGTTGATGAACTGGACGAAGTCTACATATACAAAGAAGCTGTCAAAGGTGTGCCCTGCCTTGTGGCTCAGTGTGGTGAAGATCTGGGACAGTCTGATGTCAGCAAATATTTCCCAGAGTAAAATGGATTTTGAGTAGTCGTGGGATGTGAGTTGGAGTCTACACTCACGAATGAGTACGTAGTCCAGGGAGTGGACGGTGTTGTGTCTGATGATGCTGATGGTGTGGGTGAAGCGTTCCTGCCCTCAATGGGCCGTGCATGCGAGGGGGCTGCTGACTGTTGATTTGTGGCAGCTCGGGACATGAAACAGCATGTGTTGTGCGGTGGGGCAGGTCTGGCAGCAGCGGCAGCACTGAACGTGAACCGTGTGTGGTTCCACCTTCCTCAGGACCCGGATTGCTTGTAGATTCAATTAAAAAATCTGGGGATGTCTGGAAATGAAGAAAAAGGGCATTAGCTGGGAGGGGGTTTTGGTGTAACTAATTTAAGATATGGACAAATTCCTGTGATTTAATCATATTCTAAGTGATTTAGACTCTTCTCTGGATACACTGGCACTTGGACCGTTCACATCGGGAGAATTGACTACAGCAGAGACAAATATCGATTTGAGAAGAGACTCAAGTGAAACAGTTACCTTTATTTGCAGGATCTGTGAAGAGGGATCCTCCTTCTCTCCTGCAATATTTATTCCCATTAATGAGGCTTTTTCTCCAATAAAGGTCCATTTTCATCAATTTGCCGTATTGCAGCCTGGACATTACCTGCATAGTGTTATCGATCGAAACTGAAAGGATGATGCACTGTATGATAATAAATAGAAGGCCAAGCATTTATAAAGGACTGTCTACAAAATTCTAATCAAGACATCCCCAGATTTTTTAATTGAATCTACAAGCAATCCGGGTCCTGAGGAAGGTGGTTGTTTTCCACTGAAACGCGCGTAGACCGCAAACTACGACCACAATTTACTTTCAGATTAGAGAACTGGGAGAATTTTATCTCCTATAATTGGTGTATTTTGGAAAATAACTACATTAATTTGTTTACAAACACCGTATAATCCACCACAGGGTCAAAAGATTCGTTTTTTCCGTTTTTTATAGTATGTTGTTGTAGTTGGTTTGTATGAATGAGAGTGTTTGATAGAATGATAGTGGTTTTGAATGAATTATGCTAGTGAGATTTTTACATTGGTTGTTTTTTTTATATATGGGATGTCTAATGTGATAAATTCATGTCTGTAAAAGTATTATGATGAAATATTAGAATAATCAAAATCATTGGATGTGTTATATATATGTAATTGTGTGAATCTTATAGATACGAATATATTTTTCAAATTTAAATAAAAGGAATTTTTTCTAAAAGAGATATACTGTTTATTATGCTGTTTGCAAATCTACTTAGTTATGGGGCTTTTAAATAAATGTATGTTGTGGAAGGGGTTTCTTTGGTAACTTGAACCTTGACAGGTCGTTTGTCAAATCAAATAGGTCAGTCTAGAGGTATATACTATTTTTGGTTTTTCCTTCCTCCCTCCTCTTGGACCTAAAAGTATCTTAGGGAGGGCCTTCCTTCCCCCATTTTCACTTTCTCGGTTTTTACCGAGGGTTAGTAGTACTTTGTACTTTTCCTTATTCTTCTCTCATCCGGGTCCTAGACTGCACAGTGAATCTTTATGGATACTCCTAATCCATAGATAGAATTTTATTTGTTAGCCATACTTTGCAGGTGATAATAGTCTATTTTTTCTCATCCTGTCGAACTGTTTGTAACCAACCATGGAGGGTTTCAAAACCTTTGGTTTTTCGGATGATGATTTCTCAGCCCTTGTCGGACAAATAGCTGGCACAACTGGAGACAATAGAAGCATAGGGAAGGATAATAGTGATTGGAACAATTTGACAAATATGAAGAAAAAAGCTAAAAGAATGGAATCTCACGCTCACTACATGTTGGAGTATCTGAAGGTAGGAGTAATTCCTTCTGGTTTGAGGGTCAGAAATATTCCTGCTCTGTTTGTGGAGGTCCGCCAGTTCCTTGAGCGATGGTCACACATTGCCAACCGTTGCTCGAGGGACTGGATGATCCTGATTATTGAGACAGTGAAGGAGATGATTCTGATACTAAATAAAGAAATTCTAGAATTAGAAGAAAAACTTAAAAGTAACAACAGTGTGGAAGAAGGTAAGAACAAACTCCTAGGCATTAATCAAGAACTACAGGAGTTTGAAGATTATCTTTTTAAGAAAAAAACTGAAAAATTAAAAAAAGATATACGTTGGTTTACACAGGAGAAAATTTATCCTTATCTCCAAAGCAATTATTATCAAGAAGAACGTTACGAGGGACGACAGACAAATACCTACCCCCAAAAAAGACAGAAAATCTTGACTTTCTCAGACACTAACTCCTCAGATTCAGACTATGATGGCCCTACAACGCATGAAGGACCAGGATATAATCCAGTAAACCGTAGAGGACAAGCCTACAATCATCAACAATCTGGCCAGTCGTCTTTTTTAGAGCAAGGCAGGGGCAGGGGACGGGTGAGATTTCAAAGGCAGGACAGAAACAATTCTTACCAGACAGAGCAAGTACATCCACAGCCATACATGAGAACAAGGAACAATCAATATTGGAAGTCTTAGATAAGTACTCTTCCAATGGAGATAGTATCCCTATTTTCAATCTATCCTGCCACCAACTGACCATAGAAGAGATTACCTTACTTAGTAAGGGTTTGTCCTTCGTTCCAAGTAAATCTCCTGATATTTTTGCTATCAACAAAGACGTATTTTCGTTTTTCCGAAAAATCCGTCTACAAAAATATATGTCTGAAAAAATACCAACAGAAGAAGATGTTAATCTTTCAGGTTGTAAGCCTCCTTCTAAATTTACTCCTACTTTGGAAATGGTAGGCCCTGAAGTCGCAGTTTTTGAAAAAACAGTGATAAAAGAACTAGAAAAGATCACCAAGTATATTCGCAAACCACTTCCGAATCTTACCAACTTGGAAACACAGGCACTTAAAAATCTAGAGAATAATAAACATATTATCATTAAGCCTAGTGACAAAGCAGGAGGAATAGTGGTTATGGATAGCGAAAAATATATGCAAAAAATGGAAAGTATGCTATCAGTTCCTGAGCATTATCAACCAGCGTGCAGATCAGTGATAGGGGATCTAAAAAACAAAATTGAGGCAACCACAGCGACTGCTTTTCTGGAGGGCTACATTTGCCAAAAAGAGCTAGATTTCCTAAATAAAACTGATACAGTCATTCCCGTCCTATATGGAGTACCAAAAACGCATAAAAATTTAGAAGATCCTCCTATGCGTCCGATTATATTGTCTATTAACTCGAGTACAGAGCCATTGTCACAATATGTGGATTCATTCTTATGTCCCCTTACCAAACTATATAAATCATACATCAGAGACACAGGGCACATGATAGCAACCATTGAACATACACCGTTCAATCGAGAAACTCAGTTCTTAGTGACTCTAGACATAGAATCTCTTTACACCAACATACCCCAGGACCTAGCCATGGAGGCAGTGGCAGCCCTCTTGGCTAGAGTTCCTGGTGAGAGACCTAACAAATTCATCTTAGAATGCCTAGAGATAGTGCTATATCACAACTACTTTGAATTCAAAGATAACCTTTATAAACAGACGCAAGGCACTAGCATGGGCGCTTCATGTGCGCCGAGTGTAGCTAATACTTATATGGGAGAATTTGAACTCAAGCATATTTTTAATGAAATAGCTCCTTTCTATGAGAACATAACCACATGGTACAGATTTATTGACGATATTTTCTTTATTTGGACCGGAGATGAATGGAGTTTTAATCAGTTTATTGAATGGTTAAACCTTAATGAGTGGAATCTCAAATTCACAGCTAAATGCTCACAAGATAAAGTGGAATATCTAGACATATGTATATTCAATGGAGAAGATGGCATAGAGGTTAGCCTATACAGAAAACCTACGGCCAAGAATACAGTTTTACAACACACCAGCTATCATCCCTCTTGCCAAAAAGATTCTATTCCCTTTGGTGAATTCCTCAGAATCAAGCGGAACTGTACTAACATGCACGATTTCCAACTACATGCAGAACAATTGAAAAGGAGATTGCTACTCAGGGGATATCCTAAACGCTTGATTAGGCAATCCATGAAACGTGCGAAATATTATGACCGAGACAGTCTGATAGGTGGTAAAACAATTCAACCTTTGGAAAGGATAGTATGTGTAGTTAATCACACATGCTATAATAATAAGATACAACAAATTTTACATAAAAACTGGAAGATTTTGAACACCAATGACAACAGCAGGGCTCTATTGAAACCTATTGTAGCCTTTAGAAGAAATTCCAATCTTAGAGATAGATTGGTACATAGCAGAAGGAAACCATCCACTAAAAACAGGATACAGAGTACAATTGATGGCCTTCCACCTATCTTGGGCAATCACAGATGTGGTACATGCCACGCATGTCCATCAGCCCTTACCACAGAAGTGTGGTCATATGGCAACAAAACAGGAAAGCTTAAAAGCCATACAAACTGCAGAAGTTATAATATCATCTACCTTATCCTTTGCCCTTGTGGCCTTGGATATATAGGAGAAACTGGGAGAGAGTTTCGTTTAAGACTAGCAGAACACAAATCGGCCATCAGGACACATAAAACACAAGCCCCGATGGTAAAACATTATATTGACCACAATCATAATGAACAGGATTTGAAATGGCTTATTTTAGAAAAGGTGAATTATAAACATGGCCAAAAGGCAGAAAAGGTGAGAAAGAACAGAGAGACTTTCTGGATTTTCCACTGTGATACGGTGCGTAGAGGTCTGAACGAAGAAATCACATGGATCATCACATGATCAGTGAGACAGTAGGATCGTCTTTACAGTTTAAGTAATTAGACTAACCGATACTGTTATAAGTGGGCTGCTCCTTCTTTTATAGTATATAGATCTATATAGGAGACACAGCAGCAACTCTCTTGATCTTGTAAGAAAACAAAAACTTTATCCATTTCAATGTCCCTTTCAATATCACTGCATTATCTTGCTTAATGTATTGTGGATTTATTTCAAAGTTGGATGTATGACTTAGTCATCATCAGTGGTTCCCACACTTTGACATCTCTCCCCTGGGTTTCCTCACCCTCTTTAGGAGACTCACTTATTAAGGACCTTTTGAATATATCATTTGGTAATGTTATTCCCCTTATTGACAGTTGAGTCTTGCCACATGGCTATTATCTGACACAGAATAGGATACATAGTACATATTGGGGCAGCTATTTCTATTGCCCCCTAAGAGAACTGTTAGGTTGGATGGTACTATATTTTTACATGTCTATTTTTTTTAAAAATCCCTTGGCATGTAAACCTCTCTAATATGGCGTCTGCCGTGTGCCATACGAGTAGCCACAACTCTATTCGCGAAGCTTTACTTCGTGTTTCGTGCCATTCTCCTACATACGTGAATTTTCCTATTCATTTAAAAACTGTTTTTACCCTTATGTGTCTCGAAGAAAATCAATATTAAGAGCAGTCATGTACCTGCCCCTTTTGGGTACTATCCGTAAATGCTGTTATTATTCTAATATGGTGACTGCAACTGTTATTCTAGCAGTCCATTAATAGCAAATATCGTGAGATTTAAACCGCGAGACCTACTTTCTCTTCGCGAGTTTTTCTCCGTGAATCGCACTATTTTCCATCACACGCGATTTCTTTCGTTTTTTAAAAAAAACTGCCTCCACCCTAAATGTGTTTCGAAGAAAATCACTATTATGAGCAGTTACGTACTAGAACTTTTTGGGTACTATCTGTCAATGTTGGTATCATTCCAATATGGCGACTGCAATTGCAATACTAGCAGCCCACCAATATGAAAACTATCGCGAGATTGAAATCGCGTGACTTTCAATTTCCCTTTTCTTTAAAGACTGACGTGATCAACTAGCTTACTCTCTTCGGCAGTGGATACACTGGCACTTGGACCGTTCACATCGGGAGAATTGACTACAGGTAAGGTTTACCAGGACCACAGGGAACTAGCCGTTTGAGTGCGTTTAGCAAGCACTCTGACATCCACGGCGCCTATTCGAAAGTATACATCTCGATATCCGGGGCGTTTATCTAAAAGCACACTCCGCACGAGCCATAGTTCCTTGAGCATGAGAATAGGCATGTATTCCTATGATATTGCTACTCGAGTGCTGTTTTTACAGCATTCCGTCATGCCCAGGGTTGTACCTATTCAAACTTTAACCTCGGATGAGGTACATTTCTGTACACCCATTAGCATCTCTAAAGGCACATACTGCACGAGCCATAGTCTTAGGAGCAGTAGAATAGGCAAGCACTTTAATGATATTGTTGCTATAGTGTTCTAAACAGCTTCTCCACACCCACGGTATGCATCTTCTTAAATTTTAACAATGGACGCGGTATTAGACTGTATAGCCCTAGGACAGACAGGATAGGCAAATAATTCTTATTTCACACTGGGGGCGTTACTCGTAGAGACCTATATGAGTCACCGCAAAGGCTTGCGGTCTTCGCTTTCACAATTAGCAGACAGCGTATATGTTGTATAATACTACATATAGATGTTAACTTATAGCATAAATATTGGTCTTTTTGTAATTTGAGTAATATCCTTATCATTAGGATGTGCTTGTTAGCATTTAAGCCAATATAATGTACAAGTAATTTGTAATCGTCTCTCTTTCCAGCAGAGACAAATATCGATTTGAGAAGAGACTCAAGTGAAACAGTTACCTTTATTTGCAGGATCTGTGAAGAGGGATCCTCCTTCTCTCCTGCAATATTTATTCCCATTAATGAGGCTTTTTCTCCAATAAAGGGTAAATATAGCCTACCAAAATAATAATACTAGCTTTCTGTCAAACATACTTTTTGCGAGTGTGCAATTAATCTTCTTCTCCCTTCTGCTACCTTCACAGTCCATTTTCATCAATTTGCCGTATTGCAGCCTGGACATTACCTGCATAGTGTTATCGATCGAAACTGAAAGGTATTGACTTAATACAATACCCTAGGCTAAATACTATGAGTTAGATATCAGACCGGATTACTAAACCTGCAATTGTTGATTTACAGGATGATGCACTGTATGATAATAAATAGAAGGCCAAGCATTTATAAAGGACTGTCTACAAAATTCTAATCAAGGTTAGCTAAAATCTTGTCAGTTTCTACAAATATATCCTACGGCATAAACCATAAAACTCTTGAGGTGTCACAGGTGTTTGTTTGACAAATTAGTATCCATGTCTATTCATTTTCCTTTCAGGTTTGGTAGCTGGGATCTCTTCAACACGGGGTCCTTGGTTATATCTATTCTTTTGGTGCATGATAACCTGAATCTTGCATGCACTATGCAAACCCACTTATTCATTTTACTCACTGGCACTGTAGCACCTAAATGAGAGAAGAGTCTAAATCACTTAGAATATGATTAAATCACAGGAATTTGTCCATATCTTAAATTAGTTACACCAAAACCCCCTCCCAGCTAATGCCCTTTTTCTTCATTTCCAGACATCCCCAGATTTTTTAATTGAATCTACAAGCAATCCGGGTCCTGAGGAAGGTGGTTGTTTCCACTGAAACGCGCGTAGACCGCAAACTACGACCACAATTTACTTTCAGATTAGAGAACTGGGAGAATTTTATCTCCTATAATTGGTGTATTTTGGAAAATAACTACATTAATTTGTTTACAAACACCGTATAATCCACCACAGGGTCAAAAGATTCGTTTTTTCCGTCTTTTTATAGTATGTTGTTGTAGTTGGTTTGTATGAATGAGAGTGTTTGATAGAATGATAGTGGTTTTGAATGAATTATGCTAGTGAGATTTTTACATTGGTTGTTTTTTTTATATATGGGATGTCTAATGTGATAAATTCATGTCTGTAAAAGTATTATGATGAAATATTAGAATAATCAAAATCATTGGATGTGTTATATATATGTAATTGTGTGAATCTTATAGATACGAATATATTTTTCAAATTTAAATAAAAAGGAATTTTTTCTAAAAAAGATATACTGTTTATTATGCTGTTTGCAAATCTACTTAGTTATGGGGCTTTTAAATAAATGTATGTTGTGGAAGGGGTTTCTTTGGTAACTTGAACCTTGACAGGTCGTTTGTCAAATCAAATAGGTCAGTCTAGAGGTATATACTATTTTTGGTTTTTCCTTCCTCCCTCCTCTTGGACCTAAAAGTATCTTAGGGAGGGCCTTCCTTCCCCCATTTTCAGCCCTGAAATGGTCAACAAAATCATCCTTGCATGTTGTGTATTGCACAATATATGTGTGCGCACCAATGCTCCATGTATCCAAGTGCCTGCTGCACCGGACGATGACCAGGATGATGATGAAGATGAGTCAGGTGGAGCACACCCCCACAGTAAATGCAGCAGGACCTGCCCGAAGGAACTGAATAATAAACAATTTCTTCAACTGAGCACGTCACATTGTGACAGTCCCCATCCAACGTATCTCAGTGCAAAATGACCCCAATCACGGTTTGTGCCAATAAAAAACAATACACACATACCCTGTCTGCATGTTACTCTCCTGCATGAGTACATCACTCTGAAAAGTGTACGTTGCACAATCAGTGCACAGAAAATCACAAAACCATAATCATGCTGGGAATGTCTCCTCAGTACAGAGATGCTTCTCAGTGTGTCAAATGTGTAAGACTAGAGTCTTCATGGTGCAAATTGTGCTACCCAAGTCAAAATTGTTGCGTGTCCTTTTGTGTAATACATTAAATATAGGTTGTCATCTGTGAATAAATGCACAATTGTAGTGTGTTGTCAGTGGTCAAGAATTTATTGGAGTGTGCACGTTGTGTAAAATAATGAAACTTAGGGAGTGCAATGGGGTAAAATATGAAACTAGGGCGTGCAATGGGGTAAAATATGAAAATAGGGCGTGCAATGGGGTAAAATATGAAAATAGGGCGTGCAATGGGGTAAAATATGAAAATAGTGCGTGCAATGGGGTAAAATATGAAAATAGGGCGTGCAATGGGGTAAAACATGAAAATAGGGCGTGCAATGGGGTAAAATATGAAAATAGGGCGTGCAATGGGGTAAAATATGAAAATAGGGCGTGCAATGGGATAAAAGATGCTTTTTTGTGTGTCAAAAGCAATTAGCTTGGAAGCCACTTCCCCCTCCAGATCAACAACCTCTACGACAAGTATGTGGACCACAAACTGGACGCAGCAGCTGGACCACTAGCACCCCTGAGACACCAACCAGACCGCCATCTCCAAATGGACACCAGGCACGGAAGAAGACACCGCCTCCGCTATGAAAGGCATCCACTCGGGGGCCCACACAGACCCCTGGCCCCCTCACATCTACCACAGAGCTGCATCTGCCATCGCACACAAACCACTACGCAACATCAACATCACCTTCAACACATGCACGGTCACAGACAACTGGAAGCATGCCGAAGTCATGCCCCTACGCCTTGTGACCCCCACGGGTGAGTAGCACACTTAAAATTTGCCTGATTGATTGATGGTTCTGTTGTTAGATATGCAATTATGGTGTAACCTGTGTTGAATGTTGCAAGGTAGGGTGTCATGTGTTGTGAAACATCATATTCATGCTGTCATTTGAGTGCTAACCAACCCTATCATGTTGTTACAGGGCTCTGACATGAATTTTGCACTAAGACTGTACATCAGTGTATTGATTTGCTCTTAGCGTGCAGATCTTGCCGCAAACACGAAAAAGCGATCCTTTTTTCATCCGCCCGATGTTTAATACATCGCGCGACACTTTGTGCAATTCTAAATTTTACTCATGTGACTATTTGCGTACAGATTTCCTCCGCTTACTCAAAAACGGGCCGCAAAGAGACAGGAAGTGATGTCTGCATGCTTCCTGTCTACTGGAGTAGTGTTCTGCACTTTCAGTTTCTCTTTTGAGCACATTGCTGGTGATTGTGGCGAGTGTTGGAGGTGTTTGGTGGTGTGTGCTGCAGTTTGGAGATTTGGAGAGAGTTGCTGTGTCCTGTGTCCTGTTGATAGTGTCTGTGAAGTGTTGTGTACTGATTTATTGTGTTTTACTGTCTCCTGTCCTCAATTTTGTTGGGTGTCTGTCTTGGGGTAGTACACTTACATTGTTGTTGGGGAAATTTTAGAGGGTATTTTTTTCCTGGCTGTGGGCTCACAGGTGTGCAGGGAGATGCCGGGTGTGGGCAGGGAGGGCAGGATGTCCGAGGGGGCATTGGGGGGCTTCCTGTGGCTGATAAAATTCCACCTGCCCCTGATGTTGGAGAGGGGAGGCCGTATCCTGCAAAGATACTATGTGACTGTGCGGAAGATGAGGTGGGAGCGTGTGCGGGTGCATATGCGCAGGTTCTTTGGAGTGGACCGTAACGTGCGCCAGTGGAAGCACCGCTGGCAGGACATGCTTGCACGTGAAGCTGACCTCCTGGACTACGTGGGAGTCTTGACAGGCCTACAGGGTGGTAAGTACAAACTCCACATTTAATCATGTATACTGTAATGATTGAAAATTACGACGTGTGTGACACTGGTGTCAAAGTGAGAAATGGTTGCTGATGGAGGTGGGAGACGCAATGCGTTTGCGCATCATGTTGGCACATCCAAGACACAACGCAGCATCACATTGACAAGCATATGTTGCAAGTCTGTGTCACCCACTGCGCTGGACCAACACTTAGCACTGTACTGCCATAGCTGGCACACCTGCGCAAAATGTGCGTGCAGGCAGAAGATTGTTTGGGTACGGCAGGGGTGACTGTACATGAACTATCCATGGAATTGTCCATGTGAGCTGTGCGCTGGCCAAAAGGTAGTGTCAAAATGCTGTCCTGGGTTAGTGACTAAACTGTGTGAATGTCTGTATCCGTCTGTCTGTTGCTGTGTAAGCAGCTGCATGGGTTTGTGAATAGCTACATGAGTGTCTATATGAGTTATTGATTGGTTGTCTGAGTATCTGTATGTGTGCCTGAGTGTTTGTGTGGGTGGGGTGTGTGTGACTCTGTGCATAGATGTGTGAGTGGGTGATTCACTGGGTGCATGGTTTCAAGAGTGCATCTGTGATGGACTGTATGGGTGGGTGAGTGTGTGTATGGGTGTGTTAGTGAGTGAATGTATATCTCAGTGGTACATGTGTGAGTAACTACATATGTGAAAGGCAGTATATATGTGTGTTGGAGTATATAAATGGCTATAAGTGAGAGTGTGTGATTGTGAGAGTGGCTGTATGGATGAGTGTGTACTTGTATCAGTGATTGTATAAGAGCGTAAGAATGTGCTAGTATTTGTATGAGTAAGTGAGCTGGTGTGTGTATAACTGTATAGGTGAGTAAATGGCAGTGTGATTAATTATTTGCATGACTAACTAGGTGTGTGAGTACCTCTATGGATGAGTGGCGGTGTGTGAGTGTCTATGTAGGTGTATGAGTGCATATGATAGTCCTGTACTGAGTGACCGTAAGTATGAGTGACTGTACGGGTGAGTGAGTGGATGTGTGTGTAGACCTAAGAATCAGTGAGTGGGTATGTAGTTATTGGTGTTGGAGTGTCTATGGTTTTGAGAATGGCAGTCTGCAATTTAGAGTGGGTGTATCAAAAGTTATATTAGGGTGTGAGAAGATGCATTAAATTATCACATGGATGATGTCATCAGTGATGTCATCAGTGATGTCATTTGAGATGTCATCAGTGATGTCATCAGTGATGTCACTGACCATGTCATGAGTGATGTAATATGTGACGTCATCAGCAGTGCATTGCGGGGGCGCGAGTTATAGTTAGCTGAACTAACTATAACGGGGAATTTCACGGGTTTTGTACGAGTGCAATGTCCAACTAACTATAACTTTCCCTAAAACCTATGGTTTTTTCAGTGAATTTCAAAGGTTTTTTAAAGGCTAATTTCTAACTATAACGTGTCTGAAACCTATGGTTTTTTCAGTGAATTTCAAAGGTTTTTTAAATGCTAATTTCTAACTATAACGTGCCTGAAACCTATGGTTTTTTAAGTGAATTTCAAAGGTTTTTTAAATGCTAGTTTCTAACTATGCCTACAGAGGTAGGACATGTGAAGAAAGAAGAAAAAACGCACAGAAAGAAGCAAAAGAAATGCAGAAAGAAGCAACAGAAGTCCACAAAGATGAAGAAAAGTGCAGGAAGAAGCAAAAGATGTGCAGAAAGAACAAACTGAGGAGCAGAAAGAGGCCTTGTTGCAAAATCATCCTGTGCCCACAACTTTTTCAGACGTGTACTGGTGGTAACTGACTCTGACTAACCAGAGTCAGTGCTATGCTAAAAGACACTTAGAATACAGTGAAAACACCTACATACACTAGGGAACACCATGCGTTGGGGTACCCCTGTGATTAGCATGACCTCCTCTGTAAGTCCCTAGTACATAATAGGGCAGGGGGATTAAAACTACCTCTTAAAACGAGCTACAGGGCGCGTTTGCACAGTGGTGAAGGGAGGGGGGGCCTGAGGTAACATGTGTGCAAATGCGCCCCGTGGCGCGTTTTAAGTTGCGGGATTAAGTCCCCTTGAATCCTGAGGGTCCCTGGGGCCCAACTAGCCCCCCAGGTACCTACAGTTAGGACCACAGAGCTGAGTTGCAGAGAGGCGTTCCGAGGCCACGCACCTTTTTCACCTCTCTGCAACGCAACTCTGTTGTGCTTACTGAAGGTACCTGGTGGGCTAGTTGGCCCCAGGGTCCCTCAGGATTCAAGGGGAATTAATTCCCCAACTTAAAATGCACCACAGGGCGTGTTTGCGCACATGTCACCTGAGGCCCCGCCCCCTCCCTTCACCACTGTGCAAACGCGCCCCGTGGCGCGTTTTAAGTTGGGGGATTAGGTCACCTTGAATCCTGAGGGTCCCTGGGGCCCAACTAGCCGACCAGGTACTTCCAGGAAGCACCACAGGCCTGCGTTGCAGAGAGGTGGTCCGAGGCCACGCCCCTTTTTACACCTCTCTGCAACGCAGCTCTGTGGCGCTTACTGGAGGTACCTGGTGGGCTAGTTGGACCCCAGGGACCCTCAGGATTCAAGGGGACTTAATCCCCAACTTAAAACACGCCACAGGGCGTGTTTGCACACATGTCACCTCAGGCCCTGCCCCCTCCCTTCACCACTGTGCAAACGCGCCCCGTGGCGCGTTTTAAGTCGGGGATTAACTCCCCTTGAATCCTGAGGGTCCCTGGGGTGCAATTAGCCCACCAGCTACCTCCATTAAGCGCCACAGAGCTGCGTTGCAGAGAGGTGTAAAAAGGGGCGTGGCCTCATAACACCTCTCTGCAACCCAGCCCCCTGGCGCATACTGGAGGTTCCTGGTGGGCTAGTTGGCCCCCAGGGACCCCCAGTATTCAAGGGGAATTCGTTCCCCATCTGCAAACGCGCCAGGGGTCGCGTTTGCAGAGTGCTGCAAGGAGGGGGCGTGGCTCCGGCGCGATGCCGGTCTTTTTTTTTTTTTTTTTAAGAAGGGGGGCTGTGTGGCCCTCCTTCTTTTTGTAATTTATTTGCCCTGGGGACCCCAACCCCCATGGCCTGCCCGCTATTTTTTTATTTATTTTTTAATTTGGAAGGGGGCCGCGTGGCCCCCTCCCGAGGCCTTAATCGGCCCCGGGGACCCCATCCCCGGGGCATGGCCTTTATTTTTTTTTAAAATTGTTTTGGAGGGGGCTGCGTTGCCCCCCTCCTCAGGCCACTTATGGCCCCGGGGACCCCATCCCCCGGGGCCGGCCTTTGCTATTTAAATTTTTTTTTTTTTTTTTAATACATTTTGGGGAAGGGGGCCGCGTGGCCCCCCTCCCGGGCCACTTGTAGCCCCGGGGACTAGCCCCGGGGACCCCATCCCCGGGGCTGGCCCTCTCCGTTGGGGACCGTGGGGGGGTCCCCAATCCCCCCACGGTCCCGCCGGCTCCCCGCGTCCCTCGGGAGCCGGCATTACTTTTCCACATGGGGAGCTGCTAAGATGCAGCTCCCCGTGTGGAAAAGCAATTTGCTTTGAATTTTGGAAGAGAGAGCAGGTTTCCTGCTCTCTCTTCCAAAATCCAAAGCAGTTTGCTATGACAGGACGGGAGCCGCGAGGCTCCCGCCCTGTCATAGCAAACAGCAGTGTCCCGGGGGTAGGCACCCCGGGACACTGCAGGAGCTGGCCCTGGGGGGTGGTGGTCCCCAGGGCCATCACAGGCTCCAGGAGGGGGTCCGCGCGGCCCCCCTCCCAACATCTTCAAAGCCCCGGGGAGGTGGTGGTCCCCGGGGCTTCGGGGGTCTGAAACGGACCCCCAATTTAAAATTCTTAGTGCCCCGGGAAGGTGGCGGTCCCCGGGATGTGTGGGGGGGCTTGAGCCCCCCCACACAGCGAATTGAATTTTGAAAAAAGAAGCCCCGGGGGGTGGCGGACCCGAGGGCTGCGGGAGGGCAGAGTGCCCTTTCGCACCATTTGTTATTGAAAGCCCCGGGGGGTGGCGGTCCCCGGGGCTTGGGGGGGCCTTAGAGGCCCCCCCAACAAATATTTATTAACCCCCCGCATGCCCCCGGGACTTGGCCCACCCGGGGGCCAAATAACAACGAAGCGCGGGAGGCCGCGCTTTGTTTTGTTTTTTTACGGCGGGATCTTTGCACCCTGCACGCATCCCGCCAATGCTTTTACAACACCAGAGCCCACTTTTTGCGTTTTGCGCACTTGTTTCTTGTGCCTCGGTTCTACCGAGGAACAAGATGGCTGCCAAAACTTCCTGGTTTGGAGTGTTGACAGCCAATTAGCATACAGCTCGTGATCGGGAAGGTGCGCTCAGGGTGCGCGGACCCTCCGCGGCCATAGATATATATGTGGTTTTACTTTTGATTTTCTTAGCAACTACTGAACGGATTTACACCATTTAACAAAAAGGGTTCTTTCTGAACCAAGAACTACCTCTTTGCCAAATTTGGTGTAATTCCGTTCAGCAGTTCGGGCTGTAGCCGTGTCTAAAGTTTCCTATGGGAAATTGATATTTTGACTCTTATTTTTTTAATTTCTCCGCAACTACTGAACGGATTTACACCATTTAAAAAAAGGTCACTTTCTGAACCAAGCGCTACCTTTTTGTCAAATTTGGTGTAATTCCGTTCAGCAGTTCGGGCTGTAGCCGTGTCTAAAATTTCCTATGGGAATTAACATGGAGAAAACACGTTTTGGGACCCCCCTTTTTTCTCGGCCCCCGCTTGCCGAATCACCCCGAAACTTTCAGGATAGGAGCGGACCGGAGCGCCACACAAGTTTTGAGAATTTCGCGAAGATTCGTCAACCGGCGCCAAAGTTATTTCAAATAGAATGTTGTGAATTTCCTATGGAAAATAGGTCCTAACTATAACTATCTACTGGCAACCACCAGTAGATTATATATATATATATATATATATATATATATATATATATATATATATATATATATATATATATCATCAAGGTATATCAATTCAATTTCAATTCAATGAGCCATAAAAGTGCACAGTGCAAAACAAAGTATATACTTAAAAACATTATAAATACAAATCTCAGCTCATAACAATATGTTAAACAGTCATGCAACATCATTTGTCAGAAAAGCTACCACAGTGCTCAGACAAAAGCCAGAAGAACAAAAACCTCAAAAAAGGTCCTTTGGAGTGGGCTCATTAAGGGTCCGCTATTTCACCCGGGTTATCTGAGTTAAATATCAAATATATAGAACACAATCAATACATAGATAAAAAGCAAAACAATCAATATACAAAAATCCATTAAATATCCACCTAAAATTCATAAAACATCACATAAAAACAGAAGCCCTCTGCTTAATGGAGCGTTCTATATATATGGCAGCAGAAAAGCAGATCTTGATCGTAGGCAAGGTTAGCAGGTAGATAAATGCAGCTCTGTAATAACGAATATTGCCCGCCCTGAAGATGGGCAGCAAGTAGCGTTTCCTTAGCACCAAATACAATTTACAGAATAACATATCATATAGGGTAGTTTGGGGTGTTTGGTCGTCACAAGGACACAAGGGAAATTGTAAAAAATACGGGCCTTGTGACGGAAAAGCAGCAAGAAAGTGCACCGTGCATAACCTGAGTCTGGTCAATAAGAATTTATGATGCATATTTCCCACCCACATGAAGTGTGGCGCAGGACTAACAATCAGGCAAATACCCATATAGGTCTGGACCATTGGTTTATCTACAGCACTCCGCATTTTTTCCTCCAAGCATCCCTCTAAGAACGCATTCTTCAGAGTCCTAATAGAGCTGGCTGGTGCATTGATAGGAGACTTAAACAAGTCCCCCCGTCCCAAACTACGACAAGTATTCTAGATATTCTTCTGCCAGGGAATACTCAAACAGTGGTCGAGTTTTAAGCAGTCCGCAAGCACCGCCCTATTAAATGAAGTCTGGCTTTCGGTCCAGATTCTGAGCCACAAAAAGAGGGTACATACATGTGGAGTTAAGTATTGTAAAACTTTGCTTATACATAGAAACTTACGTTCACAACAGGGGTGGCTCTTCCACGTGGGCGGAGGAGCATTGCCCGACTGCTTTCTCGCAGTGCGAGAAGCAGAAACATAAAATGGTATAAATACCATTTTATATTTCTGCTTCTCGCACTGCGTGAAAGCAGAAGAAGGGTTTGGTTGGGGGCGGGCGGGTGGGCGGGTCGGGGAGGAGTGGCTAGCCCAATGTTATGGGCGCTGACTGTTTGGTCGGCCCCAGGGCCGACCAAACCAGTCATGAGCACTCTCCCATTTTCTCCATGTAGGCTGCATGCAGCCTGCATGGAGAAAACGGCCTCCCCATAGACGCCTGTATGGACGGTGTCCTAGCCAATCACAATGCTGCCATTGCAGCGTTGTGATTGGCTTAAGGGAGGAGAGGGAGGCTGCCTGCTTCTGCTTCCTGTGAGCATAGAGAAAGCAGGAGACGCGACACGAGACTGGAGGCGAAGGTACGTTTTTTTATTTTATTAAATTAACCCCTCCCCCCCCTCGCGACCCTCTTCCCGCTGGCCGCGACTGGTTTACAATATATTTGTCCTCGATATTCTTAACACCATACTTTGTCCACACACTATTTTTGACTTGATATTTTGTCCAAACACCTGTGAGAGAAGAGAGCAAAGTAATAAGGACGATCAAACATTTCCAAAGGCAGTACTCATTATGATGTTTAATGAAGGGATGCTCAATTGTTTCCAAGATCATGACTGCTATGTCCTCTTTGAGACATGCATTTTGCTTTATTTCCAAGGTCATTTCTCCATAGAACCCAATACAAAGATCTGCTCCATTATTTTAAAGGTAGCACTGCTTTACACCCTTGTACTACTATCCCAACGACAGATGCTTCCAGCCATCGCTAGCCATGAGGGAAGGCCAAACGTGACTTCCACCTCACCCTCATTTTGAGGGCTTTTCCCATCTTGAAATACTTTTCACATTCCCAACATGACAAATATTTTACATATACTTCAATGGGGCCTCGCTACAAGCGTCTGTCACCCTCTGAGTAATATGTGCTTCCATTGACTTCAGGAGGTCCCTCTGCCACAAGAAGATGACTGGACCCTCTTTGGGTAATCTATAGATTGAGAAGAATGGGTAAGCAGGACAAGCCTACCACGGCACATGGACTCCTCTTCATGATGACAGCCTCATTGACCACCCTTTCTGCACTGTTAGTGTGGGAGGGGGATGCTTCGCAAGTTTCTCTACCCTCAACCAAAAAGGAAGCAGCTCAGGGCGGAGGGGGGGGGGGCTGTGGTTCTTCCCCCTGGTCCACCCTTCGGCCGCCCATGGTTTGAATCAAAATGTTGGGGTTACAGAGAGTATAGGGCTCTTAGGGAGCAATGCTTACTGTTTATTACTGAAATACTGAGTCAGGGGTCACAGGATTAGCACCAGTGGCTGCATAAAAGGCTTGGGGGATTGCATTTACCAGTGCTATTGTTATTCAAGCTCTTTACTCTGGGATCTACTCGGTTAGAAGCACTCTTGGTGAATCTGTGTCACTTCCTGTCAAGTCACTATCCTGGCTGCCTTTACATTGTCACATGCACCTTCTCAGCCACTACATCATTGGCCTGTGCTTAAAATGCAAATGACCACAACTACAACACCACTACCTCCGTATATAGTATACCTCGTCACTATTATCATCAATGCTTTTACACCACCAGTGCTCGTAACCCTCACCTTATCATTTACTCTAACCAGTGCCCTAAGCCGTGCCTTAACATGGCATAAGCAATGTAAGAGTTGTCGACGCCAAGGTTTGCGGGTTCAATATATATAGCAATGTAAAGGAGGAAAGGTAAAGGCATGGCGAGGTGGATCATTGAATGTAATGATGTTCTGTGGATTCTTAGAGTCAATGTGCTCAACTCACAAAGAAAGTCATAAACTGTACTCACAGATTCACACTTACACGCGAGTGTAGATTTACGACTTCCTGGAATTCACAAACATTCACAGAAACATGCTAGAAAGCTGTGCATGGTCTAGGATTACAGTTGCATTTCTGGGAACGCCACACGATATTCAATGTACTCCTCCTGATGAGTGGAGTTCTCCATGGCAGATAAATCTACACACGAAAAATATGATTCCCTGGCAAATACACATTTTTCGCTATTTTATATCCACAGGGAAAATATTTTCCCACGGAGCAAACACTGGGGCATATTATCAAGGGCTCTATCGCCGCTTTAGCGGGACTTTTTGCCGCTAAAGCGGCGATATTTTTAACGCCCTATTAGCAAGCTGTCGCTAACAGGCGTTAGCGACAGCTTTCAGGCGATAGCGGCCGGGATTTACATCGCCTTGCATGTCAGCGATAATTATCGCTAATGACATGCAAGGTAGGCGTTCCCAACTAAAAGCGACAGAAAACAGTCGCTTACATACCTATCACCTATTAGCAATACCCGCGAAGCGATAAAAACGCGCGCTAACCCCGATTAGCGCTTGTTTTTTAGAACTGATAAAAACATGACTTAGCAATGAAAGTCAATGGGAGGTGGATTGTAAGGTTAAGTCCCCAGATTTAGCGATAGGATTTTATCGCTGGATTTCTCGCGTTAAAGCTGGGTTTCGCCGCTATCGCTGGATATTTTATCGCAATGGAGATAAACCTTGCTAATAGCATGTTATTTCCGCGGTAATATCCAGCGATAGCCGGCGATAAAAAAAGGCGCGCTAAGCAAGGTTTGCGATATTTTTCGCATGTTCTTGCTAATATGCCCCACTGTCTCCACACCCCCAGCAAATGTGAGTGTGATCTGTTCCTATACCCACCGTGGAAGGGAAATTACAACTGGCCTTGGCTGAAGTTAATTTTTTACCCTATTCAGGGTGAAAATGGGATGGTTAGGAGTCTGTGAATGCAGACAAATAACCATGTTTGTGGGCGTTCAAAAGCTTCGAAAGCTACCCACTCCTGGAAATCCCACTCGCAGCCCCTGATTTACGGGTGTGGAGAACTCCGCACCCACGAGAAAGATCTCTGCACAAATAAATGAATAACGCGTGCCAGGGTTCCCTTTGCGCATTCCCAGTAGGTGTACTTTTGGAAAAATTGGCAATAAACATACGTTTGCAATCTAATTTATCTTTGTGATTAGGTCCCAATGTTGCTCGGCATTATTCTGTAACACAATCAATCGCTGCAACACGAAAATAAATTAATAATGCTGGTGTTTTCCTCAGCAAAGTAAACGAAAAGTGACATTTTGAAAACATTATGATTTTGGAAACTGAGTGGACGGATCAGGTTTCAAAAAAGCTACTGGTGGTACAGCCGTGATTTTTTTTAAATTCAGATTGGGAACAGTGGGCCGAGCTCCTATGGAAGTCAGAAGTTCCTCTTAAATTGAAAACTGTTCAAAATGAAGCAAACCACTCTTCAGTATTCATAACTCGCAAGAATGCTTTATATAGCGAATTCAGTTCTTAATATAGCTTAGTGTATGCTGTGCACGAAACTCTAGACTGTGCGTTGAGAACATTATAAAATGCTATCCTGCCTTGGAATTATTCATGACGCCAAAGAAAGTCTTAATACAGAGCTCAGTATGCTGAGGATCAACATGCAAGTGCGGATGCCGGCAAGGCGTAGGAATACCTGCTGATGATGGGCTTAAACAGAACCTACGATGGCTCAAGTGGGCTAGCGTCAGACTAGCCATACCTTGGGACACCAAAGTCCAGGTCAACCTGCAGGAAGAGGCCCTGTGGTGTCAGGGTTCAAGCCACAGAAAGACGTTCTACTCTTCCTCACATGGTGAAATTCAGTGGACAGCACAGAGCTAGTTCTGGGCTCCACGCTTATGTCTCTTCTAAGACCAGGCCAGAACTAATTCTCTGGAAACCTCCACGGTTTTTATTCACACTTATACCAAAATGATCCCAGGAGAAACATAACTGCTTAGTGCATACTTTTATCCTGTCCGAAAATATATTGCTTTGCTTTCTTCCCAGCCTTCTCGTCTGTCTTTCCCTCTCTTGCTGTGGGTAAAAGTCTGATGATGAAAAATAAGTCCCAGTCCCAAAAAACGAAGGCCGATGCCCATCAGCTACAAAAAATGAACAAATTGAGCACAGCATGCCATTGTGTCAGTTATAACAACGCATGTGTTGGGTCAGAGAGGATACAGGCTAACCTCTCTTTCTTGGTGCTGTATGTCCTAAACCACTGGTAGCCCAGATACATCTTGGTCCTGTCTGGCCAGCTGTGCTGCAAGTTCCTTCTGACTCCTGTGTAGCTGAGTTCCTCGAGGCATCCTTCATGCACATTTCTACCTGCTGAATTCTGCATTAGCCATCTTGGTCGGGATCAACTCACCTCCTTTCTTATCCAGGTCCCAGAAGCATGGTTCTGCCACAGTCTAGGGTTTAGTCCCAACCATTAAACAAGCATTTGCAATGCAATAGGTCTCGCATTTACGCAAGACCTATTGCACTGCAAATAGTAGGCATCACGGACAACGGGAGGGATGCAGGAGGGGGAGAAGGCACGGACAACCGGGGGGGAAGAAGGAACAGACAACGGGAGGGCAGGCGGGTGGCGAGAAGGCACGGACAACGGGAGGGCGGGCGGGGGGACGAGAAGGCATGGACAATGGGAGGGTGGGTGGGCGGGGCGGGGAGAAGTCACGGACCACGGGAGGGCGGGTGGGCCGGGTGAAGGCATGGACAACAGGAGGGAGGGGGGAAGAAGGCACGACAATGGGAGGGAGGGGGGGAGTAAAGAAGGCACCAAAGCATGTCGTGCCTGCAGTAGGAGAACCTCATTATTGAAAATAGTGCTCACAGTCAAAATAACACGTACCATGTAACAACCGAAGTAAAGGGGCCAGTCGCCATGGGAGGTGACAAATGAAGAGGAGGCGGAACTAAGGAGGGACTAACAAGCCTATTGACAAATCAGAAGCCAGCATTTAGGACGGACAATGACACAAGCCAATGGCAAATATGGGCGGAGGGTGGGCGGGGCTTCTATTCCCTACCTTATCTACAATAAGTCTCGCGGAGCAACGCATGTGCGCTGGCTCTAGGCTCGACCTAAAAATAGGAAAAAGCACAGCCCTATCGCTGGGAAGATGTCTCACTGGGCTGGTGTACAGAGTTTCCTATGAGTCCAGACAAAATATGTGTTATTAGCTCGAGAGGGAAAGTAATTATTTACCCTCAGGGGTGCTGGTGGGAAGACAGGGCCAACCAAATGGTGCGTTTTCTTTAAAACAGTCTATCAATGAGGAGGTGCAATTGAATTCTCTCTCGGCTATTATGAGTAGGTGCAGTTAGAAGGTGCAACTGGTACCAATCTGGTAACAGCCAGCTGCAGTCTTCACAATTGTTTCTCAGCCATGACCGGGACACCATAGAAATGGGAGATGGGGCTGAGGTACGGTGGAAAGCAGAAACTGTTTTGGCTGCAACTCAACCAACAGCTACAACATTTAAAGGTATTGTTCCTAAGACAAAAGTACTTCTTGGTTGTTACATCTAAAGGGAAATGGCTATTACCTGAGAACAACAATCTGGACAGGCAAGCACCATGTTTTGCCTGGTCACCATTCATCCTACACATAGGGGTATATTTACATGGGGATAGCGCCACCAGAACATCACTTTTAGCGATGTTCTGGTGGCACTATGCCTTTCTCCGTATTACAAAGCGGCGCTAAGCCACTTTTTGTGGCTTAATGCCACCTTGCAAATATGGCCCCTTTACACACATCACTTTGCGTGAAAGGGGTGTGCAATGGGTGTTGCTGTGGGCATTCCACCACAACACCCATTGCTTTTTGATGCTGCCCCAGTTTTACATGGATGTGTAAATCTGAGGCAGGACGAAAAACTAATGCCATGCAATAGCAGGCGTTAGAATGGCAAAACGAGGAGAAATACTTTTATTTCTCCTCGTTTTTGCTTTTTCAATGTGTGCTACATTCTGCAGCGCAGATAGAAAGAGCAAAACACCATTAACGTGTTTATGTGCAGGAAGGTGTCCCTTCCTGCACATAAACAATCATTAAATTATGATGATTTGCTACTTCTATGTGTGCTGCATTCTGCAGCACACATAGAAGTAACAAATCACCATTATTGATTGTTTATGTGCAGGAAGGAGTACCTTCCTGCACATAAACAATCATTCCCTTCAACGCAGGCACCCTTGCACCATAGTGCAAGGGTGCTTGCGTTGGCACTAGGCAGCTAATTTTAGCGTCAGCGCTAGGGAAAACACAGGGGTGTGCCGTATTTTTGTAAATACAGGCGCATCCCTGCGTTTTGGAAATGTCGAAGTCCGGCACTGCCAAATTTGGCACAGCTCCACGCTCTGACATTTCCTTGTAAATGTGCCCCATGGTTTCTTGTTCATACAAACATGTAACCAAAGCCACAAACAGGACTCTTTGCACCACACACATGGGAAAGGTAAGAATCCATGTTATGTGAACTGCCCTGATTTTTCAGAGGAGAAATGGCAGGCGACAGTCCCAGAGCTACAGCTACTAAGGCCTTTGTCCTTGGCATGAGGGTGTCTGTTACCACTCTGGACTGTGGGTGAAAGATACTTGGGTGCCTATGCTCCTCCTTCAAAATGTTGTGATGTACATAGGCAGTTCCAGCTAGGCTGGGGCTGCAGTCCTTTGTCATGTCTACATTATTTATTTATTTGAAAAGTTTTGTAAAGCTCGAACAAGACCCAGACGGGTATCAGAGCGCTGTACAAAGAGGAAAACTAACGTTGACATGAAGAAAACAGTATAATTACAATACAATCAAGCAACATAATAGGAACCTGACACATGAAAGTAAATGTGGGTGCAAGGGAAGAAGAGGTAGCAAGTAAGCAAACAGGTAAAAAGCCCAACTAGATGGGGTCAAGCAGTTTTAGCATCGAACTATTTCCAAATAGCATCGAACTATTTCCAAATAACGATGGAATACATTTTAAGCCCCAAGTAAAAATGATTGTCAAGTTCAAATATCAAACACATAATTGTCGCGCATACATTTCAACACACAAAGTAAAAGTGATTGTCAAGCACGAAAAGGCACAGTCTAGCAAATGACATAGGGGCTATTGCTGATGAAGTTCTTCCAACAGTAGCCATTTGACCTGTTTTTTGAATGAAGCAGTCGAAGGGTTGGCTCTGATCTCCGTTGGAAGGGCATTCCAGATTCTTGGAGCCAGCCCTGAGAAGGTGCGATTGTAAGTTCTTTTTTTGTTGAATTTCGGTGGTTTCAGATGTAGGGTATTGGAGCTTCTTAAGTTTTGCCTGGCTCCAGAGAGCTCGAGTTGTTTTGCCAGGTAAACGGGGCTATTGAAGTGTATAGCTTTATGAGTCAGACAGGGTATTTTGAAGCGGATCCTTCCTTCAATGGGAAGCCAGCTAAGCTGGATTAAGTCAGGAGTAATATGATCATGCTTTCTGGTACCTGTGATTAGTCTGGCAGAGGCATTCAGAGTAGCTCTCAGCGGAGCTAACCTAGATTTAGGAAGCCCAGCTAGGGTCACCAAGCCATATTCTACTCGTGAGATAACTAAGGATTGGACTGCTGATTGTATGTCCTCTGGAGGTAGGAAAGGTTTGATTTTCCTAAGAGTGTTGAGCTGATGATTGGCACTCTTAATGGTGGCACTGATGTGACCTTGCATGTTTAGAAATTTGTCCAGGGTGACCCCTAAAGAGCAAGCGGAGTCCACCATATGCGGGGTGCAGTTGAGTGCGGAGATTTCTTTGATCCAGTTTTGCGTGGGGGCCTCGTGGTTGCAGGGGGTACTCAAGAGAAATTCTGTTTTGAGAGCATTAAGTAACAGATGGTTATGAGTTACCCATTGTTGAGTTTTTTGAAGCGCTCCATTAAGAGTTTTTATGTCATATGGAGAAGAGATCTTCAAATATAGTTGAGTGTCATCCGCGTACATGTGGTACTGAATGTTTGAATCGTTCAGAATGACAGTTAGAGGTTCCATGAATAGATTGAAGAGCGTGGGCGAGAGTGCAGATCCTTGAGGTACCCCAATAGAGACCGTGGTTCTGGCAGCCAAAGATTGGTTGACTTTGATTCTTTGTGTTCGATTATGCAGGAAAGATGAGAACCAATTTAGGACAGGGCCAGATAACCCCATCCTATATTGAAGAAGGCCAACCAAGTTATCATGTTTGATAGTGTCAAAAGCAGATGACAGGTCCAGAAGAATTAGGAGACAAGGCGTATCTTGGTCAAGACCTCTCAAGGCGTCATCGACAATGTGAGTTAGAGCAGTCTCCGTACTATGACCTGATCTAAAGCCTGATTGATGTTGGTCTAGGAGCTGAAATTTCTCGATGTGGTCGCATAGTTGTGTGTGAACGTATTTCTCGAGCAATTTTGCTAAAGACATGATGTTGGTGATTGGCCGGAAGTTATTGGGATCTGTTAGGTCTGCATTGGGCTTCTTGGGGTTGGGTGTGACTTGCCCCCTTTTAAGGCAGTCGGGAATCCTCCCCTGTAACAGAGAATGTTGGATGATCCTGGACCAGAGAGGTAGAATGGCCACGTTGAGGTCTTTGAGCAACTTGGCGGGGAGTGGATCGCTGAAATGGTTGGATGGTTTAAGAGATGCCAAGGAGTGAGACACCTCCTCCAAACCCGGAAGTCGGAAGGTATTCCAGCAGGCATTGTTTTTGGGTGTGTACTCTGTGGGGTAAAGCGTAGCACACACTGCTGTAGGTACAGACAAACCCAAGGAGCTCATAGGCAACCGCTTAGCAGCGGCACGTTGTAGCTCTCGCTCAATATTCCTAGCCTTTTCAGAAAAGTGCGCAGAGAAATCCTCCTCACTGGGTCTAGCGGTTTTGATTGCTGGAATAGGATTGGCCTGTTGTTTGATGATATCAAACAGTTTCTTGGGACGGTTTTTAGCACTGTCAAGCTGATCTCTGAAATGATCTGATTTAGCACTGCGAATGCGTTTATTATAAGAGCTTTTCATCTTCCTTAACTGTTTGAGACTAGAGGTGGAGGGGGTATCTCTCCAGCGTCTCTCAGAGAGCCTCAGTTTGCGACGTTCATCATTAAGGGCACCATTGAACCAAGGTTTGGATTGTTTGCAAGGAATCCTTTTGAGTTGCTTCGGGGCTGCAGAGTCGAGAATATTTGACATGAAGTAATGATCCATCAGCTCTTTCAAATTATTCATGTTAGTGGGAGGTTCCAGAAGATTCTTGCTCATGTTGGATAGGTTAGTGATGTTGATGTCTCTCAGATTACGAGTCAGTTGCTTGTTTTTGAGCGGTTGACCTTGTCTGAGTGATATCTTTTCCTGAATGTGAAAGAAGATTTGGTGATGATCCGACCAATCACATGGTACTATGGCATCCAATTGAATGATGTGATCTCTAGCTATGATGAGGTCATGGGTAGCGCCCTTGCAGTGGGTGGGTCCGTTGCAGGACTGTAAGATAGATCAAGTGAAGCACACACACAATCTTGCCCTTGTTCCAAATTTCAGTGACTAGGTGTTCGCAGGAGGACATCAGGTCCTTATGAGTCTGCTTCAAAACGAGGTTGAATCGATGGATGCAGGCAATGCCCCCCCCCCCAGATTTAATAGACCTATCACATCTAATAATGTCATAGCCAGGCGGAATTAAAATGTCAAGAATTGGGGAGGAGGAGTCATTAAGCCAAGTTTCCGTAAGAATCAGGAGGTCTAAATCTTGTGATATGATAAGTTCGGAGATATCCGCTGCGTGCTTCACTGCTGATCTGCAGTTGAGAAGCATCGATTTGATATGAGAGATTGTAGATGCTTCCACTAGGTGCGATGTGGAAATCTGAAGTAAGTTATCCTTATTCAAGGATCTAAAGTTAACACTAGGTTCTCTATCCGGATCAGATGTGATAGTGGGTATGGTGCTAGGAGAGACCACATAGTCCTCATAAGAAAGTAATAGTGCGCGCGTGTCCTCCTCCGACATCTGAGGCTGGGAGCTAGGGGGTCTAGAGTGGCAGTTGGGAAGAGGACGAGTGAGCCAGCGAGGGTTACTCGGGCAAGTATCAGAGGGCCTTTCCCTTCCACCACTTAAAGTAGTTGCTGGGGGCGTAGGGGGATCGGACCCCGGGGGAGGATGGTGTTTGCCCAACTTCTCCTTCTTCCATGAGCATTGTAGGAGGGTCTGGAGGTTGTCCTTTACAGTAAGGAGGTCTAATTTCAGTTCAGCCAGTTTATCTTCAAGCCGTCTAAGGCTGTCACAGTCCGGTACCCGCCCCGAATAAGTTGCAGGGATAGGCCCCCTCTCCTCACAGGGTTTGCACGGGGATATGGACCCCTGCTTGAGCACAGTTGCGGGCTCCAAAGTTGGAGTGGGATTGGCATAGATGGAGTCAGGGATCTGAGAAGGAGGTTGAGGAGGCAAGTGGGGGAGCCCACTGGTAGTATCTTGTGCCATGGATGTAGAGCAGGACGCTGCGGTAGGACTAGGAGAGTTCAGGGGAAAGAGAGGCCCTAAGGTAGTATCCTGTGCAATAGGTGTAGAGGTAGAGGATGAGGGCGGGCGTAGGGGGTTCAGAGGAAGGGCGCTGTGTGTTAAAGTTGTGTGCAGGGACGGAGACACAATCAGATTCGGGTTACTGGTCTTGGGAGACGTAGTCAGATTAGGGTTACTGGGATTAGGAGATGGGAAGCCTGTAGTGTCCGGGTTGGTATTGGAAAGTTAAACTCAGTCATGTTGCGGTCGGTATCAGAGTGGATCAACAAAAGAGAGGTGGGGGAAGGTCTATAATGATGTCATGTGGTTCCAGGGGATGGGTTGACAGTTGGTGGACCACCTGTGTCTAGCGAGACTGTGGTGTGGGGTTTACCTCTGCCTAAATAAATCAACGTGATGAAGGAAACCATGTTCAAGTACTAATTTAAGAATAACACAAACATCATAGCAAAAACAAAGAGCACCCCCAGAAGCCTGGAGAAAATACAGGGCAGACCAGAAAATAACCTGAGGCATTAGGGCACAAACTCCTCAATAAAGCAAGTGCTTTGGTCCCAACACGTGCTATAGGAAAACCTATTAGCAATATTCATAATATATGGCAGCTGGTCAGTATCTCTTTCTGTAGGTAAGAGATGCTTCTTCTGTTTTTGTAGACACTAAAGCAGTTTTTGAATAGGAGGTGAAAAATATTTAAGATTTTTAAACAGCCACTCTCTTCTCAGCTTAAGGATGTTCATGTGTACAGTGGACATTTTTGCAGATTCATAGGCACCTACATTATATGATTCTCTGACTCTGAATTCAACACTGTGCAATCCATGACCATATTGAGGGGATTACTGCAACAGAGCCTTGAAGAATTTTTTTTCCCTCTGACCATCTTTGGAGGGATTCCATGTGTGGCTGATGAGGTGTTACCAGGCTTACGAAGAACCTACAGGGGCTTACAGCTCGCCCATGGGTGACATTATTTTCACTTTAATTTGCTTACCTCCTATTCAATGGCTTTCCTTGCCCCAGCATGTCCATCTCATGTTCATCCCTTCTTTGGAGCCCAGCCTCTTTCCATCTCTCTGAATGGCTGTCTTCTATCCTTCCACTGCTCATTTGCAAGAAACGTTTTTTTCCTTTTTGGTTCATGAGAGTGCATGTATTCCACCGGTCTCTCCTTCTCGCCCCCATGTGCCCCCCCCCCCCGAAATTCCCACGCCAACTTTATTATTTTTAAGTGGTGTACTCCATTGCCCTCCCGGGCCATGCCACAGCTGCTTCCTCATTGGGGGCTCCATTACGGAAGCTGGCATTGCTCCCACCCTTGTGGTAGCAGTTTTCTTTTGCTCCCACAGGGTGTAGCCATTCACTCTATTTCCCTGCCTGAGAGCATGGGGGGGGGGGGAAAGGTAGCCCAGTGGGAGAATATTGCACATTCCCTGCCTGTGCTATTGGGCAGGGAAATAGCAAGTGCCCTGTGGGCTGGGGACACTGTACCTGAGCTGGCCCCCGGAGGTGGGGTGCCTGAGGCCACTCCTGGCTTGATGAGGGGTCTGCGTGGCTGCCTACACTTTATTAAAAACATGGCCCCCAGGGGATGGGGTCCCCGGGGCAGTTTTAAGGTTGGGGAGGAGGGCTGCGTGCCTCTCCCCTTAATTTGTTTTACAGCCCTGGAGGATGGGATCTACAGGGAATTTAGGCTCGGGCCACGTGCCCCTCTCCCCTTTCTTTATGACACAGGCTAGGGGAAGAGGTCCCTGGGGTCTTTTTAGGCTCACGGAGGAGGGATGTGCGCTTCCTCCCCGTTAAAATGCTATCAGTTCCACGGGTTAGGTCCCCGAGGCCTCTTAGAGGCTTTGGGAGAGGAGCCATGAACCCTCCTCCCCCTAGCATATGCGCCACCCCCACCCAGGCCCTGGCCTACCCCGAGAGAGTATGGAAGCACACAAAGTTGCTGCAAAATGTAAAAAAATGTTTGACCCAACCAGGCTATAGATTCAGGTACCCTACCCTGCCCCCGTATGTTTTTTTCACGTTTTTATTGCAATTAACATTGCCCTCTCTGCAAATATTATTTCACCTCAGTGTTTACTTCACAGCTGTATGTTAAATAGCATGTTTTCTTTCTACTGATTAGATCAAAAGCAATAGCACAGAGACCCTATTCTGCTTCTCTTCTTAGAGTGTATCTAATTTAATTGAGCTCTCCCTTTGCTCCATAGCAGATTTTTCAGAATTTGTCAGAAACGTGTACTAGCTCTCTGCTGTCAAACTAGGAACAAGCAAACATCGAATGGGAGCACATTCACACTCACACATGCTCTCAAGTCTATCAGTCCTACCTGTTGAGGCCGTATCAGTGTTCGGGGCTTAAACCTTCCTACGGAGCCACTAAAGGGTTCCTAATGACAGCACTACAATCCATTGATTGTAGGGTTCATCTCTCATCATTACCCACCACTGCCCACCCGCACGCCGTGTTTCTTCCTCATGTACTTCTCCTCCCACACCACTAATGCTCTGTTTTGTTTTCCCCTTGTGTGCTTCTCTCCTGCCATACCTCTCTTGCTATTTTTTGTCTGCTTCTCATTGTCTTGTGAGCTTCTCCCCATAAACCTGTGTTCTGTGTTCTTCTGTAACCCACTACTATGCTGTGTTCTTCTCTACCTGTGTGCTTCTCCCCCTTCCCTGTGTTGATCTCTCCCTTGTGCAATGCTCTTTCCCTTCTCGTCCCCACATGCTTCCCACATTCGGTCCCCCATTACTATTCGTCTCTCATCCTCAGGGCCTCACTAAAGTAAATCAACTAAGTGGAATCAGAACTGAGGTGCCTGGGGCCTCTCCCATAATAATTATGAGGGAGTCCCTAAGTACATTTTGTTAATGAAAAATCTACCATTAGAGTCACTTCTACAAAAGACTCTTCAGGAACTGTAGGAAACAACTGATTTCTTGTCTCCACCCTGTATAAAATAAAAAACCAACAAAGTGATGTTATAGTTAGGTATAAAAATGATATCTTACTTTTCATTAAAAAAAACCTTAGACTGAAAAAAACAAAGTTTAAAGGGACGCTATAGTTAGGTGAAAATGTCACCCGGAGACCCCATACCCAGGGTAAATTGCAATAAAAAATGGAGGGGGCCATGCGGCCCCCCTCCCTGAGCCTTTAAAGGCCTGGGAACTCTATCCCCCGGGGCCTGTTCACTAACTGTGTCCCAGGGAGCCCACCCCCGATACATAGTCGTTTCCCTGCTCGCACTATCACGGGCTGGTACGCATACCAGTCTGGTGGGAGCATTTTTAAATCTCCTACCAAATGGGAGCAAACATACAAGTCTGCTCCCAGCCAACGGAAGATTTAAAAATGCTCCCATCGGTGAGAGCAGACTTATGTTCCATTTCCCTGCCCTCACTCCTGCAGGCAGGGAAACAAAACACATATTTCTCCCACCCGGAGGGAGCATGAAAAGACAGCTGCTCCCTCCGGGCAGGAGCAATGTCAGCTCCCGCACCATGTGGGTAGATGGCTGGGGCCGCGGGGGCCCTGGGGCTCCCCACACAGTCCCCAGCATATGGTATGTGGGTTCACCAGGGTTAATGAGGCTTGGGAGGGGGTCTGCGTGGCCCCTACCCCTTTTTAAGTGCATTGGACCCTCATTTGAGATGTCATCAGCGATGTCTTAAAAGATGTCATAGCACATGTCATGAGTGATGTAATGTGTGAGGTCATAATGCCGGGTCTGGTGACTTAGTGGACTAATGTGCCCTCTGTAGGGGTTTGTGTTTGACCTCATGGTCCACTCAGCCTTTTATCCTTCTGAGGTCGATAAAATGAGTACCTTTGAGTTGGGTAACAATAACCATCTGTTATTCAGCGCCAAGATACCCTTCTAGGTGAACGTACGCTTTACACACACACATGTTATGTTATGTTAAATGCAGTGCATGGCAGGTGCAAGTTATAGTTAGCTCTACTATAACTGGTGAATTTCTTTTTTTTAGTTCAAAATGCTAATGTTGTCACTGAGATATTCACCTAACTATAACGTCACTTTAACCTTTGGTTTTTTCAGTGAATTTCTAAAAGCATTTTTGTGTTCCTAATAACTTTGGCCCGTTTGATGAATCTCCACAAAACGTTCCACAAATGTGCTACTTTTTGACTAGTTTGGGCTTGGATAGTTTTGGGGTGATCCGTCAAGCTGAGTTCGAGAAAAAAGGGGGATTCCAAAAATGCAAAATCCCCATGTATTTTCCATAAACATCTTTAGGCAGGGCTACAGCAAAAACTGCCAAATGGAATTTCACCAAATTTGGCAGGAAGTTTGATCTTGGTCCGCAGACTGTGCTTTTTGTGATTTGGTGTAAATCTGATCAGTAGTTTTTTTTTAAATTGAGAGTCAAAAATATTTGTATATTTGGACGGTTGGGTAAGCAAGAGGCTCGAAAGACTCTCAATGGATCCCCAATTTAAAAATGTAGCGTTCTGATTAAACCACTGAGCTTTTATTCCCTTGGGCCAGTTTGCTTCCATGGGAGTCAGACTCTGATTGATGAATGCTCTGATTGGTTGCCAGTAACATGAGAAAAATGCAGCTGGCAGAGCAGCCCCCTCTCTAATACTTAAAAAGGCAACTACCTTTTTTTAAAAGGGAGGGGGTCACACAGCCCCCTCCCTGAGCCTTTATTGGCCCCGGGGACCATATCCCCCGGAGCTGGGTCACTTGCTGTGTCCCAGAGAGCCCACCTCTGGGATACAGCATTTTCCCTACCCATACAGGTGTGTGCAGCAAAACTTGTATTTGCTCCCACCTGGTGGGAGCATTTTTAAAACTCCAGCCAAATGGGAGCAAACACTGAGTCTGCTCCCTGATGACAGGAGCTTTAAAAATGCTTCAGCCAGCTGGGAGCAGACTTGTTTTCTGTTTCCCTTCCCATACTGATGCAGGCAGGGAAACAGAACACATATTTCTTCCACCCAGAGGGAGCAGCTATATATTCTGCTCCCTCCAGGCGGTAGAAATCTCTTGATCATTGTGGGCAGGGACACAGATCAAAAGTCTGCTCCTAGCTGGGAGCAGACTTTGTGCTCGCTTCCATTTGGCAGGAGTTTTGAAATGTTCCTGCCAGGCAGGAGCAAACACAAGATTCCCTGCCCCACCGGTGTGGGTGGGGACACTGCTGTGTCCCGAGAGTGGGCTCCCCGGGATGGGCTCCCCGGGACACAGCATGTGAGCAGGCCCTGGGGAGGGGGTCCCCCGGGCCATTAATGGCTCAGGGAGCGGGGCTCACGTGCCCCCTTCCCTTTTTGTAAAGTTAGTAGCCCTTGGGGATGGGATCCCTGGAGCCTTTTCAAGGCCTCCCCCTTTTTAGTGAACAAAAAGGACAGGGTCTTGAGGCACTGAAAAACAATGGGGCTGGCCAACAAAGGAGTCTTGCCCACCCACGCTGTGCACCACCAAAGTCTGTGCGAGACTGTGGGTTGGCTGCCCAAGGAGCACAGGGCATGGGCAACTCCATGCTGCACGAAAGGCTGTGTGCAGTGCAAGGTAAACTAGTAAGAAATGGTGATAAAATATTACTTTAGCTTTAAAAAAACTAGAAATTAACTGAAAATGAAAGGTTAAAGTGACATAATCATTTGGTATGGTTATTATATCTTTACATTAAAATAAAAACTTGAAAAATTCACTAAAAAAACAAAGGTTAAGTGACTTTATAGTTAGGTGTAAACGTTGCATTTTAAACAAGGAAAACAATGAAACTCACTAGTTCTAGTTAATGATACAGTATGATATAATATGATGATTTAAGGCTTGGCTGTGACAAGCTCAATGTCATCACATAATCTCTTGACTTTGATACAGCATATATTTGGTACATAGTTAAATTGCTAACTAAATGTAGACTGCTTTACCCCCAGATATGAGTCAACAGCAAACCTTGCCAGTGACTATGTGCACCTTTATTGTGTAGATTTGATGTCTTTGCATATCATGCAAATAAAAGCAGACACTTAATAAAAAAGCTTGGAGATAGTCAAAATCATTACTTACTTTTATTGGACCTCTTCATGTGAACTCGCCTGCAGCTTGAATCTACTGGCTGAGTGACAGTACACAAAACTAGTGACATTCTTCTTCTTTCAAAAGTCTGAGATAGTTCCAAAGACTTATGAGGACTAATAAAGTGCTTATAACCCCCTATCCCAAAGCTACAAAAATCAAGAGGTGTAATTAGTGGGAGCTTTACTATTAGTATTTTCCTTTTTTCTCCTCTTTTTCGTGCTTTTCTTTTTCTGGGACAGCATCAGGGGAAGGGAACTGAATACCCCATTGAAACACTGGGACAGTGTGTGGAACCCTGACTCTTGACCCAAGTAGGGGGAGGCAAGAAGTGGGGCGAATGCTTAATTTGTGCTGCTGCTTCAATTGTCCGTTTACCATGTGGTGTAAATGATTGGTTTGGAGAGAACCATTCTCAGATTTTTTTAAATTAATGTGATCTTTAATGATTTTTACATTGACTTCAATTGGCGGTGGGGCACCAGTTCTCATTAACAATCTTGGGGACTTTTGAGGTGGAAGTAAATTGGTAGAGGTTTGTGGTGACAATGATCCCAGTGAGAGTAGCTCCAGATTGGTTATTGGTCCACAGTGAGAGTCTTTGTTTCCTGTCAGCTCAAGGTTTGTTTCTATTTCTGATGGAAATATATATATGATTCATGTTGGGAGGAAACATGTGTCCTCTTGGATCATAAGCATTGCCCCAACAGGCTCTTTTGAGAAGTTAAACTTGTGCGGGATTTTAGTTGACTTTGCAAATATTCAAAACACTGGGGAGATTAGTGACTGATTCTCCCCATTAGGTTTTGCTTTGGCATTTTTTACTGTGGACAATGCTTGAAGTTTTTTAATGTTCCTCCTTGTAGGAGGGAATGCCGCCCTTTCACGACCTGACCTCATGTTTGACTTTATATGATTCCCTAGCTCTGTCTCTTGGTATTCAAATGTAATTCAAATGTTCCAGATATTTCCAAATGTAGCTTTGTGCTTTATTAGCGCAGCTCAGTTTGTTCAAAAGGTGATGATTAGATGAGAGTATCTAATGTTACTACTCAACTCAAGAAAGCTTTATTCGATTGTAAGCAAACAACCATAAAAGCACAATAGCAGCATTTCATACACGTTAAAATTCATATAAAATACGTTAAAAACAAAAAACATTATTAAACTTCACAGGCTTTCCTGAGATTTAAAAAGAAACATTTAAAATAGAGACAGTTGTTTTCTTAGGCACAGAACATTTTTCAAAAAAATTACCATCCTAAAAACAGTATGTACATTGTCTAATTGTTGTAGTGCCAGAAGAGTAGGTCGACATTGGCGAAGCCCAAACCGTTTTAACACAGGGACTATACTCGTTCTCCTGGCACTGGAATAAAATTTACAAAAGAGAATGACATGAATCGAGGTCTGCTTGGAGATTTTATCACAAGGGCACAACTGTAAAACTTGGGACCAGTCATTTACTTTGGGCAGAGTAACTAATCTATAAAATATTCCCAGGCGGAAGCGAATTAAAAGGAACCTGTCAAAATCACTCAGGGCCAAGGTGAGGTAGGGTTGAATAGTAAAAGTGATTAAAATCAACTGGTTATGCAGGACTGTAGGTTTTGCAATTTCAGTTGATAACCTGGCGGAGTCTAGTAGAGACAAGCCCTTTGCTTTTAAATCCTTCCTAGTTATTTCCCTGATGGTACTGGGGTTGGTGAAATACTCTGGATAGTCAAGATCTTGAAAAAACCTTCGGACATAGCTTATCCATGGGATCTTCAGGGCCCTATCCAGTTTCAAAACGTCCATAACGATATCTCTGTTTAATTTTGTCTCTTCCTTTGTCCAGAGTCTGTGCCATAACAGCACAGGCTCAAGTTTTATTAGATCTGAAACAAAGGAGAGACCCAGCTCCGCGTGACAAATACTCGCGGAAGTGCCGTTCGGGACAGATAAGATGTATTTTAAAAAGGAGTTTTCTACTCTTTGAATGGGAAGCAAATCAACTGGTCCCCAGACCCCAGTTCCATAGATTGCCGCTGAGACACATTTAGCTCTATATATTTTGATGAGCGCCTCCGGTGGTCTTTTGCCTAGTTTAATCGCAAAAGCTCTAAGGGCAGATGTAGTGCGCAGTAGTGCCAGTTTTTTGCCGACACCGCCTGTGGCCAGGAGTCATTATGTGCAAAAAGAATGCCCAAATATGAAAATTTCTTAGTGACTCCGATCTTTTGTCCTGACACAAACATATTTTTTGGTTTTTTGATGCTAGAACCACAGCGCATAATGAAGGTCTTGGAGGAATTAATTCTTAGGCCTAGCTCATTCATAAATTTGGAAAAGCTATCCAATACCCTCTGCAGCCCTATGTTGGTTCGGGACATCAGTACCGCATCATCTGCGTATAAAAGGGCTGGGATGGGTCGTCCCGCCACTTGAGGAAAGTCATAATTATCTTTCAAAAGGGCCTCTCCCAGACCGTTTATATACAAGTTAAAAAGAAACGGAGCAAGGACACAACCTTGCCTGACTCCGCTTTTGATTGGGAAGGGAGCCGAACGTTCACATTGCATACCACAGCGCACTCGTGCATTAGCATCACTATAAAAACGTTTAAGAAAATAAATAGTCTGTAGATCAACCCCCATCATTTCTAAAATTGACCAAAGTTTGTTGTGAATCACGCAATCAAATGCGGCTGTGAGGACAACAAAAGCTAAAAATAGATTCCCCACCTTAGCCCTGGTGTATTTACCAACTAAAAGAGACAGGTTCAAACCTTGCTCGACAGTGCCTACGCCGGCTCGAAAGCCATATTGCAGGTCCGACAGGACAGAGTTCTCCTCCGCCCACGCCTGAAGGCGTTCCAGGATTATTCTGCCTGCTACTTTTGTTATGGCATCTAGTAAAGAGATGGGCCTAAAGCATGTCGGGTCCTGTCTATCCCCCTTTTTAAAAATGGGGACAATAGTTGATTCTACCCAAGTGGGTGGGAAGTCAGCTTCACAGCTAGCATTTAGAACTTGCGTCGAGAGGTCCCCATAGAATAGTGTTAGATTTAAACAAATCTATTGGTATCCCATCGGGACCAGGTGCCTTGCCACCCTTGCTAACAGACAGAGCCCGCTCTACTTCATCCAAAGTAAACATTAGTGCTTTTGCTTGGGAGAGGAGATTCAAATTGCAAGCATCCTGGGTGGAACAATCCATCAGAATATGGTTTCCCGTGCCCTGATAAACCTTGGTGAAATGATTGATCCATTGCTCCTCAGTTATTGCTATTACAAGTGATGGGCTATCCTCTCTAGTCAGGAAAGGGGCCCTGATGACTTTCCAAAAGGCCGTGCTGTCATTAAGTACTGTCGCGGTAAGTAATGCATCCCACAACTCCTTCTTAATAGTGGCTTTCCTATCCCTGATTGCTAGTTTGTATGTATCTCTGGCCACCTTTACTTCAGTGTTATTTCGTGGGGTTTTATGTAATACCTTTTTTAAATGGGAATAGGCTTGGGTGCACCTGGAGTCAAACCATCCTTTATTGGGGCCCTTGGTGTTACTGTGTTTGGTTAAAAACTCTCTAACGGCGTTCGAGATGGCCTGAAATGAAGCTAGAATACTAATATTTTGGATCCGATGATTTGTTGTAAAAGTGATTGCTAAATTTTCTGCATGGCTCCGCTGTGAGGCATTCAGTTATGTCTCGGCTCAGCCTGATAGGGTGGGTGATCAGAAAATGGACGAAGAAAGAAAGCCTGTTGCATCAGTCAGAGTAGAGGAACTCACATAGGTACTGATCTAAAAGAAATGCTAGTCCGTGGCCCCTGACGGATCAGAGGCAGAGTGCAGTGTTGAGAGGGCCTGCAGCAATGCTGCCTTCTCCCTTGAGCCGTGGGCCACAGATCGATCTGTCTAAGCTACCGGACCTTGCCCGATTTGCGGCAAACATAGCTGCTTCCACGTTGGAGGCCACGAGCGCACCAGCTGCCTTATGTTACCGCCTCACTAGCCGTCCGCTTGCCGCTACTTGTCCCAGCACTTT
Organism: Calotriton arnoldi; assembly: GCA_963921515.1. Classification (NCBI taxonomy): domain Eukaryota; kingdom Metazoa; phylum Chordata; class Amphibia; order Caudata; family Salamandridae; genus Calotriton; species Calotriton arnoldi. The sequence goes on from CAWUFW010003545.1 coordinate 1,768,900, forward strand.
GGGCACCTTTCTGAGATTTTACCGAGCCGTTCAGGAGCCTTCAGTCCTCGTCCTCTGATAGTGCCCACTAGTAGCTGTTCGGTCTTCTGTGGTGTTGTGCTGTGTGTTAGCTACCGGGGATGACAAGATTGAGTAGGCAATGCTTTTACAGCCAATTGTGGAAGTGAGGCTGGGAAGGCTACATGGTGCTGGACGTTGCAGTACTTAAGTGCGTAAATGTGTAGGTTTTCTTCTCTATACTTTAATCAATGATGTATAAAATAATAGTAGGTTTTTGTTGGCTAATTATTTATGTTAATTAAATATGTATTTGTAATAATTATGCACATTATTTAATTTCTTAATTCTTCTTTTTAATTATTTGTTGTATATTAATTAATTGTTAATTCATTGATAAGTGAATTTAATTATAAACTTTTTAAAATAAATTGTATACTTATTTGTTTACATTTTCTTTTGTTTTATTTAATTACTATTTTAATGTTATTAATATTTTATTTATAAGCTGTTTAACCAAGTTGTTCTTTTTAAAGTGGTATGGAAGAATGTGTATTTATTTTAGATGTAGTAATTTTTGTTTTACATTTGTTAAATTCTTTTTGTATCATTACATTTTATTTTTTTCAATTACATTCACTTTTATTATTTATTTATAATGCATATATATTTTATTTTAAATGCTGTATTATTTTGAAAATTTTAAAAAGAAATTATTAGGAATTGAAATGGTATATCTAGTTCAACACTGTCACTGATTTTGCTTACATTGGAGTTGGAATAGTAATTCAAACCCATCCAAAGTTCAACATGTTCCTCACTGTAGCTTATATTGAAGATGTAATAGTAAATCTAGCCCCCTAAAGTCGAACACTTTCCCAACTATTGCTTAGATTAGAGTGGAAATAGTAAATCTACCCCATCCAAAGTACAAACACGTTCCCTACTGTTGCTTATGTTAGAGTGGGATTAGTAAATCCAACCCCCTCCAAAGTCCAATACGTTCACTACTGTTGCTGGCATAGGAGGGCCAATAGTACATCTAATCTCTCTGAAGCTAAATTCTTCCCCTGATTTTGAATAAATTGGAGTGGGACTCATAAATCTTTCGTTCCAAAGTCCAACAATTTCTCTGCTGTTGCTTACGTTGGAATGTGAATAGTAAATCTAACCCTTCCAAAGTCCAACATTTTCCTTACTGTTGCTAGCATTGCACATACGTCTATCACCTTCAAAGTTCAACACTTTCCCCACTTTTGCTTAAATTGGAGTTAGGATGGTAAATCTGACTCCTTTAAAGTTTAACACCTTTGCTAGTGTTGTTTACTTGTAATTGTTGCTTTTTTGTTATTATTGTTTTCTTTAATGTTTATATTATTTATCAAAAATTAATTTTATATTTAAATGCTAGTTTTTTTCAATTAATTGTATTTTTAAGTGTGATAAATGTTTTTGTTAATATATTAATATATGTTTGATATTTATAATTTGTATGCTACTGTTAATATTTTTATTTTTGTTAATTGTTTAAATATTGTTTGTTAATTGTTAGTGTATATATAAATCTATATATATTTATGTATATATACATCTATACATATATATATACATATGCACATAACATCTATATATTTAATTCACATAATTAATCTGAACTATTTCATATAAATTGTTCATATATATAAAATGATACTGTTAATGTAATGCCTTTTAAAGTTGTTTAATTGTTTTGTATGTTTTAGAGTGTATATATATATATATTCACTGAAAAAACCATAGGTTTTAGGGACAGTTATAGTTAGTTGGACATTGCACTCGTACAAAACCCGTGAAATTCCCCCGTTATAGTTAGTTCAGCTAACTATAACTCGCGCCCCCGCAATGCACTGCGGATGACGTCACATATTACATCACTCATGACATGGTCAGTGACATCACTGATGACATCACTGATGACATCATCCTGTGACTGTGTGTTTCTGTAAAGTTTAAATATGTTTAATATATATAGGGAAAGGCATATTGAAGAATGAGTGGGTGTATAAGTGTCTGAATGGATGATTTAGTAGGTGCGTGACTGACTCTATAAGTGAGTGATTAAACGTGTCTTACTGAATGCATGGGTTAGTGACTTAACTGTGTGAATGTCTGTATCCGTCTGTCTGTTATTGTGTAAGCGGCTGCATGGGTTTGTGAATAGCTACATGAGTGTCTATATGGGTTATTTATTGGTTGTCTGACTATCTGTATGGGTGCCTGAGTGTTTGTGTGGGTGGGGTGTGTGTGACTCTGTGCATAGATGTGTGACTGGGTGATTCACTGGGTGCATGGTTTCAAGAGTGCATGTGTGATGGACTGTATGGGTGGGTGAGTGTGTGTATGGGTGTGTTAGTGAGTGAATGTATATCTCAGTGGTACATGTGTGAGTAACTACATATGTGAAAGGCAGTATATATGTGTGTTGGAGTATATAAATGGCTATAAGTGAGAGTGTGTGATTGTGAGAGTGGCTGTATGGATGAGTGTGTACTTGTATCAGTGATTGTATAAGAGCGTAAGAATATGCTAGTATTGGTATGAGTAAGTGAGCTGGTGTGTGTATAACTGTATAGGTGAGTAAATGGCAGTGTGATTAATTATTTGCATGACTGACTAGGTGTGTGAGTACCTCTATGGATGAGTGGCGGTGTGTGAGTGTCTATATAGGTGTATGAGTGCATATGATAGTCCTGTACTGAGTGACCGTAAGTATGATTGACTGTACGGGTGAGTGAGTGGATGTGTGTGTAGACCTAAGAATCAGTGAGTGGGTATGTAGTTATTGGTGTTGGAGTGTCTATGGTTTTGCGAATGGCAGTTTGTAATTTAGAGTGGGTGTATCAAAGGTTATATTAGGGTGTGAGGTGGTGCATCAGATTATCACGTGGATGATGTCATCAGTGATGTCATCAGTGATGTCATTTGAGATGTCATCAGTGATGTCACTGACCATGTCATGAGTGATGTAATATGTGACGTCATCAGCAGTGCATTGCGTGGGCGCGAGTTATAGTTAGCTGAACTAACTATAACGGGGAATTTCACGGGTTTTGTACGAGTGCAATGTCCAACTAACTATAACTGTCCCTAAAACCTATGGTTTTTTCAGTGAATTTGTAAGGTTTTTTAAATGCTAATTTCTTACTATAACGTGCCTGAAACCTATGGTTTTTTCAGTGAATTTCAAAGGTTATTTAAATGCTAATTCCTAACTATAACATGTCTGAAACCTATGGTTTTTTTCAGTGAATTTCAAAGGTTTTGTAAATGACAATTTTTAAATGTATTAATTGTTATATTTATTTTTTTGATACTGATTTACTACATTTTTTTAAACTATTTATTTTTAGATATTTTATTTTTTTAAATTACATTGTAATTACATTATACATTACATTACAAAATATACTTTCTCAGAATGAATTACTTTAGTTTAAATACTTTGCAAATAGGCAATAGACTTTTAAGTACAGTAGTTACAGTTGTTGCAATGGGCAACACAATTTCAAACACAATGCAACATTGAGCTCAATGTGAATTTCTAGTTAAATGCAATTAGTTACTTTATGGATTACTTTTCTAACCACAGGACTGGATCCTAGATTCAGTCCTGGGACATCTCCTGTAAACAGTTGAGTAAAAGCGTGTTGGTTACAGTAGTGATTTTTAAGGAATATTATTGTATTTTAAAAGTTGACACTTAACTTTTTCACATAGAATCACCAATGTTATCCTACGGGAGGAAATTCACTTAGCAGGTAAGTAGTGTTATCGTTACTTTTTCTTACTCGGTGTTGGATCCTAGATCCAGCAATGGTGCATCTCCTGTAAACAGTTGAAAGAATGCGTTTAAGTCATACAGGCAATTTTTAAGGAATATTTGTAGTTTGTGAAAATCGACACTTTGAAACTTTTCTGCTGAAAACCAGACAATGGATTCCTATGGAAGGAAATATAAGTTACTGGTAAGTACCGTTAAAATTACTTTTCAGGATCAGTACTGGGCTGAAAGATGCAGCACTGAGGTCTCTCCTGATAACAGGTGAGTAAATCGGAATTCGTATTTTGGCTGATTTTAGAGGAATATTATAAAGTTCCAAAACTCCACACAGAAGAATTTTCAAGTGAAACCAGTCAATGTTAGCCTATGGAAGGAAATTCAAGTTACTGGTAAGTACGGTTAAAATTACTTTTCAGGATCAGTACTGGGCTGAAAGATGCAGCACTGAGGTCTCTCCTGATAACAGGTGAGTAAATCGGAATTCGTATTTCGGCTGATTTTAGAGGAATATTATAAAGTTCCAAAACTCCACACTTAGAAGAATTTCCAAGTGAAACCAGTCAATGTTAGCCTATGGAAGGAAATTCAAGTTACTGGTAAGTACGGTTAGAATTACTTTTCAGGATCTGTACTGGGCTCAAAGATGCAGCACTGAGGTCTCTCCTGATAACAGGTGAGTAAATCGGAATTCGTAGTTCTGCTGATTTTAGAGGAATATTTGTATGTTTCAAAAATCGACACTTAGAAACTTTTTCAGCAAAAAGCAGGCAATGATATCCTATGGAAGGAAATTCAAGTTACTGGTAAGTACGGTTAAAATTACTTTTCAGGATCAGTACTGGGCTGAAAGATGCAGCACTGAGGTCTCTCCTGATAACAGGTGAGTAAATCGGAATTCGTATTTCGGCTTATTTTAGAGGAATATTATAAAGTTCCAAAATTCCACACTTAGAAGAATTTCCAAGTGAAACCAGTCAATGTTAGCCTATGGAAGGAAATTCAAGTTACTGGTAAGTACGGTTAAAATTACTTTTCAGGATCAGTACTGGGCTGAAAGATGCAGCACTGAGGTCTCTCCTGATAACAGGTGAGTAAATCGGAATTCGTAGTTCGGCTGATTTTAGAGGAATATTTGCACAATGGTGAAGGAAGGGGTGGGGCCTGAGGTGACATGTCTGCAAACACACCCAGTGGCGCGTTTTAAGTTGGAGAATTAATTCCTCCTCAATCCCGAGGGTCCCTAGGGGCCAACTAGCCCACCAGATACCTCTAGTATGCCCCAGACAGCTGCGTTGCAGAGAGGTGTTCAGAGGCCACGCCCCTTTTACAACACTTGCAACGCAGCTCCGTGGCGCTTACTGGAGGTACCTGGTGGGCTAGTTGGCCCTCAGGGACCCTCAGGATTGAAGGGGATTTAATTCCCCATCTTAAAACGCGCCACGGGGCCTGTTTGCACACATGTGACCTCAGGCCCCACCCCCTCCCTTCACCACTGTGCAAACGCGCCCCGTGGCGCGTTTTAAGTCGGGGGATTAACTCCCCTTGAATCCTGAGGGTCCCTGGGGTGCAACTAGCCCACCAGCTACCTCCATTAAGCGCCACAGAGCTGCGATGCAGAGAGGTGTAAAAAGGGGCGTGGCCTCAGAACAGCTCTCTGCAACGCAGCCCCTGGCGCATACTGGAGGTTCCTGGTGGGCTAGTTGGCCACCAGGGACCCCCAGTATTCAAGGGGAATTCGTTCTCCTCTGCAAACGCGCCAGGGGCGCGTTTGCAGAGTGCTGATAAGGAGGGGCGTGGCCTCAGGCGCGATGCCGGATTTTTTTATTATTTTTTTTTTTTTAAAGGGGGCTGTGTGGCCCCCTTCTTTGTAATTATTTTGGGCCCTGGGGACCCCATCCCCAGGGCCTGACCCCCTTTATTTATTTTTTAAAAAAGGTACGGGAAGGGGACCGCGTGGGCCCCCCTCACGTGGCCAATTTCGACCCGGGGACCCCATCCCCCGGGTCATTGCCACCTTATTTTTTTTTTTAATGGAGGGGGCTGCGTGGCTTCTTTCCTAAGGCCTCCTTAGGCCCCGGGGACCCCATCCCCCGGGGCCGGCCTTTATTTATTTATTTATTTTTTTATTATTTTTGGGGAGGGGGGCCGCGTGGCCCCCCTCCCGGGCCACTACTTGCCCCGGGGACCCCATCCCCCAGGGCTGGCCCTATCCTTTGGGGTCCGTGGGGGGACCCCAACTTCCCCACGGACCCTGCCGGCTCCCCGCCTCCTGCGGGAGCCGTCATTGCTTTTCCACATGGGGAGCTGCTAAGATGCAGCTCCCCGTGTGGAAAAGCAATCGTCTTTGGCTTTTGGAAGAGAGAGCAGGTTTCCTGCTCTCTCTTCCAAAAACCAAAGCAGTTTGCTATGGCAGGACGGGAGCCACGAGGCTCCCGTCCTGCCATAGCAAACTACAGTGTCCCGGGGGTAGGCACCCCGGGACACTGCAGGAGCCGGCCCTGTGGGGTGGTGGTCCCCAGGGCCATCAAGGGCTACAGGAGGGGGGCCGCGCGGCCCCCCTCCCTCCATGTTCAAAGCCCTGGGGAGGTGGCGGTCCCCGGGGCGTGTGGGGGGGCTGGAGCCCCCCCACACAAGTACTTTTTAAATAAAAAAAAGAAGCCCCGGGGGGTGGGGGTCCCCGGGGCTGCAGGAGGGCCAGAGAGCCCTCCCGCACCATTTGTTTTTAAAGCCCCAGGGGGTGGTGGTCCCTGGGGCTTGGGGGGGCCTTAGAGGCCCCCCCATTCATTAAAATTATAACCCCCCGCATGCCCTCGGGACTTGGCCCACCCGGGGGCCAATTAACAACGAAGCGCAGGAGACCGCGCTTCGTTTTTTTTTTTTTTCGGCGGGATTCGCGCACCCTAAGCGCATCCCGCCGTTTTTTGTTTTTTTTTAAATGCTTTTTTCTGCCCAGGGGGTCCTTGTGGGACCCCCTGAGCAGACCTAGGGGGTCAGTGTGTTTCTACCCTGCCCCCTTTGTGCGTTTTGCGCACTTGTTTCTTTTTTTTTTTCCTCGGCGGGATCCGCGCACCCTAAGCGCATCCCGCTGAATGTTTTTAAAACAAAATGCTTTTTTCTGCCCAGGGGGTCCTTGTGGGACCCCCTGAGCAGACCTAGGGGGTCAGGGTGTTTCTACCCTGCCCCCTTTTTGCGCTTTGCGCACTTGTTTCTGTCCCTCGGTTCTAAAAATAGCTGCCAACACTTCCTGATTTGGAGTGTTGACAGCCAATTAGCATGCAGCTCGTGATCGGGAGGGTACGCAGACCCTACTCGGCCATAGATATATATGTGATTTTATTTGTGATTTTCTCAGAAACTACTGAACGGATTTACACCATTTAAGCAAAAGGCTCGACACTGAACCAAGGGCTACCTCTTTGCCAAATTTGGTGTAATTCCGTTCAGCAGTTCGGGCTGTAGCCGCGATGAAAGGATCCTATGGAAAAAAGAATGGGGAAAACGCGTTTTGGGACCCCCCTTTTTTCTCGGCCCCCGCTTGACGAATCAACCCGAGACTTTCAGGGTAGGAGCGGAGCGCCCCAACAAGTTGGAAGCTTTCGCGAAGATTCGTCAACCGGCGCAAGAGTTATTTCAAATAGAATGTTGCGGATTTCCTATGGAAAATAGGTCCTAACTATAACTATCTACTGGCGACTGCCAGTAGATAATATATATATATATATATATATATTCACTGAAAAAACCATAGGTTTCAGGCACGTTATAGTTAGAAATTAGCATTTAAAAACCTTAGAAATTCACTGAAAAACCATAGGTTTCAGGGGCGTTATAGTTAGTTGGACATTTCACTCGTACAAAACCATAGAAATTCCCCCGTTATAGTTAGTTCAGCTAACTATAACTTGCGCGCCCGCAATGCACCGCTGATGACGTCACATATTACATCACTCATGACATGGTCAGTGACATCACTCATGACATCACTGATGACATCTCAAATGACATCACTGATGACATCACTGATGACATCATCCTTGTGATAGAGTGACAGACCTCCTCTTACCCTAATATAACCTTTGATACACACACTCAAAAATACAAACTGACATTTTCAAAACAATGGACATACCAATACCAGTTACAACACACCTATTCAGTAATTCCAAGGTCTACACACACATCCACTCATTCACCAACAGTCCCTATACAGTCACTCATACATGTACTCACTCATCATATGTACTCATACACCTATACATCCTGTTACACACTGCCACTCATCCTTAGAGTTACTCACACACATAGTCACACATGAAAACAAAGTATCAAACATCCATTTACTTGCATATACAGTTATACACACACTACCACACTTACTTCTACAGAAACTTACACATACTTACTCTCTTAAACAATCACTTATAGAAACACCTACTTATTTGTACAGGAACTCTTCCAATCTCTCACTCTCACATATACTCACTTATATACACCAATACTCACATATACTAGTTTAAAACATATGTAGTTACTCATAGAGACACTATTGAGACAGTCATTCACTCACTAACATACCCATACACACACTCATCCACCTATACAGTCCTGCACACATGCTGTCTTCAACACATACAAACAGTGAGTCACTCATTCATGCATCTATGCACTAAGTAATACCCCCACCGAACCATACAGACACTCAGACACTCATCCTGATACTCAAAAAACCAACTAATAACCCATATAGACACTCATGTAGCTACTCACCAACCCATGCAGCCACTTCTACACAAAGTGAGAGACTGATACAGATATTTTCATATTTAAACATTACTCACTAACCCATGTATTCACTAAGATACACTTAATCAGTCAGTTATACAAACAATTTTACAAAAAAATCATCCATTTAGACACTTATACACCCATTTATTCTTCCATCGATCTTGAGATATACGTATATAAAACATATTTAATTTTCAGAAAAACACACATTCACTGGATGATGTCATCAGTGATGTCATCAGTGATGTCATTTGAGATGTCATCAGTGATGTCATCAGTGATGTCACTGACCATGTCATGAGTGATGTAATATGTGACGTCATCAGCAGGGCATTGCGGGCAGCACGAGTTATAGTTAGCTGAACTAACTATAACGGGGAATTTCTATGGTTTTGTACGAGTGAAATTTCCAACTAACTATAACGCCCCTGAAACCTATGGTTTTTTCAGTGAATTTCTAAGGTTTTTAAATGCTAATTTCTAACTATAACGTGCCTGAAACCTATGGTTTTTTCAGTGAATTTCTAAGGTTTTTTAAATGCTAATTTCTAACTATAACGTGCCTGAAACCTATGGTTTTTTCAGTGAATATATATATATTTATTATACTATGTATACATGTGAAAATGTCTCGGTCTGCCTGTTTGCCGACGAGGTCCTCTTATGGCTCCGATGACGTCATACGGTGTCGCGAGCGGAGCCGTGCTATTATGACGTCCTCGTTGACGTGGGAGAGCTAGGAAAGAATTTCCGTGGAATGCTGGTGCAGGGGATATTCACCTAAGTGTTCAGGCTAGTCCTTTGGGAGCAACTGTTTATGTTGCCACTCCAGAAACCAAAACCAGTGATCAGAGGGCAGAGGCCCTGCAGATGGCACACAAGGTGGGGTGCCCAGTCGTGTGCACCGGCGGGGCAGCGAAGTGACAAGCACCACAACCCACAAAAAAGGTAACGAGGGCACTGAATAACACAGGATCTTCTCTTTGTATCTGGCAGGAACAACGAAGTTAAAATGCCCTAGTACCAAAATGTAGAATTAGTGCTACAACGGTCTTCAAGAGGACCTGCGATGCCGCTTCTGCCTCCCGTACCCTGGAGGCGGCACATGGGTCACGCGGTACGGTCATACTGCGGTGGGACGCACACTCGTTGACCTCTCATGGCACTGCTCCACACTTCAGGGAGGACGCTTTCCATTAGCTATGTTTTCTGATGACATTTCGTGCCGGCCCCGTCCAACAACAGAACTCCTTTAGATCCAAACAGACTCTTTCACTCTCTCACCGGAAGTTAAACCAGGCCACGCGGACACTTTCACAATACAACAGCCGGGATTGCACTTTTCGGTAAAAAAACCACATTCCTTCCTCCTAATTAATCAAATAAACGTCTCACTGAAGAACAGGGGCCAGCTTCGATCGGTAAACAGCCGTTACAACGACTTTTTACTTCGCGATACCATTACAACGCATGCATTACCACGCATGCGTTGTACATCGCGAAGTCATTACTACGCATTTTTAGAACGCATGGTCATTTACCACGCATGCCTTTACAACGAATTTTGTTGTAAAGGTATGTATGGTAAATGACCATGCATTCTAAAAAATATGTAGATGATCCACGTAGTTGTAAGGAAACAGAGGCTGTTCCGTTTCCTCACAACGACGTGCACCGCCCTCAGAGACGACGTGAAGCAGGAACCACGAGGAGAGAGGAACCACGAGGAGTGAGAGGTAAGGGGATTGGGCATGGGGTGGGGGTGGGGGTTTCTTTTCTAGGGTTTAGGGTAGTGCAGTGGTGTTTGGGAGGTGTAGGGGGTCGTGCTGGGGGTAGTGTTTTAGGGTTTAGGGTAGTGCAGTGGTGTTTGGTAGAGTAGGGGGTTGTGCTGGGGGTAGTGTTTTAGGGCTTAGGGTAGTGTAGGGGGTCGTGCTGGGGGTAGTGTTTTAGGGTTTAGGGTAGTGCAGTGGTGTATGGGTAGTGTAGGGGGTCGTGCTGGGGTAGTGTTTTAGGGTTTAGGGTAGTGCAGTGGTGTTTGAGTAGTGTAGGGGGTCATGCTGGTGGTAGTGTTTTAGGGTTTAGGGTAGTGCAGTGGTGTTTGGGTAGTGTAGGGGGTCGTGCTGGGGGTAGATTTAGGGTTTAGTGCAGTGGTGTTTGGGTAGTGTAGGGAGTCGTGCTGGGGGTAGTGTTTTAGGGTTTAGGGTAGTGCAGTGGTATTTGTGTTGTGTAGGGGGTTGTGCTGGGGGTAGTGTTTTAGGGTTTAGGGTAGTGCAGTGGTGTATGGGTAGTGTAGGGGTCGTGCTGGGGTAGTGTTTTAGGGTTTAGGGTAGTGCAGTGGTGTTTGAGTAGTGTAGGGGGTCATGCTGGTGGTAGTGTTTTAGGGTTTAGGGTAGTGCAGTGGTGTTTGGGTAGTGTAGGGGGTCGTGCTGGGGGTAGATTTAGGGTTTAGTGCAGTGGTGTTTGGGTAGTGTAGGGAGTCGTGCTGGGGGTAGTGTTTTAGGGTTTAGGGTAGTGCAGTGGTATTTGTGTTGTGTAGGGGGTTGTGCTGGGGGTAGTGTTTTAGGGTTTATGTTAGTGCAGTGGTGTTTGGGTAGTGTCGGGGGTAGTGCTGGGGTAGTGTTTTAGGGTTTAGGGTAGTGCAGTGGTGTTTGTGTAGTGTAGGGTGTAATGCTGGGGGTAGTGTTTTAGGGTTTAGGGTAGTGCAGTGGTGTTTGGGTAGTGTAGGGGTTCATGCTGGGGGTAGTGTTTTAGGGTTTAGGGTATGGCAGTGGTGTTTGGGTAGTGTATGGGGTCGTGCTGGGGGTAGTGTTTTATGGTTTAGGATAGTGCAGTGGTGTTTGGGTAGAGTAGGGGGTCGTGCTGGGGGTAGTGTTTTAGGGTTTATGTTAGTGCAGTGGTGTTTGTGTAGTGTAGGGTGTCGTGCTGGAGGTAGTGTTTTAGGGTTTAGGGTTGTGCAGTTGTGTTTAGGTAGTGAAGGGGGTCATGCTGGGGGTAGTGTTTTAGGGTTTAGGGTAGTGCAGTGGTGCTTGTGTAGTGTAGGGGGTCGTGCTGGGAATGTTGTTCATTTCTATGGCAAAATGAACCCCCTCATTTTGTTCCTTTTTAAATTAAATGTTGTAAGTGTTACCAGTTTATTCCAATCAAGATGGCTTCAGGTGTGCCATAATTTTGTCATAAGTAAGACTGTTAGCTCTCTAGTTGTTCTTTAGAACACTCTGGGAAGCTGCAGTAGAACACAAAGGCATCAACTGACAGGCTGCTCCTGTTGAAATATAACAGGAAGATATTTGAGATCAAACTTGAAACATGTCCTAATTTTTCTTTCTACAGCACTAACCATAATTTCTATGACAAAATGAACCCCATCATTTTGTTCCTTTTTAAATTAAATGTTTTAAGTGTTACCAGTTTATTTCAATCAAGATGGCTTCAGGTGTGCCATACTTTTGTCATAAGTAAGGCTGTTAGCGCTCTAGTTGTTCTTTGGAACACTCTGGGAAGCTGCAGTAGAACACAAAGGAATCAACTGGCAGACTGCTCCTGTTGAAATATAACAGGAAGATATTTGAGATCACACTTGAAACATGTCCTAATTTTTCTTTCTACAGCACTAACCATAATTTCTATGACAAAATGAACCCCATCATTTTGTTCCTTTTTAAATTAAATGTTTTAAGTGTTACCAGTTTATTCCAATCAAGATGGCTTCAGGTGTGCCATACTTTTGTCATAAGTAAGGCTGTTAGCGCTCTAGTAGTTCTTTGGACCACTCTGGGAAGCTGCAGTAAAACACAAAGGAATCAACTGGCAGGCTGCTCCTGTTGAAATATAACAGGAAGATAGTTGAGATCTCACTTAAAACATGTCCTAATTTTTCTTTGCCACTGGATTCAAGATAGCCTGGCTGATGAGGGTTTTGAACCCGAAACCGGTCCCAGGATGCTTGTTTCCGGTCCAGGGAAGACATGGCTTGGCAGTTCGGGCTGGACTGTTCCCATGAGGCACAGGGTCAGACTGATTTGCATATGGCCATGTCTGAACTGGGGTGGTGGAGTGAGCTAAAGAATGATGATGGATTAAACCCAGATCAGTTGACTGGGGGTGAGTGTTTGATTTGCTCTAACGCTCCGTCCATCATCCCCTTTGGTATCGCTTTGTTCGCCCTAAGTTGGCAGGGTATGCCCAGACGTGGGTCCCTTGCTCACTTTGCGACTGGATTCAAGATAGCCTGGCTGATGAGGGTTTTGAACCCGAAACTGGTCCCAGGATGCTTGTTTCCGGTCCAGGGAAGACATGGCTTGGCAGTTCGGGCTGGACTGTTCCCATGAGGCACAGGGTCAGACTGATTTGCATATGGCCATGTCTGAACTGGGGTGGTGGAGTGAGCTAAAGAATGATGATGGATTAAACCCAGATCAGTTGACTGGGGGTGAGTGTTTGATTTGCTCTAACGCTCCGTCCATCATCCCCTTTGGTATCGCTTTGTTCGCACTAAGTTGGCAGGGTATGCCCAGACATGGGTCCCTTGCTCACTTTGCCACTGGATTCAAGATAGCCTGGCTGATGAGGGTTTTGAACCCGAAACCGGTCCCAGGATGCTTGTTTCGGGTCCAGGGAAGACATGGCTTGGCAGTTCGGGCTGGACTGTTCCCATGAGGCACAGGGTCAGACTGATTTGCATATGGCCATGTCTGAACTGGGGTGGTGGAGTGAGCTAAAGAATGATGATGGATTAAACCCAGATCAGTTGACTGGGGGTGAGTGTTTGATTTGCTCTAACGCTCCGTCCATCATCCCCTTTGGTATCGCTTTGTTCGCCCTAAGTTGGCAGGGTATGCCCAGACGTGGGTCCCTTGCTCACTTTGCCACTGGATTCAAGATAGCCTGGCTGATGAGGGTTTTGAACTTGAAACCGGTCCCAGGATGCTTGTTTCCGGTCCAGGGAAGACATGGCTTGGCAGTTCGGGCTGGACTGTTCCCATGAGGCACAGGGTCAGACTGATTTGCATATGGCCATGTCTGAACTGGGGTGGTGGAGTGAGCTAAAGAATGATGATGGATTAAACCCAGATCAGTTGACTGGGGGTGAGTGTTTGATTTGCTCTAACGCTCCGTCCATCATCCCCTTTGGTATCGCTTTGTTCGCCCTAAGTTGGCAGGGTATCCCCAGACGTGGGTCCCTTGCTCACTTTGCCACTGGATTCAAGATAGCCTGGCTGATGAGGGTTTTGAACCCGAAACCGGTCCCATGATGCTTGTTTCCGGTCCAGGGAAGACATGGCTTGGCAGTTTGGGCTGGACTGTTCCCATGAGGCACAGGGTCAGACTGATTTGCATATGGCCATGTCTGAACTGGGGTGGTGGAGTGAGCTAAAGAATGATGATGGATTAAACTCAGATCAGTTGACTGGGGGTGAGTGTTTGATTTGCTTTAACGCTCCGTCCATCATCCCCTTTGGTATCGCTTTGTTCGCCCTAAGTTGGCAGGGTATGCCCAGACGTGGGTCCCTTGCTCACGTTGCCACTGGATTCAAGATAGCCTGGCTGATGAGGGTTTTGAACCCGAAACCAGTCCCAGGATGCTTGTTTCCGGTCCAGGGAAGACATGGCTTGGCAGTTCGGGCTGGACTGTTCCCATGAGGCACAGGGTCAGACTGATTTGCATATGGCCATGTCTGAACTGGGGTGGTGGAGTGAGCTAAAGAATGATGATGGATTAAACCCAGATCAGTTGACTGGGGGTGAGTGTTTGATTTGCTCTAACGCTCCGTCCATCATCCCCTTTGGTATCGCTTTGTTCGTCCTAAGTTGGCAGGGTATGCCCAGACCTGGGTCCCTTGCTCACTTTGCCACTGGATTCAAGATAGCCTGGCTGATGAGGGTTTTGAACCCGAAACCGGTTCCAGGATGCTTGTTTCCGGTCCAGGGAAGACATGGCTTGGCAGTTCGGGCTGGACTGTTCCCATGAGGCACAGGGTCAGACTGATTTGCATATGGCCATGTCTGAACTGGGGTGGTGGAGTGAGCTAAAGAATGATGATGGATTAAACCCAGATCAGTTGACTGGGGGTGAGTGTTTGATTTGTTCTAATGCTCCGTCCATCATCCCCTTTGGTATCGCTTTGTTCGCCCTAAGTTGGCAGGGTATGCCCAGACGTGGGTCCCTTGCTCACTTTGCCACTGGATTCAAGATCGCCTGGCTGATGAGGGTTTTGAACCCGAAACCGGTCCCAGGATGCTTGTTTCCGGTCCAGGGAAGACATGGCTTGGCAGTTCGGGCTGGACTGTTCCCATGAGGCACAGGGTCAGACTGATTTGCATATGGCCATGTCTGAACTGGGGTGGTGGAGTGAGCTAAAGAATGATGATTGATTAAACCCAGATCAGTTGACTGGGGGTGAGTGTTTGATTTGCTCTAACGCTCCGTCCATCATCCCCTTTGGTATCGCTTTGTTCGTCCTAAGTTGGCAGGGTATGCCCAGACGTGGGTCCCTTGCTCACTTTGCCACTGGATTCAAGATAGCCTGGCTGATGAGGGTTTTGAACCCGAAACCGGTCCCAGGATGCTTGTTTCCGGTCCAGGGAAGACATGGCTTGGCAGTTCGGGCTGGACTGTTCCCATGAGGCACAGGGTCAGACTGATTTGCATATGGCCATGTCTGAACTGGGGTGGTGGAGTGAGCTAAAGAATGATGATGGATTAAACCCAGATCAGTTGACTGGGGGTGAGTGTTTGATTTGCTCTAACGCTCCGTCCATCATCCCCTTTGGTATCGCTTTGTTCGCCCTAAGTTGGCAGGGTATGCCCAGACGTGGGTCCCTTGCTCACTTTGCCACTGGATTCAAGATAGCCTGGCTGATGAGGGTTTTGAACCCAAAACCGGTCCCAGGATGCTTGTTTCCGGTCCAGGGAAGACATGGCTTGACAGTTCGGGCTGGACTGTTCCCATGAGGCACAGGGTCAGACTGTTTTGCATATGGCCATGTCTGAACTGGGGTGGTGGAGTGAGCTAAAGAATGATGATGGATTAAACCCAGATCAGTTGACTGGGGGTGAGTGTTTGATTTGCTCTAACGCTCCGTCCATCATCCCCTTTGGTATCGATTTGTTCGCCCTAAGTTGGCAGGGTATGCCCAGACGTGGGTCCCTGGCTCACTTTGCCACTAGATTCAAGATAGCCTGGCTGATGAGGGTTTTGAACCCAAAACCGGTCCCAGGATGCTTGTTTCCGGTCCAGGGAAGACATGGCTTGGCAGTTCGGGCTGGACTGTTCCCATGAGGCACAGGGTCAGACTGATTTGCATATGGCCATGTCTGAACTGGGGTGGTGGAGTGAGCTAAAGAATGATGATGGATTAAACCCAGATCAGTTGACTGGGGGTGAGTGTTTGATTTGCTCTAACGCTCCGTCCATCATCCCCTTTGGTATCGCTTTGTTCGCCCTAAGTTGGCAGGGTATGCCCAGACGTGGGTCCCTTGCTCACTTTGCCACTGGATTCAAGATAGCCTGGCTGATGAGGGTTTTGAACCCGAAACCGGTCCCAGGATGCTTGTTTCCGGTCCAGGGAAGACATGGCTTGGCAGTTCGGGCTGGACTGTTCCCATGAGGCACAGGGTCAGACTGATTTGCATATGGCCATGTCTGAACTGGGGTGGTGGAGTGAGCTAAAGAATGATGATGGATTAAACCCAGATCAGTTGACTGGGGGTGAGTGTTTGATTTGCTCTAATGCTCCGTCCATCATCCCCTTTGGTATCGCTTTGTTCGCCCTAAGTTGGCAGGGTATGCCCAGACGTGGGTCCCTTGCTCACTTTGCCACTGGATTCAAGATAGCCTGGCTGATGAGGGTTTTGAACCCGAAACCGGTCCCAGGATGCTTGTTTCCGGTCCAGGGAAGACATGGCTTGGCAGTTCGGGCTGGACAGTTCCCATGAGGCACAGGGTCAGACTGATTTGCATATGGCCATGTCTGAACTGGGGTGGTGGAGTGAGCTAAAGAATGATGATGGATTAAACCCAGATCAGTTGACTGGGGGTGAGTGTTTGATTTGCTCTAACGCTCCGTCCATCATCTCCTTTGGTATCGCTTTGTTCGTCCTAAGTTGGCAGGGTATGCCCAGACGTGGGTCCCTTGCTCACTTTGCCACTGGATTCAAGATAGCCTGGCTGATGAGGGTTTTGAACCCGAAACCGGTCCCAGGATGCTTGTTTCCGGTCCAGGGAAGACATAGCTTGGCAGTTCGGGCTGGACTGTTCCCATGAGGCACAGGGTCAGACTGATTTGCATATGGCCATGTCTGAACTGGGGTGGTGGAGTGAGCTAAAGAATGATGATGGATTAAACCCAGATCAGTTGACTGGGGGTGAGTGTTTGATTTGCTCTAACGCTCCGTCCATCATCCCATTTGGTATCGCTTTGTTCGCCCTAAGTTGGCAGGGTATGCCCAGACGTGGGTCCCTGTCTCACTTTGCCACTGGATTCAAGATAGCTGGCTGATGAGGGTTTTGAACCCGAAACCGGTCCCAGGATGCTTGTTTCCGGTCCAGGGAAGACATGGCTTGGCAGTTCGGGCTGGACTGTTCCCATCAGGCACAGGGTCAGACTGATTTGCATATGGCCATATCTGAACTGGGGTGGTGGAGTGAGCTAAAGAATGATGATGGATTAAACCCAGATCAGTTGACTGGGGGTGAGTGTTTGATTTGCTCTAACGCTCCGTCCATCATCCCCTTTGGTATCGCTTTGTTCGCCCTAAGTTGGCAGGGTATGCCCAGACGTGGGTCCCTTGCTCACTTTGCCACTGGATTCAAAATCGCCTGGCTGATGAGGGTTTTGAACCCGAAACCGGTCCCAGGATGCTTGTTTCCGGTCCAGGGAAGACATGGCTTGGCAGTTCGGGCTGGACTGTTCCCATGAGGCACAGGGTCAGACTGATTTGCATATGGCCATGTCTGAACTGGGGTGGTGGAGTGAGCTAAAGAATGATGATGGATTAAACCCAGATCAGTTGACTGGGGGTGAGTGTTTGATTTGCTCTAACGCTCCGTCCATCATCCCCTTTGGTATCACTTTGTTCGCCCTAAGTTGGCAGGGTATGCCCAGACGTGGGTCCCTTGCTCACTTTGCCACTGGATTCAAGATAGTCTGGCTGATGAGGGTATTGAACCCGAAACCGGTCCCAGGATGCTTGTTTCCGGTCCAGGGAAGACATGGCTTGGCAGTTCGGGCTGGAATGTTCCCATGAGGCACAGGGTCAGACTGATTTGCATATGGCCATGTCTGAACTGGGGTGGTGGAGTGAGCTAAAGAATGATGATGGATTAAACCCAGATCAGTTGACTGGGGGTGAGTGTTTGATTTGCTCTAACGCTCCGTCCATCATCCCCTTTGGTATCGCTTTGTTCGCCCTAAGTTGGCAGGGTATGCCCAGACGTGGGTCCCTTGCTCACTTTGCCACTGGATTCAAGATAGCCTGGCTGATGAGGGTTTTGAACCCGAAACCGGTCCCAGGATGCTTGTTTCCGGTCCAGGGAAGACATGGCTTGGCATTTCGGGCTGGACTGTTCCCATGAGGCACAGGGTCAGACTGATTTGCATATGGCCATGTCTGAACTGGGGTGGTGGAGTGAGCTAAAGAATGATGATGGATTAAACCCAGATCAGTTGACTGGGGGTGAGTGTTTGATTTGCTCTAACGCTCCGTCCATCATCCCCTTTGGTATCGATTTGTTCGCCCTAAGTTGGCAGAGTATGCCCAGACGTGGGTCCCTTGCTCACTTTGCCACTGGATTCAAGATCGCCTGGCTGATGAGGGTTTTGAACCCGAAACCGGTCCCAGGATGCTTGTTTCCGGTCCAGGGAAGACATGGCTTGGCAGTTCGGGCTGGACTGTTCCCATGAGGCACAGGGTCAGACTGATTTGCATATGGCCATGTCTGAACTGAGGTGGTGGAGTGAGCTATAGAATGATGATGGATTAAACCCAGATCAGTTGACTGGGGGTGAGTGTTTGATTTGCTCTAATGCTCCGTCCATCATCCCCTTTGGTATCGCTTTTTTCGCCCTAAGTTGGCAGGGTATGCCCAGACGTGGGTCCCTTGCTCACTTTGCCACTGGATTCAAGATAGCCTGGCTGATGAGGGTTTTGAACCAGAAACCGGTCCCAGGATGCTTGTTTCCGGTCCAGGGAAGACATGGCTTGGCAGTTCGGGCTGCACTGTTCCCATGAGGCACAGGGTCAGACTGATTTGCATATGGCCATGTCTGAACTGGGGTGGTGGAGTGAGCTAAAGAATGATGATGGATTAAACCCAGATCAGTTGACTGGGGGTGAGTGTTTGATTTGCTCTAACGCTCCGTCCATCATCCCCTTTGGTATCGCTTTGTTCGCCCTAAGTTGGCAGAGTATGCCCAGACGTGGGTCCCTTGCTCACTTTGCCACTGGATTCAAGATTGCCTGGCTGATGAGGGTTTTGAACCCGAAACCGGTCCCAGGATGCTTGTTTCCGGTCCAGGGAAGACATGGCTTGGCAGTTCGGGCTGGACTGTTCCCATGAGGCACAGGGTCAGACTGATTTGCATATGGCCATGTCTGAACTGGGGTGGTGGAGTGAGCTAAAGAATGATGATGGATTAAACCCAGATCAGTTGACTGGGGGTGAGTGTTTGATTTGCTCTAAGGCTCCGTCCATCATCCCCTTTGGTATCGCTTTGTTCGCCCTAAGTTGGCAGGGTATGCCCAGACGTGGGTCCCTTGCTCACTTTGCCACTGGATTCAAGATAGCCTGGCTGATGAGGGTTTTGAACCCGAAACCGGTCCCAGGATGCTTGTTTCCGGTCCAGGGAAGACATGGCTTGGCATTTCGGGCTGGACTGTTCCCATGAGGCACAGGGTCAGACTGATTTGCATATGGCCATGTCTGAACTGGGGTGGTGGAGTGAGCTAAAGAATGATGATGGATTAAACCCAGATCAGTTGACTGGGGGTGAGTGTTTGATTTGCTCTAATGCTCCGTCCATCATCCCCTTTGGTATCGATTTGTTCGCCCTAAGTTGGCAGGGTATGCCCAGACGTGGGTCCCTGGCTCACTTTGCCACTGGATTCAAGATAGCCTTGCTGATGAGGGTTTTGAACCCAAAACCGGTCCCAGGATGCTTGTTTCCGGTCCAGGGAAGACATGGCTTGGCAGTTCGGGCTGGACTGTTCCCATGAGGCACAGGGTCAGACTGATTTGCATATGGCCATGTCTGAACTGGGGTGGTGGAGTGAGCTAAAGAATGATGATGGATTAAACCCAGATCAGTTGACTGGGGGTGAGTGTTTGATTTGCTCTAATGCTCCGTCCATCATCCCCTTTGATATCGCTTTGTTCGCCCTAAGTTGGCAGGGTATGCCCAGACGTGGGTCCCTTGCTCACTTTGCCACTGGATTCAAGATAGCCTGGCTGATGAGGGTTTTGAACCCGAAACCGGTCCCAGGATGCTTGTTTGCGGTCCAGGGAAGACATGGCTTGGCAGTTCGGGCTGCACTGTTCCCATGAGGCACAGGGTCAGACTGATTTGCATATGGCCATGTCTGAACTGGGGTGGTGGAGTGAGCTAAAGAATGATGATGGATTAAACCCAGATCAGTTGACTGGGGGTGAGTGTTTGATTTGCTCTATTGCTCCGTCCATCATCCCCTTTGGTATCGCTTTGTTCGCCCTAAGTTGGCAGGGTATGCCCAGACGTGGGTCCCTGGCTCACTTTGCCACTGGATTCAAGATAGCCTTGCTGATGAGGGTTTTGAACCCAAAACCGGTCCCAGGATGCTTGTTTCCGGTCCAGGGAAGACATTGCTTGGCAGTTCGGGCTGGACTGTTCCCATGAGGCACAGGGTCAGACTGATTTGCATATGGCCATGTCTGAACTGGGGTGGTGGAGTGAGCTAAAGAATGATGATGGATTAAACCCAGATCAGTTGACTGGGGGTGAGTGTTTGATTTGCTCTAACGCTCCGTCCATCATCCCCTTTGGTATCGCTTTGTTCGCCCTAAGTTGGCAGAGTATGCCCAGACGTGGGTCCCTTGCTCACTTTGCCACTGGATTCAAGATCGCCTGGCTGATGAGGGTTTTGAACCCGAAACCGGTCCCAGGATGCTTGTTTCCGGTCCAGGGAAGACATGGCTTGGCAGTTCGGGCTGCACTGTTCCCATGAGGCACAGGGTCAGACTGATTTGCATATGGCCATGTCTGAACTGGGGTGGTGGAGTGAGCTAAAGAATGATGATGGATTAAACCCAGATCAGTTGACTGTGGGTGAGTGTTTGATTTGCTCTAACGCTCCGTCCATCATCCCCTTTGGTATTGCTTTGTTCGCCCTAACTTGGCAGGGTATGCCCAGACGTGGGTCCCTGGCTCACTTTGCCACTGGATTCAAGATAGCCTTGCTGATGAGGGTTTTGAACCCAAAACCGGTCCCAGGATGCTTGTTTCCGGTCCAGGGAAGACATTGCTTGGCAGTTCGGGCTGGACTGTTCCCATGAGGCACAGGGTCAGACTGATTTGCATATGGCCATGTCTGAACTGGGGTGGTGGAGTGAGCTAAAGAATGATGATGGATTAAACCCAGATCAGTTGACTGGGGGTGAGTGTTTGATTTGCTCTAACGCTCCGTCCATCATCCCCTTTGGTATCGCTTTGTTCGCCCTAAGTTGGCAGAGTATGCCCAGACGTGGGTCCCTTGCTCACTTTGCCACTGAGCAATACGTAACCAAACGAAGCATA